>CM052015.1:33060151-33730824 GCA_028476595.1 Obolodiplosis robiniae | reverse complement strand
ATGTTCACTACATGTTCCTGAAGAGATAAACATGACACCGAATGGTAATGATGCATTTCCCTTCAGAGAAAAGGAATCAATGTTAGATTAAAGGGAAATTCCTTCTTACTTAACATTGAACTTTGAAAACAAAAAGATTTATCATTGCTCTTCAGCGTTGCGTTTCTGTTGAGGAACACATATTTGTAACGGTCATTTGATTTTATCTAAACAATAACGAAATTATTCCGAGTTTGATCATGTATTTTTTTCAATTTGCTTCTATGTGCATGTAAATTTGAAATGCAAATGCGTTGCATGTGAATGCAATTGAATACGAAATAAAAGTGTACCGAATCCTAGTAGCCCTGGTGAGCAGCAAGCTCCGATGAGTCCGAATAACCCAAACGGCATTCCTCTTGAACCAACCAAAGGGTGCGAATATCATCCGCAAAGATTTCTTGCGTATGTTATGCGTATTCATGTTTGTTTACATGAATAAGAAATTTCAAACATTGTTCTGTCTGTTGTATTTAGCTATTTTGTGTAATGTATTTGAAAGTAATTGGGTTTTTAATCTGTTCAAAAGTATTTATTTATTTATATTGGATCATCGATCGAATAAAATAGGACACTCAACCGACATATTCTCACATTCTCACATTCATTCAAAACACAATCAGTCGCACTTCGAGTCAAAATAAATTGTATTTTTTAGGACATGGCTTCAAAACCGAATTAATCCTGACATAGATTCTCGGCGACACGCTGTTCAGTATCGATAACTGAAACGCATCATAATCAATGGCACTCTTCAGTTAACGGCCGGTGTGAATGTAACTTTCTCGCTGTATATTTTTATCATAAACGATTGATTTTTATTGGAAATTTTGAAAAATTTTTCAGCCATTTGTACATTCATCGGTATTCGGTTAAAATTTCTAGAGAATTTAACACCGGTCGAAAAGTGTTTCATAATTGATATAGCCAATGGCTTGTTATGCTTTAAATGGATGGGAATTTTGTCATCTGTTTGCCCATAATAAATGAATGAACAGACCAAAAGCACGCAATATCGGTGGAAAACCATGGAAAACTTTACTCTCCCTTTAAATTATTCAAAAAAAATATGATTGGCTAGTGATTACCAAGTGTGTTTCCATGCTTGAATCTTCAAATCAATGCAAATCAATAATAATTACCAACAACGTATCAAATTCCGATTGGCTGTTGGAAAATATATTTGGATTGTGTTTTGATTGGAAACAATTTAACCATCTTATTGAAACTTAGAGTCTGGAATTTCATTCTGCGCGTAGAATGTACGCCGTATTTTACATATTGAGAATCACACCTCATGCATCAACAACACTACCATTTTCACCAATGAAGTTGGCATTTCTGTACAAATATTTTGTTGTATGCTCACAATCTGTCTCTTTTTCTGCACCTTCTCGATGTATTTCTCGCAAAGGGCTTTTTGATTCGTCTAATTGAAGATTTTATGGTCCGGTTTCTTCTAGATTGGATTTACTGTGCGCAACGGGTTTCATGTCAATTATCACGAGCATCACATTTTTGGTTGATGCAATTCTAATGATTCGTGCTGGCAATCGAGGCGAATTCGAATACTAAGCGAAGGAAAGGAAAACAACATGAACAACGATCGACATGATCTAAACAACGAAAAAGTTTACGCAAATTTCAGACGAACGACAAAATGAAAACAAACAAATATTTTATCCGTGCATTAATTTTGTAATGACATTGTAAAGTGTAATTCTCAACGAATAGCAATCTCACAATTTTAAGTGTTGCAATTAACTTGTAAGTGTCTCTTCACCTACAGAGCACGCAAATAGTAATTTTAATATCACTTATTTTATGCAATTTTTTAAATAATATATGCCACAGAACATTTGAAGCCCAAAATTGGGCAATAACGGCCTTTATTGGAAAAAATTCCGCCAACATTTAAACGAATCATTCCGAAGCGCTTTGAATATAGAAAAAAAAGAAATCAGGGAGTAAATTGCTTAGCTCAGTATTTTGTTTTATTTCACTATGAAAACGCCAGTTGTCACGAAAAATCAATAGTTTTTCTTTACATCTCTATAATTTTATGATTTTGGAAGTCCAACACGATCGACAGCCTGATTCTAACAGTACAATATATGTAAATTTAACCATAAATAAAGAGGAATTATTGTCAATATTTTGCCAAAAATTGATGCGAATATATTTTTAGGCTCACTATTATTAAAAAACAAATAAAAATATATATATACATTTATAGTGAAATGGAAGTATTCGGAGACGTCGAGAAGTATTTTAAACAAAACACACAATAATACACAGTTATTTTATACATTATTGATAAAAAACGATACACATACACTTTTGTTTGAGCATAATTGCCGTTGAAAAAAATAATGAAAGCAACCATTTTCTTTTAACTGTTTCAAGGTTATATTCTTTTCCTGTTAGCTGAAAAATATTTAGTGGCCATCGTTTTTATTATTCTTTCTATTGAGAACTATATAAATTGCAATCCCAATGTATCGTATTTTTTAATTTTTATTTGTTATAAATTTTAAGAATAGAGTAAATGACGTATGCAAATCTAGGCTTGATGCTTCTTTTGAATGCAACAAAAGGTCTTTTGATTACGTATCTATAAATTCATGTTTGAAATCAAATAATAAGCCATATAATCGAAGACAGGAATGTAATAAATGTAACAACGAATAACTCAACGGAGACCACTTCAGCTCGTAAGGAATTTCTTGGGAGTTGTTTGGAGTAAGTATACATACAAAAGTGTCCATTACTCTTTCCGATTTTTTTTCCCGAAAATAAGTTTTTTTTCTTCAAAGTCTGAAATAACGCCGGAACCCAATATCTATTGAATATATGGATTGGAGAGTATGTTATTCAGCATTTATGGCTGAGTAACGGCTCAATAAAAACATGCTCTCCTATCGATATATTCAATAGATATATAAATAAGATATTGGTGTTGCAAAAGGTTTTGCACTTCAGGCATGAAGCGTTTGTCTTTTTTTTGGAAAAGTAAGGGTAATACCATTTTATCGAAGGGTCTTTCAGCACCTACATTTCGAAAATATGCTTATTGGTGATTATTTTTCGACTGTGTCGGATTCGAATAGGAAGATGCCACCCAAGCGATGAATTCTGACAATTATATCAGTGAATGCTTTCCCAAATTGAAGCAATTCATTAAAATAAATACACTCGAGATTGAATCACTTTGGCCTGATCTTTGAAGTAGACACAAAGCAAAAAAAAAAAAAAAAATGGTCTTACGTACGCAAAACTAACTTTTCCGCACATTTCCCGAAATTGTTCGGGCTTACGCATTTTTCATTGATTGCTACTCATTTGTATTGGATTTATGTTTATTTCTTATCGAATCATCATACAACTTTGAGAATAAATCACAGAAAATTTGAAGTCATTACGATGAGATCGAATTTTGAGTCATTACACATCATGTGATTTAAATTTAAATTTTAATAAAAAAACGAATAAACATCTCAGTTCCTAGTTTTACTTCAACGTTCTCTATTTTTGAATTGGTAATAACAATTACGAATTAGTTCACTCTGATGTGAACTTTCAATTCATGACAACGATAGATATGGTTCTACATTTATGTTATGTATAACAGTATAACTTTCGGTAACAGCATGAGCATTCAAACTGATGAAAAAACACAGATTAGAAAATCACAAATACTTCATCCAATTTATTGATTTGAATATTGACCCCGAAAATTGAATATTTTGTGAGGGAGCTGGTCTTAAATCTGATCAGAATGACTTGAAATACATAGAAAATAATATTCTGACGGTTGCGATAGGAAACAATGTGAACTTAAGATACCCGCCATACAATTTTTCAGTTTTGACCCCGAAAAGCCTCCAAAAATTCGAAATTTTGCAGGGGAGGTAGTCCTAAATCTAGTCGGAATGACTTGAAATTTTGCATGACTCATTTTTTAATAAATAATATTCTGAAAGTTTCATAATGATACAATGCGAAATAGTCATAGTCCCCATACAAATTTTTCGTAATTATATTGAAAAACAGCCCATTTTTTGATTCCACTCCACTAGAGCTACTCGAAAAAATTATCCGGTTAGGCTGAAAATTAATAGGTTTCTATTCCTAATGAGGACAAATGTGTGTGTAAATTTTTGATCAATTCTAAAATCAATTTTTTGAGTTATCGTGCTAACAAATTTTTGCGTACAACGGACAACGTACAACGGACAACGTACCACACACGGACAAAAAATTGCTCCGGGAATGGTTGCAATCGTTTTTTCTAGGTTCAAAACGCATAGAAAACTTATTCCGAGCATTTTGAATTTTTTGGACCGATCGAAATACTACACACAGTGGTGTGTGCGGAGAAATAAAAAAAACATTGGACAGCTCTGAGGGTGAAATAAGTACCGGAAAATCAAATGAAACATCAAAATTACCGCATTGAAAATGTCCAAATCGCATCCAACTTCTTACCTATCATTCTGGCAAATATTTTCACATTGACAGCTATTGTATCTTGAAGTAGACGTCAATACCTAAATAATTCAGTACCACATAAACAACACACGTGAAAATAGTTTTTCAAGAAAAAAAAAAAGTCAAACTTTGAGCCATCGAAACAGCATTTGCGGGAAGATTTGCTTTTTTGTTTTAATTTGAAGAAAACCGTGACTGAAAGTCATCAAATGATCTCAGAAGCTTACCCTGAGATAGTTTCCGACAGGAAAACGTGTCAGCGTTGGTTTGCACGCTTTAAAAGTAGTGGTTTTGACGTTGAAGACAAGGAACGTCCTGGCCAAGTGAAAAAGTTTGAAGATCATGCTTTGGAGGCGTTACTCAATGAAGATTCAAAGAAGAACTTGCAGAATCATTGGGAGTTACTCAAGCAGCCATTTCAACACGTTTGAAAGTGGCAGGATTCATTCAAAAGCAAGGAAATTGGGTGCCGTATGAATTGAAGCCAAGAGACGTCGAACGCCGATTTTGCATGTCCGAAATGCTGCTTGAACGCCACAAAAAGAAGTCTTTTTTGCATCGCATTGTTACTGGTGATGAAAAATGGATTCATTACGACAACCCCAAGCGCAAAAAATCATAATTGAATCCCGGACAACCAGCCAAATCAACGGCAAAGCCGAATATCCATGGTGCCAAGGTAATGCTCTGTATTTGGTGAGATCAGAAGGGTGTATTGTGTTATGAGCTGTTAAAATCGGGCCACAAAAAAATTGGACATTTTCAAAGCATTCTCTCAATAGCATTTTCAGTGAAGCGACTTTTGTGTTTTTCAAAACAATGGATTCAAAGCAATTTCGTGTGTTGATTTATTACTGCTTTTTGATGGAAAAATACCGGTGCTACCCAAAAATGGCTTTGTACTTTATCGCCGAAACTGAGGCCTATTTTGAGAATAAAGAGAAATCATACTATCGAAAAATTGTATGACCGCTATAATCACTGTATCGCCCTCGAATTTTCTTGAGAATTCCGGGAAATTATCAGCCGGCCTGTTATATATAATATATACTTCGAGTTACTGTCATTTTAAATTAAATATTTTAAATGTGCACTAAAATTAAGAAAATTATTGAAATTTTGTTGTTGTTCGCTTTTTAACTTCGTCGCTGCTGTGAATTTGTTTGTCGCTATGCAAGATGACTTGTTTACGCACACTTTTACAGTATCGAAGCTGCCTCATGCATGAACGTTTATAAAAATAATTTATTCATGCATGAGGAGATTGCTATATATTTTTGATTGTTCATCTGTGTGTTCAAAAAGTAGAACAAAATTGTATACAAATGTTCAATAACATATCGAAAAAATTAAAACTCTTCAATTTGTGATTCATGATAAATACTAGTCGTTTATATTTTCACCCAAACCATTTTTGTTGTTTCTTGACTGAAGATGTGTAGATTCAATTCTCCTCATTTATAGCTATCATAAACAACTGACATTAGTTAGCTTTTGAAAGTCTATTTTTTGGGGGAAAATTTTAATTTTTTTAAACGCTTTTAAAACCAAATACGGTAAAACGATATGCGGATACGATTCAGAGTTATTCCCCAATTGGATACGGTTCGGATATGGTTCGTATATGGTTCGTATACGGTTTTATTGTATATATTGAGAAAAAGACTTTATATAGTATATAGAGCTCTTTTTACTTTTCTGCATACACCACTGTGTAGTAAAAGATTGCGATCGGTTCAAAATTCAAATTCCTTTGCGTCCAATAGCTACTCGTAAAACAAAAAAGAGTGAACTTAAAGACTGTTACATTCGAAGGGGTAGATTCGGTCTATTAACGTTGAATGTTTTTTTATGATAAAGAACGGGCTCACACATCGAAGAAGATGCAATGCTGGAATGCAATGCTCACATTGTAAGGTTTTATTTGTTGAAACTTTATGCAAATAGAGATAGATGAATACATATTGTATATGTTCATCTCTCTTTGTAGCAAATGAAACCTTACAACGTGAGCATTGCATTCCCCGGTTGAGAAGATGACAGATAAATTGGACCGATTGAGCTATGAAATGCTTCTCCATTCGCCGTATTTTCCAGATCTGACCCCCAGCAAATATTGGCTATTTCAAAACTTGGAGATGTGGGTCCAGGGAAAGAGATTTTACTTCAATGAAGAGCGTGAACGCAAATCAGATGCGTTTTTGAAAGGTTGGATAAGCAGCATTATTTGAAAGGTATCCAAATGTTGGAAGACCGCTGGACAGAGTACGGTTGGAGACTTTGGTGAAGAATAAAGTTGGTTTTTTCCTCAAATAATAGTTTTTTTCTTTAAAACGGCAGTGACTTTTTGAGCAAAGAAGTTCACAAATATTATTTGAGTATTTTGCACTGGAAAGTGATAACCTTTCTTAACAAAGGGTACCGCCAACCTCATTTGGTGCTTCTTTTAGTTTTTCCTTGTCAAACATATGACTACTTTTTTCACCACGAACAATATTTCTCTGAACAAATTTTGAGTTCAATCATTTTTTATGTGAGTAAAAATATATATTTTATACTTATTATTCATTTTCAAGTCGTGCTTCGAAATGAATTATCAACTGACCGACCTTGTCACTCTATAAAATCAATTGTGACATTATTGTTAAAAAAAAAATTGTTTAATTCGACAAATATTGATATCGTAATCGGGCTTTTATATCAAAGTTTTGTGTGAACATTCATGGAAAAGCATATATAGTTGTATATTACGGCTTGTCTTTAAGGCAGCTATGACAACAGCAGTCAAAAGCAAATAAAAATTATGTTGGAATCACGAGCGTAAAATCGATAATGTTCACATCCAAAAAAATATGATGAGTCAACATTCAATCAATCTGTTATCGTGAAATCACAAGTTTGAACATAGCATCTTATTTGGGATACAGACTGCACCTTGTAGATTCATTTGTGTTTGTATGTTAATATCGTGCAAATCGAACGACTATTGAAATACGCACCTGTGTTGAATTTTCAGCAAAAACATTATCAAAGTAATAGATTTTGGGTGGTTCAGATATTGGAGCATTCGGTTTGAAGACAGTGATGCAGCGATTGGATTTATCAACTTTCACCACATTTTCACAGCCTGTATCGATTTCACTTGAATCCATTGGTCTGACGCGCACCACCACCCGAACATTTTCGATTTCGCCATCGTTTTCTATTGGTAGACTATTGTTTTCGTCCTCTTCCTTCAAGGTAAACCAGAATCATGCATGAATTTCATTTTACATTTCAAAAAGATTTCATTATTGATCACTACTTACTGGCATTTTAATCTAAATTATTTAGATTTGCTGAATTCGTCAAAATTTCACACGGATCTAAAATGTTTTCAGAGTATTTTTTATGAGAATTTTTGCGCAATGCAATTTGATGGCAACAATTGACAATTTTGACGTTTCACTTGACAGATGCTGCGCACAAAAAACGCCAATCATATTTTACGATTTATTCGTTTACGTACAAATTCATAGCTATGACGTTGACAGGTTTAGTCATCTACACTATTTACTCGATTTCAGCAACGGTTGAAGTATAATTTCTGGTGAACATTTAAAGGATTTGTTCTATTTGGACTAAGAAACATCTAATTATTTTGTAAAAATATTTGAACCAATTTATGTAATCGTTTCAAATTATTCCTTCTGAAATTGAAGATATTAGTAAGACTGCATTGCAAGTGAATTTTAAACGATAAAATCAGATGGGGACGGTTGGTTGAAGAAATTCAAAAATAGTTACGATTGTATTTCAATACTTGTTGGTAAATAATTAGTATGTATGACAATAAACGCATACAAGTTAGAAGTTTGTGCTCGAATTAACAAATAGTTGCACTTTATCTTGAAACGGAATCATTTGTGGCTTTAGTCGAATTTCTGCTATTATTCTAATCAGTTTACAATGAACATGCAAGCAAATGGTGAATATTCTCCAGTAATAGATCACTGGAAAATTTTGAGTGATGTTTACGCAATGTTATTCGATGGAAATGTTTTGAATACAAATGGGTCAACGCGAATTGTCGACTTTAAATTTCCGCATGAACTTAAGGTATGTTTTTCTGCTACAAATTTGAAAAAAAGTTTTTATACAATATTATTTTCATTATTTTTATTATTTTCATTACTTTCATTCAGCAAATAATAGATCTGAGCATTCCTGTTCAATCTAAAATCAAACCAGAAGAAATTCGAAATGTATGCGAAAACATAATTAAATACTCGCTGAAAACATCTCATCCACATTTTCACAATCAATTATTTGGTGGAGTGGATCCGTACGGTTTGGCGGGAAGTTGGATTACAGATGCATTGAACACTAGCCAGTAGGTGAATTTACCGTTTTTTCTTTACCGAGATACACATTTTTGCCCATGTTATTATCTTAAAAGGTACACGTTTGAGGTAGCGCCAGTATTTACACTTATGGAAAACGAAGTGATTCAGACGTTTTGTAAACTATTCGGCTTCGAAAATGGCGAAGGAATTTTTACACCAGGCGGATCACTATCCAATATGTAAGTGGAAAATGAGAGAGGTTTATAAAAAATATTTCTAATTCAAAAGATTCTTTTGATTTATTTCTCTTTTTACTTATCCGCACACACAACTGTGTTAAGTAAAATTATTGCGATCGGTCCAAAAAATTCAAAACACGCGGAATGAGTTTTCTATGCGTTTTGAACCTAGAAAAAACGATTGCAACCATTTCCGGAGCAATTTTTGTCCGTGTGTGGTCCGTGTGTGTGTCCGTTGTCCGTTGTACGTTGTCCGTTGTACGTTATACGTTATACGTTGTACGCAAAAATTTGTTAACACGATAACTCAAAAAATTGAGATTAGAATTGATCAAAAATTTACACACATATTGGTCTTCATTAGGAATAAAAACCTTTTTACAGGGCCATCTAACGTTTGCATTTTGAACTACTGTTTATTTAGAGAATGGCAGCTCAAATGTCATTCAATTTGTGTTCATAATTTAGTTAAAGGTTTGACATTTACGAAATGGGACGCTATACGCTTGAACAAAATTGGGAAATATTGAAAACTTACTTCCAAAGTGGCGATACTTCAGTCCAAACTGTAAGAAATTTGAAAAAAAAATTCCATAAAAATGATTGGACTTCAAGGCAGTTTGTGGATCAATTTGTGAATCGTGTTTGAGAAACTGGATTGTTGGTGGACGAAACAACCCTTTCACGTTCTCGTACAGTGCGCACAGCCGAAAACATTGATGCTGTAGCCGAAAATGTCCGTAAACATCCATCAACTTCAACTCGTCATCGTTCTCAAGAATTGAACATTTCACGCACCTCCCTGAGGAGAATTTTGCATAAAGACCTCGTTATGAAGGCTTACAAAGTTCAATTAGTCCAAGAACTTAAACTTCACGACCATCCGTTGCGTTTTCGGTTCGCCCAATGGGCAGAAGATCGTTTGGCCGAAGATGAGCATTTTCACCGAAAAATCGTCTTTTCAGATTAAGCCCATTTTCACCTCGGAGGCTATGTCAATGAGCAAAATTGTCGCATCTGGGGGTCAGAAAATCCACACGTCACCATTGAGAAGCCAATGCACCCAAAAAGAGTTACGGTTTGGTGCGGGTTTTGGTCAGGCGGCATCATTGGGCCATTTTACTGCGAAATTATCATATCTATTCTCCAGCGCCATCTATTGGGCAGTAGTATTGATGTGATATTTCAATCGTTTCAATGACTCATTTGTTTTTGTTATTTGTGTCAATAAACATTTTGTTCGGATTACAATGGATCTAAATTGAGTTCACCCATGTAAAATAAGATGGCGCGCTCAATTGGCATACTCTCGAATAGCTCTCCAATCCCATACAAGCACCCGTCCGCTTGAGCGTTACCGTGCCATGCTCAACGAATTTTTGTTTCCAAAAGTTGAAGAGTATGACATGGACGACATTTGGTTTCAATAGGATGGCGCAACAAGCCACACAGCCAACATAACAGTCGAACTTTTGGGCACCGTTTTCGAAAAACGAATAATCAGCCGAAATTCTGAAGTCAATTGTCCGCCTCGGAGCTGTGATTTGAGCCCGTTAGACTATTTTTTGTGGGGAGCTGTCAAGGACAAGTGTTACGCTAATCATCCAGAGACGATTGATGCCTTGAAACACGAAATCGAAGTTGCCATTAATGATATTAGAGCCGAAACAATCGAAAAAGTGCTTGAAAATTGGGCTGACCGAATGCCGTACTGTAAAGCCAGTCGTGGCAGTCATATGAACGATATCGCTTTTCATTCATAAATAACAAAGTTCAAGCTTTCCAATAAAAAAAAAGTTTGGAAAAATAACCATTAGTTTTTCTTTATAGCCGATTCAAAATGCAAATTTTATATGGCCCACCCTGTATATTCAGCCTAATCGTATAATTCTTCGGGTAGCGAAGAACCTAGTGAAGTCGAATCAAAAAATGGGCTCTTTTTCAATATAATTAAAAAACATTTTTAATTTGTATAGGGACTATGTCTAGTTCGCATTGTATCATAATGAAACTTTCAGAACTTTTATGAAAAAAATAAGTCATACAAAATGTCAAGTCATTTCGATGAGACTACTTCCCCTGCAAAATTTTCGATTTTCGGTGTCTTTGCGAGGTCGAAACGAAAAATTTGTAGGGCGACTATCTTAAGTTCACATTGTATCCGATTGGAACTTTCAGAATATTATTTTTTTATAAAAAAAATAATTCACAGAAAGTTTCAGGTCATTCCGATGAGATTAAGTACTATCTCGAACTAAAAAATTTCCAATTTTCGGCGTCAACATTCAAATTTTGTAATAATCTGTGCTATTTTCATCAATTTGAATACTCATCAACTTTTTAACGAAATTTATACATAACATAAATGTGGTAGATATGATTCGCTGACATGAATTGAAAGTTCACATCAGAGTGAACTAATTCGTAATTGTTATTACCAATTCAAAAGCAGCGAAGTTGAAGTAAAAATTGGGAACTGAGATGTGTATTCGTTTTTTTATTCAAATATACATCACATGATGTGTAATGACTTGAAATTCGATCTCACCGTTATGACTTGAAATTTTCTATGATTAATTCTCAAAGTTGCATGTAGATTCGATAAGAGATAAACATAAAACCCGTGAGCCCGGAAAATTTCGGGAAATGTGCGGAAAAGTGAGTTTTACGTACGTAAGACCATTTATTTTTATAAAATTCTCAATATTTTTTGTCTCAATTGTTTGATTCGAAATCATTCAAAACTAAAATATATTCACAGGTACGGAATGGCGTTAGCGCGATATCAAGCCATACCGAATATCAAGTCCACCGGTTGTTTCGGCCTGAAGCCTCTAGTGGCGTTCACCTCAGATCAATCACATTATAGTTTAAAAAAAGCTGTTCATTGGCTTGGAATCGGAACCGATAACTTGGTCATCGTTAAAACTGATGAAAATGGTTGCATGCTTATTAATGATTTGATTGAAAACATCGAAATGGTATTGAGAGACAATCGTCAACCATTTTTTGTGAATGCGACTGCTGGAACGACTGTTTTAGGAGCATTTGATAACCTTTACGATATTGCTGATATTTGTGAGAAATACCATTTATGGATGCATGTTGATGTAATGAATTAACGTATTTTTCATTTATTTCAAATTTATGTTCCATATTTCTATTTTTTTTATTGCCAGGGATGTCTTGGTGGAAGTATAATATTGTCTCAAACCCACAAATATCGATTGAAAGGAATACATCGTGCTGATTCCATTGCATGGAATCCTCATAAATCGTTAGGCGTTCCATTACAGTGTTCAATGTTTTTAACCAAAAAAACTGAAATTCTACACAAATGCAATTCAGTAGAAGCCACATATCTTTTTCAACAAGATAAATTCTACGACACTTCATATGACACCGGGAATATGTCGATTCAATGCGGGCGCAAGGTCGATGTATTCAAGTTCTGGTTAATGTTGAAGGCACGCGGACTTGCTGGATTCAACGAATTGATTGATAATTCAATTCAAAAAACGGATTATTTAATACAACAAATTTCAAAGCGAAATGGATTTCGTTTGGTGAAGGAGTGTTTTCAATATACCAATGTGGCCTTTTGGTATATCCCGTCGCATTTTCGTTCGACAAAAGCAGAAAATGAAGAGTGGTGGAATGGCATATACGAAATTGCACCAAAAATAAAAGAGAGAATGGTTCTTGACGGTTCAATTATGATAACATATGCACCATTGCCCTCTAAAAATATTGGGAATTTCTTTCGAATGACACTTGCCTGTTTTCCACCACCAACAAATGCATCAATCGATTATTTGCTTAATGAGATCGAGCAACTGGGAGAGAGCATCCAAAATTAAAAACAGTAGCTTCTGTTAGAATGTTTTTCTTTTTATTTTCGAATTGAATAAAAAAACGTGTGAATTTTATTGAAGTTATTGGTTTGAATTTATGTAAACTTTAAAATTATGTTATGAAATTGAAATTAAAACTGCTCAATATGAGCTACAATCCAGTGATTCCATTTTTTTTTTTAAATAATCGGCATCTTTGTATGCGTGACATTGCAAAATCGTGTGCGTGAGACATTGAAAAAAAAAGTGTTACATTACAATGGAATCACTGCCATAATCACATTCATAATCGTACTTATCGAAGACAATTATAATTTGAATGGCACAATTTGATTACTTATCTAAATCTTATTCTTGCTTTGAGCATAATTGCTATTCACTTTTGAATTGATTACTTAGAATGCGTTCCTTTTCAAACTGGCATTATTCCAATGAAAACCGTTTCTTGGCTGGAATCTTAATTTAATATCAATTTATCACAGTTTTCGCAATAACTTTTATCGTGTCACCGTTTCGAACGTATATCTATGCCTATTTATTAGCATTGAATTTAAAGTTCTCTAAATTATAATTTCATAACAATGAATGAGTCTGAAAGATAAAACATTAATAAGGCTGAAGTATTTGGGGCACCGAAATTATTCATAAGGAAACAATGCATGTAGATATAAGTTCAGTTCATACCGAAAGTGTGTCTAGTCACAGTTTCATATACACAGTTTGAAATACAAACTTTGAATATAATATTAAGTTTCGTGATGCCAAGTATTTCCCTCTGACTTTTATAATTATCATTAAAATTTGTCATCATCAAACAAGCGCATCGCTCGTGTATTGTTTAGGCCTTGTGCATTTCGTTTCATGGTTGCCGTATCATTTTCAACAAAACATTTCGACAACACTTTCGGTGTATGATTACTGTTAACATTGTTCGATTTTGTTAGTGTACTATGGCCGTTTGGTAGGAGCTTTGTATTGGCGCCATTTATTCCACTGAACGATGATTGGCGCTTCACTTTTGGCCGGTCCTCTCTGGTTGGCAAACTCGAATACTGATTGGGGAACGAATCGAAACAAGGTGAACCAATATTTTTAACTTCTCTCGGTGAGCAATATCGCCTCTTCATGTAAACATAAATAAAGATGTTTGAACCGGCCAGCAATAAAATAAGCAAGACCAACATATACGACGACGTAGTACTCGCAATTGATAGTTCTAAACATGGAATAAAAATGGAATTTATTAAAAATTAAGAATTAAAAACAGATTAAGTTAAGTTCTTCCTTTTCTTGAGCTTTTAAAGTTTGTAAAAAATTGAGGTAGTGCTCGAGAAGTAAAAAAAATTGTCGTTAAAATGAGAAGCCGAATTGAATTTGTTTAATTTTTGAAAAAATCAAAAATCACCAAATTAAAATTTGGAAATAAGAAAGTAATTCGACAACATACCATTAGATACCGGGGAGTTGCAAGACCGGGATTCCTGTTCGTTGCCTTGGCATTCACTTGAATCAGGATGAGTTGTTTGGCATTCTCGTGTCCGTATGCGTTCTCCATTTTTATTGCATTCCGACCAATCACTCCAGATGCTCCAGCCCTTGAATGCTAAAGAAAATTCGAATGAATCAACAATTAAAGTCTAAAAATGTGCAGCGCACTTACAATCACAAGTGGGCATTTCACAATTTTCATATTCGACAGACGTTCCTTCACAGTTATTTCCATATATGTCATCATTTATGACTAAACAATGTCGTGTGCGTGTTCGTTTTCCAACACCGCATGATACAGAACATTGTGACCAATCGCTCCAGCATGACCAATCACCTATAAAAAAATCCATGACCAATCTTGTACAATTCTTGTATAGAAATCTAGATATGATTCCTCACTACTGCAGATGTAAAAACATTCAAAATAATCCTTAATTACCTTTACAGGGATGCGTATTGCATGCTCTTGCCATTTTTGTGGTACCCTCGCAATTCGCTCGTTCACATATTCTTGTGCGATATTGTTGTCCACCGCCGCAATTTACTGTACAGCTGCTCCATAAGGACCACTCACCAAATCCCAAATCGCTATTACTCTCTTCGCCAACTCGATGACATGATCCATCTGAGTAGCATATTCGATTCTCTTCTTTGGATTTTAATACTTTCATACTATTAGCATCAGATCCGTTGACTTTGCAAATGTATCGTAACCGTTTTTCTACATGTTCGCCGTTCGATGAGATATTGCCGACTTGCTGCAACCAGGGTGTCCACGGTCCGAGCTTCTGCATTTCCGGACATGTTTGTGTATTACACGTTTCGTAATCTAAGCTACAACCACTGCACTCAAGGCCGCCTCGCTCCGGGATCGGATCATTACAAAGTCGGCGTCGAAAACGAAAACCCCCACCACAAGATGCTGAACATTCACTCCATGATCCGAAAGGACCCCAGCCACCGTCAATTGGCAGTTTTCTTGGCTCTGGACACGGCGGCAAATTTGTACAATACATTTCAATTCGATCTGGTCCGACACACGTTCGACCTCCTGCGACAGAAGGAACCGAAAAAGCATAAACGAAATGTTGGTCAACACGTTGAAAAGTAAAAAGTTATGAGGAAGAAACATACCATGAGCTGGCGCCGGATTACCTGCAGTGGAGAATGTGTGTAAATAAAGAGAATAGAAAAAAATTAATTCACGAAACAAATCTGCAGAAATATTGAAATTGGTGATTAAAATTGCCACTCAATTACCACAAGTTCTCCGACGACTTTTTACAGCAATACCACAAGTTTGCGAACAAGCGCTCCACGGACCCCATTCAGTCCATTTACCTAACGAATTTTATCAAATTTCAAAAAAATTACAAAATAAATGATAATTTTTGATATGAATGACGTTTAATCTTGGTTGCAACAATTGTTTGCCTTAACATACCGTGAACAGTACAATTAGTTACACTTATGGTTGTGCCTTTTGGAGCAAATAATAAAATTCGTTAATTGAATGACCGAAATATGAATGTGAAAAAGATTACCGGAAAAATTATTATACCTTGACATGGCGCACCACCATTCTTTGGAGCTGGATTAGAGCAACTTCTGGTTCGACATAAGCAAATGTCAAGATTGCTAGATTCATGCCTATGATCATCGGAATGTTGATTGCATGAAAACCATTCACTCCAGGCCGAGAAGCCGCCATCGATCGGTGCAGTTGAAACTGGACACTCGTTGGCTTGTTGTATCCAAAATCGTTTTAAAGGATCGCCATCTGGAGGTGGAGTACATTCTTGTTGTAAATCATTCCAGCCGCAGTATGGATCCATTGAAATTAAACAATTTGTACGCGAGCTGTGCCGATTGCAATGCTGTACCGGAATCCGTGTCACTGCATTTGTCGTTCCGATATACAATGATTCGGTGTGCTTAAGAAATTGCATGGTTAAAATTTTTGAGTTTTCTTCGATTTCTGGCTGCCAAATTTCAATGATACACGTCTCCTTCGTTCGAGATAATATCGATAGTTTTTTAATCAGATTATCTTCGGTAGACACGAACATGACTTGTACTTTATTGTGCAATTTCGTTGCTAAATTTGAATCAAGGGCAATGTGAACTAATCGCTCGAGCCGCGACGTAAAAATAGGTTGCGATGAAATTGGCTGCACTGCTTCGTCCATTAATTGAAAGCGATGAGAACCCATTAAAAGATCTTGCCGTATCGATGGGACAGGATTAAATTTACATTCAAACTGGTTGCGAGGCTCTAATTCCTTGCGCTCCCATATCGATGATGGCGTCCCCTGGAATTTAAATGGACCACCAAATGCAACATTTATTGCCGATAAATTGAAGGCGCAAATGGCGGAACCATGAATACTATTTCTATGAAAACAAAACAATTAGTTGAGAATTCCTTAAGTGCAATTTTTCTTCAAAATCCTTACTCTGGTGTTGTAAAAGTGGCATATAAAACACTTTCCTCCACGGAATATTGAATGCCTTGAACTTCATTGAAATAAAAGGGATAATCGCCGGGCAATGAACAATTCAAACGGGCTTTTGCAAACGACGTCCAATTATCTCGGCTTCCTCGTTGACCACCTGGATCTGATTTACAGACACGTGCGATGCGTGAATATATTATCTGTAAATAGTTTTAGATGTATCATACATCCGTTCATCATTTACTTGGGTCATTCGTTTTTCTCAACATATAATTTGTGATACACATGTGTACGTACCTTGCCACAGTTGATAAATTCGACGGCTGCCTCACGAAATACAAAATAAACAAATTCACCTGCTTCGAAGCTGCCGACGAACTGAGGCGAGTTCAACCATTTTGAATTATATTGATCGGTTCGAATAATTTTATTATCCTCTTTTTCCTATACGCAAAATATGGATCGATAACGGATGAGCAGTAGTATACAAATGTATGTTTATTCCCGACCTTGAGATTTTAATTGACCTTAACAGATTTTTTTCATAAATAATATTATCGATAATTTAGGAATACTGACCACGTATTCAGTATTGTAAATCATACTGATAGCACAGAAATTATATTTTGAAAGTTAAATCGGATGCGAATACTAACAAAAATACAGACATCATTTTATTATTCAAATGATCAAAACAATCAAACACTTCTATAGAATAAGCATTAATATGATCAATAACAAAACCGACAACAGCAACAGCAACAACAACAACAAAAACAACAAGCATTTATAGACCATTATTATCTTTCAGCGTTTGGTCGGTTTGACGAAACAATTTGCCTCACACACCCCCAACAATACTTCCCCACAAACCCCGATCGAGAGCCAAATTTTGAGTTCCATCAAACCATTCAAATGCCCTCGCATTCAAAAAACATTTAACCGAATCTAAATTACGTCTACGTGGTCTACTCCTACCTCTTGGCCCATCAGCTTCGACGACCGGAATTCGTTTCGGTAATCGCTCTTCTCCCATGCGTTTAACATGACCAAACAATCTCAGTCAGGATTTTCTTGCTTCCTCTCCTACCGAATCGACCATTTAATCCCCCCGAATCGTCGAATGTCTTATTCTGTTTTCCCACTGATCGCGGCGCAAGATTCCCGAAACCATTCTCAATACTTTCATACAGATCCATATTTCTTTCGATGAATTTCTCCATTAGTTGTCTCATGCAAAAAATTTGATCTAGACTTTTGAAAACCCGATTGATCTTCATCCAAGAGCGATTCCACAATGGCCCTTGTTTTCTTTTCCAAAATTGCACTATATACTTTACCGACAACGCTCAATAGAGAAATTCCTCGATAGTTATTACAGTCTCTATTACTGCCTTCCTTATGAAGTGGCGAAATGACTGCGCCACCCAGGGTGGCAACAGAGGAAACCCAAGCTAAATTAATGATACGATGTAACCAGCGAACACCTACCAAACCACTAAAGGGTTTTCCAATAGGGACTTGACAACTTTGAACGTTCACTGTGAACGCACCCTCAAACCAATTTCCAAAGTGTCAATGTCAAAATATTCAGTAAAGTCAACATTTTCATCATGACGAAGTACACGAACGAACAACGTTTACAAATAATTAAAATTTACTACCAAAATTCCGGGTCGGTGACTGCAACTTTAAGAGCGTTAAATTTTTAATTATCATCTTTAGTGATGAAGCGCATTTTTGGTTTAACGGCTTCGTCAACAAACAAAATATGCGTTATTTATCAGGTAAAAACCCTCATGTGCTTCAAGCAAGGTAGCGACATGGAATAGTATATTTCAGTGGTTCGCCGTATTTCTAAATGGTTCAACATTGTAAAGTTCACGGCGACACCAGTGCCAACATTTTAACTTGTACTGCAATGTCATCACCTTGGCTTCAAGAAACACCACTTCATCCACAAAAAATAACTGTATGGTGTGGTTTTCATGCCGGTGGTGTCATTGGGCCGTTTTTTTCCGTTGATGAAAATGACCGTCACGTTACAGTCAATGGAAACCGCTACAGAGACATGTTGCAACGTAATTTCTTTGGCCAATTGCATGGGTTAGACATCAACGATATGTGGTTTCAACGAGACAGTGCCACAAGCCACACAGCAGGTGTAACAATCGACTTATTGAAATCCAAATTCAGTGAACGTGTTCTATCGAGAAATGGTCCTGTCGATTGGTCGCATAGATCGTGTGATTTAACACCCCTAGACTTTTTTTTATGGGGCAACGTTAAATCATTGGTCTATGCTAACAAGCCGGCGTCGTTAGAGGAGCTCAGAGCCAATATTGAACGAGAGATTGCGGCCGTTTCCATCGAAATGTGCGGCCGAGTCATCGAAAATTGGGTTCAACGAATCAACCGCTTCAAACGTGCACGTGGTGGAGCGAAGTCGAATTCCATAATTAAATGTTTTGATCGTACTTCAAGCCAATAATACAATTTTCGAAAAATCTCAAATGGTTTGCGTTTTATTCAAAAAGAAAGTTGTCAAGTCCTTAATGGAAAACCCTTTACTAATCAGATATTCATTCCGAATCTCATCCCCACCCGCAGCCTTACCCCAACTCAACTTATTGATTGCAGTCTGAATTTCACCCATGCTAATCTTTTCCAAACTCTCTTCATACAACAGTTAACAAGCTGATGGAATGATAAGCTTACAAAGGGAGAGAGAGAGAGAGAAATGTTGGTTTTTTAATCATATCATATCGGGGGCGTGGCCATGATTAAAAATACCAGTTTTTAGGTCAATTTAAATCTCAAGGTCATAAAACGGCAGTTTTTTACTACTCTGAACAAAACAGTGTTTATGAGAAAAAAAATATATCAAATTCACCTTCACAACATCGGCTCGCAAAATAGCTGGATCTGTTCCCGAAAAATCAGTTGAAGAACCGATAAATAATTTACCATTCTCTGTCATCAGCGTTGTAATGTTGGCGTGCGGATTAAATGGACATTTGGCGACACCCTTATCGAATTTCGTCACGTTTAAATTGTCCATCTAAAAGATGCGTTTTAAATGTATATCAATATCGGTGAAAATTGAGCTTTTTAAGTATAATACTTGACGCCAAGAGCATGATGGACTGAATGCATGTGTACCACAGGCATACAATTGGTTCCCATAGATTTGAAGTACCATTATGTAATTATGACAATCTATATCACTAGCTCCTTTCGTTTTACACATTTCAATTATTGACTCGCTTGCTTCCCAAACACTCTTTTCGTACAGTTTCAGCGAAAATGACAGACGATACAGTGTATTTCTAAAAAAAAGCAATTTTTGTTGTTGAAAATATTTGTTATTTTGATCAATTGAAATTAACTTTTCTATGAATTGATTTATCACTATCTAAATTTGTTGATAGGTGGCTAGAAAATCACGGGAAGAATGATGATTTCGAGACCCGATTTCTATTATTAAACAGAATCTTGTGTAAATCTATTTTGCAAAGACATTTTATGGGCAAAAAATGGTCTTCAACTCATTTATTTTATACATGTGCTACCTTTATTAAATGCTGATTCTGCAATTAATTTGTATTTTATTCGTAATAAGCTCAAGACTTTAGGCCAAGGCGGTGAAGCGATTTGACTACGTTTACTGACTTCGCTATGCAAACTACATAGCGTAGTCTACTACGTGTATCATTGATTTTGTATGGTGTTTTACTGGCCTGCTTTAGACAATCATTCCAGTCAATAATTCTTATATAGTCCTCTACCAGGGCAGCTCACAGGGCGAGCAACTGGTGATAGTACGTGTATTTTGTGGTTAGGTACAGATTTCCTCAATTTCCGGCACATTTTGTACTTGTACAGCATACCGTTTCGAAACATATGGTACAAATGCCACCTTCACTAGCGCCATAATTGGGCCTATCGCGTTCCTTGCTTTCGGGCTAACATCTTGATTAGATAATATCTAGTGTTTTATATAGGTTTTTATACTAGACTGAGATGGTAGTCGAAACATTGAAAGGACAATTTTGGTCTAACAAGGTGGTATATATAGTGTTCACGAAATGTCAAAATGACCGAGAGACTCCAGCATAGAATCGATACATATTTGAATACACCAGAAAAGACATTTAATAGTGAATGAAATAAATCATTCTCATATTCTCTCTTTTGTTTTAATGGAATAGGCATATTCAACCACAAATTTTTGACAGATGATATTTCATATTAAAAATGAGTTCATATGATTTATTATCTGTAGTTGCATAATCCAGAAACGAAAAATCATCTAGTTCCGTACAAACACATACATATATTAACGAAAAATCGTTTGACACCATTTGAACCTACATTTGCATGGTACCAATCATTTTTATATTGAGGTTGGAAAATTCGAATTTACAACCGCGGTCTTTACTGTTTACAGACACTTTATTTGCTGTGTACTCTTATTTAGTTGTGATGAAAACTGAGTGTGATACGCACAATATTTGATAGAGAGATGAGAAGAGAGAGACAAACATAAAGAGAGTTCTATCCACTATTATAGTTCTTTATTGATATATTCAAATTTTTTTCGATTCTATGCTGGTGTCTCTCGTTCATTTTGACGTTTCGTTTTATTTGTCGGTATTAATTTTTGCCTCAGCGGAGAAGTTTAGTAAAAAGAAGTAAAATGTTAACCTCTCGCTCCTGTTTAAAGTGCTACAATTAACTGATTTGGATTTTGAAAAAAAGTTCTCTTTTAAACAAATGTGAAAACTAATGCAAATGAAACACCGGACTGTGTAGATGAAGAAAGCCAAAGCACTAATTTTCATTAAGCTGCAACGTGAAGGAAATGTTGCATGCAAACATTGTAAGGCGCCTACCATATCATCCGCGTCACTTACGCCCACGTCACGATAAAAGTTACTTCGATGAGTTGGGTTTGTGTAGGCTTTAGATTTTTTTAACCGGTTCCGAGGTTGCTCGTCATTTTATTATTTTTCCTATGGGCTAAGTTCGAATTGCAAGTTGCTCAATCCATTTGCACTGCATGTCTCAATAATTTTTTCTCGTCTCTCTACTCACACCATTTGTAGTGAGACAAATAAAATTTGTCATGCAAATTATCTCGCATTCATTTTTTTATGATATTAAAACGCTGATATAGTTGTGAGTTATTGCTTTCTCGGGAGTCTTACAGCTCTTATTTTTTTCAATTTTAAACTAAAAGTGAATTTTGAATATTATTGCTCCATGTAATAGGGTTCATTTTCAGAGCAAACAACAACATTTCCATGCGAAATCTTCATATTTCACGCTACTCCGAAAAAACGTTTCTAGAGATTTGAAAAAATGTTGTGCTGTTTATCATTTCTCTACAACACACAAAATAAATGGAGGGATAATTTTTGTTTCATTTTTAAATCTATTCCATACGATATGTATTTTTCGAATGCTCGTGCATTTTGTGTATTTTTCGAATGCTATACAATATATTTATATTGAAGTGAGTATCAACAATAACGAATATATCTCGCAGTTGGTGAGTGAAAACAAAATACCAATATGTTCGCAAACATGGCACGCTGATTCGATATTCTAATAATTAGTGTGAAATCTCATCGGAATCTTGAAGTTTTCTAAAGCTTGTGCTTTCCTCAAATAGGATTCTCTCAAAGCTACAGACGATATGATAAGAAATAAACATAACTCAATTACGAATTCCTAGTAATTAATAAAAACCAGAAAACCCGTACCATGAAAATCTATGCGCGGGGAACTAACCTTAAACTGAGCTGTCGTTGAATATCACCACAGATTGTAAGTTCCCCGCGCAAAGGTTTTCAAAGTAGACTTTAGGAAAATGTGCCGAAAAGGTAGTTTTAATACTTATGTGTGGCCTTTTATTCATTTTCACTTGCTCTCATTTGTTATTCAGTACAGAAAAGAAAACATTCTTACAACCGTAAGATGCACTTTTCGTACTGTAATTCACGACATGCAACCTTTGCATATTACTTTTACAAATCATTTGACCTTCTTCCATTTCATCTGCATCTGGAATTCAAATTTTAACCCTAGCTTTTGAAAGCCGATTGAATAATTGAGTCATTAGTGCCTCTACAAGTGGTTTGTGATCGTATTGGAAATTCCCCCATTTAACGACTAGACTCCAATTGAACTACCCGAAGACATTATCCGAATTAGCTGAAAATCAAAAGGTTTCTATTCCCAATGAAGACCTATTTGCGATTGACTTTAGGCTTAAACTTTTCGAGTTATCGTGTTAGCATAATTTTTTGTGTACAGGGTACAAAGTACCACGAACCTACATCCCGAAACCGAAAAACTGTTCCATCGTGTTTTTCTGTGCTAAAAATGGATAAAAACACATTTTTAAGGAGTGTTAATTCTTGCAGCAATTCCAATACTCTCCACGTTCCACTGTGTGTGCGGAAAACCATAATTCGTAAGCTCTTGAATGAAGTAGTATTTCTGATTTTTTTCCCCCGGTGACGTAAAAACTGGTAGTTTAATGTGAATATGACATTTCAATAGAATTTGTCCATGATTTTACAATCTCACCATTAAAAGACATAGTGAAAGACTGTTTCTGCATGAACAAATCTAACTACACCTATTAAAAATATATCTATGCCTATTTTCAAAACCACCGAGATATTTTTTTGAAAACGTTCATTTTTCACTGTCACAGCACAATAAATGTTTACTGTTAAGCTTTGTTTATAACGTAAGGCGAAACGCGCATCTTTTTCTCTAAACTGTCTCATTTTTTGGATTGTATTATATTTCGGATCACAGTGCCTAAATATATCGCAATGAACTTAAAATCTGTACATGGATGTATGCGAAAAATAAAAGAAATATTATATTTAGCACAAGTAAAAGATAATAAAATTAGCCATTTCCAAAGAAATCACACTTAAAAGAAATTCAAACATTTACAATCTGTGTATGTTTTGAAGTCAGGGATGGATATGCTTTCAAAAGACTTGAATAGGTTCAGACCAGGCCAAAAAAATTAGTTGCATAGTGAATTTAGAAAATTTGAGAGAGATTGTCCGTTGTGTTTACTGTACGAAGAAAATTGTTCGTAATTAACTGATGTTGGCCAGCTGTTGTCATCAGCATCGATCTAGATGTTGGATATCATTTTGACTTTAATAAAATAAATCAATTGACGAAGCGTAAGCGATATTTTTTCTTCAAATATAATTAATTTACCCTCGAATTTTTATGTTCAATAGCGCAATCAATTGAAAAGTGAATCGTTCCGAATTGCATAATATGAGAATTATTCTCATATATAATTCCATCATAGTTCTATATTGAGAAGTGTTTAGTTTTATGGGAGGTTGAGAGCTTTGATCTATCTTCCGATTCTCAAATTTCCACTTCTCTAAATATTTTTAATTCAAACGAAATTCAATTCAGAAAAACTATTTTGGGAGGCATTTTTTTCTTGAATGAAGAGCGAAAATGTTGGCCTCGACTTTGATCAGTTAGGTCTACCAGTTGAAAATGTCGTTATTGCAGACAACTTCATGTGTATTACTCTGAGGTGAATTTTGGCTATGACAGCTGTCACACCAGAAACTTCATGTCATTGTCTAATTATTTCAGTCTAGGTTATTGGTCATTAGTGAAAATATTTTTTTTTTGTGAAGCCGTAAAATGTCTACATTCGTGCCATTAAAACAACATTTGCGGGAAGTTTTAATGTGCTCAAATAGGATGTCCTACCCCACCCGCCGTATAGCCCAGACGTTGCTTCTTCCAATTATCATCTCTTCCGATTGATGCATGGCCTGGCTGACCAGCACTCCTTCAATTATGATGAAGTCAAAAATTGGATCGAATTGTGGATAGCCGCTAAACCGATCGATTTTTTAGACGTGGCATCCGCCTCTTGCCACAAAGATGAGAAAAAGTTGTGGCCAACGATGAATATTAAATTGTATCCATTTTGCCTCAATAAAGCATTGATTTTTGAAAACGACATTTTCAACCGGTAGTCCTATTACATTTTGCACAACAATATATTCTAGTCTACTCTCTAATGCGCTTCACACACGCAATAACAAGTGGCCACCAGAGTTTTCAATCGGGACCCCTACCGAAGGCCCGTTCGATTGCTGAAGACTCATATCACTTATCTCTTATTAGAAACGCGAAGATCAAATGTGAAAAGTTGGGACCAAGCGGACGATGCTTTGTATCTTCTCCTATGTAAAGGGGTAGTGAATGTCATTGGACCGCGCCATCTCTACCTAAACGATTGTACTAAACGCTTCAACATTTCACACCTTCCCCGCCTTCCCCTTCTCCAAACAGCGAGTTTGACAGGCTCCGCATCTTTGCTATCATTGTTTGAAGAAGGGGAAAAAGTGTTTACCATCCATATATGAACGAATGGTACAGAGGGCGCTTCTGTCAAGTTAAGTGTCAAAATTTAATTTTGCATCGTCCGCTTGGTTGGGACACTATTGCTGATATTTATTTGACGGGATATTCCTACTTTCATGAAAATAAAATTCAATTTATACAACCTGAAAAATAGCTAAAATAAGAGAGAATGGTAAAAATGCATAGGAAAATCATAAAAAATACATTTCCGTCACGTTTTACAGAGCTGGAGCCTCATTATTGATTGATCTCAACAAATGGGGTACAATTGAACCTCTTTTTTTATAGTTCATGCATATTCTCACTGATTCATAGCTATATCTATCAGTTTATATTTAAGATTGATAATTTTTAATCATAAGTTCAATATGACTTTTTTATCTATGCCAATCTAGCTCAAAGTGAGAAGGTGAAATGAAGTATGGATTTTATCCAATAAACAAATTACTTTTTTTTTTGTCTAAATAAAATGGGATTTAAAAGTTGAGAGAGTAACTCGATAGAATTTCCTAGTCGCGCAGAAAATCATACAATATTTGTTACTTTTATTGTGAATTGCATAATAGCAAAGAGTAAACAATATCTGAAAGTTGATATCTACCAACTCAGCCATTGCATCTCTTGAAATTCTCAAAGTTAGTTTTTACAGCCCGCATACCAACAACATGTCAAACCTATCGCTAAAATAAGATCTTTTATATTGATTGTACAAGAAAGAGTTCTTGATCTGAAGTTGATATGAAGTAAAAACGTATACATGATTAAAAAAAATTAACTAGTCTGTTAGACATTTCGCGGAAAATTTCAAATATTTCAAAACAAATGCCATAGAAACTCACCGTGCACCGACAATTAATTGATTGCGTGATACATCAAACAGGAAACGTGAAAAAGATATAATATTTTCATCCGTGAAACGATCGGACGATTGAATCAAATCTGAAAAAGAAGAACAATTTTTTACATATCATTTTATCAATAAATCCAAATGAGCCTTCAATAAACTATTCGAAATATTAAATATGTATGTTTAAGAGTGGGTTGATATTGATATTATATCATTGGCGCCATAAATTGGTAAAGAAACTATATCCAATTAAAAGTATCGACAGTTCACAATTTCTAAATGATAATAAATATAACACCTGCAAAATGAAACTTGGTCCGAACGAGAACAGCCTCCGCAATTATACCGCGCTTAGTTGCATATTTCGTTTCTTCATCGCTAATGCATAAAAAATATATCGACTTTAAATTCTCTTTAATTTGCATGCATGAAAGTATATGCTTTGTGCATTTTTACTGAGTCTCGACTACAATTCAGCCACACATATGAATTTGTCTCTATCTCTTGACCCAAAATTGCGATAGCTAGTGCAGTTTACAAAAAAAAAAAACAGTATTTTTCGTATTTGAATGAAAGCCAGTTTAACTATGCCTAAGACCACAATTTGTTGCAACGTGCCAATGCATTTTCTCAAGATATTATGAGGTTGCATTGTAACATTTGTCATAAATTCAATAGACTCCACTCGTGGAAAACAAGAAACTAAGCTGAGGTTTATATTTCTTTGGAGAGTATCTTATGACCAAATCTTTGTTGGAACTTGTGTATTCAAGCTTTGTGCATAACATATATTATTCCTGGAAACATTCCCGCTACTATTTTTGATGAAATGAAGTTCTAATATTTTATTGAGGAGTGTCTTTTGAGAAAAGGAACTGTGAACACGATTTCTGAATGGAACTTTATTGTTAATAGTTTTGTTCCTCATTAAAAGGCATAAACCACGAAATTGATAGGTTGAAGTATCAGATGGTAAATCTTACTTTATATCAAAATTCTGATTTATTCGTTAGAGGAATTGAAATTGTTAAATATTAAAGGGAGCAAAAGGCTTCGCTTACCTTCGTACTTAAGCCCATCGCCCGAAAGACAATTGTATAAAAATTCCAGCCTTGAATACAGCTGTTAGGCGTGATATTGGCCGGAATGAAAAACAAAATCGGAAAAACTCACAGAGAATTCAGTCTACGTTTATAGATATAAGATAGCGGTGATCAAGTGCACTACGCTTATTTGTGTCACAGTCGCAGGTTCGAATCTTGGTTATGCGAAATTATTTCGTTTAAAATTGCTTTAATAAGTAAAGACATAAAAAATCCGTTGCAAGTATGAGAGCTGTGCAGAATGGCCCTGCAAACCTCCCACCAAAAGCTACTCGTAAAATGAGCAGCATTCTTCTAGAAAAAAGACTGTTACACCTGAAAGGGCAAAATTTTGGTCCATAGGAGAATTCAGTACTGGAAATAAATTAGTATTCGATTAATATTCCATGACACTATGAATCGGTGGCATGAGGCTGCTTGTTTCCAGTCTGACGATTCGATAATTTTTCTTTTTTACATCAAACATAAGTTGTTGTTTGTTGATTGTGTTGTTTTATTTTAAATAACATCATTGAAAGAGTAGTCTCCGAGTATTTCTTTTTAATATCTACAGATTTGTCGAAGAATGTTCGATCTCGAGTTTTTAGTTTGAAACATTGCATTAAGCATTGAGCGGTCATTGCCATTTGCTATTGATGAAAGCATCATTGCATTTGAGAAGTGAAGTACAGTAAGTACTGTCGCCTGGTTATTTTCGATTGATTTATACGTTGAAACCGACTGTGTTTTTGTTTGCCATTCATTCTTGCGATCAACAATCATTCAAGGCTTCGAATACTTCTTACTTCTATTTCTCTTAAGCACATCTATTCTTACTGCCGAGTGTCTGGAGAGCTGCAGTAAGTTTTCGAAGACCATGCCATATTTATATATTTTGTTGTATTCTTCTTTCTCAACTTTGCGCAGAAACACGTTCGCGCTGTACGCAATCATACATCAACATAAGTTGGATCATAAAATCAATACATATGAGGCCGTCGTCGTTTTCATCTCGCGTTGATTGCATGACGCTCATACATACAAGAAGGATGTAGTACGTGAGTTTTTGCTCTTGTGGCTTTGATCACTTTTTTTACGTTATAACGTTTTGCAGATCTGGTTTTTAATATATTTCTTCTCTTTTTTCTTCTTATCCGCTGTTTCTCTGGGTAAATGCAATAAATGTTGCCAATAAGATCGAACCTACGCCTTGCCATAAAGAGTTTTCACAGAAAAAGTAGAAGTTCGATCACAAACACTTAGTTAGGGATATGAAGACATATCCTTAATCTATTAAACACACAAACAAATGCCAAAAATAAATGCATTGTTTTCATATGCCTATAAATATTGAAACTGTATCGGAAAAACGCGGCCCAATACAAGCAAATTAAATTGTTTAAACTTACCTTGATATGATATAAAACGGAAATCTTTAACATCGCTCTCAATTGGGCCTGCATCTAGTGCTACAGCTGGAGACAACAAGAAGGATAGAACAACCCAATGAATCATTGGACGATTGAATTCCAGTGCCATGGTTTCAACCTATTGAATTAAAATGCATTAAGATTTCATTGAACATTCGTATATTTTTAGCGGGATTTTTTCTGTAATCCGGCATGATAAACATTTTTGTCACATCAGAATATTTGACTCTTCAAACATAAACTATATCCGATTATCGGCCAGTCCATGCCAACTGCTTTTACTTGAAGAACGTTTTTGATCTTTCATTTCAGCAATAAGTTATTACCAATTGATTCACTAGCCGAGAAAACTGAACTTATCGATCGAATTTTGCAAACATGAAATTATGAATTTAAACAGAAATAGAACAATCTATCGCGAAAAATGCTGCGCAATGAAATTTCAAGCCGTACTAAGCCTTCTAGACTCGGCTAGGGCCTAGAAGCAATCAACTGGACATGATCCGGATAAAGAGAGATCCTTTATTGACTTTCGAACACCAATCAGTAATCAAATAAATACCAAATTAAATCAGATTAACATTGACAATGTTTGTAAATCCAGTTGATTCAAATATCAGTGGGAAGTTCACACTAAGAACAGTTTCGCTTCCCTGTTTTTAGTACTCATCATTTAGATTCGGTTAAATGTGATTTGGATGAGAGAAGATCTAAATAGTGTGATGGATCTAAAAACTTGGTTCTCGATCGAGGTTTGCGAGGGGTACTGTTAGGGCTAATCGTTTTGTAAAACAGACTCCGAAAGCATTAATGGCGTATAAATGATGGTTGTTGTTGCTGTTGTTGTTGTTTTTGCGCATTAGGAGATTTTATGGTAATATTGCCTGGGTTTTCCCAATAGTATCCTGTTTTAGAACATAGTCTATCGATTGATTGTTACAAATTCTGAAGATGAAGTTCCAAATGTGTTTTATTTCAATTGGACTAATGTCAGCATAATTCACTTGATTAATATATTAGTTACGCCTTTATTGTTGGATATTTTCTAGGAAAACGAACAGACTTATTTGAGCTACCAATATATATTTACAATTAAAAGTTGACAAATTTGGAAAAAGAAGACATTTAAATGTTCAGCAACACTGCACTTTGAAAGAGGCCAGAGGCCGGGTAGCTTGCAGATCACAAATAAGCAGAGCATACTATTTGCTTGCTTGCAGAGCGCTTGCTCTCACGAGCTGCTTTGAAAGAGCGGCTTGCAATACCAAAAAGCGGCTTTTCCGTTTTAAAGCTCACCAGAGTGAAAGAGAAATTGATGTTCAGTGTCAATTACACGTTATCCATGGATTTCAATATTTCACTCAGATGAACTTTAATACAAAAAGCTGCTTTTCTATAGTGCAAGCAAGCAAAGAGTATGCTCTGCAAATCAAACTTATTTTCTAAAAGAAGAAATATTATTCAAAGTATCACATTCAATTAGTTAGGCGCCGACTGGTTGCTTTTTCATTTATAAACAACATTTGACTAAATTTCAATATTAATCATGCCATCACGAATTTATAAACTTAATCACAATGTAATTGCCCAATGTATGCATCACACATTGTTGATGTCGATTATTATAACTTTTTATCATTGCTGAAAGATTCAATCATTGTCAATTCATTTATTGTCTTCAAAATCTCTTGACTGTGTTAAGAAAGCTTGCAAATACTGAAATTTGGGTAGTGGAGCATTTTAAAATGAATTTAGAAGATACGACCTGTAGTGCTATCATTTTTATAGATAAAATAGCTCCTATCAATTGATGAAGTGAATAGAGGTAGTACATGTATGTTCAGACTGCAATTTGATGTAGCACAGGCCAGGATAAAATTGGCGAGGTGTGTTCAACGAACCAATTCCAGCCTCCGATTTGGAAGATCGTTGCGGCCGTAAGGTTGGACCTATTCTCAAAAAAATTCTCGCGTTGGATCCAGCAAAACGAGCAAATCCAGTTGAACCATTGACCATGTTTCAGTGAACGAGATCTCGTAATAGATGACGTTAACCATTCGCAAATAATTGACAAATTAAATGAGTCAAACAAACTTGCTTTAAGAAAACTCATTTCACTGACCTCAATTCCTATATCGAAAGGCAATAAATAAGAAGTAGTTCAGTTTTCAGAAATTAATTCCTAAATAAATTATATAATTTGGAAACTTTTTCTCGAAATTGGACATAGAAGAAAACTTCTAGAAATTATTTCCTCAGAAATAAAGGGGCTGCGCCGTAACAAACATTTCAATTTCTCGGATCAGCTATGAAGGTACAATCAAACGGTAAACTGACGATGGATTCAATTTTAATTTTTTTTTTTAATCTTACTTGTGCTCAAAATGGATAAAAAGCACTTTTTTAGTGGTCTTAATATTTGGACCGATTGCAATTCTTTTGCCTTTACACTATGTGTATGCGGAAAAGTAACATTACGAATTGAATTCGTTTAGACAAATGTCAGTTGGCATCTTCACGTCTAAACCAAAGCTGTGTGTTATTTATTGTTTACGATTAGCTTGATTAGCTCTAAAAATATTTCGTTTCAATCTCAATCTAATTACATACCGAAAATGAGATCGCGTGCAATAAAACTTCTTAGGACAGCTACGACCTTTTGCTTCTATGATTCGCTAAGTGTTTTCCTCAGTAATTTAAATTCAACATATTCTTTTAACATAAACAAACTTTGTTTTTATGTAATGCCTCGTCACTCTCAATCATAAGCAATCTGAATGAGGACAACACAGATTTCACTTTAATATGGAATTTTCTTAACGCGAAAATATTTACAACTTTTTATTTTATCTTGAAATAGAAAAGAATATACTCAAGCCAACGGGGACACATGAGTAAAATTGAAAGCGAAAAAAAAACGAATACGATGTGTGTTCATGTAATGTACCACATTGAAAGTTGTAATAATTATTTTTCGGACACAAATTTATATTCTGATCACCTCAATTTATCAAATTTCTAGTATTTGGTTCATAAAGTGCGAACAATTACAATAACGAGAAGTTTTACCACTTTGTATGTAGACTTGTAGACAACATTTTAAACAAGTAAATAATGTCCAACATATTTTTAAATTGCAGAAAATCACGAAAGTGAATTTATTTATTAAGCAAATAATCGAAGTAAAAGTCGGAAAATATTGAGCTGATCAAATAAAAAACTGCTTCAGTCGAAACGAATCAGATGTATCACAATATTTGCACCACTTCAATGAAAATAGGTTGAAACACTCGTAGCTCCGTAAAATCTTACTACATAGCACGTCTTTCACATATCATTGTCTGCAAATAAATGCTGCGTGAGCAAACACAAAACATGTCTTAAGCGCAAAGGTTTTAATGCGGCAACAATGCATCATCGATACGATCACATCGTATGATTGTGTTTGTGTGTATACCATACGAAGATCAATGAATGGTGAAAGAACGCAAAGCAAACACATCACATATACATTTTGCATGTGTGTAACGAGACACCGGCATATTATGAAAACTTTACGTGCAAAAGAATCTTTCATAAACTGACTAAGTTTACACTTGACTACTTAATCACGCTCATAGACTGATCCGTCGACGCAGCGAATACATTCAATGAACGACCAAAATGTTTAAGATTAGAAGTATTTACAACCGATTAGTTCTGAGCTTTGAAAAAATACACACATAAAAAGCATCGGTTTCTTCGCACAATTTTATGTGGAAAAATTAACATGCGATGCTACATAAAGAGCAAAATATTATGAGCAAATATACACAATTTATTCCGTTTTGCATTGTCGATTACTTACAAATAAGGGTTTGCACATTCCTCTTACGTGTTTTTTTCTTCAAATAGCGATGCGCAAGTTTCTCGAGAGGATAATTTTAACACGAACGATGACTGCAAAGAAGGGCGAGGCGTTTGCTTATGTGAGTTTAATCTTTCTTCGCAAATTACAGATTATTTATTGATAAGCAAAAGTTATCTGCAACAAAGCTGTAGCATTTGTTGGGATGCACAATTTTGTTGAAAAATTGATGAAACGAAATACTTCGATGACAAACACTTGGTGGAACATTGCCGGATCTATGTACATTTTTCCATGTAATTATTTCTCATATAAATTGATCAAACATTTCTCTTGAAAAATAAATACTTCTAACAGAGCTTGAAAAATGCCTAAATATTCTACAATAAACAATAAAGCGACAAAATAGTAATGATAAATTATATTTGGAGGCAACGATGAATGTCATAATAGATTGATGGGTTTCAATTTGAAAATCGATTCACTTGCATAATATTCAACGGAACTTGATGCTTAAATTAATCTGTTTTATTAAAAATCTAAAAATATTTATGTATAACAACATCTAATAAGATTGTGCACAAATTTATTTCTGTGAGTCCAATAAATCCTTGGCTTCATTAATTTTGGCTGCTAAATAGGGTGAGCCGCCTCGATCCGGATGGTTTAACAGCATAATTCTCTTATGGGCATCCTTTATCTAAGAAACCGAAACACTCTAGTTCAAAAAGTGAATAGATCAAAATATCAATGTGAAATACAAACTTTTGTTTTTGGTGCAGTTGGACTAACCCCTAGGATGAGAGCCGCCTCTCGTTTGTTCATTTTTGCTTCAAAGCCTCCACGATAGTACTTTGATGTGGCAATTGATTCGGCCGTGGGGAACGCTTTTATCGCTTCGCTAAATTTTTGAGACATTTGAGGTGCTCTTCGCATCAAATATCGTCCAGTGAAGCCAACGGCAGCTATACCAAGACCTGCCAAAATCGCACTTGACTGCAAAACAAATCACACAATAAAAACACACGTTTCGTTATATCATATCATGAGCGGTCAACTATTCTGACGAAAAACTACCATTTTTTTCTGAAAGTCTGAAAATCTGAACGTTTCACTTTTGATGTAATGTAATCAAAATCGCCTTAATCTAATACAAATAACAGAATTTAAATCGCCTATTTCATCAGATGGTCTCCAAAAAAGTCACCAACGTTTTGGCGAAGTCCCTTCGATTTTCAAATGTCACAATTGTTATATCAATGCTTGTCAGGGTGTGAAATTCACATTTTTACAGGTTAAGTTCACATTTCGTATTCATAGTGCAGGGTTTATAGAAACATTACGATTTTGTGTACTTTCATTTTTCTTTGTTGGAATCAATGTTTTTCTTGACTTTGAATAGAATTCAATCACTTATATTATATTTAATTGTATGTATTTGAAACATAAAATCATTATTTTTGATAACTGTTTTAGAATAAGTTTCATTTTTTTCTGAACATAACTTTGAATCCCACATTCGAATTCGCCACAATACGCAGGCGAATGCGTGACGTTTCTACTCTTTCCGCTAGCTGAAAACCTATCAGCCATATTTGATAGCATCTGTCTTTTCAGTGTTGATCGTTCATCATGGCAGTCGGAAAAAATAAGGGTCTCTCCAAAGGTGGAAAAAAAGGATCGAAAAAGAAGGTTATCGATCCATTTTCACGTAAAGATTGGTATGATATCAAAGCACCAAACATGTTTGCCCAACGTCAAGTTGGAAAAACATTGGTGAATCGTACACAAGGTACGAAAATTGCATCGGAAGGCTTGAAGCACCGCGTGTTCGAAGTGTCATTGGCCGATTTGCAAAATGACAACGATGCAGAACGTTCATTCCGTAAATTCCGTTTGATTTGCGAAGATGTGCAAGGTAGCCATTGTTTGACCAATTTCCATGGCATGAACTTGACTACAGACAAATTGCGGTAAGTGCAATCAATGCAGGGCAAATACATTTGTAGCTACAGGCAACAACAACATTTAACATAACCTATAATTCATATTGATTTCTATGCATTTTGGTTGAACAGCTCAATGGTCAAGAAATGGCAAACATTGATTGAAGCCCATATTGATGTCAAAACCACCGACGGATATTTGCTCCGTGTATTTTGCATTGGTTTCACCGCCAAAGACTCAATGTCGCAACGAAAAACTTTCTACGCGCAACACTCGCAAGTACGAGCAATTCGCAAGAAGATGTGCGACATCATTACACGCGATGTTGCCAGCTCCGACTTGAAAGAAGTGGTCAACAAATTGGTGCCCGACTCCATTGCAAAGGACATCGAAAAGGCATGCCATGGTATGTTTCAGTGGTTATTAAATTGTCTATTATCATTCGTTTTATTCATTTTATTGTTTCGCAGGTATCTACCCATTGCACGACGTCTACATTCGCAAAGTGAGTGCAAATTATTCCATTTAATTAATTTTAACGTCGTTAAAAATCATAATTCTAATCGTAAACGTTTTTTTTTGTATCGTTGATATAGGTAAAAGTGTTGAAGAAGCCACGATTCGACTTGTCGAAACTATTGGAATTGCACGGTGATGGCAGCGGCAAATCAGCTGAAGGTGTCACAAATGCTGAAGGTGTTGTTGTTGAACGCCCGGAAGGCTATGAACCACCAGTTCAAGAGGCCGTCTAAGCCAACCGATCATTATACTTTTGCAAAATATAGACAAACATCCCGAGATACAAACATTGTTGTATTGAAAATATCATGGAAATTTTATTAAATGTATGATCCGTGATTCAAAATGCATTTTTATTTATTTCAAATCTATCCGGCTGGCAGTTACTTTCTTTAAATAACATGTTGGACTCACTTTTCATACACTTATCTGTGTGTGCGGATGTGGCAATCGCAATTTTTTTATTTTTGTACTTTGTTGAAAGCTTTGCAAGGAAGAACTGATAAAATCGAAGCTCTAAATGAGGACAATATGATAATAAATATTAGCTCAGCGCACAGGCTTTTTTTGCCAAAAATATGTAGTCAAATCATTTGCTTTTTAACCTTAAAACATAAACATCCATATTGCGTTGCTTTTCAGACATGGGATACTTTGTGATTTTATTACTGGTGCTGGTATTCAGCCAGTATTGGGCTCAAGCTGAGTTTGCACTACCGCTTGATGAATTGGAAAAGCATAGAAATCGGGATAAACGGTACATAAATCAGGTTGGATATTTTGCATTCAAGATTGATAAATAAAAAATGGAAATTTTTTCTGAAATTGGAGAGCAAAATTCGTCATAAATTAAAATTTCAATTTCAAATAAACAAAATTTCTGGAATACCAAATAACTGTTCTTCAATTTTCAAAAGCAAAACAAAATATATCAAGAATGTCAAACTCCAGTCGGAAGCATGGGTCATTGTAAGCACATTCAATACTGCCTCCTCCCCGAATACAAGCAAAACTCGTTGAGCAACTTGGACTATATGTGTATTATCGAGCAATCGTGAGTTGAAATTTAATTTATATTTATCAAAAACGTATGATAGAAATGAAGTCCTTGTTGTAAATGCTTCAAAGTACAATTGGAGTGTGCTGTCCGGATGATTTGACGTCAACATTATATGCATCACAGCAGCAAGGTTATAATAGACCTCCCATATGGGATGCAAACTATGCTGTAAGACCTAAAGAAACTTTAGATGGTCAATTGGTTCGACCGGAAGAGCGCGGTTGTGGACTCTCGACAAAATCTTATTCGAAAATCACTGGCGGGAGACCAGCGGATCCATCGGAATGGCCTTGGATGGCAGCGCTTATTCGACGAAGCATGGACAAAGCATTTTGCGGCGGAGTATTGATAACAGACAGACACATTTTGACGGCTGCACATTGCATCTACAGATATAATAAGAACGATATCACAGTTCGACTCGGTGAATATAATTTCGGAGAAGTTGATGAAACGCGTGCACGCGATTTTCGCATTGCTGACATTCGTCAGCATGTTTTATTTGATGAAAACACCTATGATAATGACATTGCCATACTAAAACTTCATCAACCGGTTTTATTTAACTCGTATATTTGGCCCGTTTGCATGCCACCAACTCAAGATACATTCGAGGGATATATTGGCGTCGTCACTGGATGGGGCTCACAATTTTTCGGCGGCCCCTCTTCGGATGTCTTAATGGAAGTAATGATATTTTGACGAAAAAACATTTGTTCTTTATTGATATGAATAGAAAAACATTTGACAATTCATTGAAAGGTTTCGGTGCCAATTTGGAACAATCAAGATTGCCAAAATGCATTCATTGAACGCATTGGAGAAAGTGTACTTTGTGCTGGAGCTAAAGAGGGAGGCCGTGATTCATGTCAGGTGCGCACTCTTCAGATTTTTTGGCATATTTAGATTGAATATGTAGCTGTATAGCATTTTTCTATCGTTCATCTGGATAGGGTGACTCCGGAGGCCCACTTCTCGTTCAGCTCCCGAATAAACGTTGGATTACAGTAGGAATTGTGAGTTATGGAATAAGATGTGGCGAAAAAAATAGACCAGGAGTATGTATCATTTATCTACTTGAAATGAAGTTGATATAATGTGCTTAGAAATAAATTGCATTCAATCCCATTTTTGCCATACAGGTTTATCAACGAGTGAACTCTTATTTGCCATGGATCATCGAAAATGCTGTATTTTAGGGATATTCTGACTTTCAATGAGAAGCAAACTTTTTTCATGTATCGATTTCATTGTACATTTGATACTGAAGATGAAATATCATTGCATGGCCTTAAAATCGCAAAGCAACCTTTACTATATTTGAATACCTTTCCTAAAATATCTATTCGCATTGAGGTGAAAAACATTTTAATTTGTAACATGTGTTTAGTACAAAATGAATTCGCCAATCAATAAATTTTATGCAACAACTTGTGCTTTTCAATACGAGCAAATCATTGGATATCTACATATATCACGGCATCAACACAGACACGCTTTAGTTTCGTATTTGAAAAAAATGGATCATAATTGGAATTCTTTATTTTATCGCATTCGATTTCGAATTATATTGGAGCAATATTACGGCGCTATCACATAAAACAAATGTCGAAACGAAATTAGCTGCAAAACTGAAAGCTTCAGAGCGAAAGTGTCTTCGTAATTAAATTACAATAACGCAATAAAAATCAATAAATTGAAGCTATATATTTTTGAAGCATATAAATGTTGAAATGGGAATTGTTCATGTTCCATCAAATCTATAAATGAGATGTAGAGGCGAGTGTGTACATTTAAAAACGCCTCTCCATCTCAACGATAGAAATATTATGATTGTTTTGAAAATGGCCCAACCATTGTTTTGAGGAAAGAAAATTGTGTTCAATTTTCTTTGAAATGTGCCACAGAGGAGTAACTGTGAGCCGATTCGGGTGTTTCCGTGCAGATTTTTCGCTCCAATAAACTGCTTTGCGTGCGTGTATTTGATGAAACACTCCATTGCATTCATCACGTTATGCTAGACAAGTAATCAAATCAATCAATTCGTTCACACGTACCCTGGTACATCATGTGTTCAAAATTAAATCCTTCAAATGCTTTCCAATCATTTTACACTTATTTCCACCATTGTAGCGAGTGCATTCGAAGTGAATGGATTGTACCAATATAATTATCGCTTTTACTAGAATTAAAAGAACATTTGTCTCGCTCAACCATGTCTAACCGTCCAAAACTAACTGGTGGCTGCCCAATTACCGTTGATAAGGCCATTGTAAGTTATTTATGTATTTGAATTGAGGTGATTTTTCTGTAGTTCATTGCAGTATCTTTAGATTAGTTGTGAATTCATTGTTATACCAAACCGAGTTCAATCAAATGCAATTATTTCGCGTTTGAAGGAAAAATTGTCAAACTTAAATTATTTGATGTAGCGTAAATTTTGTTTTGTTTATGTTCATTTCATGCGGATGTAATACATGACATAACAGGAGTTGCGAAAGTGTGTGTTTGGATCTGCATCTGCACCGCCGCGTGGTGAATTACCACGGACATCGATAACATTCGGCTCCTGTAGAGAAGTATGTCATGAGTTTTCCTTTGATTGACTCAATCACATCGCATGAAGAAAATTTAACTTGTAGGATGCATTTCAAATTCAATCCAAATTGAATCATTTAATGAGTGTTTTGTGCGGATTGAAAAAAATATCTGAGTTTACAATTACTGCACAAACAGTGAGAACGTTCGTCAAAACATCTCATTCTTATTGCGATTGCAGGGAACAATATTTGCTAAAAAAAAAACTTTTGGTTGGTTTATTAAAATTAAAAAATTTAAAGAAATTCGTGTATTTTCTTGTTACAAATATTATTTTGATCCGGTATTTTGTTGTGTCTATTTGCAAAACAGGATCATCCGTATGGTTTGCGTTCGCCGAAAAATGCAAGCAGAGGACTACAGTCAGTGCTACAAGCGTATATAATGAAACATTTCCTTTTTAGCATACGTTCAAAAGAGAAAAAATCCGTACCCATTGATGTGTTCGTACATGATTTATCTGGTACTTAAAAATCATGAATAAATAATTGACATTTTCCAGATTACTGAAACCAACTGAAGTGCAACAGAATGAAGCATTGATTGCAGCAATATCTGAAATTCTCTGGAATATCGGTGAACAGATTAAAGTTGTAGTAACATTGACTGGTGAAGTCAATCTGATACCACACAGTCACACATATTTTCAAGATTCCGTCACGGAAAAGGTAAGCTATTCAAATAGAATTTAACAATTGAATAATATAGTATGTATTCGATTGTTTTTTTATTCTTGCTCTTCATATCTTTTTCATTAGTTGCTCCTTTTCGAGTTTACAAAACTGGACGACTTGGAAATATTTTTAAAGCGATATCTTTATTTTGTAAGATTATTTACTATTCTTTTTCTGAAGATGATCAAATAAAATAAGTTGTTCGAATAATATTTTTGAATCGGAAGTAAGACTTTTTTGCTTTCGATATAAAAACGAACATTTTATTCAATTTCAGTTCACAGAAGATCAAGGTGCTGGTGCACTTCTATTCCTCTACAGTGCCGTTATGACACGAACTCCGTCTAAGTAATGATTTGAACAAATTCACCTCTGTTTTTTTTTTTTTTTTTCATAAATATACTTTTTCAGGGTTATGACTGATTTGGATGGTCCAAAGGGTATATACTTGATGGGAACAAATGAAGAAGGTTAACGAATGCTTTTCAAAGATTAGATTAATTATTATTTGGGAAACAAATTGTATTTTTAAAGGTTCGATTAATATTGTTACCTTACTGTTAACGGGACGAGCTACGCCGTACCTGCATAATGGTGTGATTTATGTTGGAGATGAAGATCACTACGTATGATTAGGTCTCAATAATCATGAACCATTGATGATATCGAAATGTCATTTTAGGCTTTACCACAATTTGGCATTTTGTCACGGTCTGTTATTGGACTACTCATTTTAGAGAATGAAAATCAAGCATCTTCGCTTTTATCTCGCCAACCTGGATCTCGTCTGAAAACACCAGCGATTCCGATTTGGATTTCTTGTTGCTGCGGCCATTACGGTATATTTTTCAATTCCAATCGAGAGCTGCTACGAAATTATCATGCTGAAAAACGGTTTGAACTCCATTACTATACGTGTGCCGGAATATATATGGTAAGATCGTAATTATGACGCTTCTCATTGTAGTTTTTGCATGAATAAATATTATTTTAGGTGATGACAATTGATAATCGCTCGCAAGCTGATCATGACGCTTCATTGCCAAAAAATGCTGGAAACAGCAATGCATCGCGGGATGATGGAACAACGACACTTATAAGCCGATTGATACATACAAAATGGGCGGATGCTAAAATTACAATCAAAGGTGCACCATCGTCATCGCTGCTTATGTAAAGAATTATCTATTGGCAATTAAAACGTGGGGAAGTAGTTCAATAAATAGGCGGACGAAAAACGTCGCATTCTGAAAACATACATTTAAATCGTATTATCGATGCGAGTTAAAATGTTCTCGGATTTCTCTTTGTACTCCAATTTTCACATCGGAAAGAATCAACACAATACATATATTCATTGCTTTTTTGTCAATTCAATAAAATTTATTGTTTCTTGCGACACTGTTAAAAGTTAATTCATTTATTTCTCAGTAATCTAAGTATTCTGTTGGTCACCGAACTCTTTCGAAAAAGGACACAATACGTATATGACATACAAATCCTTATGGTCTAAATAAACACATATAGTAAACGGTGTAAATTATCATCACATGTAGTGAATAAAGCATTCTATTTGCTTGCTCTGAAAGTCAAAGAAGCAACAAAAATGAGTTGAATAATGAAAATTTCGTGGAGGCAATTGTACCGCAGTGTCGTCACTATGCTCAAAGCATTTTCTCATGCAAGTAGCTTACATAACGAAAAAACGGCTTCTTCGCATTGAAGTCCATGAGAGTGAAAGAGAAATCTATGGAACAGCAGATAAATCCGCGCATAACATGGATTTCTCTTTCACTCTCATTGATTCAGATTTAAAAAACGCGATTCGGTTTTCCAGGCCGCTCTCACAAAGCGCGAGAAAACGTTCTGTGAGCAATCAAATACATAGTAAGCTCTGTTACTGAAGAGGGTTTTGTTGAATCTTCTGTTTTTAATTTTTTATTGTTGGGCCAACAAGGGGGGAAATCAAAAAATATTTATTGATGATTATAATAAAGTATGACATACTAAATGAACTAAATCAATACCGACCCCTACATTAAGTGACTGACAATAATCTACAATAAAAACAAAACAGAAAAAAGCCGCGAAAGAACGTTAACAAGCAAAGCAAAAAAAAATGTAATAGTCTTGCGATGAGATTCAAGAGAGCCTATATTAAAATATAAATTTGAATTTTATTCGAAGAACACATGTTTTTTGTTAATTCACGTTTAAGAAAAAAAAACGTTTTCTCAAATATCGACGATCGTTAAAAGAGCACATTTATTTCAAATACTAATTCTAATTGCTCCGCACGTAAAGCCGTCGGTCCCGTGCATCAATAAGACCGTTGTACGTATGAGTGTAGTGCAGTACGGCCCTGCAAGCCTCTCACCAATAGTCACTCGTAAAATCAAGCGAAGTCGTGCTAGATTTAAGGCCTGTTACACTCGAGATGGGAAATTCGGTCTATAAACGCAGAATGTTTTTTTTATATTTTTTTTTATGACAAACGAATGCTCTTTCTTTCAAACAATTCTCTTTAGCTTTCCATTTATCTCTCTCTCATGTTATCTGCGACAAACTGATTCCTAACCTACCCAGAAAATTCACATGCTCCTGAGTTTGCCACCCAAGTACAAATTGTGATTCTTCATTTTATTGCTATCGTAATATGGAAGTGTTCTAAATAAACGGATTTAAATCATCACATTCAAATTTAAAAATGAAGATGAACGCATCCATTTTACTCTCTCCTCCTCCCTTTTTACAAACACACACGCATGATATTTGCTGACTTGAATCTATGCATCTTTTTTGTGTTGGAATCTAAGTTGTCAAATCTCTTGTCAAAGTAGAACCAAAATAAACTGAAATGAAATGCGAAGTCTTCATTAAACTCCGGCAAAATTCAATATTTCACGATTGAAAAAAATCATTATAAAATGTCGCCGCTTTATGTAACGTTAGGAATTTATGTGTTAGTTTCAATACCATTATTTTGGCTCGTGTTTAATGCAGCCGATTTAGTGGTCGATGAAGAATTCCACCTGAGACAAGGCCGACAATATTGCATGGGCAACTTCCACATCGTACGTATCAAAACAAACTGTGTAATTTGCAATGACTTTTATGTTTACAAATAATTATTTCCGATTGAATCTTTCAGTGGGATAAAAAAATAACGACGTTACCAGGATTATATATTTTTTCATCGATGTTTCTATTACCTCTGAAAATTTGCTCAACGTTTACACTCCGGCTAACTTCACTGGTTGCATCTGTGATTAATGTTATATTCATCTACGAAATTCGTCGCAGTGTTTTGCAAAAAGTACATCAATTCAAATGATAATTGAAAATGTAGTCGATTAGACAGTAATTTCACTCTTTCAAATAGGTGAATTCGATTAAAATTGCTTTGGAAACTTTCGTATTGTCGATTTTACCGCCAATGTATCTGTTTGCACATCTATACTACACAGATATCGTGTCCTTAACGATGGTGTTGGGAATGTTCTTGTTAAATATCAAGCAAAGACACAACGTTTCTGCATTTTTTGGTACAATAATACAATATAAACGGAATTTTTTATTCGATATGTTAATTTCAAACGTTCAGGATGATCTGAAATAATCGAAATTTTGCAGGACTCCTCAGTGTTTTGATGCGCCAGACGAACATCGTGTGGGTTGGAATGATTCTTGGGTGTACTATCGTTGATAAACTCATGTCACAAACATTGCCATTCATAAAAGGTGTGGAAAACCGATCGAATGTCTCTTACAGCTTCCAGGTATTTTTATTCAAACTGTTTTCCCAAGAAATCTTCCTAATCTTCTTCTAAATTTTAGGATATTTTCTCGGTGCTTGGATTTTACTGCAAGCGCATCTATTTAGTGCCAAAACAAATTCGACTTTTGTTCGTCCATTTGATAGGTTACATAGCAGTTATTGCGATATTTATTGTATTTGTCATACTGAACGGTTCGATCGTGATTGGAGACAAGAGTGCTCATGAAGCAGCTCTGCATTTGCCACAGGTAAATTCATTGCGATTCATTTTGGTTAATCTTAATCTTCAATTCTCAACTAATTTCCTGTTTGCCAAAAGATTTTCTATTTTAGCATTTTCTTTTCAATTTTTGCACCATCGGTGGTGCTTGCACGCATTCAGCCAACTTACAAAACATTCCAAAATCACTGGCTTATGTTGATAATTGCGGGTCTCTTATTTGGAATTATCATTTATGCAAATACTATTGTGCATCCGTATATGCTGGCTGATAATCGCCACTATCTATTTTATATATGGAATAAATTCTACGGAAGATATTCGTGGTGGAGATATACTATGGTGCCATTGTATTTGATATCATTAGTCATTCTGTATCATTCCATTTCCATGCGATCGATTGGATTCCAGCTCATGTATACACTGTGCACAGTTGCGTCGATTGCACTTCAACAGCTCATCGAAATCCGATATTTCATAATACCGTTTATGATTGCACGTCTTTCGACATCAGCCGTAAAATTTAGACTATTATTTCTCGAGCTAATTGTCCATTTGATTATCAATGCTTTGGTTTTATACCTATTCTCAACCAAAGAAATACACTGGAAAGACTATAATTATGTTCAAAGGCTGATTTGGTGAACAAATATCATCGATTATATTGTAATTGTAATCTACACCTTAACTGTATATCGAATAAAATGTAGTCAAAAGTACCAAACACACAGAGAAATAATAATAATAAACAAAATCAAGAAAAAACCAGAAAAACAAAATTTTTACAAAATTGCACTTTCAAAAAAATTGTGTTGTGTGAATCAAATTGCATCTTTTGTAGCTCAAGCATTAAACACTGAATGCTGTAACACTGATTTATAAGTAGCGAAATCTTGGTATGCCGTATACAGGCTTGTACAAAATTTTAAATAATTCGTTTCAAAATTAGGACTACCTAGAAGCAAATATTCATTTTGACCCCGAAAATCGAAAAGTTTGTAGGGGATTTAGTCCCAAATCTCATCGAAATGATACAGGCTTGTACAAAATTTTAAATAATTCGTTTCAAAATTAGGACTACCTAGAAGCAAATATTCATTTTGACCCCGAAAATCGAAAAGTTTTTTTTACAAAAGTTAAGAATCTGAAAGTTTCATAATGATACAATTCGAAATAAACAAAGTCCCCGTACAAATGTTTCATAACTATATTGTAAAACCCTCCTTTTAATGGACCCCAATTCAACTATCCGAAGACATTATCCGAATGAGCTGAAAATTAAAACATTTCTGTTACCATTGAAGACTTATTTCTGGATTTATGTTCAATTGATTCTATGCTTAAACTTTTTGAATTATTAACGTGTTAACAAATTTTTGCGTACAGCGTACAGTGTACCACAGACCTTCATTCTCACATCGAAAAAACTGGTCCATCGTGTCTTATAATTTTGACCGATTCCAATACTTGTGCCTTCACACGAGTTATGTGTGTGTGAACTGCGAAAAAGTGAAATCCGCTAAGATATGTGTTTCAATGAAAAAAAAAAAATGAGGTACACAAAATTTCAAGTCATTCCAAAGACATTTTGGACTACAAACATTTCGATTTTTGGGGTCAAAATGAATATTTTGTGCTACAGGTAGTCCTCATTTAATCCAAATGACTTGCACTTTTGTACAAAATTATTTTCTAAGGGACAAGATTCTGATACGAAAAATAAATGGTCTTTCATACGTAAAACTAACTTTTCCACACATTTCCTGGCAGTCTACGGGTTCACAGGTTATCGTATCATCAACAACAATACACCGCCAAAGACTTGCTGTTTTTATTCATTTTTAAGTAATAACATATCTGACAGGGAAAAGGTAAGGGTCACTAATCGATTATATCGGATCTCACCACCATTAAAACCTGTATCTTTTCTTTTAGAAAAATCCATCAAACATTGCAAGGTTGAATGATTAAAAATACAATATTTATAATTATCACATTCGATATCTATGCTAATAAATGGTCTTACGTACGTAAAACCAACTTTTCCGCACATTTCCCGAAATTGTTCGGGCTTACGCATTTTTCATTGATTGCTACTCATTTGTATTGGATTTATGTTTATTTATTATCGAATCATCATGCAACTTTGAGAATAAATCGCAGAAAATTTGGAGTCATTACGATGAGATCGAATTTTGAGTCATTACACATCATGTGATTTAAATTTCAATTTTAATATAATAACAAATAAACATCTCAGTTCCTAATTCTTACTTCAACGTTCTCTATTTTTGAATTGGTAATAACAATTACGAATTAGTTCACTCTGATGTGAACTTTCAATTCATGCCAACGATAGATATGGTTCTACATTTATGTTATGTATAACAGTATAACTTTCGGTAACAGCATGAACAACTGATGAAAAAACACAGATTAGAAAATCACAAATACTTCATCCAATTTATTGATTTGAATATTGACCCCGAAAATTGAATATTTTGTGAGGGAGCTGGTCTTAAATCTCATCAGAATGACTTGAAAAACATAGAAAATAATATTCTGACAGTTCCAATAGGAAACAATGTGAACTTAAGATATCCGCCATACAATTTTTCAGTTTTGACCCCGAAAAGACTCCAAAAATCCGAAATTTTGCAGGGGAGGTAGTCCTAAATCTAGTCGGTATGACTTGAAATTTTGCATGACTCATTTTATTCATAAAATAATAATACATTCAAAGTTTCAATTCGTTACAATGTGAACTTGAGAAAGTCGGCATACAAATGTTCAGTTTTGACCTCGAAAAGGTCCCAAAAAACGAAAATTTTACAGTGGAGGTAGTCCTAAATCCCATTGAAATGACTTGACGTTTTGCACGACTCATTTTTTTCATGAAAAAATAATATTCTCTAAGTTTCAATTCGTTACAATGTAAACTTGAGATAGCTGCCGTACAAATTTTTCGTTTCGACCCCGAGAAGACCCCGAACATCGAAAATTTTGAAAAACAGTCCCATTTTTTGATTCGACTCCACTAGAGCTACCCGAAAAAATTATCCGATTAGGCTGAAAATTAATAGGTTTCTATTCCTATTGAAGACAAATGCGTGTGTACATTTTTGATCAATTCAAAAATCAATTTTTTGAGTTATCGTGTTAACAAATTTTTGCGTACTACGTACAACGGACAACGGACAACGTACCACACACGGACAAAAAATTGCTGCGGGAATGGTTGCAATCTTTTTTTCTAGGTTCAAAACGCATATAAAACTTATTCCGAGCGTTTTGAATTTTTTGGACCGATCGCAATACTTTTACCACACACAGTGGTGTGTGCGGAAAAGTAAAAATATCACATAATCACAATATCACAATATAAACAATGCTGATGAAATTCAAAAAGAAATGGTTTAATTACAATCATTGGATTTGTTGTTTCAATCTAAGATTCAATTTATCACAGGCAACTAGTTGAGATTTAAAATTTGCACGGGGAGCAGATTCTTTAAACAGTTCATCAATGAAGTTTGCAAGTTTACACATCTGATTTATTGGTGCCGTATGTTCATTAATAAGTGATAGATTTTTTATTCTAAAAGTCTCCACCGACGATTCACGAAGATTGAATGGGTTTGAATGAAGCGCAACATCGTTTTTTATCTGTGAGCATGGGATAATGTCGTTCAATACGTCGTAGAAAAACAGCAAAGCTGCATTGATACGCCTCCTTTCAAGTTTCATCATTTTCAAATTTTCCAGTCTACATTCATATGAAGAAATATGATAGTTGTTTTCGGCAGATGGATATTCTTTCAATGCAAATATTGTAAATTGCTTTTGCACCGATTCAATTAAGTCTATCGATATCGAATGATATGGTAACCATACGACACAACAGTATTCAAGCAATGATTGAATTAGAGTGTTATATAATGTCTTGAGCGTATTCAGATTTCTTATGTCAAAGCAAAAGCGTTTGATAAATCCAAGCGTAGATTTGACACTATCATATTTTCGTGCTTTAGACACTATCATATTTATGTAGTTATTAAAGTTCAGTTTCGAATCCACAATCACACCAAGGTCCCTTTGCTCTTTAACTCTTTCAAACACGTGATCCCCATAATGGTAATTTCCAATGAAGATGTTCGATTGTTGTTTGTTGGTAATTGACATCACTGAACACTTGTTTGAGTTTGGGTATAAATCGTTTGCGATACACCATTGCCTCAATTTAACGATAGCACGTTGAAGCTTCAATGTATCCATAGCGAAATTGATTGCAGCTGCAATTTTAAGATCATCAGCAATCATCATGTAACTGTGTGATTTATCACACAACATTTCACGTCAAAACGATAAGATTTAATATAAATTAATACTACACAGTAAAACGTCAGATTTCGTATTGAACATTTCAGTACATTTTCTTCGAGGAGTTCCAATAATCTATTAGTTAGTATCAAGCGGACCGTGCTTGTATGGGATTGGAGAGCTATTCGAGAGTATGCCAACTGACCGCGTCATCTTATTTTACATAGGTGAACTCAATTTAGATCCATTGTAATACAAACAAAATTTTTATTGACACAAATAATAAAAACAAATGAGTCATTGAAACGATTGAAATATCACATCAATACTACTTTCGCCTAATAGATAGCGCTGGAGAATAGATATGATTAAAATGTCTCAAATAGCACGGTCCCCTTGGTTAGTACATAGTTCTAATTGCGAACTGTGAACATGCTGGTCAGAGACCCAATACGACACAAATTCCGCCCATGGTACGTCTTGAACAAGCGGACGATGCGTTGTATCTTCTCCTATGTAAAGGGGTAGTGAATGTCGTTGGACCGCGCCATCTCTACCTAAACGATTGTACTAAACGCTTCAACATTTCACACCCTTCCCGCCTTCCCCTTCTTCAAACAGCGAGTTTGACAGGCTCCGCATCTTTGCTGTCATTGTTTGAAGAAGGGGAGAAAGTGTTTACCATCCATAGACGAATGGTACAAAGGGCGCTGCTGTCAAGCTAAGTGTCAAAATTCAATTTAGCATCGTTCGCTTGGTCTTGAAAAAGAGAATACAGTCTGGGGTGGGGTGATATTAGAGAGAAGCTCTCTAATCGGTCAAATTGGGTCCGGAAAACCATGGCAAAACCGGTATGTCTCTGGAGAGACAGAGGAAATACAATAGATGTTTGAATTGAAATTTACGTTGACATTATTATGAGAAAGCGGAAGCAAAAACAAAAGCAAAAACATTTGAAGTGATGGTGATGATGGTGATCTTAAATCTAATTGGTTGAGAAAAATCATCACATTGCTCTGAGTATTAACGATCAAATAAATTGAATAAAGCGTTTATTGTTCGGCGCGTAGATAATGCCTGCGATTTAATTTAAACAAAGGCAACGATTTGGATTTTCCAATTTCAACCGGTATGCTATTCCAGAATTTAATTGCGGAGTAACTAAAGGCACTGAATGCTAACATAGCTGCCACATAATTATTATGCTTCCTAAATCTTGAAATTTTGTATGACTCAAGGATATATCCTGAAAGTTTCATTTTGATACAATGCGAGCTGGACTAGTCTCCAAACGAATATGTCTTAATTATATTGAAAAACAACACATTTATTGATTCGACTCCACTAGAGCTACCCGAGGACATGATCCCATTGGAGTGACAATTAATATGTTTTTGTTCCTAATGAATACCAATATGTACGTTCATTTAGGTTCAATTCTAATCTCAATTTCTTGAGTTATAATGTAAAAAAAAATTTGCGTACAACGAAAAACGTACCACACACGGACAAAAAATTGCTCTGGGAATGGTTGCAATCGTATTTTTTTTGTTCAAAACGCATATAATACTAATTCCAGGCGTTTTGTATTTTTTGGAACGATCGCAATACTTTTACTACACACAATGGTGTGTGCGGAGAAGTAATATGGGGACTTTATTTAGTTCACATTGTGTCAATATGAAATATTCAGATTCTCATTTTTCAATGAAAAAAAAATGAGTCACATAAAATGACTATTATTCAACCATTTTTCAAAAGCGAAGGTTAGAATTTGAGCTTCAAATGCAGATGAAATGAAAGTAGATAGAGGATTTTTAAAAGTAATTTGCAAGGGATGGATGCCGTGGATTACGGAAAACTTCATCTTGCGGAGGCTTTTTATATTTTTTACCGTGAAACCTAAATATTAGTTTTTCCTTGATAACAGTTATGTCTTGCGCCTGGAATCAAGCCACTAAAAAAGGAAACACAAGATCTTCATAGAAAAAAAATTAGGGATGAGGAAAATAGGAAAAGTGTTTAAATAAATGTCAAAGAGACCCAGTTCCTCGAATATTTTACATTTTTTTAATTTTAATACTACTTGTGGTAAATACAACCGTTTTTGGTTCAAACATTACCGATGACAAAATAGCGCTTTCTTCAATTGAATGCAAACAAATTCCATTATTCCATTGTTTCAATTGTGCATACGTTCGTGTTTTTTGCATTCTCGTTTCAAATGCACATATTTGAATTTCTGGCAGTCGCGGTCTCACCGTCATATGAGTGTTTTACAAATGGAAATACACGTACAGCTGATAGAGCGATGGTTCATAAGAAATGGCGAAAAACTGAGAACCAAAGGCAATTCATAGACGTTCAATGTGTGAAGAGGAAAATGAGAAGAAAAAAGTCACATATTTGTCATCGTCAATTATTTGCGATGGAAAAAATTTGAAGAGTGAAAAATACACACATTTATGTTTCATTTAAAAAAGACTACGTATTCGCTCGCACAGGAATAAAATTGGATAATAGAGAAACGATGTTGTACTGTTTAAAGACAATCGCAATATTCATATCTTTATTACTCACACATGCAAACATCGTTCCAAGGAAACTCTGCCTCGCTCACTCCTTGTTTTTGCCACAGTGTTGTTGTGACTGCGGCATATGAATGTGAGAGCAAAAAAGCAGAGAGCAGCGACACCATGTTCGATGTGTTTGTATGTATATTTTTCATAATATGACAGAGACGCATAAATTCAGTTAGTCTCTCAAGGTTGTAACAACAGTGAGTATCGTCAAGCAACACACTCACTAGACGGTAAATTGAGAGAATTTGATTGACAATTTCGCATGAAAGATTTTTTCTATTGATAATGTTTTCCGTGATTGTGTCACACTTCATTTATGTTAAAAAAGTGCTCACTTTTTGAGTGTAACACATTTGTGTTTCTAAAAAAAATAATCAGTTTACTTCCTAGAAACAAGTACGCTGTTTTCCAAGGATAAAAAAGGTAATGAAGCAACAAAAAAAAGTAAGACATAATACATAAATATTAAATGTTAAAAAAACGAAATGTGTGCTTCATGAATTTATTTTCGGCGTGCCATCAAATAAGAGTGACGACAAATAATATATAAATGGAATACTAATAGAAAAGAAAATGACATTTGACTGCTGCAATGTTTATGCTCTACAGCGTTCTATTTTCAAAAATTCCAAAGAAACCAAGGGAAAACACAGTTTTGGTGAGCATTCTACAGTTTGTCTTGGCAAAAACAACGACATGAACGAAAATTATTTGCAGCAAATTTTGGACGGCAATATTGAAGATTTTTAAGCCGTTTAATTCGGTTTCATAAAAAAAAACTGTGTAATTATTCAAGTGAAATAAGGGCGTGTACTGTAAAACAAAGCGCACGCAGGATTTAGTCAACCGGATTGGATCCTTGTAAAATATTTTTTTCTTTTGGAAGGGAAAGAACAAGATGCAACTTTTGATTTTTGCTGCGAAGAATAGTAATTAATCGAATTTTGATATACATTTGTTGAAATTTCGATGTTTTGGACCACAAATTCGTCTGCACGGAAGTCCTATTCCACAAAATTCAGACTCCTTGAGAGTGGCTTCAAAAAAATATTACGATACCGCCAAACTCAAAACTATTTTCTCGTGTAAATAAAAATAAGGAGAGATAAAATGCACCGAATGATGAATAAGTTCTGTTTTTCGTATATACAATATTTTCTTAATTATACACGAGAGTGATAAGTGCTAAGATATATAGTATATAATTACTTAAACCATTGACACTGAAGTGTAAGCAACGGACTGGGCATCAGAATTGATAATTGAGAAATATTGAAATCGCAATGCTAATTGAGGTATATTTAAATATACAATTATGTGGGACGGCGCATCAGTATTCGTTGTAGATTCTTTGCATAATAGCTTGACATGCAACTGAACGCTATGAATAACATTCAAGTAACAACTTTGATGTGTCGACAGTAGTCTACGACTGAGCTCAACACATAATTTCAATATTGATGTCAAAACGTAATATAGTCTTAATTCAACTATTTAGTAACAGCTCTAAATAGAATGCAAATAAATTAAGGGTTCGACAACATTAAGAACACATTTTGTACAAGCTTGTGCTGATGAAAAACATATCATAGCAAGTAAAGAGGAATGATAATTAATTAAAACTATCAACGTTTCCAGCTAAAATCTGACCAAGAGATGATTATAGCTCCCTTTCCTCCAGGAAGCAGGAAATTACAATGACTCGCAAACGACCGAAAACACAAGAAAATGGTGAGTTTATCTTGAATTTCAGTTTTTTCTGTTATTTTTATCGCGTTTTCATACTTATCGTCAAGAACACCACTCATTTTATTCATTTGAAAGTCTATAGCCAAAGCCTATATATCACATGAGCGGTGCTTATTAAGCACTAAGCAGAAATAATTACAACTGCAAAATTGACAAAATGTGTTATGTTTTATTCATTATTCGTTTTAATTTTTTTAAATCAATGGATTGCTGACTGTTTTTGTAACACAATATTAGGTTGATTCCATTACTCACACACTTAAATTCTTGATCTGAAATGTGGTATAATGTTTCTTAATTTGTTGCGATTTCTAACTTTTTGGCAAGCAAATATTATATTGTCACAAGTAAATCATTTCATTCAAATTCATTTTGAATCTTGGAGCCAGATTCTAGCGAAATATGGAAATTTTTATGTGCCGAAAATGGACCCGTGTGGAAATAAAGTGGCTGACTAATTTGGATCGTAGCCAGCTGAATATGATTAACTTTTTTCAGCACAAAAAGTAAATATTATTCGATTATAGTTGACTACAGTGAACTGAAACCGTCCTATAAAATCAACATAGTCAGTCAGTCAGTCACTTTATTTTGGGATATTTGGCATTTCTATCATTTTAACAAATGTTTATTACCAGAATTTATTTTAAATGGACATTTTCCATTGGAATTGATGAAAAAATTGGATTTTTTTTTGTCATTTTGGGGAAACTATTGCACTTAACGAAAAATAAATAGACTGACTTCTTCGCTTTTCTTTTCGCTTCGATTCATTTTGAACATTCAGAAATTTAGCCAACAAAAGATGATGCGCCTGTCGAAATTTAAACATTTTTGTTAGCAATGATTTGAGTACTAGAATATAACCTATGTCTAATTGGCCGGAAAAATAGTATATTTAAATGACTGCCGTCTTTCATTTTCATTAAATGACGTTTAATAAGTTATAAGAAATATTGTTTATGTCACTTAATTCGGTTCTATAAATGTGTTATTTTTTCCATACCATTGGCATTCTAGTTTACAGAAGTGTGTGGCGCTTCTTTTTTAAAAATGAAGTACGATGTGAGACAATTGAGCCGACTAGAATAATACCCAAACTTTAATCGATTGTAAGGTGAAAGAGGAACATTAATATTATTGTATTAAGTCAAAAATCCAAAATTGTCCATACAAATTATATAGGCAGATGTTTCCTTTTTGACTATATTTTTCATGTTTCTCTTTCAACTTACCATCGTATACAGTTTGAGTGTTATTCTCAGCGATTCAATTGTCGTTTGCTTTCCAGTTGTTATTGGTTGTCAGTCTCGCACTTAACCCACCAATGATAAAATTAGAATATGCATTTTAAAACCAACAATATCGCTATTACGAGTTTTTTTATTAGTTTATTTAACAAGGCCAATTCACTGGCTGAATAATAGGATTTGCAGATAATATGAGTCATTGTGGACCCATGAAAAAACTGTTCTTTTTTTATAGTATTAGTTTGTCAATAGTGAATACATAAAGAGTTGCTAGATCAAAAGTACTAAACAATTAGTAAAAAGTTGCAAAAGTTAACACTTTTCGTCATATTTTGTTAGCAAACAAATTGTGAACACAAGCTCGTTAAGTTAACACTAAAAGTAATGAATAATGTGCAAAATCACAGTCATGATGCTTCAGAGTAGGTCATCGTACTTCCTTGTCAAATATATAGTGTTGTGTTGTACCCGTTTCGGGTTCCGTTTTAGGTTGATGTATGAAAATCAAAAATCGTTATGAGTTCGAGCAGTGTCAATGCGTTCTTGCTGAGAACTAATACAAAAATGTGTTACCCTGAACAAAAATTTGTCAGAGCTGGTATTTGTCTCGGCTCGCATATGCCCTCTGCAGCGCTGTGGATGGAATCTATGAGCGATGCCCTATTTCTCACCGTCAGAAGTTGCCTAGGTACGTTGTTTGCAAGTTTGCGTTAGTGGTGCCTAGAGTTCGAAGCTCATATTGAGATCATTGATTTTGAACGTTTCTATTCTGCGCAAGCCTCGACTATTTTGGTTGACTGCAATATGGGCTCTCATGGTAGAACAATTTGTGTTGTCATTCATTGACTCTTCGATGAAGCAGGCTCGTCATGTTCAAACCAGTGAGGCGATCTTTATACGGTGAGATTTTGTAGTTGTTTGTCTCTGACGGCATTACATCGTGGATTGCTTCATGCAGGATAGATTCAATCTTTTTCTTGTGAATGTCGTAAAATGGCTGCCATTTAACCAAACAGTACTCCAAGTTCGATTGCACCAGTCATAAAATAGTGACATAAAAGTTGCAATATCAGAGATATCAGCACAGAATCTCTTCACGAAGCCAAGTGCTGCTAGTGCCTTTGAACAGATAGAGTCAATAAGATTTGATTCCATTTTATAGCCGTAATCCCAAAAATAAAAATCAATGATGTTAGTCACGAGTGAATAAGATTCTCATAACGATTTCAATCCTCATCACAATCGCAATATCGTTATAATGATTAAGATTGGATGATAATCATGATTGTGGTCGAATCTTACTCAATGACCAGATTCACCATAATCACGAGTGCAATCCATTTTTGATCGTGGCAAGAATTCCATAGATCATTAAGATTCAATGTGTTCGGATCACTGGAAATTTGGAATGAGGATCCTATACTAGGCCATTGAACAAGATTCGATCGCAATCATGATTATTATCTGATCTCAATCATTATAAAGATATGGCGATTGTGATGAGGATTTAAATCTTTTTAAACATCTTAATCACTCGCGAGTAAGATGGATTGTGATTAAGATTGAATCATACTCCAGGTCAAATATGATTAACATTGTGACTGAGATACGCTATTTTGCTCGGCTTTATTTCATTTGCAAGTATTTGCAAGAATTTGTGTAGCATTGCACAGTGTTATTGTTGTTGTTCTCGTGTTGCTCCGTTTCATTCGTCATTCATAGTGGCAATGATGCATATTATTTATGTGTATCAATGATCCTGGTAGCCGTCCAACGAACTGTCATACGACCATTTGTTTTACTAGTGAACCCCCTTCAGGAAGTACCCCAAAATGGCCGTGAGACGCCAGCATAGAATCGAAGAATATCTGAATATAACGAAAAAGACCTTTGATAATGAATTGAATTGATTGTTCTCATATTCTCTCTTTTGTTTTAATGGAATTCGCATATTCAGCTATGCTTATGATATCTCCATTTCTAGCACTCACCCACGCACTTGTTGCTCTCTCTATATATTCTCTCATTTAGTTGCCATGTAAACTGAGTGTAGCGCGCACAACATTTGACAGAGAGACGAGAAGAGAGAGACAAACATAAAGACCACTCTGCACACTAAAATATCATGATACTGGTATCGTGATGCCAATATTGTACGATATATCATGTATCGTGTGGTAATGCTTGAAAATATCGGTCATATCTTCTACGATATTCTTGATGAAGATCAGGAACAGTGTTGGACTTCGTTGTGGCACACCAGAAGTAACCAAAAATTTTCTGGACTTATGTGCATTATATTTGATTAATTGGGTTCTGCCAGTTAGCTATGACTTCAGCCAAGAAAGCAAGTTTTGTGGAAGATTTGAGCTTTCTTGGTTCTTAAATAGGATGCTGTGATCCACCCTATCGAATGCTTTCGCAAAATCGGTGCACAGAACATCAACTTGAGCACCTGAATTCAGCCTACTGTACGCATAGTTGATGAAATCGATCATTTTCGATTGAGTTGAGCTTAATTTCGTAAAGCCGTGTTGATTAATTGTTATTTTATCGCACACTAATTTGACGAGTTTATTTCGCAATTGGGATTATTAGCAATTTTGCGGTGCAGCGATAATTTTCGATGTTTGATCTTGGTGCTTCCTTGAAAATTAGCGTTACGCTCGATCTCCTTCATTCGCATGGAAAATACCTGGTGCCAAGAGATTAGTCAGCCAATGGTGTTGCAATGTTTGAGACACATCTCTTCAGTGAGAGATGATGGATTCCATCGGAACCGGCAATTTTTTAATGTTGAACGTTATCAGTTGCTTGATGATAAAGTTGCTATCGAATTCGAACTCACTTTCCCGAAGGGTTCAGCTAGCGCTGTCTAGATGCATTTGAAAAATCTCCCAAAAAAGTTGCCTGGTAAGCTCCAATCGATGAGTTAGAGTTGCCGAAATGCATTGTTTTGTGTTCCGCTTTGCAGATTCGATTTAATGAGGCATATCTCATTGAACAGTAGTTCAGAATGAGGTAAGCACCCCAGTGAAAAAGTCCGAAGCCTACATATACAGCAAATGTATACCCTTGTTATGGCGTTTTGAATATTCAACCCAAAATTCAGTTTTTTACACTAACTCAGTTTCGCGGCGCCAATTGACTCTTGAAAACGCATCCAACTGTATCTCGATCATCGAATTCGGACTATCCGTTCAAAAGTTTCAGCAGTTTCAATTTTGCCCTACTAGTTATTATATTCCCTTATAATGATTATTTTGGTTTCTTTATTAATTTGTACTTTTCTGCTATTCGGCTGAAACTTTCAAGGATGAAAGCTACTCAACAAATAAGAACTTTTTGGTAAGAATATTCATGACCCAAAAAAAAAAGTTTTTATTCATGCCCCGTGAAAAAAGATAAAATAAAAAGGCCCAATGAAGAATAATGCATTTTCCGGGAAAATAGTAAGAGATACAGTTTCAGCATATTTTACAAACTTGTAGCCAATCATAAGCCTAATAATTTTGTGCCATGCCGAAGCTATATTCTTACCGATTCATATGTCCAACTGACGGTGGAAATTATCAAGTTTTCAATCGGAATTGAGAAATGTCCAACCCCGTTTAAAATATTTATACCAAGTTTATGTGTACTAAATTCCAACCAAGATTGGATTTTTCTCAACTTCGGTTGGAAATTTAATGATTTCAACTATCAGTTGAAATAATGACATTTAATTTTTGCTTTGTGTATTACCAGTATACTACAAACTGTGATACTATTGTGAATAGTAGCAACTGGCTCTGGTAAGCATAGCTAACGAAATGTATATTTGAGTAAAGTGTGGTCATAATCGTAATTTTTTTTATGTCGTATGAATGTTATAACTATAAGTAACCTAGATTCAATAGCTTTTGATGTTAATAATAAATTTCCGCTAAGATGTAACGTAATATGTGGAATATACATTTATTGAACAAAATGCTTCTTTATTAAATGTGAATGAAAGCCAACGTGACTGTAATAGAGAATTGTTCATTTGCATTGGTTCTATAGCAAAGGAAAAGAATCAATTGAAAATAAGAACCGACTGAGATTATGAAAAGTACGAATGAATCGATTGTGAATTTGCTGCAAACTGAGATCACTTCAACAATTGTTGAAGCAAATTTGAATCTGGTTTTGAATGAAATTTTTGAGGTGAATAGTGCTCTTATTTTGAGTAAACTGACAGAAAGGTACTGACGCTTCAAAGCAGAATATATTTGCTTACTTGCAAAGTGCTTTCTCTTACGAGCTGCTTTGAAGGAGCGGCTTGCAATACCAAAAAGCGACTTTTATGTATTAAAATGCATCAGAGTGAAAGAGAAATTGATGTTCACTTTTACACGTTGTTCATGGATTTCTATTTCACTCAGATGAACTTTAATTCAAAAAGACTGCTTTTTTAAATTGCAGTCCGCTCTTTCAAAGCAGCTCCTTGGGGCAAGCGCTTTGCAAGCAAGCAATAAGTATGACATCTACTGATGCATACAAATTTAGCAAAACAGTGGCACTGAATGGCTCACCTAGACAGCCGAATTTCAAAATAAAAACGCAAAGTGCCATGATGTGAACAACAAATTATTGTGCAAGCCGGTTCACTAGAAATTACTGGCTCACTCATTCATTCAATTGACATCATTTAAGATTATTCTCATTAAAATTTCAAATTGAACTTTATTCAACCACAATTATATTTGAAATTTCTACATTCTTCTTAAGTTCCAACCGAAATTAAAAAGAATCGAATTTTTCTCAGAATCAAATGGACACAGTTTGAAATGATCATAAGAAAGTTTTTCAACAGAATATGAACAGTAAGTACGCATCGATAATTAATTTTCGTTTCAAACTAGCAAAAAAAAAACTTTTGCTTAAAGATTTCTTATTACTTTTCATTTCTTTGATGTATAGTCATGTTGCACGATCAGTGAATTCTAAATTCAAAAAAATATACGTCAATTTACTAAGAATAATACGTGTGCTATATCTTTTATTGATGTTCATCAACACAATTCTTTGCTTATGTAACAGTTGGTAGATAAGTCTCTGTCCTAACTAAGAAAAAAACATGTTTTTGGCAAAATTCATTTTTATTATTCAACATAGTTGCCTTCGAGGGCGATACAGCGATTATACCGATCTTCCTACTTTTCGATACCATTTTTATAGTACTCTTTCGGTTTTGCCTCAAAATAGGCCTCCGTTTCGGCAATCACTTCATCATCGGTCTTAAATTTCTTGCCAGCGAGCATTCTCTTGAGGTCTGCGAACAGGAGAATACGGTGGGTGGGGAAGCAATTCGAAGCCCAATTCATGTATTTTTGCCATCATTTTCAGTGATCAACACGTTGTTGTTTTTGATCGATTGTGAGCTCGCGCGGCACCCACTTTGCACAGAGCTTCCGCATGTCCAAATATTCGTGAATAATATGATGTACACGTTCCTTTGATATCTTCAGATTGTCAGCTATCTCGCTCAACTTCACTTTACGGTCATTCAAAATTATTTTGTGGATTTTTTTGACGTTTTCTGGTGTAACCACCTCTTTTGGGCGTCCACGACTGTGTCTGCACGACCACGTTTAAATTCACGAAACCAATATTTTATAGTTGATTCTGCTGGTGCAGAGTCCGGGTAACATTTATCAAGCCATTGTTTGGTTTGCACAGTATTTTTTCCCATCAAAAAGCAGTGATGAATCAACACACGAAATCCGTTTTTATCCATGTTTTTTTCAATAACAAAAGTGGCTTCACTCAAAACACAATAACTCACGAACTAATCGTCCGATTGCTGTCAAATTTTGACACGAATCGTTTGAAGGTTGGTACTAACTGAAAACCATATGGATTTAATAGTACTAACGCCATCTATATGTCAGGACAGAGACTTATCTACCGATCTGTTAAAAGTGTCTAAGCTCAAAATAGTACTTTGAAGCGAACATATTTGTCTGAAGTCAGAAGTTTATGATAATTTATTTATGAACCAAATCGCTCATTAACAAAATTTAATTGTAACTGAATTAATTCGTCAATTTGCAAGATTTCAGATATTATTAAAATAACTCAATCAATGTGAATGCTTTCCAAATGAGAAATATGTATGCGAATCCAACGAAATGAAGTCAGCTTGCTTGTATTGGAATCATTTCACAATCTATGCATATCACCTGCGTCTTTTCGATATCAACACATTTGCAGCCATTTGGTTTTCTCTGATGATTCTGAAGATTTCTTTATTTCCATTATTAAATTTACTTTCCAACAATAAAGTATTAATTAATGAGCAAATTGTACCGATCAAAACTACCTCTGTATCTTATACATCAACCAATTTCAAAAATAGCAAAAGAGTTCACTTAAAAGATAATTATATCTTATTACAATTTGAAAAATAGTTTGAACCATCATCATTATTAACATTCAATTAATTTATTTATTTCTTTGCATATATTTCAGTTACATAGATGTAAATATTTACCCAAGACTATCAAGATAAACTCCGTGTTAAAGAAATTATTATGAAAACTTGTTCAAATATCTGGATGATGAAAACTGTCACCAAAATGTATTTGTCCGTCATTTTTTCAACTTTGTGCATAATTTTCTACCAATATCAGTTGTCGAAGGCAAATTTTATTTCATTACAACGAAACGATGCTGAAGCGGGAGCAAATAGCATTACAGCGAGTGATAATCAAAACAATATTGGCAAGGAAACGAAAGAGGTAAATCAATATTCTCGGGCGGTACTTGCATTGCGCTTGTCACAATCATGGGGACGTAGGTTTAAATCTTGGTGATGCGAAATGATTATATTTCAAATTGCTTTCAATGGGTATGTTAGGCCATTTCACGTATGAGTGCGGTGCAGTACGGTCCTGCAAGCCTATCACCGATAGCCAATTGTAGAAAAATGAAAATTCTGCTAGACAAAAGACTGTTCGATTACATGAATGGATGAAAATATCGGTCAATGAACGTATATTATTAGTTTTCAGTTCTTTTGATCGAATGTATTTATTTTCCTTTGTAATTTCAAAATCATTTTAAAACCCTCTTGCCGAGAGGAATTCTGGTGCTGTTAAATATAAAAAAAAGAACAGTTCAAAGTCACTGCAGTTCATTACAACAGTTTTTTTACTTTCGTTGCTGCTAACGCATCCAAAATATCATTGTTCATTGCATAAGTCACGTAAAAAGTAATCAATGGATGAAATATCGGGAAGTTCTTTTGTGACGAGAACAAAGAATTTGTTTTTATTCGGGTACGTGATTTTATTCGGGTAAGGAAATTATTTCCAAAATATGTGCCCAAAGCAATTATGCCATAATATGAGACCATAAATATCCAAACTAGACCATTTTTTATACATTGAACATTTATATGCTAAATAAAATCATTTTCCTAGTTAAAAGAATTTTGTTTTATTCCGTCTTGATTAGGTGACTGTGCCTCCGCCTCCGCCTCCGCCTCCACCATTGTACATTATAACACCTACCTACCGCCGACCTGAGCAACTTGCCGAAATTACTCGCTTGGGATATACTTTAAAACACGTACCGAATGTATTTTGGTTAGTTATTGAAGATGCTCTTATCCCAACCCCATTTGTCACACGACAATTAAAACGTATTGGTGTTCCGTTCGAGCATTTAGTTGGTGAGTTTATGATCTTATTTTGTTAGATCCAAACTTTTTTAATAGTTCTCATTCTTTTCATCATAAAGAAAATAGTACTTTGTATTTATTTTTGAAGATAAGAATTTTCTTAAAAATGTGTTGAGTACTCTTCAAGCATTCTAAATGTATTCGACAATGCCCAAACATGTTCTATTTGACTTGGGCATTTAAGACTACAGATATTGTTTGGCTAAAGGTCTAATCCAACTATCTCTCTTCTTCCGAAGCGCCAATGCCAAACAGGTTCAAAAAACGAGTTGTTAAGCCCCGGTAGGTCATTTTTTCAGGAACCGCATGTTGCCGAAATTAATATTTCTCATTTTCCATTTTCAGTGGCGTTTCAAACCGAAATCGTGGACTAGCTTGGATACGAAAAAATGCGACGGAAGGTGTGTTTTATTTTGCTGATGATGATAATACGTACGATTTGGAGATATTTGACCAAATGCGATACACGAAAAAAGTTTCAATGTGGCCCGTTGGGCTGGTCACAAAATTTGGTTTAAGCAGTCCCATCGTACGGAATGGGACACTGTCTGGATTTTATGATGGTTGGATCGGTGGTAGAAAGTATCCAGTTGATATGGCTGGTTTTGCTGTAAATGTAAATTTTTTTTTGAGCCGGCCGAAAGCCGTCATGCCCTACCATGCAGGCTATGAAGAAGACAAGTTTCTTAGGAGTCTAGCACCCTTAAATAACACTGAGATAGAGTTACTGGCATCCAATTGTACAGAGGTAGGAATGAACGTTGATGTTGGAATATAATTTCCTGAAAATCACTTTTTATGTTGAGCTCGGTTGGCTGTTGAAAAAATAAGCTATTCTCAAAAGCTTATAGTCGGCCGCTTCAGAATCTTGATTGAATCGAAGACTAAACAATATAGAATAGAATAGAATGAAATCATTTGATGAAATTTAAATCTTTATTTCTTTTTCCAGATATTAACTTGGCACACTCAGACAAAGAAGAATCCCGTTGCGTCTTCAATTGATATGCAGAAATACAATGGAACAAATTTAGTTAGTTTACGTAAATTGATTGTATGAAATGGTTTTATATGCATATTTTGAAACGGTATGCAATTGAGTAAATTCGTAGTTAATAATTCAATCCAAACCAAAAGAAAAAGTCAGGAATCGCTCATAAATATCCTAAAAAGAAGAATACTTAAGACTTTAGACATTGTTTCGACAACAAAAAAGATATGTACATATTGAAAAAAATGAATTTCATTGGAGGAAAACGTGAATCGGAGCAATAATATTTCCCTTGCGAGAAAAAGTCACTAGCGATCATTTGACTGTAATTAAAATCAAACGATTTTAGCTGACTATTTTTATATTTTCTATGGAAGATAATCACTTTAAGTCACCCCTATCCCAGTCGATTAATTTGGGACGAAATTGACTATAGTTGACTGTAACTAAAATTGTTTTTAGTTGTCTTTTTTGCTGGAAAAATTCATAGTAAGCCATGAATAGTCAGTAAATTATGTCCCAAATTATTCGACTGACTAGCCTGTCGAAAAATTTTCACAAGGCTTTCTTCCATTACTTTTGTAAGAAAGACATTTGGATACACCACTGTCAAAAGAAGGTTTTTAAATTAGCATTGTGTGTCCACCACTATCAAACTCGTTTTCATTAATCGAATTCAACAATAAGAAAATTATTTCTTTCATACGTTTAGTATAATTTTGTGTGTGTGTGCCTATGCATTCATAAAGTTTGTTCAGAAAATTTAATTTCAAATTACATTGGAATATATTCTAAAAACATTTTTGTGTACTTTGTGAATCGAATATTTTTTTATGAATTGAATGGAAATTAAAATGTATTCAAGACCGGAAAGGCGCACGGTTCCAGTAGTACAAGGAATGGGTGAATGATGAGTGAAAACTACATCTCGTTGACTGATACTTACAATTTATGAATCCAAATCCGTTCAAAGTCCATAACACTTGGTTCACTCCACCACATGTAAATAATAAAGAAAGTGGACTCATCAGTCGACCGAGATAATGCTGTTCATTGTGAACTGATATTTCTATTAATATTATTAATAAGCTGTAGATTAATATTCCGAGTCAAATTCAATATTTAATTTTAATCTAGGAGTATTTATCAAAGTTAGTGATTATAAATAACAACATCTGGAATTCAAGCCATTCTGTTATCAAGTTAAAAAAATTGCGGGTGGCACATCATATCAATAATCTTTATATTTACGAATAGGCCATATTATAAGATTAAATAATAACAAAATTCAAATATTCAAATAAAGCTAATGAACGAAATTATTTCTCAATTTTCATTTCTTTTTGTTTAAAATTCCGGATGAATCGACATTTGATGCAAATAAACAACCCAATGACGTGGATGTATAGCCGGGCGAATTAGCGTATCTCAGTCACAATGGTAATCATATTTGACCTGGAGTATGATTCAATCTTAATCACAATCCATCATACTCGCGAGTGATTAAGATGTTTAAAAAGATTTAAATCCTCATCACAATCGCCATATCTTTATAATGATTGAGATCAGATAATAATCATGATTGTGATCGAATCTTCTTCAAATGCCTAGTATAGGATCCTCATTCCAAATTTCCAGTGTTCCGAACACTTAAATCGAATCTTATTGATCTATGGAATTCTTGCCACGATCAAAAATGGATTGCACTCATGATTATGGTGAATCTGGTCATTGAGTAAGATTCGACCACAATCATGATTATTGATTATCATCCAATCTTAATCATTATGACGATATTGCGATTGTGATGAGGATTGAAATCGTTTTGAGAATCTTATTCACTTGTGATTAAGATTCGATCCTAATATCTGAGAATCCCTTACACTCTTGACTAACATAAATAATTGTGATTTTTGGCATTATGTTTACGGCTATACGTGGATGCACACAATATACCAACTTTCATCGCGTAAGCAGTAAAAGATATGGAGACAAACAAAATATTATGAGTGAATAAATTGATAGCTGCGTAGCTTTTAATTAGTTAGAAGCCTGCAAAGAAATATCACTACTGTATACATAACAGATCGGTAGATAAGTCTCTGTCCTGACATATAGATGGCGTTAGTACTATTAAATCCATATGGTTTTCAGTTAGTACCAACCTTCAAACGATTCGTGTCAAAATTTGACAGCAATCGGACGATTAGTTCGTGAGCTATTGCGTTTTGAGTGAAGCCACTTTTGTTATTGAAAAAAACATGGATAAAAACGGATTTCGTGTACTGATGCATCACTGCTTTTTGATGGGAAAAAATACTGTGCAAACCAAACAATGGCTTGATAAATGTTACCCGGACTCTGCACCAGCAGAATCAACCATAAAATATTGGTTTCGTGAATTTAAACGTGGTCGTGCAGACACAGTCGTGGACGCCCAAAAGAGGTGGTTACACCAGAAAACGTCAAAAAAATCCACAAAATAATTTTGAATGACCGTAAAGTGAAGTTGAGCGAGATAGCTGACAATCTGAAGATATCAAAGGAACGTGTACATCATATTATTCACGAATATTTGGACATGCGGAAGCTCTGTGCAAAGTGGGTGCCGCGCGAGCTCACAATCGACCAAAAACAACAACGTGTTGATCACTGAAAACGATGGCAAAAATACATGAATTGGGCTTCGAATTGCTTCCCCACCCACCGTATTCTCCTGTTCGCAGACCTCAAGAGAATGCTCGCTGGCAAGAAATTTAAGACCGATGATGAAGTGATTGCCGAAACGGAGGCCTATTTTGAGGCAAAACCGAAAGAGTACTATAAAAATGGTATCGAAAAGTAGGAAGATCGGTATAATCGCTGTATCGCCCTCGAAGGCAACTATGTTGAATAATAAAAATGAATTTTGCCAAAAACATGTTTTTTTCTTAGTTAGGACAGAGACTTATCTACCAAACTGTTATACGCGCCCAATTTCCGAAATTTTGGGACATTTGTTCAGAAATCGGAATATTTTCCATAAAAAAACAGGTAACATTTGTATCGGTACAATGACATCGAATACATTGACATTTCGTATAAAATGTGAAATTTTTTCCTATGGAATTTCATTTTAAAAAATCTCGGCAATTTTGTTGAATATTTTAAGAAAATTTGTTGTATGTTACTATATCATTTAACAAAATAAGAGACCGTCTGCTCTGAAATGCTGCTGTAAGTCTGGTTTGGCTCATGCAATTTTCAAGACTTTGTAAGGTTTGCTCGTTGTAAAATTGTATGAGCTGAACTTAATACTAACAAAAACAAGTTCAAGATTTCCATTTATTTATTTGACGTAATTTTGGTAGATTTCTATCAAAACCTTCTAACATTGAACAAAAATAATTTCTTGCACAAAACAATCAAGAGTAAAAAAATGTAAAATTTTCGTATATTTAAAATAGAAAAATCTAGTACATAATCTAGTCTCTTAACAAACAACATTTCAAATTTGACAGTTTCCAAACTGCTATTATTTCTTAAAGCGTTTGTCCACAGCACGTTCAATTTTAGGGAATTAAATAGAAAATATAGTCATAAAAAACTATCTTATTTGATTAAAGTTTGTTATGAACTAATTCAAACATAGCTGCAGGCGAAAAGATGAGTTTTGATAATTGTGAAACAGTATCGATTGTGCAAGATCCACTTACATTGTCAACGAGTGACTTGGCTGAAGAATATAATAAAGTGTCAACATATTATCTCAAGCAAAAGGATTTGATCGATCAATATAGGCAACAGATTTATACACTTAAACAAGATATTCTGGTGAAGACCAACATTCTGGAAGAGGAATTGTCATCGATTTCCGAGAATCATGATCGTGAATTAGATATTGCAAAGAGGAAGTATTTGACGGACAGCGAAGATTTGCAACATCGACTTGCGGAAGCAAAGGGTACAATTGAAGCGCTCATGCTAGAAAATGACCGATTAAAAAGCGAATGTGAGAAAACAGTGAGTCAGCCACAAGTAAAACCTTTGGCATGCAGTGAAGATGAAACGATCGTGTCCAACAAACGAATTGAATACTTGGAAAATATCGAGTCCAATCATTTGGCGCTGATTGATGAAATTACTGATTTGAAATCAGAAAATTTTCAGCTGAAATTCCAGGTGAAACAGACAGAGGTAATAAATATATTAAATACCAATATTTTTTTTTGGGGAACTACAGAAAACATATACTTTTCGGATTTCACTACGAATTTCTCTTGAGTTTGTAAATTGTAATACTCTTGATGGCTGTTTTTCGATATTTGTATGAAATTTATTTCGATTTTGTTTGAAATTGGCATGTTATTAGCCGAGAAAAATGTTATAGTTCTGCCTTTGATTTGAAGCAATGAACGAAAAATTGAAAAAATCATAAAATCTATTGATATTTGATAGAATAAATTCGAGGAAATGAGGGAATGCTATGAATGTTCCAGAGAAAATTTAAAGTACAAAACTGCTGAATTAGACGAAGCACAGCATATCATCGATTCAATGCAAGAAAAAATGGTTGATATTGAGAGTGAATTGTCCTCATACAAAAGCGGAAGTGTAATTCACAGTAAGTTTGATTATGAATATTTTTAATTATTGCTGTGAACAATTCAATAACCTATCTATTTCAGACACAAAAGGCAATTCATTGTTTGCTGAGGTTGATGATCAGAGACAAAAAATGAGAGACATATTGCATCGTCAAAATCAGCAGTATCAAATGGTCTGTATTATAGCCATGGATTGCGAAAATGTCCTTTAATTTTGTTATTTATGTCGAAAATGTACCTTGTTTTTAAGGTGAAAGGCATGGTTTAATTGTGTGATTCGCTTCACAACCACTTTGTATCGAACTCCATATTTGTTTTGGGGAAATGATGAGTAATAACTGTAAATAACGATTCAGATGCACAGCTGCAATTAAATCAATATTTACAGTGCATCAATTCCAGTATTTCTCAGTTAACTTGTTGTCTCGTTGTTGTTCTTGAAACACCCTTTTGTTCGTACAATTTTATCAGAATCAAACATTAAATGTTTGTCAAAATACCAAAAACCGCCACACACATACGATTAATCGTTGCATAGCAAAGTTTAGAAATAAAAGCATTCATTAGCACAACATTTCGAACCAGCCCGCATAGACTTGTTGAATGTTTTGTTTTTTTGTCAGGCCACTTTTTGGGTTCCGATTTGAGAAATATTTGTACGATGTACTATATGCAGACGATCTTATTCTAGAATATAGGGTCTGAAAATAGTGTGTAAATCTAATTCTATTAGTGAGATGGGGAGGCGAGCATTTATATTCAAAATAATACAGATGTACTCGCCTCTCTACCTCAACGATAGATTTGTCATTCTCAAGGCCACAAATCTATGGAAAATAAACGAAAATCATTCTTTCCCTAATGGTTCATAGAAACACACAGCTTGTAAATGATAAAGGAGAAAAGTAAGGAACCCAAAAAGTGGCCCAGCTGAAAAACAGAAATTAAATCAATTCTATGCGAGGAAATAAAAAAAAAAATCCGGCTGGTTGCGGCTGGTTTCGGATGGTTCCGGCTGGTTCCAGCTGGAGAAATGATTACAAAAATGTGCAAAATTTAATTTCTTATTATATTACGTATTTTCTTTTTAGATGAAACAAAAATATGATGAACGTTATGATGAGATTTGCCGATTGAAGCGGGAAAATGCTGAAATACATAGCGAAATCAAAGAATGTGTTAAAATGTTCAAAGGAGCTGACAAATTTTATAGATCCAAATTGAATGAGCACATCGGCTTTTTGAAAACGGAAATAAATCGACTGAATGAAAAACTGAAAAATGCACAGCTCGAAATGGATAGCCTGGCAAAAACACAGGGCATTGATTGGCTCAATTCCATGCTGAAATACTGCGAGTACGTTATAAATTGAAAATATGTTAAAACCATTACCCTTGAATGTATTCTGAGCTCTGCAATGAAAAGTTAACATCGACATTTGAATCTATTTTCTATCCAGAGATGAGACAAAAGATCTGAACACGAAATTGGTGAGTTATGGTATGAAAAAATGTGAAGCTGAAGGACTTTATACACAAGCACAAGAGCTTGCTGCCAAGTAAGTATAATTGAATCAGGAAACATATTACATAATTTTCGTAAGAAATATTCGACTGCTACAATAAGATGCCTAAACATTTGATTCATAGAGAAAAATACGGAAAATTATTTCATGATATTAAGAGACTTTTAACGAAAATATACTGGATATTGGATATATCCTCTCCTTAATCGCTATCTATGATTGATATTCTCACCAATCATTGTGATTCTACACCGCACAATCTTTATGTTTGTGTAATGGATTGTTTTGGTGGCAATGCTCACACGCATATACAGCTCTGTTCTCGTACAGCATAGATAGCGTGAAGGTATATCCAGCATATTTTCGTAGTGGATAGATATTCTATAGAAATCCAATCCGGTGCAGCGACAAACAACATTGCGTAGTCTACTACGTTTATTTATTTATTTGTTACGAAGCCTACATTTATGCCAATATGTGTTCACAGCAAGCTGAGAACATGTTAGACAAATGAAGTAGAGAACATGCGCGAGTATCAAATTCAGTACGCGGAATGAAGTTTATGCGAAGATTATCAGTATAACGGGATGTTTCACCATTACGAACAAAAATGTGATTCAGATATTCGGGCGAACAATTCGACATCTGCTTGAATATCATGACTGCTGATTGCAATTTTGCTCTGCTTTCAGGGGTCAATCCATTATCCATTCAAGCGCTCACGATAATGTGTAACTTGATCATTACGTTTCAATCCGTAAATGAATCGAATCTTGTCGTTATCAGCGACTAGATCACGGTGCACTTGGTTCTGAGTGCTATGGGCTCCCCAACCGAATGTTACAACGTTACCATAATCCATTATGGGGTCAATCAGAGCTACATCCATATCACGTTTGACGTAATTGGGTATAATATACGTGTACCATTGATTTTGTACGGCGGTTCACTAGCCTGAAGAAATCCGACACATTGCTTCCAACCGATTACCCGACAGATTTAAAATGGAAATGTTTCTGAGTGAATATTCGTATTACAGGGTGGGCATCTAACTTTTGCATTTTGACCAAATTGTTTATTTAGAGAATGACAGCTCAAATGTCAAAATGTCTTAAATGTCAAAATTTAAACGTCAAAATGCAAATTTTATATGGCCCTGAAATTTATTATTCGCCAATTTTCACTTTCCCGCACACACCATTGTGTGTAGTAAAGGTATTGCGATCAGTCCAAAAAATTCAAAACGCTCGGAATAAGTTTCCTATGCGTTTTGAACCTAGAAAAAACGATTGCAATCAGTAAGAATTTGTATGGGGACTATGTCTAGTTCGCATTCCATCATAATGAAACTTTCAGAATATTAAATTTTTATGATAAAAAAAGTCTTACAAAATTTCAAGTCATTCCGACGAGATTTAGGACTACCTCCTTATAAAATTCTCGATTTTCGGGGTCAAAATTCCAGTTTTGTCATTAAATTTGATTAATTTATGATTCACTTAATTTTTATTTTGGATTTTCTCATCTGTGTTTTTTTTATCAATTTGAACGCTCATTAACTTTTTAACGAAAGTTATACATAACATAGATGTGAAACCATATATCGTTGGCATGAAATGAAAGTTCACATTAGAGTGAACTTATTCGTAATTGTTATTACCAATTCAAAAGCGGCAAACGTTTGTTGAAGTAAAAATTAGAATCTGAGATGTTTATCCGTTTTTTTTTTATTAAAATTTAAATTTAAATAATAGTAATGACTTGAAATTTTCTGTGATTTATTGCATGATGATTCGATAAGAAATAAACATAAATCCAATACAAATGAGTAGCAATCAATGAAAAACCCGCAAACCTGAAAAATTTCGGGAATTGTGCGGAAAAGTTAGTTTTACGTACGTAAGACCATTTATTTTTATTTCATTTTCTACACTGTTAGATGGAGGTTCGAAGCGCTCAAGTCCCGCTGTGTCATCATCAATAGAGAAATGTTGCTTGAGAGCCATAATATTAATTTTGAGCCGAAATTGCGAAATATTCGTCAAATGGTGGAGAAAACATTCGATGTTAATGAGGAGCCCATGATCGAAGATGACCTTACTCTCAACCAAACAGCCCATCCTGTTATTGATATTGCCGGGAATGCACTGAAGTTCAATAGAAATGCTAAAGACAACATTCAAGCTGTTAGCAGTTGGACAGATGTCAAAGGAATACTTTCAAATTTCAATAATCAATCTAATAAGATTACGCATCAAGTTGAAGACATAATAATTGCGCCACGAACTGATACAAATTTAATTCAAGATTATTATCAGCCGAGAGTAAATCGACCGGTAGATAAATGTCCAAAAATACAAATGGTTTTTGAAACTGCTAAATCAATGGCAAATGAAGAAAATGTCGAGAGTAATTTTGTAGAAAGTGAACGGAAGACCGAACAGCCGCCGAAAGATACCGTCAAAATAATTACACAACTCGAACACTGCAACGAATCCTCGTCTAAAAAACAGGCCTCGCTATCATTAACGAAAGACTGCAAAGAATTCAATCCATCATCAGTATTTGTTGAACCACAAAGTCGAGTGAGGCAAGTGAAAGTTGAGATGTTCACAGTAAAACTCAAGCAAAGGGAAGCTTCTAGCGAGTGAGTTGTGGTTGTTTCTTCACAGTCAATCATTTGTTTTCATAATGAGAATAAGTTATACATACTATCAATTTCTAAATGATGCATCAAAAAATTCAATTAATATCACAAAATATCTAACCTTCATTCATGTCAATCTAATGCATCCCATTTAACACACAATTTGATATTTATTCGTAGACACACACACAATTTTAAGTACAACATTTTATTTACATCACAGTTTAGTTTACAGCATATTATTTAAAAAAAAGTTACAGACAGTTATTATTTGAATGCATAGTTTCGACTAAAAGGTATGAATGAGTGATGTTGCTTATAATTGAAACATTTTATTTGTTTAAATTTAAGCGAAAGTGTCATAAATCAGATTATTTGTAAACATTAGACACATTTTATAAATTTAAATCAAAAGTCTCTGTAAATAAGGATTAAGATGTTGCAATTCTACAAGCTTTGCACACTCTGCGCCAAAATCATTTAACATATAATTTTAGATCATATAGCAAAATTTCAAATATTATGTTTTGGCAAATAAATAAATAGTTTTCTTTTTGACTTTCCATTAAAAAATATCACTAAAATTATTGTAAACTACAAACATGCGTATAAAACGGGTCGATAATGCTTTTCTATTCTTTCCATGTTTGAGCATGGAAGCGCCATCTCTGATTATGAATATGAAGCAGACTTTTAAACATTTCCAACATTTTAACATTCTTCAATTTATGCAAGTTTTTTTTTCAATTTTGAAAATCATTGAATTATTCAGAGAGGATATACTAGTGTATGTCACGAAAAAATCATATCGATTACAGCATAATTTTGTTTTTAAAAATATTGAACTTGCAAATCTACTTTGAACAGCTTTATGATGCGTCGTTCACACTCGCTTGTCTATGTGCATCCATAGAATTCATCGTTGCTTCTTTGCTTACCAAAATATTGTCATAGGTACATAGGCTAAACACTTTGAACGACCTAACAAAGCGCAGCGTATGTGCTGTGTCGTTTCAAATGTATCAAATCTCAGATGAAATGAACAATGAACGCCAGAATTCGTATAATATTTCCCACCCGGTATAAAATGAAAATTATTTAAATAAAGTAATTATTCAAAAAGGGAAAGACATAGACACCATTTTTCATGTATCGTTAGAATTTTAAAAATATAATGATACAATATCAATAAATTTAGCAATATGAAAGTAAACAATATATCAGTTGACATCATTTTCATGAAATGAACATGCATGCAGCCATCCGAGGCGCTCTATATACGTTAAGGTAATCTAAATGTTACGATGTCTTCCTGCACTCCATCTATTGTTGATGATCGAAAGGTCATTAAGAGTTGAATCACGACTAAAAACAAAGCAGAATAATTATTGCTGCCACAAACAGATGTATCCATCGGATATCTGAGTGTTTTTAATAATGCGTTGAATGGCTGCATGCATGAATACAATTCCACATATAAATTTTAGAATACTCAGGTCAAATAAGTAAGTTCGCTTTGCAATTCCCAAAAGGAGGTTGTGATATTCAGATCGGTTTCTGTAGTTTACCAATTTTCTGATTTAACTTGCGATCGGTCCAAAAACTGCAAAATCTGGGATTGAGATTTCTTTGTGTTTAAACAAAACGATTTGAACCATTTCTAGAGCAATTGTTTCAGTGCTTGGTAAGTTGTACGCAAAAATTTGTTAACACGATAACTCAAAAATTTTAAGATTGAAATTACCCGTACATGCACGCGTAAATAGGTCTTCATTATTATTAATTTACAGCTCATTCAGATAATGTCTACGAATAGTTCAGCAAAGTTCTACTCATCAAATCGGGGTTTTTTGAATATAATTACGAAACATTTGTGTGGGGACTATGCTTAGCTAATTATAAAATGTGCACGCTTACTAAAAAATCGTATGAAATCATCAATTTCAAGTCAATATCATGAAATTAAGGATTACCTTTCATGAACATGTCACGTTTTTCAGGGTCGAAATCAAATATTTTTTTGGAAGCTATGTTGATTTCAGAACGAAACAGTGTTATATTCAACGTAAATTTCAAGTGAATTTGAAAATAATAGCTGCAAATAATAATGTCATGCGACAGAGCAGTACGAGAAAAATCATTCTTGTACGTAAATAATCCAAAACGATACAGCAGAATTCCATCTAATGCCATAAAATGCAGTATACTGCTACATTATGAATTCTATTTTAATACCATCATATGTAACAGCAACAGAAAAACAGATAAATTAAGATGATAAAATATATGGCATAAGATGGAATTTCTCAAGCGGACCGTGCTTGTATGGGATTGGAGAGCTATTCGAGAGTATGCCAATTGACCGCGCCATCTTATTTTACATGGGTGAACTCAATTTAGATCCATTGTAATACGAACCAAATTTTTATTGACACAAATAATAAAAACAAATGAGTCATTAAAACGATTGAACTATCATATCAATACTACTACAGCGCCCAATAGATGGCGCTGGAGAATAGATATGATTAAAATGTCTCAAATAGCACGGTCCCCTTGGAATTTCTGCTGCATGGTTTTGCAATATTTATGTACGTACTAGAATTATTACTCCAGTACCGCTCTGCGGACTTTATTTGTGTCTCCTCCTACTCTTCACACCATGTGTCTCACTCTCTTCTCTATTATTATGATTGAATCTTTTCCTAAATATATTGTTCTTTGTTATATTCTCACTTGAAACTTGAAAAAAAAACAGGTCGAAGCTATGAGAGATATCTATGCACTGAGGCTGTCATTTTTAATTCATTGAGAACTTTTGGCACATCGAAAGTTTATTATATATTTCAACTAAACGTGAACTTCTTGAGGAACTTCATCATCTCGTATGGTTGTGTAATGCACTTTTCGAGATGATACCACCGGCGATACGAAGTACTTTATTCGATCTTTGCTGATATATAAAATGGCACCAATCAAACCAATCAAAATAAATATCAAAACCACCAAAAGAAATACTAGGAACACTTCCCGTCCGGTATCAATGCTATGATATCGTGTATTAACGGAACACCTCAAATTTAGTGACATCAATTTTTCAGTATAATCTTCAATTCTGGAGGAGCATGTTAGCCGGTCCTTATATCGTACAGTCACATTTGTTTTCGAATGTAACCAATTTACAAATGGATATAATGAACAATCGCATGCAAACGGATTCAGACTGAAGTCTAATATCAAACTTTCAGTTCGTCCTGGTGAATTCTCTAGCATTTCCAAAGCTTCAATATCGCCTTTTCGAACTGATTCAAATCCATTGCGCTCCAGGTCCAAGAATCTTAAATGATGTAAACATGCCACATTGAAGTTGATCTCTTGCAGTTTGTTATCGCCCATGTGTAGATCTTCAAGTTGTGGAAGATTACAAAACACGTCCCTGTCTTTGAAGTGACTAATCTCGTTCTGTTCCAAATGCAGCTTCTTCAATCGAGTTAGATTACTGTTGACAAAAATGGAATGAAGATTTTGACTCAGCTCAGGTGATGAATAGTCAGAGAATGCGTTCGTCAAATGAAGCGCTCGAAGATTCAAGAAGTTCGAAAATATGCGTGGATGCAGGTGATTTACCTCATCCTCGCTTGGAGATATGCTCAGGTTATTATGATTCAGAATGAGTCGCTCAACTGGCTGAACATGATGATATGTCTTTCCTGAAATCGAAAAAAACATTCATTATTGTATTTCTCTTTAAGATCTACTCCAAATTGTGATGAAATCGTTACGAACTTCTTCTTGATATCAACAACCATTTTGCCTTCTAATCCATATTACAGACTTGTGAACAATTTACCACATCTTACCTCGAATTTCTCGTATATGGTTGTTGCTCATATCTATTACTCGCAATTTTTGATATTCATTTATTCTGCCAAATATGTTCCAAGGCAAATTTACCAGAACATTTCCCGTAAAAATAAGAACTTCGACATCTTCAGGCATATGCTCAAGAACGGAAGTGTTCGAGAAGCCTTCATTTGTGCAATTAACGACATACTGATGGATCCGGTCATATTCATTTGTACCACACCAGCATCGCCCTTTGAATGCAGCCCCACAGCTACCGTTATATGCACTTACTATTGCGATATTTAGTAAAATAATCCCAATAGACACGTAGCTATAAGAATCAGTAAACTCCCAAATCCACAACCTATTCTTCATTTCGCCGTTTGCGTTGTTTCTATTTGGGTAATTGACAGTCACTAGATTTTACTCTGGAGAAGAAAGAGTTACTTTTATTGTTTAGTATTCGGAAGAGGTCGTATAAATAATCTTCATAAACGGCCAATTCGAGTCTCTTTGAAATAGAAAAGAATCCGCCCAAAGTAATGAAGTGAGTGTGACTCTTTCAAAAGAATATTGAACATTATTTCCAAATGTTGAAACCAAAAATGAGTTTCAATAAAATTGAATTGATATTATGGCATTTTTTGATGAAGTGGTGAAAGATAAATTATAGTACAAAAATATTCTACAAAATTTTACTACAGGATGTCAATGTTACGATATGGAACATTGTAAAATCAATTCTCTTACAATTTCGCCAAAAAGGCTCAAACATCATTAGGTTTCATTTTATATTGAAATTTTCTTTTGGTCTTAACATTCGAAAAAAAAATTTCAAACAGATTTTGTTCTACTCCAGTCAAAAGATCTTTCAACACTTTTTATCTCGAAACACCAATAAATCATATTCTCACTTTAAACTGCAATTAATCTTTTGTTGCTGTAAAACCGCTGCAAAAACAATTACTTGAAACAACACCAAACATATAACATCCAAATTCATATTAATTCGATTGTAATTCTCAAATTGAGCTGTGAATATAAGAAAAAAAATTAAACATTCTGCGCAACAAACTTGTTTTCTGAGTTGTGTTTTTTCGTTCGCTGTGCAAGAGTGAAAATACCCACAGCAGCGATACAGTTCGATGGGAAATACAAAGAAATCGTGCACTCTTGTTACAGATTTCTTGTTGGGTCTGCTTAAATTAATGCACATTTGCACTCTTGGAAATGTCGCTTTTTCATCATTAATTGAATGGCACACGGGAAATTTAAAAAATATTTTTTAAAAGCACAACAACAACAAATCTAGAAAAATTGCGTTTAATTGATCTTCGGTCTGTGTGCAACAGATATTATTCGTTTATTCAAATTGAAATTCAGAGCATATGTTTATGAATTACACATCTGATCGTACAAAAAAGGATTGAACAAATCAATTGTGCGTCAATATATTCATTTACAATGCGCAGCCAATCGATTCGGATGGATCGGAAAACGCCCAGGCGGCTCACCTGTATTTATCAAAAACCCACATAAAACAATTAAAATTTTAACAAATACTTTGTTTTATTCAGCACATATAACAATAAAACGATCAATATCACTAGCTTTCCAACAAACAAACAAAAAGATGATTTCGATTAAGTGTGCAAATGAATGAAGATCTATCCAGAGCGAGTAGGTTCTGCGTGTAGGTAAACTTGATGACTGACTACACATTGGTTTATATTCTGAATGGCGATTGCAAATTAAATGAATACCACATATAGAGTTACGGTAAGAAGCAGACATGATGACACATATCAGCATACACATACGATACGAACGCATACAAATGCGCGAAGTGCACCAACTGGTTGTTATATCTTCTCTTATTGCTGCTGCTTATTTCGCGTCGGAATGCACGCTTGGTCATGAGTGAACTGATACAGATCGCTGTGGTAGTTCATTTATTTGATATTCATTGTTTGTATAGAAGTGACATGATAGGTGCATGTGTATTTGTATCATTGATACGTGCGTTTTCATACCTATCGCATCTCACTTATAGGCGAAGCTACTAACCATTGAAAAAGCACGAGCGCCTGTGCGTAAACCATTTGGACCTATTCCACAGTGCCGTAGACCAATTTAAAGTTGTTCGGTGTTATGAGTCTCACACTTTTCGATGTGCTGTACAAAACGAAATAAATTTCATGAATATTTCAATGGCTTTCATGCTAATATTTTATCAATACAAAATTGTTCACTGAACAATGATAAGATCATATTATGAACATTTCGCCGTTACTTTCAACCGCGGATGAATCGCGGAACATGCTACTTTCAACTACGGATATCCCACGAAATCCACGGACCGCTAGGATTTGAAATAAAATTTTTATCAATTTAATTTAATCTATTGAAATTCGATGTTGACATCAAAATGGTACGAATATCAGTTCGATTTGGCCAAAATGGTAAAATCTGAAATAAGAAATCCTGGAATGAATCTACGAGGAAGTCGCAAATGGTGATATGTTTGGGATTTTAGATGGCAAACATGCGCTCAATTGCAACTGATGCTGTTATCATCATCGGCAACTTGGGATGGAGACGGCCATGAAGTATTCATCCCAACGGTATTTCACAAATGGTTTTACGCACATGTTAAAGGGTGGGCCATATAAAATTTGCATTTTGAATCGGCTATAAAAAAAAACTAATGGTTATTCTTTCAAACTTTTTTATTGGAAAGCTTGAACTTTGTTATTAATGAATGAAAAACGATATCGTTCATATGACTCCCACGACTGGCTTTACAGTACGCCATTCGGTCAACCCAATTTTCGAGCACTTTTTCGATTGTTTCGGCTCGAATTTCATTAATGGCAACTTCGATTTCGTATTTCAAGGCATCAATCGTCTCTGGATGATTAGCGTAAAAATTTGTCCTTGACAGCTCCCCACCAAAAATAATCCAACGGGCTCAAATCGCAGCTCCGAGGCGGCAAATTGACTTCAGAATTTCGGCTGATTATTCGATTTTCGAAAACGGTGCCCAAAAGTTCGACTGTTATGTTGGCTGTGTGGCTTGTTGCGCCATCCTGTTGAAACCAAATGTCGTCCATGTCATACTCTTCAACTTTTGGAAACAAAAATTCTTTGAGCATGGCACGGTAACGCTCGCCATTGACCGTAACGGCGGCTCCTTGCTCATTTTCGAAGAAAACTGGCCCAATTATGCCGCCGGACCAAAACCCACACCAAACCGTAACTCTTTGTGGGTGCATTGGCTTCTCAATGGTGACGTATGGATTTTCCGAACCCCAGATGCGACAATTTTGCTTATTGACATAGCCTCCGAGGTGAAAATGGGCTTCATCCGAAGAGACGATTTTTCGGTAAAAAGTAGACTCTCCACTTTAGGAGTAAGTTTTCAATATTTCCCAATTTTATTCAAGCGTATAGCGTCCCATTTCGTAAATGTCAAACCTTTAACTAAATTATGAACCCAATTTTTTATGAGGTGGACGAACATAATCCGCCGATACTGGCTAGGCTCGTGGCTCCGCCTGGGAGCCAGCCAGATCTTCTTAAAAGCTGAGAACTCAGCTGTTATTGAAGTGGCTCAGTAAATACAAACATATATGACACGACGTAAACCAAATGTGAAAGCTTACTTTGATGTTTAACTGAATGACTCTTATGATTCGGACTAGGTTATTATTTTCATATTGACTGAGGCAGCTCAATAACAACAGAGCTTTCAGCTTATCAAATGCCCGATCCCATGCGGTGTGTGTTTGTGTGTTTTTTTTTTGTTTTTTTTCTGTTAAGGGAGGGGGAAATCTTTCATAGACACTGGGTTCGTCGCTACGCGCCAGTAGTGTTGGATTCCTACCAACTAAAACCCGCCTCCCAGACTCCTGCAGGGTACCCCGGAACCACCGTGAGGTATTACTTCGGGGGCCTGCTACGTTTATACGCCTATCGCCTGTTTTTGTTCTTGTTCTTGTTCGTTTGCTGCTTGGTCTTCGTTCCATTTTGTCCTTAGTTTGGACATTATTTTGGAGACCGCGTTTCCAACTGCATTCCATGCCATTTCATTTAGTTGAAAACAACTTAGCATATTTATGTGCTTTGAATGCGTCGAATTTTATACCGAAAGAAGAGCATTTACGGGAAGTTGTACGTTTTTTAATAGAAAAAAAATCGGATGAAGCGTATCAAATAGTTGTGGAAGCTTTTAGGGAACAAGCTCCAGCTGGAAGAACTTGCCAAAAATGGTTCTAACGATTTTAAGACGATGGTTTTGATATGAAGGACAAAGAGCGTCCATGTCAGCCAAAAATTTTGAAGATGAAGAATTTAGAAGGCATTACTCGATGAAGATCCATGAAAAACGCTTCAAGAATTGGCAAAATCAATGAATGTTGTTGTAACTACTGTTTTCGATCTCATGAAGGCAACGGAAATGATTTTGAAGCAAAGAAATTTGGTGCCGCACGAATTTAAATCGAGAGATGTTTAAAAGCAATTTTTTGTGTTTGAACAGCTGCTTCAACGGTACATAAGACTAGTTTTCTGCATTACATCTTTACTGGTGATGAAAAGTGGATACACTACGACAACCTAAGCCACAAAATACCGTGCCAGACGAGGCGGACCTGTTTCATCGACGTCAACATCAACGCAAAAACAGGATATCTATGGTTCGAAAGTAATGCTCTGTATTAAAAGAGCGTAGTGTGTTATAAGCTGTCAAATCCTGTTGAAAACATAACCAGAGATCGGTATCAGCAACAATTAATGCGTTTGAGCCGAGCATTGAAAGCAAAAAGGTCAGAAACCACTTGTAAAAACCTTTTTTGCCGGAAAAGTATTAACAAAATTCTGTGTTCAAAGACAAGCCAATTTCACGTTCAATCATATTTCGTGTTATCGAAGTCGTCGTGAAGGTAAAGGGCGGATAATGAAAAGAAATGTGAGTGTAAAAACTGAGTGTCAAAACAACAAAAAATCAATCAATCAGGCGAATATCATGAAAATTTGTTATATGAAAAGACACGGTCCATCAGTCAGCTCTATGACAAAAATTAATATTCTATATTGAAAATGTAAGCATGCACCGAAATAAACAACAATACAATTGGAAATAATACCAAAAAGTTGCCGTGGACTTCGTGACAAGCACTTTGCAAATGGAAAATCTATCATTTTGTACAATAGATCATTTTCACTTTTTCGCATTTAATAAAAATGATGGCTATTAAACGAATTTACAACTTAATTTTAAACGATTTTTTCCTCTTTTTGATCGTTTATTTTTAAAAAAATTTACAATGTATGTTATTCAAAGTATCGACCATCGGAAGCTATGACCTTTTCCCATCTTTCTGGCAGCATATAGATTCCGCGCCAAAAAAAATGCTCCGGTTTTGAGGCCAAGAATGAATGAGCCAATGTTTGATACCCTGTTCTGAAGTGAAGCGTATTCCAGTGGGAGCGTTCTGCATCGACCGGAACAAATGGTAGTCAGGCGGGGCAAGGTCTGGGCTATAAAGCGGATGAGGCTAAACTTCCCATCCACTGTTTTTCAAATAGTTTTGGATCGGTCTTGCAACATGAGGCCGAGCGTTGTCATGATGGAAGATTATGGCCTCGTGTCTGGTCGCATATTCTGGTCGTTCTTCGTTGATTGCTCTCTTCAAACGAATCAATTGTGTTCGATACAAGTCCCCTGTGATCGTCTGGCCCGATTCCAACAGATCATAATACAATACACCCTTCTGATCACACCAAATACAGAGCATTAACTTGGCGCGCTGGATATTTTGTTTCGGCGTTGATTTCGTTGGTTGTCCGGGCTTCACGTAGAATTTTTTGCGCTTGGGGTTGTCGTAATGGATCCATTTTTCACCACCAGTTACAGCTTCTTTTTGTTGCGTTCAAGCAGCATTTCAGATATGCAAAATCGTCGTTTAACGTCTCTCGGCTTCAATTCGTAAGGCTCCCAATTTCCTTGCTTTTGAATGAATCCGGCTGCTTTTAGACGTTTCGAGATGGCCTGTTGAGTCACTCTCAACGATTGTGCAAGTTTTTCTTGCGTTTGGCAACAGTCTTGGTCGAGATATATCTTCAATTCTTCATTTTCAAACTTTTTCGACTGTCCTGGACGCTCCTTGTCTTCCACGTCAAAATCACCACTTTTAAACCGACGAAACCAAAACTCACAAGTGGAAATCGATGGAGCATATTCTCCATAAGCTTCCTGCAGCACACGATAATTTTCAGCTGAAGATTTCTTAAGAAAGAATTAGTGCAATAAAAGTTCTCGCAAATGACGCTTTTCAGGGATAAAATCGGACATTTTCTATATAAAAAATATAAATGTTTGTTTACAATGAATTGAATAATTTCTACTGCGTATGAAATGTGACATTAAGAGCTGTTAACCACATATATTACCAGACTCAATATAATACACAATGTATGGGTAACTCCATCTTATAGGAATCCTTTAAAATTAAGTTGTAAATCCAATACAAATGATGGCTAATAAACTGACAACGGTCGAGCAATACGCCGATAAAGCAAAATTTGATCCAGAAGTATTGATGTGGATTGCTATTTCATCAAAGGGTCTTTCAGCGTCTTATTTTCGACCATAAAGCGCTCAAGCAATCCATTTTGACATTACGATCCAAATTGTCAATGCTTTCCGTAATTGAAGCAATTCATTAAAATTCCCCACACCCGCCCCCCGATATATAATCATGATTTGACCAGATCTTGCAAGAAGTCATCATGTGAAAAAAAAACATTGGATTGGCTGACTGAACAAAATATACCATTTTAACAAAAAAATGACAACCACCTACAGGCTTTTCCAATCGAAAAATTCTGGGCAAATCTGTCTTACTACGAAAAATTAAAGACTATGTATGATGCAAATCAATGCACTGTAAATGTGTTTTCATTTGAATAATTTGAACTAGCGTTGAGATATATTTTCAAATTGTTTGCATGTATTCGAAATGGTGAACATCTGAATTAGTCTCAAAACTCATGATGTCTTGATAATACATTAATTTACCGGATACCCAATAGTGCCATCTAACAATAGCGAGCTTGTTCCTATATAAAGCATCGTGATGTTCCTCTTTGTCTTCGTTCTATTGTTGTACAATACATGTTGTTATGTTACATCAACACTCATGGGTGATTAGAATACAATTTTAGGCATAGGCGGTATGTATTTATCCGTTGTCTATGTTCAAATTGAGCGTGATGATATTTTTATTGTTATTCTATAAAATTGAACATTTTCGATGTTTGCCTTATTTTTTTTCGATATTTTTTGAATAAAGTAAATAAAACTGCAAACAAAAAGATTATTTTCTCTTCGTTTCAAAGAGCAGGAATATGTCGAACATTTAACAAAGAAGCCGGTTAGGCTTAAGTTTTGACTCGATTTTGTTTAAGTTCCGAAAATAAATATGTATATAAACGTAAATTCTCAAATATACCTAGAATTAAGATTTTGCCATTGTTCTAAATATCAAGTAATACGATGTGGAGGTTTTGAAGAGCTTTGAATATATAATTTAAATGAAACACATAAAATGAATGAGGAATATTTCTTATGAAATTATCAATAAAATCGCAATACTTCCAATGTGCCACGAACCAATATTTTATCCGGTAAAATAGACGGGATTTTGAGCACGAGCCATTATCAATACGACATTTTTTTGGAGATTTATTGGATAACAGCACCATATTGTGTCATAAGCATTTTAATCGAGGGATTCAATCTAGTTTGTTGCATTTGTCGCAAAGTAACAAAAGAGGAAAGGCCAAACCATAGAACAAATCATGCACGATATGCCAAAAAACAAAATGAAGAAATCAAAGTCTTGAGTTGATGACTGCAATAAAAAATGTGTACAAAACTCAAATTGAACTGACTTAAAGTGAAAAAATTCTGAGTTTTTCTAAAAAAAAAACAAAATATTTATTATTTACAACTTCTAGTTCGTACAAACACGCTGGCAAAAAAACTACATTCATTGGAAGAATGAAGAGATGAGCTAGTCTAACAGTATCTGCGATGATTGATACAGTTCTTTTGAAGAAAAAAATTAAAAAAAATATGTCATGTTGTACTGAATTAAATTGAAATAATAATTATTAAAAAATATTCACTTTCTCAAGTATTTTGTTATGGAATTTTATCAGATCGCCCATTTTATTTATGATACGTAAATTATTGATCTGCATTTTTGAAGCATTCGTTTCGCTTTTGTTCAACGTACTTTCGAATGGATTTGATATTAAGGTGAAAATTTTCACACATTAGCTTTAACATAAAACGAGCAGCTCACGAAGTACGATGTAGGAAGATTCATGGCAGAAGCATATGAATAGCCCAAATCCAGTTGAAATAGCCACAGCGCAAGCCACTTCCAAACAACTGTTATATCGAAATGTATCGCCAGGTTGAAGAACAAGAACCACTGCGAAGTGTCATAATTTCCAATAGATATGACATACAGATCCAATGCGATAACAATGAAAAATCCCGAGACATGCTATAATGGATACCAACTTAATTTGTAGGTGAAACTTCGACGTTTCTTTTCGGTTTCCCAGTAAGGATTGTATACTTCCTTGTCTTTAGCTAAGTGATGATTTGATTAGGAACGAAATGAAAAAAAAAAAACTAAACGACTGGGAGATTATAATTACCATTATCAACAATTTTTTGTAGTGTAAGATGGATTGCCTTCACTTTTTTCAGTTCGATTCCAATGGATAGAAAACAGCTAGCACATTGAGTCGATCCCATAAGTACTTTAAATGCTCCCATTGCTCGAAAAGTATTAGAGCGCCATTTTTATGCAATATACGTGGCACATGATAGTACAGTTGAAAACTGAACCGCTAGAAAATGATAAACCATAGGTCGCCTATAAAACTAATTTTTTTCTGTTTTTGGCTGATATTCGTAGATTCCGATACGCTCCATATAGATCTGGTTTAGTTTGAGAACTTTAAAATTTCCCATATTATATAATTAAATATTACTAAAATTTGAATGTTTCGGGATTGATTTTGTGTAACAACTGCACATTCAATCAAGCTAATCCACCTTAAGATTTTAGATAAGAAGGAATTCCTAATATTTTAAATTCAAAAATTACTTCATTCTTCTGTGAAACAGATCACTTCATTGATCAATTGATTTCTCTTTCGATTTGTACTTTTTATAGCTCTAAATAATGTAACAAATAATAGCAGAAGGCAATACCATCAAAATATCATGCGTTAGTTCAGAAATGAATAGTTCAATTTTCACTGATTTGTCCATTGAACTGAGAGCGCTCACGTCGATTCATTTCGGTATTAGTCATATGTTTCCGCATGATAAATAATAGAAATCAATTAATTTGAAGCAGTACTTTCACAAAAGGTAACCATATTCATAACACATATGAAGAAAGGTGGATTGCACGTCAAATGACTTATTATGATTTATATATTTTGTAATAATATAACTTATTTAACCACTTTTTGTATCAAGTACAAAAAACGCTTCCATCGAGGAGAACTTTCACATTAGGATCACAAGCTCCGATTCACAACAATAATAGCCTGAAAAAAAAAATTAGAAAAAACCACGCCGCACAAAGCATTAAGTACAGGGTGTGCCATATAAAATTTGCATTTTGAATCGGCTATAAAAAAAAAAACTATTGGTTATTCTTCCAAACTTTTTTTTATTGGAAAGCTTGAACTTCGTTATTCATGAATGAAATACGATATCGTTCATATGACTCCCACGACTGGCTTTACAGTACGCCATTCGGTCAACCCAATTTTCGAGCACTTTTTCGATTGTTTCGGCTCGAATTTCATTAATGGCAACTTCGATTTCGTATTTCAAGGCATCAATCGTCTCTGGATGATTAGCGTAAAAATTTGTCCTTGACAGCTCCCCACCAAAAATAATCCAACGGGCTCAAATCGCAGCTCCGAGGCGGCAAATTGACTTCAGAATTTCGGCTGATTATTCGATTTTCGAAAACGGTGCCCAAAAGTTCGACTGTTATGTTGGCTGTGTGGCTTGTTGCGCCATCCTGTTGAAACCAAATGTCGTCCATGTTATACTCTTCAACTTTTGGAAACAAAAATTCTTTGAGCATGGCACGGTAACGCTCGCCATTGACTGTAACGGCGGTAACTTGCTCATTTTTGAAGAAAAATGGCACAATGATGCCACCGGACCAAAACCCACATCAAACCGTAACTCTTTGTGGGTGCATTGGCTTCTCAATGGTGACGTATGGATTTTCCGAACCCCAGATGCGACAATTTTGCTTATTGACATAGCCTCCGAGGTGAAAATGGGCTTCATCCGAAGAGACGATTTTTCGGTAAAAAGTAGACTCTCCACTTTAGGAGTAAGTTTTCAATATTTCCCAATTTTATTCAAGCGTATAGCGTCCCATTTCGTAAATGTCAAACCTTTAACTAAATTATGAACCCAATTTTTTATGAGGTGGACGAACATAATCCGCCGATACTGGCTAGGCTCGTGGCTCCGCCTGGGAGCCAGCCAGATCTTCTTAAAAGCTGAGAACTCAGCTGTTATTGAAGTGGCTCAGTAAATACAAACATATATGACACGACGTAAACCAAATGTGAAAGCTTACTTTGATGTTTAACTGAATGACTCTTATGATTCGGACTAGGTTATTATTTTCATATTGACTGAGGCAGCTCAATAACAACAGAGCTTTCAGCTTATCAAATGCCCGATCCCATGCGGTGTGTGTTTGTGTGTTTTTTTTTTGTTTTTTTTCTGTTAAGGGAGGGGGAAATCTTTCATAGACACTGGGTTCGTCGCTACGCGCCAGTAGTGTTGGATTCCTACCAACTAAAACCCGCCTCCCAGACTCCTGCAGGGTACCCCGGAACCACCGTGAGGTATTACTTCGGGGGCCTGCTACGTTTATACGCCTATCGCCTGTTTTTGTTCTTGTTCTTGTTCGTTTGCTGCTTGGTCTTCGTTCCATTTTGTCCTTAGTTTGGACATTATTTTGGAGACCGCGTTTCCAACTGCATTCCATGCCATTTCATTTAGTTGAAAACAACTTAGCATATTTATGTGCTTTGAATGCGTCGAATTTTATACCGAAAGAAGAGCATTTACGGGAAGTTGTACGTTTTTTAATAGAAAAAAAATCGGATGAAGCGTATCAAATAGTTGTGGAAGCTTTTAGGGAACAAGCTCCAGCTGGAAGAACTTGCCAAAAATGGTTCTAACGATTTTAAGACGATGGTTTTGATATGAAGGACAAAGAGCGTCCATGTCAGCCAAAAATTTTGAAGATGAAGAATTTAGAAGGCATTACTCGATGAAGATCCATGAAAAACGCTTCAAGAATTGGCAAAATCAATGAATGTTGTTGTAACTACTGTTTTCGATCTCATGAAGGCAACGGAAATGATTTTGAAGCAAAGAAATTTGGTGCCGCACGAATTTAAATCGAGAGATGTTTAAAAGCAATTTTTTGTGTTTGAACAGCTGCTTCAACGGTACATAAGACTAGTTTTCTGCATTACATCTTTACTGGTGATGAAAAGTGGATACACTACGACAACCTAAGCCACAAAATACCGTGCCAGACGAGGCGGACCTGTTTCATCGACGTCAACATCAACGCAAAAACAGGATATCTATGGTTCGAAAGTAATGCTCTGTATTAAAAGAGCGTAGTGTGTTATAAGCTGTCAAATCCTGTTGAAAACATAACCAGAGATCGGTATCAGCAACAATTAATGCGTTTGAGCCGAGCATTGAAAGCAAAAAGGTCAGAAACCACTTGTAAAAACCTTTTTTGCCGGAAAAGTATTAACAAAATTCTGTGTTCAAAGACAAGCCAATTTCACGTTCAATCATATTTCGTGTTATCGAAGTCGTCGTGAAGGTAAAGGGCGGATAATGAAAAGAAATGTGAGTGTAAAAACTGAGTGTCAAAACAACAAAAAATCAATCAATCAGGCGAATATCATGAAAATTTGTTATATGAAAAGACACGGTCCATCAGTCAGCTCTATGACAAAAATTAATATTCTATATTGAAAATGTAAGCATGCACCGAAATAAACAACAATACAATTGGAAATAATACCAAAAAGTTGCCGTGGACTTCGTGACAAGCACTTTGCAAATGGAAAATCTATCATTTTGTACAATAGATCATTTTCACTTTTTCGCATCATGAATTTAATAAAAATGATGGCTATTAAACGAATTTACAACTTAATTTTAAACGATTTTTTCCTCTTTTTGATCGTTTATTTTTAAAAAAATTTACAATGTATGTTATTCAAAGTATCGACCATCGGAAGCTATGACCTTTTCCCATCTTTCTGGCAGCATATAGATTCCGCGCCAAAAAAAATGCTCCGGTTTTGAGGCCAAGAATGAATGAGCCAATGTTTGATACCCTGTTCTGAAGTGAAGCGTATTCCAGTGGGAGCGTTCTGCATCGACCGGAACAAATGGTAGTCAGGCGGGGCAAGGTCTGGGCTATAAAGCGGATGAGGCTAAACTTCCCATCCACTGTTTTTCAAATAGTTTTGGATCGGTCTTGCAACATGAGGCTGAGCGTTGTCATGATGGAAGATTATGGCCTCGTGTCTGGTCGCATATTCTGGTCGTTCTTCGTTGATTGCTCTCTTCAAACGAATCAATTGTGTTCGATACAAGTCCCCTGTGATCGTCTGGCCCGATTTCAACAGATCATAATACAATACACCCTTCTGATCACACCAAATACAGAGCATTAACTTGGCGCGCTGGATATTTTGTTTCGGCGTTGATTTCGTTGGTTGTCCGGGCTTCACGTAGAATTTTTTGCGCTTGGGGTTGTCGTAATGGATCCATTTTTCACCACCAGTTACAGCTTCTTTTTGTTGCGTTCAAGCAGCATTTCAGATATGCAAAATCGTCGTTTAACGTCTCTCGGCTTCAATTCGTAAGGCTCCCAATTTCCTTGCTTTTGAATGAATCCGGCTGCTTTTAGACGTTTCGAGATGGCCTGTTGAGTCACTCTCAACGATTGTGCAAGTTTTTCTTGCGTTTGGCAACAGTCTTGGTCGAGATATATCTTCAATTCTTCATTTTCAAACTTTTTCGACTGTCCTGGACGCTCCTTGTCTTCCACGTCAAAATCACCACTTTTAAACCGACGAAACCAAAACTCACAAGTGGAAATCGATGGAGCATATTCTCCATAAGCTTCCTGCAGCACACGATAATTTTCAGCTGAAGATTTCTTAAGAAAGAATTAGTGCAATAAAAGTTCTCGCAAATGACGCTTTTCAGGGATAAAATCGGACATTTTCTATATAAAAAATATAAATGTTTGTTTACAATGAATTGAATAATTTCTACTGCGTATGAAATGTGACATTAAGAGCTGTTAACCACATATATTACCAGACTCAATATAATACACAATGTATGGGTAACTCCATCTTATAGGAATCCTTTAAAATTAAGTTGTAAATCCAATACAAATGATGGCTAATAAACTGACAACGGTCGAGCAATACGCCGATAAAGCAAAATTTGATCCAGAAGTATTGATGTGGATTGCTATTTCATCAAAGGGTCTTTCAGCGTCTTATTTTCGACCATAAAGCGCTCAAGCAATCCATTTTGACATTACGATCCAAATTGTCAATGCTTTCCGTAATTGAAGCAATTCATTAAAATTCCCCACACCCGCCCCCCGATATATAATCATGATTTGACCAGATCTTGCAAGAAGTCATCATGTGAAAAAAAAACATTGGATTGGCTGACTGAACAAAATATACCATTTTAACAAAAAAATGACAACCACCTACAGGCTTTTCCAATCGAAAAATTCTGGGCAAATCTGTCTTACTACGAAAAATTAAAGACTATGTATGATGCAAATCAATGCACTGTAAATGTGTTTTCATTTGAATAATTTGAACTAGCGTTGAGATATATTTTCAAATTGTTTGCATGTATTCGAAATGGCGAACATCTGAATTAGTCTCAAAACTCATGATGTCTTGATAATACATTAATTTACCGGATACCCAATAGTGCCATCTAACAATAGCGAGCTTGTTCCTATATAAAGCATCGTGATGTTCCTCTTTGTCTTCGTTCTATTGTTGTACAATACATGTTGTTATGTTACATCAACACTCATGGGTGATTAGAATACAATTTTAGGCATAGGCGGTATGTATTTATCCGTTGTCTATGTTCAAATTGAGCGTGATGATATTTTTATTGTTATTCTATAAAATTGAACATTTTCGATGTTTGCCTTATTTTTTTTCGATATTTTTTGAATAAAGTAAATAAAACTGCAAACAAAAAGATTATTTTCTCTTCGTTTCAAAGAGCAGGAATATGTCGAACATTTAACAAAGAAGCCGGTTAGGCTTAAGTTTTGACTCGATTTTGTTTAAGTTCCGAAAATAAATATGTATATAAACGTAAATTCTCAAATATACCTAGAATTAAGATTTTGCCATTGTTCTAAATATCAAGTAATACGATGTGGAGGTTTTGAAGAGCTTTGAATATATAATTTAAATGAAACACATAAAATGAATGAGGAATATTTCTTATGAAATTATCAATAAAATCGCAATACTTCCAATGTGCCACGAACCAATATTTTATCCGGTAAAATAGACGGGATTTTGAGCACGAGCCATTATCAATACGACATTTTTTTGGAGATTTATTGGATAACAGCACCATATTGTGTCATAAGCATTTTAATCGAGGGATTCAATCTAGTTTGTTGCATTTGTCGCAAAGTAACAAAAGAGGAAAGGCCAAACCATAGAACAAATCATGCACGATATGCCAAAAAACAAAATGAAGAAATCAAAGTCTTGAGTTGATGACTGCAATAAAAAATGTGTACAAAACTCAAATTGAACTGACTTAAAGTGAAAAAATTCTGAGTTTTTCTAAAAAAAAAACAAAATATTTATTATTTACAACTTCTAGTTCGTACAAACACGCTGGCAAAAAAACTACATTCATTGGAAGAATGAAGAGATGAGCTAGTCTAACAGTATCTGCGATGATTGATACAGTTCTTTTGAAGAAAAAAATTAAAAAAAATATGTCATGTTGTACTGAATTAAATTGAAATAATAATTATTAAAAAATATTCACTTTCTCAAGTATTTTGTTATGGAATTTTATCAGATCGCCCATTTTATTTATGATACGTAAATTATTGATCTGCATTTTTGAAGCATTCGTTTCGCTTTTGTTCAACGTACTTTCGAATGGATTTGATATTAAGGTGAAAATTTTCACACATTAGCTTTAACATAAAACGAGCAGCTCACGAAGTACGATGTAGGAAGATTCATGGCAGAAGCATATGAATAGCCCAAATCCAGTTGAAATAGCCACAGCGCAAGCCACTTCCAAACAACTGTTATATCGAAATGTATCGCCAGGTTGAAGAACAAGAACCACTGCGAAGTGTCATAATTTCCAATAGATATGACATACAGATCCAATGCGATAACAATGAAAAATCCCGAGACATGCTATAATGGATACCAACTTAATTTGTAGGTGAAACTTCGACGTTTCTTTTCGGTTTCCCAGTAAGGATTGTATACTTCCTTGTCTTTAGCTAAGTGATGATTTGATTAGGAACGAAATGAAAAAAAAAAAACTAAACGACTGGGAGATTATAATTACCATTATCAACAATTTTTTGTAGTGTAAGATGGATTGCCTTCACTTTTTTCAGTTCGATTCCAATGGATAGAAAACAGCTAGCACATTGAGTCGATCCCATAAGTACTTTAAATGCTCCTATTGCTCGAAAAGTATTAGAGCGCCATTTTTATGCAATATACGTGGCACATGATAGTACAGTTGAAAACTGAACCGCTAGAAAATGATGAACCATAGGTCGCCTATAAAACTAATTTTTTTCTGTTTTTGGCTGATATGCGTAGATTCCGATACGCTCCATATAGATCTGGTTTAGTTTGAGAACTTTAAAATTTCCCATATTATATAATTAAATATTACTAAAATTTGAATGTTTCGGGATTGATTTTGTGTAACAACTGCACATTCAATCAAGCTAATCCACCTTAAGATTTTAGATAAGAAGGAATTCCTAATATTTTAAATTCAAAAATTACTTCATTCTTCTGTGAAACAGATCACTTCATTGATCAATTGATTTCTCTTTCGATTTGTACTTTTTATAGCTCTAAATAATGTAACAAATAATAGCAGAAGGCAATACCATCAAAATATCATGCGTTAGTTCAGAAATGAATAGTTCAATTTTCACTGATTTGTCCATTGAACTGAGAGCGCTCACGTCGATTCATTTCGGTATTAGTCATATGTTTCCGCATGATAAATAATAGAAATCAATTAATTTGAAGCAGTACTTTCACAAAAGGTAACCATATTCATAACACATATGAAGAAAGGTGGATTGCACGTCAAATGACTTATTATGATTTATATATTTTGTAATAATATAACTTATTTAACCACTTTTTGTATCAAGTACAAAAAACGCTTCCATCGAGGAGAACTTTCACATTAGGATCACAAGCTCCGATTCACAACAATAATAGCCTGAAAAAAAAAATTAGAAAAAACCACGCCGCACAAAGCATTAAGTACAGGGTGTGCCATATAAAATTTGCATTTTGAATCGGCTATAAAAAAAAAAACTATTGGTTATTCTTCCAAACTTTTTTTTATTGGAAAGCTTGAACTTCGTTATTCATGAATGAAAAACGATATCGTTCATATGACTCCGACGACTGGCTTTACAGTACGCCATTCGGTCAACCCAATTTTCAAGCACTTTTTCGATTGTTTCGGCTCGAATTTCATTAATGGCAACTTCGATTTCGTATTTCAAGGCATCAATCGTCTCTGGATGATTAGCGTAAAAATTTGTCCTTGACAGCTCCCCACCAAAAATAATCCAACGGGCTCAAATCGCAGCTCCGAGGCGGCAAATTGACTTCAGAATTTCGGCTGATTATTCGATTTTCGAAAACGGTGCCCAAAAGTTCGACTGTTATGTTGGCTGTGTGGCTTGTTGCGCCATCCTGTTGAAACCAAATGTCGTCCATGTTATACTCTTCAACTTTTGGAAACAAAAATTCTTTGAGCATGGCACGGTAACGCTCGCCATTGACTGTAACGGCGGTAACTTGCTCATTTTTGAAGAAAAATGGCACAATGATGCCACCGGACCAAAACCCACATCAAACCGTAACTCTTTGTGGGTGCATTGGCTTCTCAATGGTGACGTATGGATTTTCCGAACCCCAGATGCGACAATTTTGCTTATTGACATAGCCTCCGAGGTGAAAATGGGCTTCATCCGAAGAGACGATTTTTCGGTAAAAAGTAGACTCTCCACTTTAGGAGTAAGTTTTCAATATTTCCCAATTTTATTCAAGCGTATAGCGTCCCATTTCGTAAATGTCAAACCTTTAAGTAAATTATGAACACAAATTGAATGAAATTTGAGCTGCCACTATCTAAATAAACAGTAGTTCAAAATGCAAACGTTATATGTAGGTTGTAGGCAATTAACACATGAAAATGAAATTAACTGAATTGTACCAATTAAATCATTACATTTATCACGAGTACATATATTTTTGATAACACTCATTTTGATATGGAGGATAATTACGCGGTGCGAAAATTTTTATTTCACGCATTAACATGAGTTCGACCGGATCCTGAAATTAGATCAAAAATAAATGAAATTATAATTAAAATTTGCTGTCAAATGCGAAATACTACATCGGACGGAATGCATCGGATTCTAAATAGAAACAACGTGAAAATACGTAAAAATACACTGAAAAATACAAAAATGCTTTCGTCTCCTTAGTGTCAAGCTTTTTACCAACGATAAATTCATCAGTTATATAATTATTTTTGAACCGAACTGCTATTGGTGAGAGGTTTACGGAATCATAATGCAACGCGCTCACACGATTAACAATCTTTTGACAAGAAGACCAAGTAGACGTTTTTTTATTTATTTGAGCCTAAAATTAATCGTACATGAACCCGCAAATCGGACTACATTTGGAAAAAAAATTAAAAATGTTCACCTTATTCGGATAATGTCTTCGGGTAATAGCAACAATAATTATGAAAAATTTGTATCACGACCATGTTCAGTTCACATTGTATCTATATATAAATACGGCAACAAAAAAAAGTTTGTTATCCCTTTTTACCTGCTTTCCATTTACAAAATATGGGATATCCATATATCAATGGAAAGCTTATTTCGAGTAGATTTGCACAAACCATGCGGTTCGCACGTGGGCAGGTGTTATAATTCAAAAAACGGGGAAATAACCAGCGGGTCAAAAAGTCTTTGGCCTAACTTAGAAAAACACAACTTTTTGCAGTAATTCTTAATAATTCATCAACATAGTTCCCTTTGGCGGAGATAAAATCATTCCAACGCTTCTGTAACTTTTCAATACCGGTTTTGTAGAGCGATGTGTCGAGGCCTTCAAAATACGCTTCAGTTTCGGCGATCGCTTCCTCATCAGAGCGAAATCTCTTGCCTCGGAGCATCTTTTTGAGTTCTGAGAAAAGGTGGTAATCGCTGGGGGCCAGATCTGGACTGTACAGTGGGTACGAAAACAATTTGATGCCCAATTCAACTATTTTTTCCATGGTTCTTTCGAGTTGTGACATGGTGCATTGTCTTGGTGAAACAACACTTTTCAAATCAATGTAGTAGTCGCCAACAAATCAATGTAGTAGTCGCTGTTGATTGTTTTTCCATGTTCCATCAATGAATATAATTCCATGCGCATCCCAAAAAACAGAGGCCATGACCTTACCAGCTGTTTGTTGCGTCTTTGGACGCTTTGGTGCACTTTCACCGGGCGCTCTCCACTCAGCTGACTCGCGACTGGTCTCCGGAGTGTAATGATGGATCCATGTTTCATCCATCGTGATGTACCGACGCAAAAATTCCGACTTTTTACGCGTAAACATCGCCAAACAGCTCTCGGAAATGTCGATTCGTTGTTGTTTTTATTCTGGTTTAAGGAAACGCGGCACCCACTTTGAAAACAGCTTTTTCATGCCCAAATGTCCGTGTGATATTATGGTGAAAACACTACCTTTTGATAACTTTAAGGCATCAGCTATCTCTTGCAAGTTCACTTTGCGGTTCGAAATTGTAATTTTCTCGACTTTCCCGACTTTTTCGACGTTTTCTGCCGTAACTGCCTCATTTGGACAACCAGAGCGTTCAGCGTCATCGGTGTCTGTACGACCACGTCTAAGCTCAGCGAACCAGTATTTGACGCTTGATTTCGTTGGTGCAGATTCTATATAACACATTTCAAGCCATCCCTGGGCTGTAACGGTATTTTTTCCCATCAAAAAACAATGATAAATCAACACACGAAATTGATTTGAATCCATGATTTTATGAAAACACAAAAGAAACGTCACTTAAAGCTCTGTAGCTTGAGTAATTATAAACAGAATGTCATGAAATTTTGACAGTATGCTTTTGAAGGTTGGTACTATCGAAAAATAAGGATCATAATTAGTGTCGCCATCTGTATGTCAGGCCAAAGACTTTTTGACCCGTCTGTTACCTGTTCATATAGAGCGCAATACCTTTTCATATAGATTGGAAAAAACCTAATACACACAGTTACATTCTTTCATTCGTCGCATCACACACAGTTCGTCATACCGACGGATGTGTGTAGCCAGTGGATAACATTCAACCGTACGCACACAACTAAAACACGGTACGACTATAATGTTTTGTGATCATGTTTGGAAATTTGAATTTTGACCCCGAAAATTGAAAATTTCGTAGGGGAGGTAAAGTAGTTTTAAACTTCATCAGAATGACTTGAAAATTTGAATGACTAATTTTTTTCATACAAAAAAAAATGTGAAAGTTTCAATTCTTGACACTGTGAACTTGAGATAGCCGTCATACAAATTTTTCGTTTGGACCCCGAGAAGACCCCGAAAATCGAAAATTTTGCAGGGGAGGTAGTCTTAAATCTTATCGAAATGACTTGAAATTTTTCGTGACTCATTTTTTTCATAAAAAAATAATATCCTGAAAGTTTCAATCGGATATAATGTGAACATAAGATAGTCGCAATACAAATTTTCAGATTTGACATTGAAAAGACGACGAAAATCGAGAATTTTGCAGGGTAGGTAGTCCTAAATCTTATCGGAATGACTTGAAATTTTGTGTGACTCATTTTATTCATGGAAAAATAATATTCTGAAAGTTCCAATAGGAAACAATGTGAACTTGAGATAGCCAAATGGTTAAATATCTTATTCAACTTCCCTGTAGTATACTATTCAAATTCCCTGTAGGATATATAACCACTATAGTGAAATGCTATAAAGCCGATTACTATAGGGCATTTTAATAATAAATGGTAATGTATTTCGGTGTGTGCAGGTTCTATCCAAAACCAGAAGAAGACAATTAACTCTTTTCATCACTTCAAATAAGAATTTTACATTAACCTTGATTCCAATTTGATTTGTCAATAATTTTCAATTAAAAAATAAGATGAGATCATTAATTTTGAATTTCATGAATAAAATATGCATTTTGCTTGATTTTCAATAAATTTAAATGTGTTATATTCTTTGGGTTTTCACTTTTTGTTTGGATCGTCCAATCTTGGACGACGGGGCGAACTCTAGTCATTATTAAACTTTCAAATTCTAATTATTTTTTGAAAAAAAAAAAAGGTTGAACAAAATTTCAAGTCCTTACGATGAGATTTACGATTACCTCCACTTGAAAATGTTTGATTTTCGGGGTCAAATTGAATATTTTGTGCTGAAGGTATCCCTATTTTTTATCCGAATAACTTGGAACTTTTGTGCAATCCAATTTTTTGATACGAAAAAAAAGATCGGGAAAGTTTCCACATCAAAAAATTCATATGGAGACTATATTTAGTTCCATTGTGTCATTATGAATCTTACATATTCTGATTTTTCAATGAAAAGAATTAGTCACACTAAATGATTTTTCACAAGTGAAGTTTAAAATTTGAACTCCAAATGCAGATGAAACCAAAGAAGAATAAATGGTCTTACGTACGTAAAACTAACTTTTCCGCACATTTCTCGAAATTGTTCGGGCTTACGCATTTTTCATTGATTGCTACTCATTTGTATTGGATTTATGTTTATTTCTTATCGAATCATCATGCAACTTTGAGAATAAATCACAGAAAATTTGAAGTCATTACGATGAGATAGAATTTCGAGTCATTACGCATCATGTGATTTAAATAATGTATAACAGTATAAATTGTTATGTATAACAGTATAAATTTCGGTAACAGCATGAGCATTCAAACTGATGAAAAAACACAAATCAGAAAATCACAAATACTTCATCCAATTTAATGATTTGAATATTGACCCCAAAAATCCGAAATTTTGCAGGGGAGGTAAATTTTGAATGACTTATTTTTTCATAAAAAAATAATATCCTGTAAGTTTCAATAGGATACAAGGTGAACTTAACATATTCGCCACACAAATTTTCAGTTTTGACCTCGAAAAGACCGCGAAAATCGAAAATTTTACAGGAGAGGTAGTCCTAAATCTAATCGGAATGACTTGAAATTTTGCATGACTCATTTTTTTCAAAAAAAATAATATTCTGAAAGTTTCAATTCGTTGCAATGTAAACTTGAGATAGCTGCCATACAAATGTTCAGTTTTGACCTCGAAAATGTCCAAAAAACGAAAATTTTACAGGGGAGGTAATCCTAAATCTAGTCGGAATGACTTGAAATTTCGCACGACTCATTTTTTTCATGAAAAAATAATATCCTGAAAGTTTCAATTCGTTACAATGTAAACTTGAGATAGCTGCCATACAAATGTTCATTTTTGAGCTCGAAAATGTCCCAAAAAACGAAAATTGTACAGGGGAGGTAGTCCCAAATCTCGTCGGAATGACTTGAAATTTTGCACGACTCATTTTTTTCATATAAAAATAATATTCTGAATCAGTTTCATAATGATACAATTCGAAGTAAAAATGATTACTTTTCCGCACACACCACTGTGTGTGGTAAAAGTATTGCGATCGGTCCAAAAAATTCAAAACGCTCGGAATAAGTTTTCTATGCGTTTTGAACCTAGAAATAACGATTGCAACCATTCCCGGAGCAATTTTTTGTCCGTGTGTGGTATTATCCCTGACAATTCAATGTTCCATAAATACATACAAATGTTGAAAACATGCAAGCACAAAATACAATACATGCTTCGCGCATGTGTTTTGCATCGTTGTTCATTTTAGGTAACGGTAACTTGTTTACCTTTTATCCGTTACCGTTTCATGTAACTATTGCAAAGCAAAAATCAATACAAACAAAGAGATATATATTTAGATATTTTATTAAACATTTTTGGTTTTCACAAGTAAAAGATGAATTGTTGGCCATATTTAGATGATTTGAACGTAATGTTTTTTTCTTTACTAAAATTAATATTTATGATAGATGTTTCCGCCGTGATAAAGGACGTATCTGAATCTTCTGGCGAGAGAGCTATATAAATTATTGAACACATCTGAAATTAAAGTTGTCTTAACTTAGCTAGCTTATAAGCCATACGTCTTACAACAACAACAAACATTAATCATAAAATCAATTTTACTTATATTTACCCTGTCGATTTCTCAAATTCTCCCATCTGTTAAAAACGTGTTCATTCAATCCGGCATGATTTCTTTGCATCAATTGTGGTCGATCGTGTTCCATCATACTCCAAATATTTTCAATCAAGTTCAAATCAGGGCTCAGTGCTGGATGACTTAATATTGGAATGCGTCTTTCCTCGAAAAATGCACGAACTCTTCTGGCAGTGTGGACCGCTGAATTATCTTGAATCAAATAAATGTTTTCGATGCTTCCGAGCTGTCTTTCAATAGATGGCAATGCCACTTCTTCGAGAATTTCGAGATAAGCATCTGCATTAAAATGCGCTCCCGTTTCAACCAATTCTCCTGGTCCGGCACAACCAATCCAACCCCAGAACCCAGCAGAAACAAAACCACTTCGGCTGTCTTCGCAAACAAATTCTGGCAAATATCTCTGGCCTTTTGGTCTATAGACACGAACACTATGGGATTCATCGCTTCGAAATGTTTTTTCGTCTGTAAATATTATTTTTTCGAAGTTCTCTTCTTTAAAAACATCCAACATAAAACGGCAATGGTTCATTCGGTCTTGTTTGTGTCGTTCTGTTAGTTTTATATGATGTGCGGCAGTATAATTACCCAAACCGGTCTCATGAATTCTTCGAAGCGCAGTACGATATGGAACATCCTGTAACGCTGATGCCCGAACCGCTGATGAAAATGGATTGGCTTTGACATATTCCGCTATCAAAACGTCCTGAGCATTCGTTGTGATTCGAGGTCTGCCTGGACCAAACTTTCTTTGCACATTCCCATCTCGTGCGTATCTGTCCAGCCACATTCGAACAGTTTTTACAGAAGTTTCAGCCATCTGTGCAATTGTTTCCAAACTTTGATGAACTTAATGAAATAATTCTACCCTTTTGGGCATCAGTGAGTTTTTTAGATTTATCAACTCGCGAGAAACAATCCATATTAAATTGATAGTGAATCAATAAACAGACAAAAATCGAATGTGACTATTCCAAGCGAGATTGAAATTAGCACATCAATCTTATGCAAATCATCTAAGCGTAAAATAAATAAATGCGTTTCGTACGGTTGCTAAGAGTAAATAAACTAAATCATAACGGAACGGCCCGATTAATCTGCGTCACACAATTTATGCGAACAAATGTATTGAAAAGCATCAGCGACTTAATATGCGGCGAACAATCAATAGAAAGTGTGCATGAGAAGTAAACACGCACAGACAAAGCCCGTATTATACGCTATGCGTATTTACCGTAGTAGGAACATTCTTTTGTCAGGGATAATACGTTGTCCGTTGTCCGTTGTCCGTTGTCCGTTGTACGTTGTACGTTGTACGTTGTCCGTTGTCCGTTGTACGCAAAAATTTGTTAACACGATAACTCAAAAATTTGATTTTAGAGTTGAACGAAAATTTACACACACATGAGGAATAGAAACCTATTATTTTCAGCCTAATCGGATAATTTTTTCGGGTAGCTCTAGTGGAGTGGAATCAAAAAATGGGCTGTTTTTCAATAGAATTACGAAAATTTTTTATGGGGAATATGACTATTTCGCATTGTAACATAATAAAATTTAAAGAATATAATTTTTTTTTGAAAAAAATGAGGCATGCAAAATTTCAAGTCATTCCAATGAGATTCAGGACTACCTCCCCTGTAAAATTTTCGATTTTCGGGGTCTTCTCGGGGTCGAAACGAAAAATTTGTATGGCAGCTATCTCATGTTTACATTGTAACGAATTGAAACTTTCAGGATATTATTTTTTCATGAAAAAAATGAGTCGTGCAAAATTTCAAGTCATTTCAATGGGATTTAGGACTACCTCCCCTGTAAAACTTTCGTTTTTTGGGACCTTTTCGAGGTTAAAACTGAACATTTGTATCCCGACTTTCTCAAGTTCACATTGTAACGAATTGAAACTTTGAATATATTAATTTTTTATGAATAAAATGAGTCATGTAAAATTTCAAGTCATTTCAATGGGATTTAGGACTACCTCCCCTGCAAAATTTCGGATTTTTGGAGTCTTTTCGGGGTCAAAACTGAAAAATTGTGTGGCGGCTATCTTAAGTTCACATTGTTTCCTATTGGAACTGTCAGAATATTATTTTCTAGGTATTTCAAGTCATTCTGATGAGATTTAAGACCAGCTCCCTCACAATATTTTCAATTTTCGTGATCAATATTCAAATCATTAAATTGGATGAAGTATTTGTGATTTTCTAATCTGTGTTTTTTCATCAATTTGAATGCTCATACTGTTAGCGAAAGTTATACTGTTATACATAACATAAATGTAGAACCATATCTATCGTTGGCATGAATTGAAAGTTCACATCAGAGTGAACTTATTCGTAATTGTTATTACCAATTCAAAAATAGAGAACGTTGAAGTATGAATTAGGAACTGAGATGTTTATTTGTTTTTATATTAAAATTGAAATTTAAATCACATGATGTGTAATGACTCGAAATTCGATCTCATCGTAATGACTTCAAATTTTCTGTGATTTATTCTCAAAGTTGCATTATGAATCGATAAGAAATAAACATAAATCCAATACAAATGAGTAGCAATCAATGAAAAATGCGTAAGCCCGAACAATTTCGGGAATTGTGCGGAAAAGTTAGTTTTACGTACGTAAGACCATTTATTTTTTACAGTAATAAGTATGTAAATATCAAACTGCCGTTTTACTAATAGAGGCGCGTAACTACTACATATTGTTTGTATCAATAATATGTGTCATGTACGCATGCCGTGGACTACAGTGCGGGAAATTTCATCTTAGGATGCAAGAATTTTTAATTTTTTTTTAACCAATTCTGACATTTCTAACTGGAAATTTAACTGGACAATTTTTCTTGTCATACAATGTTCATTACATCAATGGAAGAAGCATTTCCTTACATCTCGATCGAAATTGTGTAGATAATTATTCCAAACAACTAACTAAGTTATAATTTAATATTTTTTACCTCAATTCATTTTTGCTTTGCTATTCAAAGCGTCTGATAAATAATCGATATTATGATTGAGCGAATTTGGCTTTCGCTATTGAAGATTGATTGCTCATCCCCAATTGATATGATCATCAGTATCTGTTACCTCGTACCGCAAGTTTAGTTGTTAGATGAGCCCTGCAAATTTCGATCATCGAAATATCAAAAAATGTAAGAATTTCTTCGGTTTAGGATTTATTTTCGCCTAAAATAAATGTATATTTTTTCCATTAACAATTTACAATTCAGTCATATGAAAACATTCATATTTTCTAAAGATAACATAAATATTCCAATTTTTCAACACCGGATATAATAACGGCGCTTCTGGTCTATTCAAATTTCAATCTATACGCAGAGTGATAAATATGTGAAAAACAAGACACATACATTTCTTAAAGGGAAAAAGGAACCATGGTGAGTTATATAAACTCAAGCTTCTGCCGGAACATGTGAGGAACATATTATTTGTCTTATTTGTGAAATTTGTTTCTTTTTCCAATAATTCCTTCTCTATAAATTTCAAGTCTCAATCTATTTGCATGGATTTCAAAATGCACTCCGTAAAATCAAACACTATATTTTCTTCAAAATAGAAAGAAATCGCCAGAAGGAAATGAAGAATACATAAAACTAAATACGCTTGCAGAAACGGTGTGATGGATTTTCTAGAAAATAAAAAAGAATTTTTGGAATAAAACATAAATTGCACGAAAAGTAAAACAATTGCATAGTTCCTTATTACCTGTTAAGACTTTTGTATCCCATTTTTTGAATATTTTTCTTTCTGTGTCGATTTTTCTGATAAAATTGACTAAAAACAGAGCTTTTCATTTTACACTCTTTTAATTTTGCTACTTCTTTCAAAAATCGTTCGTGCTATTGAGAAAATATAGGCATGAGCCTAGGTAGCAGCAATTGAGACTTAATGTATACTCAACAGGTATTTGGAATGTGCTGAGTAGCTCATTGAAAATCATGGAAGTGCCTACAAGAACATAAGAAGACAAATTTTTCTCTGAGATCAAAATACGATAGTTTCAAAATATTTTCATCTTCAACTCTTGTTTCAACAAATTAAACGTTTATCAGTCGCTTACGTTTTCAAAAATACTTAATTGCATAATCATGATAATCGCCACGATTTATGCCCGAAATATTTAAATATATATTGTTCGTTTGATCATAGGTTTGCGGAATTCTGCTCGTTGGGAGAGGAAAAGTCCAAATCAATTAAATGCATTTTAAAACATTAATATTCACAAAACAAACAAATACATATAAGTTCATAAAGCCATTGAGTTCTGATTGCATATTTGATGTAAAACATTAGGTACAAAATCAATTGTTTATTTGTTCATTTGATCTATTTTGTATCTGACTTTGATTCGTTTTGAATTTTCATTCACATTCCTTGCAAATTTTTACATTCTCTCAAACCGGCCATGAGCAACAAGTGTAACAATTTTTTATTCAAATTCAGTTTCAGTGTTCGTCCAATGATGAAAAATTTGGCGACAAATAAACGCTTAATTTATATAGGAAGACTGTTAATTAATTTTATTTATTATTTCAAAACAGTGTTCCAACAAAAAAGAATTCCATGTTAAAATTCAAAAATGATTTGCTGAAATTAACAACGCGGTGACATTAACAGATCGGTAGATAAGTCTCTGTCCTGACATATAGATGGCGTTAGTACTATTAAATCCATATGGTTTTCAGTTAGTACCAACCTTCAAACGATTCGTGTCAAAATTTGACAGCAATCGGACGATTAGTTCGTGAGTTATTGCGTTTTGAGTGAAGCCACTTTTGTTATTGAAAAAAACATGGATAAAAACGGATTTCGTGTACTGATGCATCACTGCTTTTTGATGGGAAAAAATACTGTGCAAACCAAACAATGGCTTGATAAATGTTACCCGGACTCTGCACCAGCAGAATCAACCATAAAATATTGGTTTCGTGAATTTAAACGTGGTCGTGCAGACACAGTCGTGGACGCCCAAAAGAGGTGGTTACACCAGAAAACGTCAAAAAAATCCACAAAATAATTTTGAATGACCGTAAAGTGAAGTTAAGCGAGATAGCTGACAATCTGAAGATATCAAAGGAACGTGTACATCATATTATTCACGAATATTTGGGTATGCGGAAGCTCTGTGCAAAGTGGGTGCCGCGCGAGCTCACAATCGACCAAAAACAAAAACGTGTTGATCACTGAAAACGATGGCAAAAATACATGAATTGGGCTTCGAATTGCTTCCCCACCCACCGTATTCTCCAGGTCTGGCCCCCAACGACTATTTTCTGTTCGCAGACCTCAAGAGAATGCTCTCCGAAAAGAAATTCAACACTAATCGCCGAAACGGAGGCCTATTTTGAGGCAAAACCGAAAGAGTACTATGAAAATGGTATCGAAAAGTTGGAAGATCGCTATAATCACTGTATTGCCCTCGAAGGCAACTATGTTGAATAAAAAAAATGAATTTTGACAAAAACATGTTTTTTTCTTAGTTAGGACAGAGACTTATCTACCAAACTGTTACAGTGCAAATGCGGATATAGTGGTTGGTGGCGCCATGAACTATGGTGGTGAGGGGTGGCGAATTTGTCGGTTGACATTTCTGAATGTCGCAAATTTTTCACATGTTTTATACTGAACGGGCGGCATCTTTCTTTTTTGTTTTATGTAAGCCTCCGCGGCATCGAATGAACCACATTTACAGCAAATGAATCCAATGAACATCAAATCTTTGGTTTTGTTTATGTAATACCCGGTTTCAATATCGAAGCGACCCACAGCGTATTCATTCGCCGAAATAAACACATTCGATGCTGCTCGCACCAATGGAATTTCAATCCATTCTTCGTTTAAGGCAACATATTGTTTGGATTTCAAATAAACGACGTAAAAAACCATTTTGGTTTGCTCTGCGAGCAAAACACACTGTTTAATGTTTTCAGTTAGACTGTTCGGCGGTAAATGTCACATTTCGCGCTAATTTGCACTGCGAGCAAAGAGCAATCTCGTCCGTTGCACTGCGAGCAATACGCAAGGGTCAAGTCGCGCGCTCTTCTGTACTGTGATGCAAAACCACCGAAGCAATGTCAGTGACAGCACTGAACGGTTTCTGTTCTCGTCATCACGTTGGAAATTCATATCCATTTTGCGTTGATTTTGGTTGACATTTCTATCAAAATCTTCTCAAGCTATCAACCCACTATGAATATAAAATATTTTCACTCGTTTCTAGCCTTAGCTGAAATATCTTCACTAAGACTTTTTGACAAGGGGTAGATCACTAGATTTTGTTATGCCAATATATTTTTTACAAAAAATGTATATTTTACCTTGATATTTCAGAATACAGATCCGAAATTACCTGACAATAAATAAAAATGGTTTTGAAACATGTAATGCGACGTATCACTAAATGAATTTTTCGGCTTGACCTACCCCTTTAACTGTCATAGCAAACTTCAAATCTTATTCTACTGCAGTTTTAATATTTGGGAGATAGTTTTTTGTTAGCTACAACAACGTTTCATGAAGTGTAGAGTTATTTTCCATAGCTTTTAGTTTTACCGATACACATTTCTCTGTTGTAATTCGAAATTCATATTTGCTTTAAACATATTTCTCTATTGATGCGTGTGAATGTGATATCAGTCAATATTGAGAATATCTTTGCGAACAATTTGAGCTGATAGCCTTGTTGACCGTTTTTTCAACTTAGTTATCATATTCATATATCTCTGATGAATTATAGAATATATGTTGAAATATTAACTTTTCATTCCAATTTGAATTCTATAGTCGTTCCATGTTTAATATGTGCTTTTGTTTTGTTTTCATTGATAATTTTTTCAAACGTTTCTACAGTTAAATAATATTATGTATAAACAATTTTTATTAATATTATATGGATTTGTGAAAGAATAGTTTGAAAATCATGATATTAATGTATTTTTACGGAAATATTTCTGGGATTTAACAGCACTGTGCATTTAGACAAGTGCCAAATCTTGCTGCTAAATAAAAAAACTGCTTAACATTTCATTCACAGATCACATTCGCCCTCTCTGTTATGAGAATATAAATATTATTATTTATAATAACTGTTGTAATGTCGTGTTGTTCGTTTCATCATGAAGAATACTCAGAATTGACATCTTGTTAGAAATAGAACGATCAGTTTTTCACTAATTTGCATGGTAATATTTTATTTTTTTAAATATTGTAAACACAGTGTCTACTATCAATTATATGATTCGGTTTTAAAATGATTACTTCTGTTCAGATTGAAATCCAAAATATACCATAATCTATTGAAATGAAGTTCGTTCCCATAAAATTCCTTTCAATTTTGAAATGTTATTAATTCCAAAAGGATTCACGTTGTCAGTTGCCGATACGGACTGTATTTAGCAGCGCTCTAGCAGCCAGCGCGTGATTCTGTTCAGTTGACTTTTACAGTAAAATGAGAGAAACATTTCTCTATATATTTCTTAGAAATCATTTTTGTCTTTTAATTTAAAATTGTTTTATAAAATATATCACGTATATTTACATCCCGCAAACAAGAGAAGAATCGTGGCCCTGCAGATTTGGTTTTTGAAGAATGAAACACTGAAAAGTTGTTTCTCAAAAAAAAATCATGAATGTCCATTCAACAAAAGCGCAACATGAATTAGCGCTACGGTAAATCACACCATATTACACGTCTATTGAACGGAAATTCATGATGTCTTTTTAAGAAACAACTTATTGATGTTTCGTTCTTCGAAAACCAAATCTGCAACGCCACGATGTAAAACAATCCAATATCTCCAATACTACTCTTTGCAACCCATAAGCCATTCCACCAGCGATGAAATATTTTATAATTATGCTACAGCGAAAATTGCCGAACAAAACATGAAGGTGAAGTGTTATGTGGAATTCAGATTCTGAAGGAAAAATAGCAATCTATTTTTGGTCACAAATGAATAGCGCCACCTCGTAGAAGTGCGAATACAAGCCGCATTACTGTATATTCTGTCGTAAGTCTCCATCTTCAAATGGAGTTGTTCAGAATCTGTCTACCAGTTTTTTATTAAAAATATCGAATTTTCAAAAAGACGCAAGAAGAATGCATCAATGACGTTGACTTCGTTTCAATAAAATACAATATTGCATTAAATAATTTGAGAAGGTCTACGTTGGCGATTAAATGGATAGCCTATCGATGATGAGGCCTAGATTCTAGACATTGAAGATTATTTTCGAATTGATTCAACACAGAATGCACTTTTTAAAACTTGGACGGCGAAATCACTGAATATGAACACAATTAAAGACTTCCGAACAAAATCAACTGAAGAAATCTATCGCACAGAACCATTGCGTTTGCACTTAGCTCTGCGAGGCATAAAATTCGTATATTTTGTGGGAATTGTTTATTAGAGCATACTAAACAGTGAACATATTCCTATACACCAACATCATTCAAACAAAATAGATACGACCAAGGGACATACACAGCATCGCAGATCCCTGGCAATAATACACAAGCTACTAAACAACACGTAAGAGTTTCTCAAAATGACAGCGCGTGTTCGGCTTACAATTCATTTACATTGTATCTTATGGGTATTGTCCTTCGGATACCACAAAACAAGAACATGCCAAAAATAGCTCATTATATTAATATTATGCGATTTCTCATAAAATAATGTAGGATGTAGGGAGTTAAATAGTATGTCTCGTAAGTGATTTATCGCTATAATCCTTTTACTGCGGACAATGTTCAAATGATGTACTGGAAGTGATTGGACAGGAAGTGGTCCCATATTTTTGATTGCGTACACACAAACTAAAATGAATTCCCTGTGGCCGCGCAATATGTATTGCATATGTGCATAAATCGTAATAGGATGTATACACATTTTATGCTTTGACACTTGGGAGATACATTATCCTCGAACGATTTGAATAAATCCATCATTAACTGCCATAGAAATCGCGCGTGTGTGTCAAATGGCAACAATATAGAGGTGAAAAAATGGAACAATGAATGCAACCAGTGCGTAGTTGGAGCTTTCAACTTGAAAGTGCCACAAAACCACATAAGAGGAACATTCCAAATGAGGACCTTCAACTTTCCGTGTATCTGATTGAGAACCAAGACCTTATTTATATGTGCAAAAAGGATCAATTTTTCAATGAGATCGGAATTAGAGACTATGTCCTAATATGGCCAGCCTACCCTCATTGTGTCTCGCTCCTATCTTATTTATTTAGTAATATTGCCAGAACTTTATTTTAATCTATTTCTTTTTCTATATTTAATTGCATTCAATTCTATTCCCGCCATTTTGGCTTCAGTTTTTTGTTTGATATTTGATTAATCTCATTTGCATTCTGGTTGTATGACTTTCGGTAGCACTTTTGGATATGCTCGAAAGTGAATCAATTAATTTTAAACGAGGAACTCAGTGCAACCGGATATTACGCGACCGAGCAATTTACCAACCAACAGCCAGCTTTCCAACGCGTGTCGTACAAAGTTCACTCAGCAAATCGATTTTTCTTTCACTATCATGCACTCTCATGCAAAACGCGTCGTATCGCATGACTTTTATGCGTCAAACAGCTGGCTGGGAAGTACAACCCGAACTGTACAACCAGAAAAATACATTGTTTGAAATTTTCCGGCAAATAAAAATTGCAAAAATAATAACAACGAACGCCCAAAAACCAGTATTTATTAATTTCAAATACGCTAGTCATAGAAAACGTGTCATTGACCACCTTTGAAAGTGGCGTTATGAAATCCAAACTTCCTCCAGATTTTGAATAAATGTTCGAAAATCTACTCAAAGTTTATGAATATTCACTGTTTGTCACCAAACGGTATTTTTACAAAGGAAAGTGGATATCATCTTTCGGTCACTTCACCAAATGTTATTTTAATATCTGAATTGAATTTTTCATTTTATTTTTTGGTAGCCATATTTGCTCCTCAGATTTCAATATATAAAGTTTTATAATAACATGTAATTGCTTCAATTTTATTCCAATCACCAGAAGCTAAACTTTCGTCAAAAAGTCTCAACCGGTATTAGGTACAACCCAAAAGAAGTCTATTTAAAATGGAAGAAATGAAGGATAAATCGTTTGATCTTACTTTAAACTACGATCCAATTTGCTCGTGTCCTATTTTTACAATACTCTCTAGCTATTTAGTTAAATATAGGGACCAGCCTGCCGTCCTTTACTTCAAATCTGAATTTCAGACTGCGACTTTTCTTTTCAATTCAAAAGTAATATACTTTCAATAATTCACATCTGCTCAGAGAACGTTAACAGTGTGCGGTGCTCTCAATTTCATAAAACATAAACAAGTGATGGTTCATATATAGATGACTAATAGAAGTTGTAGACAATGCTACAAACAGCTTGATATTTCCTAAGGAGCCGATTTTCAGACGTTTTTTCCCTTCATTCAAGTAGAAATTCGACCACTGATTTCTTTTACATGAGAATGTCGTCCGAAGATCAGGAATTGAATAGTCAGTCACCATTGGATCTAGCAGACTAAGTATTAATAGAAACTCACAAAAATTCTAGAATGAATTGAATATTAGCAATGACAGCTCTCAAACTATGAGAACCGGTCGTGAAATGTAATTTTCATCTAAATTTCGTCTAAATAAACGATTTTTTTCGGAATACTTTTCTGGAAAGCGAAGTTCACTTTACCCAAACACTTTGCTTCCCTAATGTTATGTTTGCGCCACATTTTCAACATGCGAGTTGACTTACTGTTAACGCGCAAAAATATATTAAAAAAAAACCAAAATAGAAATGTCAGTCAATCCTGCTGATGCATAAAAATTAACTCAAGTTCATTTTAATCAACGAAATGGATCCAACACTCACTTCTGCTTTGTTCACTCACACAAAATCAAAGGAGCATATGCAGGAGTGCGTTACTGTCGAAAAGGTCGGACCACAGAAATGCTCTTTGCGATATTTGTAATTCTTATTGGTGGAATGTCAAATTGCCAATATTACTTTTGCAGCGGTTGTAATTTTGCATGCAAATTTGATTTTGAGTGAGTACAAATATTACAAAGAAGGAAAAAACATGAGTTGGCAAGGAGATTCGTTCAAAAATGCATGGGCAGTGTTAAATGTTTCGTGTCAAACATACATATACTAATTTATAGTGCGGAAATTTGCATTATTTCGATTAATTGAAACGGAACACAATTCTGTACGGCACATATTGTGAAGGTTGTCAGACTGTAGTGACTCGGTCGACCTCCACGTATCGTACAGAATTGTCGTTTTGTCAGCAAATCACGTCCTTGTCATCGAAAGTGGCAGTATCCATTGAACTAAGCGACTTTAAACGTGTTTGAAGTATGGAAGATCCACGAAAACTACGTTTTATTTTGCTAGAAAGAAATTAAATCATACCAATAAGAATACTAACAATTGAAAAATATTTTTCTCAAAATTACCGGTAAATAAATGCGCCAAATATGCAAAGCGTCAAAATTATCGAAACTAGTAAGCCGGCCAATACCTCAGCGGGTAGCTTCATAAGAGCTGAACAATGCGTGAACGATTCATCATAACCGGATGGGCAATGGCTGACACCATCACACCAAACGCTAGAATTAACACATGCATCCAGTTCGGGGCAGATAAATGCACAATTCTCAGCTGAAAAATATTGTAAAAAAAGATCAAATGAAAAGCTTTCATTATGAAATGTCGATATATCTTGTTCATGCTTTTTTAAAATATCTCAATGGGCTCCCTGCAAAATGGCCGTTCACGGCTACGATGCAGGGCAAATTCATGTCAAAAGCACGATCAAAAACTTAAGCTATCAAATAGAACGATTGATTTGCAATATAATAGGTGTTTCGGAAAGTTCGGTCCGTTTTCAATAGATGGATCCAGTAGCTATATAGTTATTAAAATGATGGCGGAATGTTGTTGTATTAAGAAGGTTAGACATCTGTCAACAATAATCAGTCAAGAGAAGTTTACATTTCGTACAGTAACAAACTTTGTTTTTCTAACAAAAATGGCAAAATACAAACCAAATAAACAGCATTTGCGCGAAGTTTTATTATTCTATTTTAATAGTGGTAAAAGTGCAGCGGAAGCACATAGAAATATTGTGGAAGTTTATGGTGAAATAGCTCCAACCGATAAGTCATGCAGAGAATGGTATCGGCGCTTCAAACAAGGTGATTCTGATATTGAAGACAGAGAACGATCGGGACGGCCAAAAAAGTTTGAAGATGCAGAATTGCAAGCATTATTGGATGAAGACTCAACTCAAACATTGAAACAATTGGCAGAAACATTGGAAGTTTCCCAATCCACCGTTTCTGAACGTTTACATGCATTGGGAAAGATCCAAAAAGAAGGAAAATGGGTGCCTTATCAATTGAAAGAAAGAGACATCGAAAGGCGAAAATCCATCTGCGGAATTTTGCTTGATCGGTTCAAATTAAAGTCTTTTTTGCATCGAATTGTTACTGGCGATGAAAAGTGGATCTATTTCGACAATTCCAAGCGCAAAAAATCATGGGTAGACCCAGGCCAACCATCAACATCACAACCAGTACGCAATATTCATGGGAAGAAGACTTTGCTGTGCATTTGGTGGGATCAGAGAGGACCTGTGTATTATGAGTTGCTAATACCTGGTGAAACGATTACTGCTGATCGCTACCGATAACAATTAATCAAATTGAACCAAGCATTGAAGCGAAAACGACCAGAATGGGGTGATCGAACACACAAAGTGATTTTGCTTCATAACAATGCTCGGCCTCATATTGCACAACCGTATTCACCAGACCTTGCTCCATCAGACTACTACTTATTCCGATCGATGCAGCACGGACTTTCCGAACAACACTTCACTTCGTACGAAGCAGCGAAAAATTGGCTTGATGGATGGTTAGCCTCAAAAGATGAGAAGTGGTACTGGGACGGAATCCATGAATTGCCAAAAAAAATGGGAAAAAGTCCTAGCTAACGATGGCAAATACTTTGATTATTGAATTCATTCATTTTGTTATTTGAATAAATGCGTAAAAAACTCAAAAAACGGACCGAACTTTCCGAAACACCTTAGTGTTCTCTCTTATCTCCTAAAAAAATGAATTCGAATAAAAATTTTCAATTAGAGATTCATCTAGTCCTCTATTGCTAAACAAGAATTTCCAAACCTTCTAGGAAATTTTTGTGGAATTCTGTTCATAAAAAAAACAAATTTTAAAATACTGCCCTTACCAACAAGACCCAATGCTACCCGCGGGACCATTTCAAACCATGTGAATTGATAATTTTGATCATCAGGATCAATATATTCAACTGAAATTGAACGAGGTGGGTGCACATCCTTGAAATCATTGTACGTATCCCAACCTGAGCTGAAAATCTCAACGAAGCTGTTGTCAGCTGTGTTTTCATTTGCTGGGCATGCTGTAATTGATAAACCTTCTCCGTTCGTAAATACAAATCGAGATTTTGTTGGACAATGTATCGCATAGGATGACTTGAAACCAGATTCAGAAATCAAATGTGATTTCGATGGACTGTGCCTTCTCAAATATTCACCATCCATTCGAACATACAAGTATCGATCATCTGACGGTTCTATTATCCATTGTCGGGTACGACATTCTTTCTGAAATTTCCGTAAAAATTCTGGATTATAATCAAAACTGTTGATTCAAAGGGTGTTTAATAAAATATATAAACTTTGATCATAAATCTTAAAGCATTTTTTTGTGAAATCAGCGCGATATCCTCATTTCCAAAATGGAAATGATGGCGCCAAGCTTGGAATGGTTAATAGCAATTACAATACTTACACTTTCATCGGCCATATTGATAATGCCGCTTGCAGCAGACAATTTCTTCACATCTTTACACAATAATGGTAGCTTAATGAACTCATAAGTTGCTTCGAAGTTTAAATGATCTGGATCATCGTGTGCCGTCATATTGAAAGCAGTGAACCGAACTTCAAGCGCTTGGCTGGACGATGTATATACTATTGGAAGATCGGATGTACTCGACGAATTACAGGCGCATCCTCGTTGATAAAATGCATGACTACCCGTCGGCTGTTCCATTATCTGCAAAAAGTTTAAATGTTCAGCGAATGTCCGAATAAACTCTATTCCGAAGAATTACCTCTAATTTTGCACGTTGATCGCCAAAACAGTATGATCGCTTTGTATCGGGATCAACTCGAGATAAGCATTGACGATTCGAGGTGACTACTCGCTTTATCGTAATGCGAATGCGTTCGTCGCGCTCTGACTCGAAGCGATAGACACAGCTACAATTAAGGTAATAGTTGTTTGATGATCATTAATTAGAAGTATTTCTCATTTCATTAATTTTATATGACAATTCATTTTAATATGTCTTCTTACTTCAAATTGGTTGCTCCACCGCGACCATATAAGAATATATTTCTTACACTTCGAAATTTGCCCATATCCCGTCTTTCCAATTCAGAGCTTACAAATTTCCGTTGACACTCATGCTCCGAATAAATCGGCGATCCATCTTGTTGATAGTCCACAAATTCATATCTTAGTTTGAAGTTTACAGGTCTGCAATCCGTACAAATGAGCATAATAGAAAGACAAATAACTTTTCGTGACAAACAAAAAATCATAATATTGCAAGACAAACTTACTGTAAAACAGTGCTTTCAACATTTCGAAGTTCAAGAGTTACATAATCACTGCTTGACACGTAGCTCTCCAAAACCGTGCAAGGGCGGGCCAGTGATTCATTGAGAACGCCATGATCACAACTTTTTGGCACACGATTGTAACAGAATCGAGCAATCACACTGGTTAGATTTTGGCCATATTTTGTCATCACTTTGCTGTCGCGCTCACTTTTAAGGGAAATTGAATAGCGAGAATAGATATGTCATTATAATTTCAATCCGTATTGACTTTAAATTGGAAGATTTCAATAAAACTGGGAGTGCGCAAGAAGCTATAGAATTGCATACCAATTCAAATCGTTGCAGATGGGTACCTCCCTCAACGGTCCATCCCAAATACGTAGCATTCCATTGCACTCTTCATTTGGATAATGATATCCCGCTCCGCCTCCCCGTGAACGGGGCATCGTGCCTATTGCGGCATCCCCATTAAATATATTGTTCGCATGTGATGCCAAATTGGGCTCATTCACAATATCGTCGAGAACCGACAGTTTTGGTGATAGATTGAATTTCAATACTGAAATCCAGACTTTGAATCTCGACAGCTGTGGCAATATTATTCCAGTTCGACGCGGTGAATGAAATTGATCATACGGACGATAAATGGACTCCGTTCCCTATAATCGCAACATACGGTTGATGGAATAATGTGTGTCGGAAAAGAAGAAGATGCAATAATTTTCACCTGTAGATGATACAAGCACGTCGTATTCGGTGGTAAGGAATGCCGTGGACTTTCCAATTCTCCATGCCCTGTTCCTCGAATCCAAAACTCACACATTTGCTTGTTCTTCGCATATAGGCTGCTCTGGATATCGACAAACTCAACAGAAATCTGTAAATGGACCAACCAAACCACACTAAAGATTACTATTCACAATGGTAGTTGTACTTGAACTATATAAAACTATAACGTCAAATATCGCAAATGTGGTTCTGTGTGAGTTTGATTAATAGCAAATTTGTTGCTATAAGATCCTACCTCTAAATGGAAGCCATTGAGAGTGCGTGATTGAACTGGGGATGATGAAAGCGTGCCAAACGGTGAAGTGACAAATTCGATCAGTAGTTCTGGTCCACTTGAAATTGCTGCTGCCAAACCATTTCCACCACCACCACAGAATTTTAGTATTACCGGATCCCTCGTTGTGTAACCATCATATATTGTGATGAAATCCTTTGTAGAATTTACCCGTGTTTGAGAAATGACATGTGAAAGAGTGAAGTAATAAAAAAACAAAACTTTGAAATTAGTTTCCTTTAAAGTTGGGTTAATTTTAAATCACAGAAATTCATTTTGCACCAAATGTAGACGACAACATATCAGCAGTTCATTTTATTGGGTTCAAGGTTGAGATTATAAATATTAATGAAACTCAGAGGTGACAATCAGGATAATGAGCTCAAAAATCTAAAGTTATCATTCGGTCTCGAAAGGGTGGAACGAAAATCGTCTCAGAAAACCCCCAAAAAGTCCATAAATCCAATAGTTTCATCACGGTGGTGAGTGCCAATGAAGCAAGCCATCTCTACCTATAATACTCAACCAAACTCTTTGATCTTGCAATTTCTGTAGTCCTATTGTTGTATTTACGCAGTGGCAAGCGATTTGCTATCACATCACATTTTTCACAAATTACGTTGAATGAAAAATAACTAGATTATGCAATAATTTATTGAAACAAATTTGAAATCTATTTGTTGGACTACGATGATACCCAAAATCTGCACGGAAAGCTGAGGAAAACAAAGGGGTTGACGCGTTTGTTTAGATATGGATTTTTTCTCATATTTAAAAAACAAATCATAGCCAGATTATTGTTGTGGACCATTTTGTTGAGACTGACTAGCGAATCTTGAACTTTTTAGATACGATTAAATAATTGAGTCATTTGGTATGAATCAATTTTTTTCATTAAAAAAAAGAATCTGAATGTTTTATATTGACAAAATGAAATCCTAATCACAGTGGAACAGTCGATATAATGCTGCATTGATCTATACTGATCCTAAAAGAGTTCGTAAATTGAATCTTTCACAAAAGCAAGCTGAAACATTGGCCAGAGTTGAGAAGAGCTCGAGTACTGAAAAGTGATGTCAAAGCTACCGCTTATCGTTTTCGTGAAGAAAGATTTGTGCCGTATTTTACAGCATCCGAAGATAACAAACATGCATATTGCATATTAAAACAGTAAATAAATCCAATGTTGACTCTGTTTTGATGAGAAAAAAAAAATTCTATGCGAACGTCATTTATTTATATCGAAGGCACTACTTTTTAGTGAAACATTTGGGTGAAATTGGCTCTAATTCGAGAAATTTGAATGGGAGGTACGCTGAAATCTTATCCTAAGACTTGAAACTTGGTGTGGATAATTTTTCTCCCCAAAAAATGTGATTCTGAAAGTTTTATGGCAATCGGTTGAGAAATGAGCATAGTCCCCATACAAAACTTCACAAATTTTGCATCGAAATTAGCAAATTTTGATTGTGAATAATAAAGAAAAATGACCTAACCTGGAAGTCGGACTATACTTGTTGAACTCAGTCGGTGGTGCTCTTTTACGATCAATATAGATCAATGCAGCATTATTGGAAAAATTGTATTTTGTTCCACAGTGATATAGAACCCATAAATTTTTTTCGTTTTGACCCTCAATTTCTTGGGGTGAAAACCAAAAATTTGTGTGGGAACTACATTTATTTCACATCATATAAGGACTACCCAGTACAAAATATTCTGTTTGATCCCGAAAATCGAAAATTTTGTGGGAGGTTTTCAGGAAGATAGTCCTAAATCGCATCGAAATGACATGAAATGTTGTACGACATACTTTTTTCATAAAAAAATATATTCTGAAAGTGTCATAATTCATAATAATGATGTGACCGGAACATAATTCCAATACAAATGTTTCGTTATTGTTTTGAAAAACCCTCCATTTTATGTCATGACCCCTATTGAACTACCCGAAGACATTATTCGAATGAACTGAATGTACTATTCGCTCCGAGAACACTCGAAATCGTTTTATAGTTCTAAAACGCATAGAAAACTCATTCCGAGGGTTTTTCAATTTTTCGGAATTTCACAATACTTTAACCACAGTCAACTCATTCAGTTATAATAGGTAATACCGGAAAGATGCTAATGAGCGCGGTACGCACGTTGCGTTCATTCAGAATGTCGCAAAACTCATTCGGAGTACGTAAAGTGCATACGGCGCTGTGATGAACGCAACGTGCGTACGGCTTTTAATAGTATCTATCCGGTAGTACCTATTGAATTGCAACTTTACGAATTAGCAAAGAAAGTAGCAAGGCAACGAAGTCCACAGTATCGTGGTTCCGAAGCACCAACTGAAACGAGTCAATTACGCGTGCTGAACTAATCTAATTCATTTTTCTCCCGACTCCTTCGGCCAAAACTCAGCGACATCTTGTGAACGTGTTTGCTATGCATTTTTGGAACAACAGTACGTACTGGATTCATTGATTTGAGAAGTAGTATGATAATTTGTATTACGCACTTATTGGTGTGTACGGAATATTAAAAATAAAGAACCCACAGCTACAGATAAAACCAGTCGCATCAATTCAGTTAAGTTGATTGTAAATTTACAGTTTATAACAAATCTACTTGAATTTTGCTTAAACTATTCTCACTCAGAATAACGAAATGTGTGTGTCAAATACTTTTAAGTTGAATAAAAGAGAGACATGATCTGGTCTAAACAAACCTATACAAAGCTTTAGCATGTAGAGGAATCAATTTGATATAAACTGCATAATTATATTCAAGTTAATGGAATTCATGTGTATCCAATTGATTATGTTTTATTCATATTTACCTGTACTACATCGCAATCATCCCATGTTGAGAGTTGTGGCACAGCCTTTTCTCTGTCTGACTTTTTCTTGTTGGACGCTGGTGTTTGTATCCATACAAGATCTCCTTTTGGTTGACGAACTGTGATTAAAGCATGCTTCCCAGCGGGTACATCGTGCTGACAAAATAAAGACACGGATATAAGAAAGCATCGACATGATTATGGGAAACTGACTGCCCTATCTAACAAACACCCGCATTTCTGAGACATGATTATATGAACCGCTGAGAAAAAATCCATGACCCCATCACATTACTCTAGCTAAGGTGTCACTTGAATCTATTGTACACAAATGAGCACTTTGAAAAGTGAGTGCGCGAAAGAAAATCGATTTGTTGCTCTAAATCACAGCTCAAAAAATCGAAAAGCGAGCAATTGAAGATTCCCATTTGCGTACTAACTTATCATCTTATCAAATACTTTTTGTGCATTCGACGCATTCAAGTCCCACTTTTGTAATAAGGTCGTGAATTTATTCTCAGCTGTTCATATATTTTGGCAAGATCGAGGGTATTTATGTGTTATTTTAAATGTATCGATAATTTCAATAGAAAGATGTATTCTTTCACTATTAAGAATTCTGATTTTGAAGTACGGAAAACTGTTACGGTCGATTTATTTGGATGAATAATCGTGTGATCGCCAGTGTTGCAAAATATACTGTATATTATACAGTATGGAATATACATGTATATACAACACTTATATACCATCTAATATACCAAGTTTTTAGGGTCAATAAACATGATCTTGAAAAGTGAAAAAATATTCAAAACTGTTGAAATTGTTAGAATCGGCCATTACAAATATATTTCAACGATTTTTTATGAAATTTTATATTTTTAAATGGTATATTTTCACAATGGTATATTGAGATGTATATACATTCTCTTGTATATACATTTTGTATGGTATATTGATGTATATTGAATTGCAACACTGGTGATCGCAAATAAATTTCGTAATCATGGTACCTGACGAAACCCTGACAAAACCCGAGCTTTCATTTTATTCATTTTAACACGTTTAAAATTGTAATTTTTTTCCCGCTATATTATTATTTAATCGTGGTTGTATTAAGATTTTATGGTCGGTACGGGACATTGCACATTTGATTGCGCGGCAAATGTCAAACTCGTTCATACTTCGATTGTGCCATTTCGAACATTTTGATCGAATTCTAGATTTAATTGGAATGTTTATGAAAAGGAATTCATTGTCTTCATGTTTCTAAAGGGAGGACGCCGGTCGATCTATCGTCAATGAATCTAAGACTGACTGTCGAGTTTTTTCACGACATTCGGTTTATTACTCATTGTCGTTTTCTAAGATTTACTGTTGCTATTGGTATTAGACAAAATATCAAGAAAAAAAGTAAATAAATCCAACAAAATTAACGACAATCGGTATTAGATTGACTGTTGTAAAGAAAACGAAGATTTAGATTTATTGACGCTATTGGTTGCTCATTTCAGCTTTAAATGTGACGTTCAATCGAAAATTTATCCGATCAAACAAATTTTGGTCATGAGATGGTTTTTCTTGATCGTCTCCTTTGAATTTATCACACAAGCCACCATATTTTGGGGTATTAAACTGCGGTTCTCGACGTAAAGCTTTACTTTTTTGTTAGCTTCGTTCAGTAAGCCATGACAATCGTCCTCAAAAATGCAATTGTTCTTCAAAGGTTTTGCTCAGTTTGACTCGAACATGCATCATAAGCGTCCATCTATAATTTGTGTGAATTTTCTGTACATTTCATTTTTATTTGGCTCACAAGGTTCATATGCTTTGTGTTCAATAGTTTGTCAATTTCGACCAATTGAAAAAAAATACACCACGAATTGACGTGGTTTGTTCATGTTAAATGAATGGGAGATGAGCGATTACCGAAACGGATTCTGTTCGCTGAAGCTAAGGGGCCGAGAGGTAGATAACGTGGTAAACCACGTAGACTTTATTTTGTTTCGGTTACATGTGATTTGAATGCGAGGGGATTTGAATGGTGTGATGAAACTGAAAACTTGGCTCTCGATTGGGATTTGTATAGAAGTATTGTTTTACCTGACGTATAGCGTAATAACAGGTTAAGTTCCTTGGATAAACACCCGGATAATTTGGCGATTGAAGGCGACACGCTTTTTTATCACAATCGCTGAAAATCCGTGAGCAATGTGTGCCAGATATCAGAGTACCTGCAACATGTTAAACGTAATGAATTACATATGTAGGGCTGAGAGTAAAAACGGTTAAAAATATTTTATCTCCCTCTCACACCAAGGAAAATTCTCGTAAGCGTGAGCATGACGTAAGATGTTTTTAACCGTTTTTACTCTCAGCCCGACATATATGCTTTAATCTATTATATGCAGATTGCATTGGAAAAAAATATGTGAATTTGAGCATAGCGATACCTAAATAGTATTTCGGCTCAGTTCTATTTCTGTGATAGCTATTCAAGTCTCTACTTGATTGGAATGGCCATATACCATATGGTTTGTTTAGTATGAGACTCTTTGAGTATTTTGAACCGCTCCTTTCAGCATTTCGTTCCATGTGATCGAAATAGTTCACATTGTGTGGATTATTATTATTGTTGTTGTTGCTGTTACTAATGGGTGGATAGTCAAAATCTTCGTAATTGGTATTATGGCCTGGACTTTTGCGGTTTTGATAGCTATTTCCTCGATCCTTATCTTTATCTTTCTCCTTATCCTTATCTCGATCTTTTGCTCGATCTCGATCTCGTTCTCTGTCCTTTTTCCTTTCTTTATTACGTCTTGGCGAAGTGGTTGACGAATTATTTTTGGCATAGTTTTGACCAACAACTCGAGTTGTCATAGACCAGGTATCATCAACTTTTGGGGGAATATAATGTTGAATCATTAGAATTTGCTTCCTACGCTTGTGTGTTAAATTCGATGCAATCGAATAAATACTAACCTTCGTTTGGTTCGTTGTCCTTAAACATGTTTTTGTTATAATAGCTCTTACGGTTACTGCTACTTCCATTGTTTGAATTCACCTGAATGCCTCCAAAACGGACGATGGCGTTTTCTTTTTGCAGAACTTTATATGATAGACGAAAATCAAAATTACTCCCACCTTTCTGGGCCCTGTCACATCCAACGATGGATGAAAATGTGCAACACAACAGACGCAAAGCCAGTATGATGCAAGTCCAATTGCAGTTGAATGGAATGAGGAGAATATAAGATAATCATATAATATATCTCTCTATATAATTTCATTCAGATTAAGTCCAAAACTATCGGTGAGATGAAGAAGCAACTATTTACATTTTAAATTGCATTTTCTTTTTCAAAAAAAAAATACTCTCCAGTAACTGACTGTAGCAATGAAATTTAAAAGTTATGCGGAAGACAGATTGATTTATTTTGATGATTGTACAAAAAGAATAGATGTATTTGGGGAAATGAAATATTTGCACCATTTAAAAATTTCGCATTCAAAAAATAAACAAATTGAGTATATTGTTGGGTCCATTTGATATTTGTTGAGTTATATTTTTCGGCGATTTCAGGTAAGCATAGTTTACTAAGCAACATGCATTGAAATAACGAAATTTTGTTCTTCAGGCACCTCAGATCAGAAACTGTTTTGGACTGGGTGCTGAGGTCGAACGAACAAAGGTCGTTAGTACATTTTTCTTGGCGACATTGGACCATTTTTGGTGGTGATTTTACAAGTAGTTCATTTTGAAAAATGTATTTTAATCGCGAGATATGACATTACTTCGACTTCAAAAATATGTAGGTACGATTTGTGAATAAATGTCGCTCAAAAAAGGAAATAAATGTGTTAATATATTAATGTCGCTGCGATATCAGTTCATATCTCGAATGAATTAAATCCCCTGGCTTTCCTGAACTAAAATGTCGGAGATACTGATTCATTTAATCGGTAAAATGAGCGCAATACGGTCCTTTTTCCGTGCACACATGTGTTGGGGAGTGCTGGAAGAAAAGGTTACGTATCGATCCGATGAAATTCGATTTGCAACAATATTGAGAGTTCGATGACTCCCGTTCTAGAAGAGACCGCAGTCAGATCCAAAATGCCCAATCTGCAAGGAATCTTGCTATTTATAATGTCTATTGTTCATTTCAACAAAAGCCCTTAATTCTTTCAATTTTATTTCATCAGATAATATTTCGTGCTGCTAAATTTATATTTATAATTTATTGTAACTAATGATCTCCTATAATCCCAGCCCTTTGTAGTATTTTAGACGATTTTTCGTCAGGGATAGAAGCATAATAATAACTTATAACTTATAACTTTCATTGTTATTATTTAAAAGTCACAACTAATGTCAAAGCATTTAAATATTTCTAAAAAGAGGTGCGTCACATAGGATGCACGTAGAATAAAAATCAAATTTTAGTTAAGGATTGAGATTACCGTAGAATTTTCAACGTTAGAATTAGTGTGCGAGTTTCACTATAAAAAACAACGGGTCCATCGTCCATTGCTCCACACCACATTCCACCAACTGATGCTCGACCCGCTTCTGATATTTGTATGTACCCATCTGGACAGCCATCCATGACATACGAACAGAATTTTCCAACAGAAAAGCCATCCATGGTTATCTACAAATTCATAAAAAATCATTTTTTATTACATTATAAAACTTCAAATTATATAGAAATTGCAAAATATGATGTAAAATTCTAGAGTTCAGAAATATATATTGTTCGCGTGTTCTTTGAGAAAATACAAAATAAATCGTACGAACAGAATTGTCCCTTTCGAATTTTCTACTTTAGGTTAGCTTGATACCTATAGCCCAGAAGAAAACGGTGAGCAATGTGGCTTAATTTGTCAAGTAATTTTGAACCTTTTTGCTTTATATAATAATACAAAGAGCAATAAGGTTCAAATCACATGACATTTCTGAAATCTTCATATGCAAATATTTGGTGTCGCCCAAGACCTCGAAACCAAAAATATCTGTTGAATGCGATGCGTGCGTTCATAGGCGAATGCGAAAATATTGTTTCATATTATTTTTATATTTGAATTTATGCCAGAAACTCTTGTGCTCGCTTTTTGGGATACTTTTGCCGGGAACCTCATTCACTACTGACTCGAGGTAGCTTCTTTTATTCTTCTTTGGGGATATGTAAAGTTGTTGTCAATTCCAACCTCGAACGCGAAATTGCTGAAATATTGGCCGAGGTATGCGAAAAAGTCATGAAAAATTGGGTTTAATCCACAAAGCGCTTTCGATGCAGACATTTGATGTGTTCCATCATTAATGGCATTGAATATTCTTCTACCCACAGTAAAAATTACATTCATTTCTCAAATCGATTTTGTTTTTTATAAGAAGAAAGATGAGCGCTCTTAATGGAAAACCGTTTAATTCGTCTACGATAAGATGATGGAAAGCAAGAGTAAATACGCAAACTTGATGATTTCCACTTGTAATTCCCTTGATACATATTATCAGAAAATAGTTTCTTGTACATCATTTTTGGAGGGGAAAGTGTATAAATTTGGAAGAATGACTACACTGTCAACATTTTTCGAAGTTTCTAAGTTCGTATTTTTTACAGGTAAAATATGAAATTCACGAAATATCCGTGAATTAGTTTCATTTTGCCGGAATACCATGAAAAAATATAAACGTCTATATGGTGTGTATATATGTTTTCCTGGTATTCTGGCAAAATGAAAAAACTTCACGGGTATTTCGTGAATTTCATATTTTACCAGTATTACCAACATAGAAACTACAAAAAATTCTGACAGTGTAGATTATTTTGCGCCTTTATATATACTCCGAACTGATCTGCACAAAATATATTCCGATAGTAAAAAGGTGAAGCTCTCATGAGAAAAATTTCCCTCTCCTATCATCAAAATGCAATACTTTTTTCTCGAAAATAGTAGACATTTTCATCCATATCGTTCAATTGACGAAAAAGTCGCATATTCTAGAAAAAGAGTCCCCTTATGATGAAAAACCATTGGGTTTTGGAACATGTTTGTGGAAATTTAAAAAGATATCTTTGCGAATTTTAATTGAAGTTTTTCACATATATATTTTGATCCTTCGTCCACATATCGACACTCTAGTGCACCCACTGTTCTATTAATTTGACCGACTAATATCCGTATCTACTTATTTATTTATTACGAATCCTAAATTTATACCAATATGTACAAGAGCTGTATGCTGGCAAAGTACCCAATACGGTATAAATTCCGCCCATGGAACGACTTAAACAAAGACAATTACAGGGATGAAGGATATCTACGAGTAACTATAGATACCAAATTGAATCCGGGAAACCATGGAAAACCGGCCTGAAGTCAGGGGAAAAACTAAAATAACTTGAAAAACTAAATGATGATGTTGATGGAGAAACGTTGGCAAGAGCAAAAATTTATCAACTAAGCAACGAAAATTGAAAGGAACTAAAATTATTACTGGTTGTTGCGCAACCAGATTTTGAGCTGAAATTTAAATGAACTGATAGTGTCACATTTCTTGATGTCGACTGGAATTTATTAAAAAAGTTGATTGCTGCGGAACCAAATGCACGTTTATCGAACTCAGAGTGAGGAAAGCTATAGTATGTATTCGTGGTTCAGGTTTGTGCTCATGCCTAGAAGTAACCAATGGAAAAAAATGAGTTTTCGATTCCAAAAACCGACTTCTTGCCGAGGAGTAATAATGGGATTTACTGATTAAAGTGAGCAATACAAAAAAATAAAAATCCACTTAGAATTACAGATTAGGTTTACTTTGATTTGGAATGATTTAAAAATAGTGAATACAAACCTGAATTATATCTCCGTGAATACCACCGGCGGCTGTGAAGTTCAATTCACAAATAAATGGCAGGCGATCGTCCTTTGGCCGCAGCAGCTCTAAATTGTTGGTCATTCCCAAGTTGGCATAGTAAGTACGATTGCAACCTAGGAAAAATTTACAATAACCATAGTAATTTCCAGGGATACTTCCATATACACTGATTGATGCTTGAAATCTAGATTCAATAAAAATTCAATAGCAACGATGCACCAACGACACCGAGAACTACTGCAAATACTCAATCGATCAATATTAATGCTCAAATGTGTCAATGCAATTCAATTGAGGGACTAAAGGGCTGCGATTTTATCATTTGGAGACTTATGGCTACTACCAAAAGTACGAAACGTTCTGTAACATTGATTGAGTAACATATGGTTGAAACTTATACTATAGTACTTGCTTCTATTAAGAATGCGACTTGAACGCCTCCATGAATTTTTTAAACTCAAATTTTGAAATGTTGCAAATAATTGTCGATATGTTCGAGTCTTCGGGAAAAAATAACGATTTTATAAGTATTATATATGAATAATTGAATGCATTAGAACTGTTATTTGGTCTTACATACGTAAAACTAACTTTGAATTAAAGGGTTTTCCAATAGGGACTTGACAGCTTTGAACGTTCACTGTGAACGCACCCTCAAACCAATTTCCAAAGTGTCAATGTCAAAATATTCAGTAAAGTCAACATTTTCATCATGACGAAGTACACGAACGAACAACGTTTACAAATAATTAAAATTTACTACCAAAATTCCGGGTCGGTGACTGCAACTTCAAGAGCGTTAAAATTTTAATTATCATCTTCAGTGATGAAGCGCATTTTTGGTTAAACAGCTTTGTCAACAAACAAAATATGCGTTATTGGTCAGGTGAAAACCCTCATGTGCTTCAAGAAACACCACTTCATCCACAAATAAATGGTCTTACATACGTAAAACTAACTTTTCCGCACATTTCCTGAAATTGTTCGAGCTTACGCATTTTTCATTGATTGCTACTCATTTGTATTTGATTTATGTTTATTTCTTATCGAATCATCATGCAACTTTGAGAATAAATCACAGAAAATTTGAAGTCATTACGATGAGATCGAATTTCGAGTCATTACACATCATGTGATTTAAATTTCAATTTTAATATAAAAACAAATAAACATCTCAGTTCCTAATTCATACTTCAACGTTCTCTATTTTTGAATTGGTAATAACAATTACGAATTAGTTCACTCTGATGTGAACTTTCAATTCATGCCAACGATAGATATGGTTCTACATTTATGTTATGTATAACAGTATAACTTTCGGTAACAGCATGAGCATTCAAACTGATGAAAAAACACAGATCAGAAAATCACAAATACTTCATCCAATTTATTGATTTCAATATTGACCCCGAAAATTGAAAATTTTGTGAGGGAGCTGGTCTTAAATCTCATCAGAATGACTTGAAAAACATAGAAAATAATATTCTGACAGTTCCAATAGGAAACAATGTGAACTTAAGATAGCCGCCATACAATTTTTCAGTTTTGACCCCGAAAAGACTCCAAAAATCCGAAATTTTGCAGGGGAGGTAGTCCTAAATCTAGTCTGAATGACTTGAAATTTTGCATGACTCATTTTATTCATAAAAAAAATAATATATCCAAAGTTTCAATTCGTTACAACGTGAACTTGAGAAAGTCGGCATACAAATGTTCAGTTTTGACCTCGAAAATGTCCCAAAAAACGAAAATTTTACAGGAGATGTAGTCTTAAATCTAGTCAGAATGACTTGACATTTTGCACGACTCATTTTTTTCATGAAAAAATAATATCCTGAAAGTTTCAATTCGTTACAATGTAAACTTGAGATAGCTGCCAAACAAATTTTTCGTTTTGACCCCGAGAAGACCCCGAAAATCGAAAATTTTACAGGGGAGGTAGTCCTGAATCTCATTGGAATGACTTGAAATTTTGCATGCCTCATTTTTTTCAAAAAAAAAATTTTATTATGTTACAATGCGAAATAGTCATATTCCCCATGAAATTTATTCGTAATTCTATTGAAAAACAGCCCATTTTTTGATTCCACTCCACTAGAGCTACCCGAAAAAATTATCCGATTAGGCTGAAAATTAATAGGTTTCTATTCCTAATGAAGACAAATGTGTGTGTAAATTTTTGATCAATTCTAAAATCAATTTTTTGAGTTATCGTGTTAACAAATTTTTTGCGTACAACGGAACACGTACGACGGACAACGGACAACGGACAACGTACAACGGACAACGGACAACGGGCAACGGACAACGGACAACGGACAACGGACAACGGACAACGTACCACACACGGACAAAAAATTGCTCCGGGAATGGTTGCAATCGTTTTTTCTAGGTTCAAAACGCATAGAAAACTTATTCCGAGCGTTTTGAATTTTTTGGACCGATCGCAATACTTTTACCACACACAGTGGTGTGTGCGAAAAAGTAAAAATAACTGTATGGTGTGGTTTTCATGCCGGTGGTGTCATTGGGCCGTTTTTTTTTCAACAGCAACACCAACAACAACAACAAACATTTATAGACCGTTATTGCCTTTCAGCGTCTGGTCTGTTCTACGAAACAAAAAGCCTCATATACCCCTAACAATACCTCTCCACATAACCCGATCGAGAGCCAAGTTTTGAGTTTCCACACACCATTCATATCCCCTCGCATTCAAATCATATTAAACCGAATCTAAATAACGTCGACGTGGTCTACCCCTATCTCTTGGCCCATCAGCTTCGGCGAACAGAATCCGTTTCGGTAATCGCTCCTCTCCCATGCGTTTTACATGACCAAACCATCTCAGTCTGGATTTTCTTGCTTCCTCTCCTACCGAATCGACGTTTAAACCCTCCCGAATCGTCTCATTTCGGATTCTGTTTTCCCACTGATGGCGGCGCGAGACTCCCGAACCACATTCTCAACACTTTCATATCAGACACTTCCAATTCATGAATCAAATTCTCAGAATCAACCCAACTCTCGCTACCATATAGAATAATTGGTCTGAAGATTGACTCGTGAATCAAAATCTTTGTTTCTGTACTCAATTCACGTTTTTTGAAAACGTGTGCTCTAAGTTGCGCTACTACTTTATTTCCATTAACCCTGCGCTGTTCAAACTCTTTATTTAACTTGCCATCTTCCGAGAAGATGCAACCCAAATATTTGAATTGGGACACTTGTTCCAACAAGTTGCAATTCAATGTGCAATGAATTGGCTTTCGAGTTTTGCCCACATGCATGACTTGAGTTTTTGTGCCGCTAATGGCCATTCCGAAGTTCGTACAAGCCTCTTCCAAATCTTTGATACTATTTTGCAGCTCCAGTTCGGAATTGCCAAATAGTACCAGATCATCTGCGTAAGCGAGTGCAGAGATAATATTGCCCCCTAAAGCTACTCTACCCCTTAAATTGGCTGATTTGATCAGCTTATCCATATAAATAATGAATAGAAGAGGCGAAATTGTACAGCCCTGTCGGAGACCATTACGTACTTCAAACCATTCACTCAAATCTCCATCCACTCTTACTGCTGCTTTACTGTTTGCGTACAAACTTTGAATCGCGTTGAGAAGATAACCATTCACACCATATTCGGCCAAAACTGACCACAACTTAGATCTGGGAATGCAGTCATATGCTTTCTGCAAATCCACGAAACAGAAGTACAGTTCCCTATTTCTTTCAAGGAATTTCTCCATTAGCTGTCTCATGCAAAAAATTTGATCTTAACAGCCGCGCATTGGGTGGAAACCCGATTGATTTTCATCCAAGAGCGATTCGACAATAGCTCCTGTTCTCTTTTCCAAAATTGCACTATATACTTTACCGACACCGCTCAGTAGAGAAATTCCTCGATAGTTGTTGCAGTCTCTATTACTGCCTTTCTTATGAAGTGGCGAAATGACTGCGCCACCCCATTCTTCGGGGACAACAGAGGAACTCCAAGCTAAATTAAAGATGCGATGCAACCAGCGAACACCTACCAAACCACTACTAATCAGATATTCATTCCGAATCTCATCCACACCCGCAGCCTTACCCCAACTCAACTGATTAATTGCAATCTGAATTTCATCCATGCTAATCTCTTCCAAACTCTCTTCAATCACATTTACATTCACATTCTCATTCACCAAATCGGCATTTTCTACATTCAGCAATTCATCAAAATATTCCTTCCATCGTTTCAACACATTCTTTCTACCCATCACTACATTGCCAGACTTGTCCAAAACAGCTCCAGGAGCATGTTTCTTGCCTCCATTCATAATGTTCTTAACCCTTGACCAGAATACCTTATTCCTCTGTTGTCCAGCAACTTCTAGATCCTGACCAAACTTCACCCATTCTCTCTCTTTTGCTCCTTTCACCATCATTTTCACTACACGCTTTTGTTCCCTATACGACTCCAGATTTTCATCAGTTCGGTTCTGCAACCAGCGGATCCATCTCATTCTTTATTCTTTTACAGCAATTCTCATATCTTCATTCCACAATTCAGTCTTCTTTCTCCCATTCTTGACTACAAACATGCCACAACACTCTTTTGCTACTTCTACAATCACTTCCTTGAACAAATTCCATTCATACTCAATATCAGACGCTTCGTTCACTTCGACTTGCGCAAATTTTTCCCCTAATTTTGCTAAAAACTCTCTCGCTACATTCACATCACGGAATCTTTCCACTTTCACTCTTTTTGTTGACTTTTGATAGCTACTTAAGCCGCTCTTGCTAATGCATAGTTTGCTGGCCACCAAGTTGTGATCAGAGTCTAGACCAAAACTTCTATACACTCTCGTATTTAAAACTGTTTTGCGCAAGCTTGCCTCAACAATAATGTAATCGAGAAGAGATTTTTGATTCTGACCAGGATTTTCCCACGAATACATGTGAATTTTCTTGTGCTTGAAAAATGAATTAGTTATAACTAAATCCGAACTCTGGCACAAATCGAGTAATCTCTTCCCATTACCATTCGCGGCAGACTCTTCACCAAATTTTCCCAGTACAGCGGAACAATTTGGCTCATTTCTACCCACTCTCGCATTAAAATCGCCTAATAGAATCACTCTTTCACTGCCCTTTCTATCGAGTACGTCATTCAGATCGATGTAGAAATCGTTCAAACGGTCCGGGTCTGCCCCTTCACATGGCGAATAAACACTCACAAATCTATAAATTGCCCCCCCCCAATTTTGATCGAGATCCACATTAATCTTTCATTGACGAATCTATGACTGAGTACCGAAGACTCTAAACTTTTGTGAATCAAAAACCCTACGCCCCAATTAGCTCTTCCTCTAGAAACACCCGACAGAAATACGCGATAATTCCCTAACGTATCCTCAAACTGTCCTTTAATACGAACATCACTCAAAGCTAAAACATCTAAACCAAAAACATTCGCTCTCTCAACTAATTCGAACTTCTTCGACTCAAAACCTCCTCTCAAATTCAAGGTTCCAATATTCAAAACGGTTTTCAACTGTAGAGCTCCGGTCAGGTCCCGGGGAGGGCGAGCTCCGTGGCCTCCCCTCGTCCGAGGCACAATATTTCGATTTCGAGCTAAATGAATTTTAAGGTGAGGGGCGTGCTAAGCCACACTGCACCCGAGAAAAAACACATCGATTTTGCCGAAAGCGACATGTCCGCGGAATTTCCATGTTACCGAAATCGGAAATAGTAAAAATTTACGAAAATAAACTCGGCCGAATGTATGAAATTTGTCGTCACATATGAAAGCAGTATTAACTGAAAATTTACCGTTATATTGACATTAATAGTAGAGAATATGCGCGGAGACAACATGAAACCAATTGTTAGATTACTAATGAAATATTAACTTGAAATTGATAGTTAATGACAACTTAAAATGAGTAATACGCCGGTCAATTTGAAAAAGCTAAACTTGTTTTCACGGCCGCCATTGTCGAACTAACGGACACAATCACTTAAACTAATGGGCTTGTCATCTACTCATATTAAATGCACAAAAACACTATTTTTGAAAATTAAATTCTATGAAAGGAGTGAAAATTCAACTTCTAATAATAATATCCAAAATAAATCTATTTTAAGGCCAAAATATTCTTAGTTGCACAGTCACTTTAGTCGGTGCTTATGTTCACATGTTCGAGTTTGACATTTGCCGCGTAAACAAGTGTACACTTTCCCGTACCGAACACACACTTTATACGAAAAAACCCGGAAAATCGAAGATTTCGCGCGAACTCCATAATAAACTAAACCGAACACGATTACTGGACACGTTGACAAAAAAAAAATTTAAAAAAAAACCAAAAATTTAATTTAACATGAAAAAATGTGAAAACTGTTTCGGCAGCAACAGAAATCCACGTCTGTCACTCTCAACGCCATCTTGCGATTTTTCGTTGATGAAAATGACCGTCACGTTACAGTCAATGGAAACCGCTACAGAGACATATTGCAACGTTATTTCTTTGGCCAATTGCATGGGTTAGACATCAACGATATGTGGTTTCAACAAGACGGTGCCACAAGCCACACAGCGGGTGTAACAATCGACTTATTGAAATCCAAATTCGATGAAGGTGTTCTATCGAGAAATGGTCCTGTCGATTGGCCGCCTAGATCGTATGATTTAACACCCCTAGACTTTTTACTTTTCCGCACACACCACTGTGTGTGGTAAAAGTATTGCGATTGGTCCAAAAAATTCATAACGCTCGGAATAAGTTTTCTATGCGTTTTGAACCTAGAAAAAACGATTGACAACCATTCCCGGAGCAATTTTTTGTCCGTGTGTGGTACGTTGTCCGTTGTCCGTTGTACGCGAAAATTTGTTAACACGATAACTCAAAAAAATGATTTTAGAATTGAACAAAAATTTACACACACATTTGTCTTCATTAGGAATAGAAACTTATTAATTTTCAGCCTAATTGGATAATTTTTTCGGGTAGCTCTAGTGGAGTGGAATCAAAAAATGGGCTGTTTTTCAATATAATTACGAAAAATTTGTATGGGGACTATGACTATTTCGCATTGTATCATTATGAAACTTTCAGAATATAATTTTTTCATGAAAAAAATGAGTCGTGCAAAATTTCAAGTCATTCCGATAAGATTTAGGACTACCTCCCCTGTAAAATTTTCGATTTTCGGCGTCTTCTCGGGGTCGAAACGAAAAATTTGTATGGCAGCTATCTCAAGTTTACATTGTAACGAATTGAAACTTTGAATATATTACTTTTTTATGAATAAAATGATTCATGCAAAATTTCAAGTCATTCCGACTAGATTTAGGATTACCTCCCCTGCAAAATTTCGGATTTTTGGAGTCTTTTCGGGGTCAAAACTGAAAAATTGTATGGCGGCTATCTTAAGTTCACATTGTTTCCTATTGGAACTGTCAGAATATTATTTTCTATGTTTTTCAAGTCATTCTGATGAGATTTAAGACCAGCTCCCTCACAAAATTTTCAATTTTCGGGGTCAATATTCAAATTAATACCAGGTACTTGCATATGAAACCGCGGTTAACATCTAGCGGTCAATAGCTGGTACTATGTGATCTGTCAAACCATGTTGTTCATGCTTATTAGCAAATATGACATCTGTCAACAATACTCTATACACAATATTTCAAGTTTCATACAACAATGTGTTTTTTTCGCTTTTGAAAAATGTCGAATTTTGTGCCTGAAAATAGTGAAATGCGGACAGCACTGCTTTTCTGCTTTCGTTTAAAGAAAACTGCTGCCGAATCTCATCGAATGCTTCTAGAAGCTTACGACGAGCATGCTTTAAGTGAAACACAGTGTAAAGAGTGGTTCAGACGAATCAAAAATGGAAATTTTGACCTGAGAAATGAAGAAAGTGGTAGACCGCCGGGGAAGTTTGAAGACACTGCATTGCAGGCAATGCTGGATGAGGACGATGCTCAGACGCAACCACATCTCGCAGAACAATTAAATGTGGACTCAGCAACTATTTCCAGACGTTTGAAAGCAATGGGAAAGATCCAGAAGGTTGGAAAATGTGCCACATGTGGGTGCCACATGAACTGAATGAAACGCAGCAGGAAAACCGAAAAACCACTTGTGAATTGCTGCTCGCAAGTGCTTGCAAGGTACAAAAGGAAGTCGTTTCTGCATCGGATTGTGACTGGCGATGAAAAATGGATATATTTCGAGTATCCTAAGCGCAAGAGATCATGGGTAACACCAGGCGAACCAGCCACATCGACCGCAAGGCCAAATCGGTTCGGACGGAAGACAATGCAGTGTGTTTGGTGGGATCAGAATGGTGTCATCTATTATGAGCTGTTAAAACCTGGTGAAACGGTTAATACTGATAGCTACCGACAGCAAATGATCGATTTGAACCGCGCATTGCTTCAAAAACGGCCGAAATATCAAAAAGGGCAACACAAAGTGATTCTCTTGCACGACAATGCTCCATCACACATTGCAAGACTGGTCAAGGAGACGATTGAAGCGCTTAGTTGGGAAGTGCTGCCGCATGCGGCTTGCTCACCAGACTTGGCACCGTCAGATTACTACTTGTTCGCTTCGATGGGTCACGCACTGTCGGAGCAGCGCTTCACTTATTACGAAAATGTGAGAAAATGGCTCGATGACTGGTTTGCGTCAAAAGACGAACAGTTTTATTGGCTCGGTATTCATAAATTGTCCGAAAGATGGCAATAATGTGCGGATTCGAATGGACAGTACTTTAAATAAAATATTTATTGCCATCATACTAAAATAAACGTGTTTTTTTAACAAAAATACAGCGGTTTCATATGCAAGTACCTGGTAAATTGGATGAAGTATTTGTGATTTTCTAATCTGTGTTTTTTCATCAGTTTGAATACTCATGCTGTTACCGAAAGTTATACTGTTATACATAACATAAATGTAGAACCATATCTATCGTTGGCATGAATTGAAAGTTCACGTCAGAGTGAACTAATTCGTTATTGTTATTACCAATTCTAAAATAGAGAACGTTGAAGTAAGAATTAGGAACTGAGATGTTTATTTGTTTTTATATTAAAATTTAAAGTTGAATCACATGATGTGTAACGACTTGAAATTTTCTGTGATTTATTCTCAAAGTTGCATTATGATTCGATAAGAAATAAACATAAATCCAATACAAATGAGTAGCAATCAATGAAAAATGCGTAAGCCCGAACAATTTCGGGAAATATGCGGAAAAGTTAGTTTTAAGACCATTTATTTTTATGGGGCTACGATAAATCAAACAAGCCGGCGTCGTTAGAGGAGCTCAGAGCCAATATTGAACGAGAGATTGCGGCCGTTTCCATCGAAATGTGCGGCCGAGTCATCGAAAATTGGGTTCATCGAATCAACCGCTGCAAACGTGCACGTGGTGGACATATGACCGAAGTCGAATTCCATAATTAAATTTTCGAAAAATCTCAAATGGTTTGCGTTTTATTCAAAAAGAAAGTTGTCAAGTCCTTAATGGAAAACCCTTTATTATTTTTGTATTGAAAAAAAAGCTCACGAAATCACAAATTCTTGTAGTGAAATAAAACACAGCACAACTGTTTTCTCTCGAATCTCTACAAATGTTTGAACAATATTACATGGAGCAATAAGACTCAAATTAATTTGAACGCTTACGTAGAACCTTGAACGTTCTAAGAACATAGCAGATATTTAATATTTCGCGAATCTGATCGGATTGATTTGAAATTTTATGAGACTAATTTTTTTCGTGAAAAGATGAGATTACGAAATTTTCATAGCGATACGTCATGAAATAAACATAGTCATCAGACAAATATTTCTTTTCTATATCGAAAATCAAAAATGTTGTAGGGGAGGTAGTCGTAAATCTCATCGGAATGACTTGAAATTTTGTATGAATTATTTTTTCTCTAAAAACTAATATTCTGAAAGTTTCAAAACGATGCAATGCATTCGTCGATTTAATCATAACCAATTTGTGCGTTTTTTTTTTTTTTATAACAATACACGCCAAAGACTAGCTGTTTTTATACAATGTGAAGTAATAACATATCTGACAGGGAAAAGGTAAGGGTCATTAATCGATTATATCGGATCTCACCACCATTAAAACCTGTATCTTTTCTTTTAGAAAAATCCATTCAAACATTGCAAGGTTGAATGATTAAAAATACAATATGTATAAATATTACATTCGATAACTATGCTAAAAATATCACATAAGCACAATATCACAATATTAACAATGCTGATGAAATTCAAAAAGAAATGGTTTAATTACAATTATTGGATTTGTTGTTGTTTCAACCTAAGATTCAATTTATCACGGGCAACTAATTGAGATTTCAAATTTGCACGAGGAACAGATTCTTTGAACAGTTCATCAATGAAGTTTGCAAGTTTACACATCTGATTTATTGGTGCCGTATGCTCATTAATAAGTGATAGATTTTTTATTCTAAAAGTCTCCACCGATTCGCGAAGTTCGAATGGGTTTGAATGAAGCGCAATATCGATCAATTCTAATCTTAAATTTTTGAGTTATCTTGTTAGCAAAATTTGCGCACAGCGGACAGCGGACAAAGGAAAAATATTCTCCGGAAATGGTTGCAATCGTTTTTTAGGTTCAAAACGCATAAAAAACTCATTCGGAGTGTTTGGAATTTTTCGGGCCGATCGCAAACCTTTACACATAGGTGGTGTGTGCAGAAAAGTAATATTTAGTTTGACCCCGAGAATTGACTTGCAACGATTAAAAAATTATATAAAAATAATATTTGAATTAAACATTCAAAATTGATGCAATATGAACTTAGGATAATTCCCATACAAATTTTTCGTTTCTCCCACAAGAGAGGGTACCGGGGAAATTTAATACCCGGGCGAACCAAAAAACAAACACAAATCACGGGACACAAATCGATGTGTTTCTCGGGTGCAGTGTGGCTTAGCAGGCCCCTCACCTTAAAATCATTTAGCTCGAAATAGAAAAATTTTGCCTCTGAAGATAGTAGGCCACGAAGCCCTCCCCGGGACCCAACCGGAGCTTCACAGTTGAAAACTGTTTTGAATATTGGAACCTTGAATTTGAGAGGAGGTTTTGAGTCGAAGAAGTTCGAATTGGTTGATAGAGCTAATTTTTTCGGTTTGGATATCTAAGCTTTGAATGATGTTTGTATTAAAGCACAGTTTAAGAATATTTTAGGGAATTATCGCGTACTTCTGTCGGATGTTTCTAGAGGAAGGGCTTATCAGGGCGTAGGGTTTTTGATTCACAAAAATTAAGAGTCTTCAGTAGTCAGTCGTAGATTTGTCAATCAAAGATTAATGTGGATCTCGATTAAAATTGGGGAGACAGTTTATAGATTCGTGAACGTATGTTCGTCATGTTAAGGGGCAGACTCGGACCGTTTGAACGATTTCTACATTGATCTGAATGACATAGTCGATAGAAAGAGCAATGAAAGAGTGATTATATTATGCGATTTCAATGCGAGGGTGGGTAGAAACGATCCAAATTGTTCCGCTGTACTGGAGAAATTTGGTAAGAGTCTGCTGCGAATGGAAATGGGAGGACATTACTCGATTTGTTCCAGAGCTCAGATTATATGGACAAGCTGATCAAATTTAATGGGTAGAGTAGCTTTGGGTGGAGCAGCTTTGGGTAGAGCAGCTTTGGGTAGAGCAGCTTTGGGTAGAGCAGCTTTGGGGGGTAATATTATCTCTGCACTCGCTTACGCAGATGATCTGGTACTGTTTGGCAATTCTGAACGGGAGCTGCAAAATAGTATCAAAGATTTGGAAGAGGCTTGTACTAACTTCGGAAGGACCATTAACGGCACAAAAACTCAAGTTGTGCATGTGGGCAAAACTCGAAAGCCAATTCATTGCACATTGAATGGCAATTTGTTGGAACAAGTTTTCCAATTCAAATATTTGGGTTGCATATTTTCGGAAGATGGCAAGTTTTTACGTTTGTAGCGTTTCTCTCAACTAGCAATATATGACTAGTTCGAAACGTGTGGCAGAAATGTAAAAAAAAACACTACATTGCACATTGGCGCTAGTGTTCTATTCTTGATAGTCTATTAACATATATTTATATGTAAAGATAGAAGATGATGCCAGGCTGTGGTTTCGGGAGCCTCGCGCCGCGATCTGTGGGAAAACAGAATCCGAAATGAGACGATTCGGAGGGATTTAAACGTCGATTCGGTAGGAGAGCAAGCAAGAATATCCAGACTTAGATGGTTAGGTCATGTTAAACGCATGGGAGAAGAACGATTACCGAAACGGATTCTGTTCGCCGATGCTGATGGGCCGAGAGGTATGGGTAGACCAGACGCTGAAAGGCAATAACGGTCTATAAATGTTTGTTGTAGTTGTTGTTGTTAAAAGTTTAGGTCATTCTTATAAAAATTAGAACTACCTCCGGCACAAAATTCATTTTGACCCCGAAAATCGAAAATTGTGTATAGCTGTTAATCTTCAATTTCTTTAAATTTATTTTGACCATTCTTTTTCATAATGATATAACGTGAACTAAACTTAGTTTAAATAAAAATGTTTCACAATTATGGTCTCTCAAATATAACAGCTGATTTTTACTTATTTTCATCTTTGGAAAGTCGAAATACCGCACTTAACAAAACTTCGGATGATAGATGTCTCTGTCACCTCTAAAAAGTATAAGCTTACACACGGATTTGTTTTCCGACTCCGGTCGTCAGAGGCATTCATCGTCCGAAGTTTAGATAAGTGCTAAAATCAGCTATCATTTCGGAGAGAGATTAAAAAACCTTCTTTTTAATGACCTAACCCTAAATGAACAACCGAAGACATTATCTGAATAGGCTGAAAACTATTGGGTTTCCATTCCGGATGAAGACGTATCTGCGCGTTTATGTACGATTGATCCTGGGCGAAAAAAGGGTGGTCCAGAAACCCTCTCAAAATATACTAAAATCTCCCCAAATGGTATTTTTTGGGAGGGTTTTTGTTTTTTTTCAACGAACAACGAACAACGAACAACGGACGAAGAATTGCTCCGAAAATGGTTGAAATCGTTTTTTAAGGTCCAAAACGCATAGACATTTCATTCACCCACAGTGTTGTGTGCGAAAAAGTAAAACGAATGTATTAATACTGGAAATCTCCCAGTGGAAAAGAGATCACATGAGAGCGACTCAACATTTTATTCATAAACTATATTTTCCATATTCAAAGCTCATCCGAGTTTTGCACCTATCTACAAAATTTCACGCAATTCTGCTAGATCTGATGTGAGGATTTTCTGAAATCGTAGGGAATGTTCATTTTCATATGTAAATACTTCAAAGTAAGGCGTAGAATGTGAATTTCAAGCCGAAATCACAACAACAATCTGTATGGCTTTCATTCAGTAACAAACATTTTTGCAACTTTTGAATGTAATTCTTCCGCTAAAGTATTGCAATTAGAATTAAACACTTTTGGATTCGCCATTGTGCGATTCATTAATTTTTACGTACACATGTTTTGTAATCGGCCCGACATCATAATTGAATGTTTGAGTAAGAAAACCGACCTCCAAATATTGTGAAAATTTAAGTGAGACTAGAAAAATTTGAAAACAAAAATGAGAACGGGAAAAATTCTAAAACATCAATTTGACCATGTATTTTTGAAGAATAAAAATGAGACCGGAGAAATTCTGAAAATTGAATGTAGAAATAAGACTAGAAAATTTTGAGAGCAAAAATGAGTCCGGAAAATTTAAAGATACAAATGACACAACAGGCAAACAAATTCTGGGTCTAATTTTTATGCTCACCTTTTTACTGGTCTCATTTTAATTCTCACAAAAGTTAGGGGTCGGTTTTCATTCCCACCCATTTAATTAGCGTATTTTCCACTCATATTGTGAATTCAACTCGCAATAAATCACATTCATTTGTTCCAAGCAATCGTATTTTAACGCTTCCAACTTTTATTCGACATTCCATTTTCAGAATATTTTCTTAGGATATTGCGTAATGAATGTCAGTGTAGAAGATTCTTGAATGTATATCAATTACTCATTCCCTAATTCCATGAAAATATTCACTAAATGAATAACCTAAATGACAAATTATGGATATTTGAGAGACGATACGACAATATCCCACTCAAGTATTCTGATGGATTTCACGTAATATTATCAACTATCGGAAAATACAATAACACAATCAGTAAAAGTCATTTTGATGATTCCAACCCGAAGGAAAATCAACGTAATCAAGACACGAGACCGGTATTGTCGATAAAATTCAAATTTCAGTTATATCAAGATGAAATAATAACTATAATGAATATAAGCTATCATGTATTTTGTAAGAAAATGATCTTAATATAGAGCAGTCCTTAATAATGGTGTATTTCCATACATATGGATTACTGACTTAGTATTGTTATTTTCACTGCGAAGTACATAGTACAATGAAACGGAAACATTGTTATTATTACATAATACCATTGTAAGGAAATTTGGATGATATAATAAAAAATAAAGAAAACTGCAAGTTTCTCTTAATAAAAAAGTGTTCCTTATTACAATAATGGTTAAAATAATGTTTATGATTTTCGAAGCAAACCGAAAGATTACATATCGCACTTTCGACTGGACCCTAAAAATGGCTAATTATTACGTTCTTAATAAATAAATTTTTTCAACAATTTCCGAAAGAGGGGTCAATGGACTATGGGATTAATAACAAGCTCAGGGCCGTAGCCAGGTGGGTGCTTGGGGGTGCTGTTCAACCCCCGGGGATGAAGAACGCAAAAAAAATGTGTGATACTTTTATTGAATTTGCGAGAAAAAATTGAATTCAAAAACTGACCAAGTATTGTACTCCAATATTTAGTCTGCATACATTTATTATTTTAAATTGAAGAATTTTTCCTTGTACAAGTAACGACAGCAAAACATTGTTTATTTGCTGATTCGTAAACTTGTGGAAGCAAAAAATCGTAAACTTGTTTATTCTGGGAAATTAAGCCAATATTTGAAACTGTTCAAAAAAGTGTACATGCGTTGCAAACCGCTTCTTCATTCAACCGTTTCATTCAATTAACTGAAAAATTGACGAATGATTTTGTAATTGAACAGTCTGAGCAACGGCCACAAAGAATTCGCCAACGCAGTAGTCGATTGACTAACTCCGTCGTAATGGAGACACTTGGAGAACGTCACATCGAAGTAGAAGCTCAAATCGAAGCCAAAAAGGAAACTTTGTTGGCGAAGTCTAAGTATTTGATATAATTGATCGTGTTTCAAATGAAATGACAAATCGCTTTACAGAAAACAGTGATATTTTGACTGCTATCACTGAAATAAACAACATAAATAATGATAATTTCGATCGAAATGCTCTTGAACCATTGACTGACATCAATTTGACTTTGCAGCATTTTTTATCGAAAAAAGAAAACAAACAAGGAAATACTACTTTGTTTACTACACAAAATTCCTCATAGCACCCCCTGACATATTTTTCTGGCTACGGCCCTGACCAAGCTGTAAATTTACTTACGTGTACAAAATCTCGGTTCATCCGAATTGTCATCGCAATCATTAACTCTGTCACAGTATTTGGAAGATGGAATGCATTTGCCGTTGGAACAAAGATATTCGGAAAGCGAACATCCAATCAGAGGTTCTCTTTCATCTAATTTATATGCAGCTGCGGTTCCCAGAATTTCTTCATATTCTCTTTCAGCAGTAGTAATAGCTTTACTCAACGATATATTGCTATTTTTTTCATTATTGAAATCACTTGCTGATTTTTGGGTCGTTGGTGTGGCTAGTGTATCGAATTTGGTTGAGCCATCTTCCATATCAGTTTTCATCAAAGTTTTGATAATTTCTTTATCAAAATTTGAATTCACGTTTGGTTTGGTAGCCATGGTCCATGAGTCATTCGTAACAACAATGACAACTTGGATTGCAGTCCAGATTATACGGCTGGACAGAAAACTGCTGACTGATCTGGAGGTATCTGTGAGAAAACGAAGAGGTTCAAATATTAATTCAATGTAAGATAATAATCTAGCGCATTGTCAGAAACGTCCACAATATACACTTTAAACTTGATATCAATAATTTTGTGTTTTGTATTCGCTTGCGGAACGAGAATTTACTCGGAAAGAGATTTGTTATTTTATATCGATTGTTTTGTTTGCCTGAAACGTTTGAAAATGCCGCGTTTTATATTGTGAAGAAATGGTGCGTGCCACTGAGCCCAATATGACTTTCTATTCATTTTTCATTGTTCTATTTTATTTCGAATGCGATGCGTTGACATCAGATTGATTTAGGCTTCATATTGCTGAAAGTATTACATCTTCACGCGATAGAGGGGATAATAACATCGATATTAACTCTTCATCGTGCTTTTCATTGCATCATTTTTGATTCATATATTTGTGTAATTAAGGAAAATTGTCGAAGAAAATTCCTTTTTTTATAATTCGTTTCGGTTCAATAGGGCTCTTCAACAGATTTTGTACAGGGGATTACCTCGGATCATTATCCAATTTCGTATTTATTCTAAATAAACATACTTTATTTGCATTCGGGACGCTTACGCCCTTGCAGGTATGTTGAAAAACTCAAAAATGGGAATTTTCTGGGCAAAAACTATCATTCAAATTGCTACATCTTGTGAACCAGATATTTTCCAGATATGACATCTAACGCAATTTTTCGACTGCAGTTTTTGAGATTTTTGGTCAAATGTGTCCGGCCAAAGTCAATTCTTTATTTTTATTTCAATATCACTCTTCAAAATTGAAGCTTTTAACGTTCTATTAGATAGCTTGCTTTAGTATATTTCAAATAAAACGAAACGTCAAAATGACTGAAAATACAAAAAAAGACCTATAATAGAGTATAGAATTCTGCAAATGTTCTGCACATCACGCTCAGTTTACATCACAACTAAATGAGAGTACATAGAGAGAGAGAGAGTAACAAGTGAGTGAAGAAGTGAGTCCGAGAAAGAGAGATATCATAAACATGGGTGAATTTTCATATTCCATTAAAACAAAAGAGAGTATATAATAATAATTAGTTCAATTCACTTTTAAAACCGTCTTTCGTTATTTCCTCTCGGTCTTTTGACGCTCTCTTTGATTTTTCGATGCATATTTCCTCCTCGATTTCATCCGTCAAAAGATTGGTTTAGCCCAGACCTCTTTATGCAGAATTTAATTTTGACATTCCACTTTTTCTTAGCTTAGATTTCTTAACTTGTGTCACAGTCATAGGTTTGAATCTCGGTGATGCGAAATAATTTTATTTCAATTGCTTCGGAGGGCACATAGAGCCGTCGCTCCCGTGCAACAAAAGACCGTTGTACATATGAGATAGGTGCAGTACAATCCTGCAAGCTTCTCACCAATAGTCAATCGTGAAACAAGCAAAAATATGCTTCATTTAAAGACTGTTGCACTTGAAAAGGGAAGTTCGGTCTATATTCTATAAACCTAGAACGTTTTTTTTTATTGCGTCACTCGCGTGGACTTGCGTCCATCGTAATAATACAGTGCCAAATTCGGCTAGGGCTGGGAATTTTTGTTCATATTGTTATGAAAATGGAATGATTTCGCAATTTGAAATGCGAATGCTTTGCATATAAATGCAATGTAGGTTGCTCGAAGCAGCTCTTATAATTTATAATTTGACATCCGAAAATATTTGAATATCTCTGAGAAATCTACAGAAGGACAGATTTTAGCGTGCACTACCACTGTCTCTTTGAATTTGGGTTATGGATATCATTTTTTTTAAACTTCGAATGCTGAAAAAACGAGCATGTCCGATGTGAGGCATTACAGGTAGAATAGAGTTAGATGTACCCATACAGAGCTCAATTTCCCCCGTCAATCTTTAATTAAACATGGAGCATAAAAGTATTTCTTCTTTTAAGATGGTCAATACTTACACATTGTTTATAGTTAAAATTCCAAAATACCGTCGTTAAGCTTCTAGCCAAATTACTGCTGATCCGCACACTCAGGAGTCAGCGCTCACACAAGGCTGACAGTCATATCAAAATCACACTTCTTTTCAAACTTTATTGCACATTTCACTCTCGCACGAGCACTTAGTTTTTCGTTTTTGTCATCATGTTATTGATTTTCAATTAAACACTGAAATTAACCGTGTGTTGCAGGGCGGTTTCACGGTCAATCGCATGTACTTTCAACATAACTTTTATATTTCATAAGAACTTGATTTTGTGTTTTGATTGGACTCTTATTTACGTTCGATTTTTCGAAATTGCTTTGATTGCGTAATTTATTGACGGCTTGAATTCGCCGAAAAACATTCCATTCAAATGCTTCTGTATTTGAATACGACTCCACACCGGATTCTGAAAAAAGATTTCTTTGAAATCCAATCGCAACAAAATATCTCACAATCGTGCATATTTTTGGGTTTCTGAAATATACTCATTAAATATTTTATATTTTTGTGAGTCTATGCGTTGAAAACTGTTTTCTACAAGTACAGTTCCCCGAAAGGATAACTGAACGATAGTGTGGGAGGCATACAGTCAATTGCTTTATACCTCCTTTTTGCAGCATGTTTCTATAGCTACCATTCCTATGAGTTTTGTACATTTGTATAATTCAGGAGAGCTGCTACTTCTCAATGGAATTGGGCTATTCGGATCTATGCCGTAAGCATACGTACAACATAGAAATTAAGGAAATTGCATTATAAAAGCACTCATTCACTCTGACACACAGCCAATTTTCATTAGAAAAAAATCAGATCAATCTGATGTCCAATTGCTCAATGCACATGCTTCATACATGCTCCATAAATTATTGAATAATAAATCCAGTTTCAAAATGTGTGAAACACAACATGCGTGGTAAATATAACTTCACAATTCAGCAAACTTCGTTTTGTCGATTAAAAACTTGTGCCCTAAAATTCAGCTATGATAAGCAAACCGGGGAAAAAACTGTGCCAAATTGCGTGATGCTTTCAAATCCTGTTTATTGATTTTTTAGTAAATGTTCGACTCCACGTAATAAAAATCTATTGATTCGTTTCTGTCCACACGTCTCTAACATTTTTGGATTGTCCAACCAAATTCTTTCATATTAATAATATTTGAATATTTTGCTTTATCATATATAAATCTCGTTACGAAGCAGTTCGAATTTAATGAACAAATGAATGAGTGAAAATGAAAGTGAGACTTCACATCTCACATCTTGCTCTCGCTAACAAAAGAGATTTCATAAGAAAGAGCAAAACTGACATTCTCAGCCAATCGAATAAGTCTTCAGAAAGAACAAAGCTTACTCTGACCACTCAGCTCAGATATTCATCGAATAACAAAGATGAAAACTTTTTTTTTATTTTTGTAATACTATTTCAAAGTTGAACATTCGGATTGCATGGAACGAGATTGGTTTATACTGTCAGTAATCTCATCATCAATATATCAATATTCTAATCGCCGAACAATCTCACTGATATCTGCGCCTATAGACGACTTCTATTTTACAGAGAACGTACTACCATTTTCTGCGAAAAAATACATTCTTTACGAGGTGCAAAATTGAAACCTCTTGGGTTTATTCTTGTTATTAAAGCACTTAAAAAAAGTCGAGCTTAACAGATATGAAATATATGGAAGAACAATTGAATTGAACATGTGAATATGCCTTTTTTTATTATTTTCTATCATATGGTAGGGGTTTCAACATTGTATTATCCCTTATTCTACACATTTACATACAATTTTGTTCTTTCCAAACAAAACGCTTGTGTTTCACGAACACTGAATGTGCATCGAAAGCAAATTTCTCATTGAATTAATGGTTTCTACAAGCACTTTTCATTGGGAGGCACAGTTTCTCAGAGCTCTCGGCACTCAAAAATGAGTGTACATCCACTTAGTATGTATAAACGCAGACAACTGTATATTTTTCGCTCAATCCCATTTGGCTAGATTATAGAAAAAACTCTTTGTAAATATGGACGAAATATTCTATGTTTAAATTATTAAAACACAAAATTACATTAGAACTTTTTATTGAACTGTCAAACATGTAATCGACTTATTGCACAATAAACTTAGTTGAAAACTATTTGTGGAAAATCGGTTCACTGTATCGACTGTATCGAGTTCACGCGGTGTGCAGTCGAAAAGATCTGCATCTCGAATAATGTTTCTTCTGCGATGCGACATACATCGTTTCACTCGCAACGTACAATCAGATTTTTCTGCACTCGAAAAATGAGCGAAAGCTCATTCGAAATACCAACACATGGGCGTTTCATGTTCAATGGCATGGTTTTGCGGACTGACTCTCCACGTATTAACAACTCAAAGCATACACGAAATAAGGTCAGACAGTAGGCATGCGTACACCAATGAAGTTGGAGCGAGGAGACATGGAATAGATATTTCAAAGAATACTATCGCCTTCTTTTTCAACCTATCGTATGCATCCTTTACGTCATGCATGACAATTATGATACTGGAAAAGCACTTGGTAAACACTAGAGCATTTTAAAAGTTCATTCCATTCGACGAAATGAATTAAAGCTCTTTCTGTGTCATTCACGCTTTAAACTGGAATCGGCATTATTGGTATAACACGTGCACACAATGAATATTTGGGCTTCTTTAAACTCAACGTGGAAACGCCTTTTTCATGAATTATTCGCCAAAAACGTTGATTCACTTGTCAAAAGTTTCTCAATGAACTAATTGTTATCCTGTTAACGTCATAAGTGTGCAAAAATGATAAGCTCAAATTCTAAATTCTTGTTCGCTGTCTGACTATGACAAAAAGGAAAAAAAGGAAATAGTGATCTGCCTGTTGAACTTCAACGGATCTGAATCTAAATTTCCTAAATGATGTTTTTTATTTTAAATGAAAAATTTATTATATTTTCGAAAAGTCCAAGAAGTAATTAAAACGGTGGTTTTTCTTGTGTCATTTTATTGACTTTGCTTTTTAATTTCAATTCAGTTTCAATAATTGATATTGATTGAAATAGAATGCGGATGCATTTCGACTTAACGTCATCCTCAGTGAGCACAAAGTACATTCAATACAAAATCGATAGTCCCTTGGTGTAGCCAATGGTGTTGATTTTAATTGTACGCATGGTAAGAGACGAGAAAACGAATCGAAGGAGCCCAAAAATTACAAGAACAATCCTAAGCATCGAACTAACGTATCAATTTAGACAACGGTGAACGGATCGGTGCTTTCATTGTGTTCATTGCAACTTGAGCATTCAAATGTCTGCCTTTCAATGATGCTAGTTTTGTGCTCTTTGAAACGTTTTCTTTGTACATCTTTGTTTGGCCTGTGTACACTTGATCGCATTCGTCGCAAGAGTTTTCGAAAATACCCGATTTTTTAAATTATAGGTTTTGTCCTTGGTAGTTTAGACTTGCTAGTCATCTTGCAATTTTCCGTTGAAGTGCACGATTTCAAAATCATGTATTATGAAAATTGTTTTTGATTTCTTCGTGATTTCAGGTATTTACGGCAAAAAAAAATCTTTTGAGACAGCGTTTCACAGATTGGAATTGAGTTATGTTTCGTTTGCGGTTTTCGTTCGAGTGAAGCGTCACTAAAACTGCGTATTTTATGCACTTCAGCTCATCTGTAACTCATGTAATTTTTGTTATATAAGTTTTCAAAGGCGAAATACCATGCTATGGCATGCTGCTTTCTTGTGTGACATGATGCAGTATGAAATGAAATGAAACGCGGTGTATTTGATGGTTTTCTACACTGTAAATTCCGTCAAGACGTCGTCATTTCTGTGAAGACGAACATCTAAGAACGGCAGCGATGTTTTCTATTTGAGTTCGAAAATTCCAGCGTATCATTATTACTATGTGACTTTCAACTACAACGCCACCATTTATTTACAACTCTTTTATATCATTTTTCTGTATTAGTGTGCATTTTTGAGACCGTTTGTTGTCACTGAAGAATAAGAAGAAGTTCCGCTTTTTCTTTGAATTGTTTGCCACTTTTGGCATTTCAACTATATTTTATTTGAAATAAACTGTGATAAAAAAGGAACTGAAAAACTCCATCAAAAATTGTTTAATCAGAATATTCCGTTGAATACAACAATCATGGCTTAATATCAAGTTAACAAATGGGGATCATCATAATAAAATTTTGATCATGATCAGCGCCACCTTTGGATAATATCCAACAAGAGTCGGTCTTTCATGTATGCAATAATACTGTATAAGATTGTGAAATGTTTACAAGACGTCAAAACACAATAAAAACTTTCTGAAAAATGACCGACGGTCCTTATTTATGTGTATATGAGTGAATATTATAGCTTCGAAAGTTTTTGTTTCTACAGTTAATGTTCTATTTCCCAAGACTTCGATTGATAAAACTCGTGAAAATTATTAAAATCAAGGACCATTTCAATCTTTGATTCAATTAACCAAATGTTTCTACAAAAATCCAACAAAATATGGTATGCATTCCTCTAAAACAATTTTGATAACCAGTTGAACTTATGAATTCGATTGATGATACTTTATGATTCAATTTTACATAAATGCGCATTCTGCGTTCTGTTGATTGTATTTATTTCTGATGTATAAATCACAAAAGATAAATCACAAAAGATAACATTTCAATAAAAGAACAAAGATTGTCAGAAAAAATTGTATTTAGTTCAACTGTTTCCAACGAAAAATGTCGTTAGTTAATAAATTGGTTTTCCACTTTCCAGAATGTGAATCCAGTTCATAATTTGGACGCTAGGTATGAAACAGCGACGTTTGGCATGGGTTGCTTCTGGAGTGCTGAGTCTCTCTTTGGTGGAACACGTGGAGTGATTAGAACAAAAGTTGGCTATTCAGGTGGAACAACGCCACCACCAAAACATAGGCATATGTAAGCAAGTTGCTTAAAGCAACCTGTACCACTCCATCGGAAATTGATTTTTCTGCAAAGAATTTTTAAAAGATACTGTTGCCAGTGAAAACTAGTTCAAGTCAAATCAATTGATCAATTCATAATTTATTATCATTAGTATGTGTCTTTTGATCATTTTAGTGGTGATCACGTTGAATGTGTATCTATCGACTATGATCCAAAAAAAATTTCCTACAATCAAATGTTAGATTTATTTTGGAACAATCACCTATGTTCATCATCCCCGTTTCACGAGTCAAACGGCAGTATACATCCCTTATATTGTATCACAATGATGAACAAAAAGCAATCGCTACAAACAGCAGAGAAGAGGAGAAAATCAAACGAAACACAGAAGTCAGTACTGAGATTGCTCCGGCAGGCCCATTTTATCCAGCAGAAGAGTAAATATCAAGCTCATTAAATGTCCTGCAATTTTATTTTAAAAAAGAGTTTTCCTGAATTTTTTAAATGTACAATATTATTTTTAGCTACCATCAGAAATTTCGGTTGCAAAGTCATGAGGATTTCGTTCAAACGCTTAAGTTAAACAATGAATTACTGTTAACATCATTTGTAGCGGCAAAACTTAATGGTTATTTGGTCGGTGTTGGTGGCCTGGCGCAATTCGATGAAGAAGCGCATGAGTTTGGTTTGAATCAAACGCAACTCGAATACGTTAGAAAACATGTTGAAAAAAACGAAAACGGATTGGCTTGTTGACGTTGTTAAAATTAGTCAATTTTTGTTGATCCAATAAAATAAATTCATAAATGAAACATTTCAATGTATGAGAACCGAAGAAGATTTGCTTACACAACAGAAGAGTCAAGATAGTCTCACCTCTAATTTTATACTCTTACAATTTTGTTTCATGCAATACGATTTAAAAAAAAAAAAATGATTTCAGAGTTTATTTTAGTACATACTTTAATTTTGTCTGACAATTGCGAATAATTTGAAGAATGAAACCTTTTTCATTGAAAGTCCTTGAAGAACGAAAAAATCGAACACCCGAATATTTGATACATCGAACTGATTTGATACGTTATTTTGTATAGAAAACTACATTTTTCAATCTACTTATTTTGATTTATTTCCATTTTTTTGACTCTTCAATCGAATTTAATGTTGAAGAGTTTCCAAAAACGTTGTTTTCGATTGTAGCGCTAAAATGGTGTGACATGGGCAACACCACGGATTTTGCGTGCGTCTTTTTTATTGTTGACAGCAACCAAATACGTAATGTTTGTTGATAAGGCAAAGAATAATACATGAAAATGTCAATTGCAACACAATTGAACGTCAAATCTAATGCCACGGCTGATCTAATGCCACGGCTGATTAAATAAAGAAGAATAAATCACAGGCACACATTTTTGCTTAAAATAACAAGTTCCAACTGTTCTAATTTTGTAAGTGTTTTAGTTAAACAAAGTGAGAATGTTAAAAGCTGTTATTCTTATCGGTGGACCACAAAAAGGTATTTTGACCATTCAAACTGAAATATTCGTCGGTCGAACTGGGATATGTTGTGACATGAAGTGTTACTCGTTGAGCAAATTGTTTGTTTATTCCAATCTGAATTATCAATGCTGACGACTGTCATTGCTGATGGAGCATTTTGAACTTCAAAAACTCTATGACACAAATATTAAATCAATGATTTACTTTTTAGTCCATTAAATAATACATCGCTTGATCTTAGCAACACCTCAGATGATTCATATCGTCGATTCATGTCTATTCCTGTTTGTTCTATGGTTATATGTATACAAATATTGCATTGAAAAATGTATCGAAATTACCCAAAATACATTCTATTACACCAATTATAACTGTAACTAAGATTATATCATTTGATGGTACTATCAATAGCAATATACAGCTAAAATTGCTCACCTGGACCCATTCAAATTGCTTCATTAATCGGAATGACGGAACATTCTGCACATTTTTATAGTATTTCATTTGAAATACTATCAAATTCATTGTGTATTTATTTATTTTCGAATTTTGTCCATTTCTGTATAATATTCTTCAAAATTGAATTAGAATTTAAAAGATTTTTTCGATACACACAAATGCAACATTTTATCCGGGATTTAACTGAATCAAACGCTGTGAAATGCTTCGCATTAATAATTGAATTTATATATTTAATGTCAAGGTACTCGATTTCGGCCACTTTCATTGGATTTACCTAAACCATTGTTTCCGATTGCTGGGAGATCGATTATTCAACACCATATTGAAGCATGCATCCAGATAAAAGAGCTGCGCGAAATTTTAGTCATTGGCTACTACTCAATTGCACAAATGGAGCGATTTGTTACGGATATGCAGAATATGTATGACGTTAGCATTCGGTGAGTTATTTATTTGATATCTCGATCAATTTGATCAAATTCTATATTGAAAATATTTGAAATGTTAAAGGTATTTACAAGAATTTACGATGCTTGGCACAGCAGGTGGTATGTACCACTTCCGGGATCAAATAAGGGTGGGCAATCCGTCAGCATTTTTTGTGCTAAATGGAGATGTTTGCTCTGATTTTCCACTCAATGAGCTGTACGAATTCCATAAATCCAAAAGCCCGAATGCGATGGTAAAATTTTGAAATAATCACATCAAATCAAAGAATGAATTTACACAAATCGCTTCTAGATTACCATAATGAGTACAGAAGCAACGAAGCAACAATCAGTCCATTACGGAAGTTTAGCTATAGACTCGAATACGGGATCTGTCAATCACTACGTGGAGAAGCCAAGTTCGTATGTTTCCACATTCATCAATTGCGGCATTTACATCTGCTCATTGGATGTATTTTCTGAGATTTCAACCGTTTTTCATTCGCGTGAACTAAATTATTCGAACGGGAATGGACAGAATCGTGACCAGGGATATATCGAATGGGAACGCGAAGTTTTGACGAAGTTGGCGGGAACCGGCAAACTGTTTGCATTGCCAGTGAAGAATTACTGGTGGTCACAAGTAAAAATCACATAAAACAAATTTCAAGCCAATTTTTGAAGCATATTCTTGTTCGATCAAGTTAAATTGCAACTGCATTTTTCATTCAGATCAAAACAGCCGGCTCTGCAATTTACGCCAATCGACGTTTTCTGGATTTATACAAACGCACAAACCCCGAACGTCTTGCAAATCATATCTCCAAAGACAAAGACTTCCAATGCAACATTATCGGGGACGTGTACATTCATTCAACGGCTACCATTCACCCGAGCGCAGTCGTAAGTATACAATTAGGGTGTTTCTGGTGAGAAAAAAGAAAAAAAAAATGGTAGCTTTCAAAATTAAGAGCAAAAAATTCTGTATCAATTGATGGTATTCACACAACCTAGCGATTAGTATTCAGACTTCCCGAAGCAAAAAACACTCAAAGACAAACTTGACTGTTAACCAATTCATTTCTATTGCAAGTTTACAATAAACTAGTTATTTTTTGCATTCCTGATTCGAGAAGTTGTCATAAACTCTGAATATCAATCGCGTAGAATACGGAGTGTATATCAAACAGTACCTCATTTGGATACTTACAAAAAAACACTCCAAATTAGTACTCCTGGCATAAAGCCTCTACCACACAAATTCAGAAGTAGCGGAAGTAACAAACTATTACAATATTAATTTTCGAATGAATTATAATGCTCGATGCTTAGTGCTGATTTACGACTGGTCTCGGTGGTCGCTGTAATGTCTCCGGAATGTTCGTCATCGAGATTTGTCACAAAATCACGGAATTCGGGAATCATAGAATTTTTGGTGATGTTTTTCTTAAGAACAGCAAAAAAACAATCTCGTATGACTTTTTCACCATCTTGATTGAAGAATTCCGTGTTATTTTCGTCAAATGCGCGCTCAACTTTATGCAAGAGCAGATGCGATGCTAATGAACATATCTTCGTTGCTTGCAGACTTTTGGCGGTGATATCATCGATGACTATTCTTCGAAATTGAGGTCTTAGAATCGAAGGAAGAGCACATTTGATTGTAACGATTCCATTTTCCTCATAATCATGTTTTCATTGTTGGCATTATTGTTCGATGGCTTCTTTCTTTTCCGCATAGTTCACACTTTCGAATACACCTATTAAAAACACAAACGAAATTAATAAATTTGTAAAAAATTCACTGTTAACACAATATTATCAATATGAATCGAAGCACGTCTTACTTGGTCAAAATTCGCACTATTTCTGAGTTCCCACTCGTTTGAATTCGGCAATGCAATCGAAAATCTGCGGGTGATGAAATTCACTTTATCTTAAGTCAGCAATATGTAATCCCGTTCATCGAATGATGCGAAAAATCCTAAAACACAAAACAAAAATTGAATAAATGCAGATGAAGCACACTTACTTGTTCAAACAACAGAATCTTTGTGGATTCTCGCTTGTTTGAATTCGGCAATGCAATTCAAAACTGCCGATTGATGAAATTAACCGCATCATTGACATTCTGTATCGATATCCAAACGAAAATCAAAACAAAATCCATCTCTTTTGTTGATTTGTGCCATTTTGTCGGTTAAATCGCTGATGTCATAGCAACAATTGAATCCTTTGACAAAATACAAACAGAATAAAATGTTCTTTTCCCTTGGCATTTCAATAAAATTTGCTTAAGAATGACACAACAAATCTCGATCGCTCAAAATCAAGCTGAAAAAATAATCGTGTTTTTTGCTTCGGGAATTCTGAATACTAATCGCTACGTTGTGTGGAAGCCATCAAATGATACAGAATTTTTTGCTCTTTATTTTGAAAGCTACCATTTTTTCAATTTAAAATATGAAAAACACCTTAGTATACATGTTTAACTAATTTTTTATAATGTTTGAGTTGATCAAATTGGATTACATGGAATTTTTGCAGTTGGGACCAAATGTGTCGATTGGACCGAATGTGATGATTGGCCCTGGTGTTCGGATCCGGGAATCTATTATTTTGGACAATGCAGTTGTAAAAGATCACACTCTAATTTTACATAGTATCGTTGGCCGGAGTTCGACAATTGGCAGTTGGGCAAGAGTGGAAGGCACTCCCAGTGCTCCAGATCCAAATTTTGCATTCTCCAAAATGGAAAATCCATCGCTATTCAACTCTGATGGTAAATTAAATCCGTCAATCACCATTCTAGGATGCTGTGTTACCGTACCATCTGAAAAGATTTTACTGAACTCAATTGTTCTACCGCACAAAGAGTTAACGCGAAGCTACAAAAATGAAATCATTTTATAAACGGTTTTTGAATGAAATTCTAATAAAACTTTTCTATGTAATGAATAAACATTATATTTCTACTGAAACTAATGCAGTGCTTCTCTAATTAGAGAATATTATTATAATAAACCAAGCACTCGTTGTATTTACCACAAAGACTCAGTCAATTGGGCAATGCATCGTACGTGCATTCACATACACCTTCTGTGGTATTTTTCGCACACTAGGGAAAATAGAACTGTCACCTGAGTGCAAAACACTACTCAGCTGCGTGCGAAAAAAAACAGAAGGTGTGTGTTCTTCTCTCTCTGTGTGAATTAAAATGCCTTTAATGTTTTGAGCACATTAAGTGATTCACACACAATAATTTAACATTTTTTTCCATTCCAACAATTCACATTCAAATATTCGCTCTGCTAGTACATTGAAATGTCATTGATTGCTTGATAAATATTGCTGAATATATAATGTCAAATGGACTTGAGCTCAGCTGACGTGCTGAATCGGAATTGTTTTTATTCGCTTTTACGACTTTTGTGTGATTTTGTCACTTTCGAAAAAACTGCAAGTCAGATCGTCGCTTGCTCAAGTGAAGTCAACTACGTTTTAAAAGAAAAACATTTTTTTAATTTTTTATTTCTTGTTTCAAAAGAAGTAGAACAAATTTGCCATTTGTTTCGTTCGAATCATTAATTACAAGTGAGTATATTTTTTGATTTTCAATTTCAAATATATTAATGTCTTATGAGGAAAGTTTTTAGAATAATTTTTAGGTGTCTAATATTATTTTTCTCTGTTTGGTTGTTAAAAACCAAATGAGTCCTATATATATACTATCAATATTTCATTACAGATTTTATATATTTATTCATTTATTTAGTTGAAATCCGATATTTTATCAAAGCCAATGAAATAAATGATTTCATTCAAATTTTTTATTCTAAACTGCGTCATAATAGCACAAAATTCCAATCATCCAGGTCAGAGGTTATAAAAATATTGCGTATTTATACGATATGATTCGTTGAATTTTGTCTTCCAGAACATTTAAAGACAAGGATGATTGTAACTTTCTTCGTCTTATCAGCATCAGCAGTAATTTTTTTTACAAGAATATAACAAATGTAATGTACAGAGTGGACCATATTAGTTGTCGGTTTTTTAAGCATCTGTAGGAGCACACAACGCATGCTTATTCATTCGCACTTTTACAGTTATGTTTGTTGGAGTATCCACTAAATACTGTGATATTGCGCAGTTGTATGCAGTTCGTATTTTTGTTGCAATAACAATGGATGTGAAACGTCAACTCATCTTAAATTTTCACAAACACAATTTCAAAAATATTGATATCTTTCGCCAGCTTTAAAATGAAGGTATCAATCTCCGATTCAATTCGCCGCGATTGCCACCGTGCATACAAGCCGGCCCAGGAACACAATATCAGTCGAAAATCAATGCAAATCGTCTTGAAAGAAGACCTGGGATTAAAGCCTCTCAGAAAATGCCGTGGAAACGGTCAAACAAACAATAAATGGTCTTACGTACGTAGAACCAACTTTTCCGCACATTTCCCGAAATTGTTCGGGTTAACGGGTTTTTCATTGATTACTACGCATTTGTATTGGATTTATGTTTATTTCCTATCGAATGATCATGCAACTTGAGAATAAATCACAGAAAATTTCAAGTCATAACGATGAGATCGAATTTCAAGTCATTACACATCATGTGAACACATCATGTGATTTGAATTTAAATTCAAATTTAAAAACACGAATGAACATCTTAGTTTCTAATTTTTACTTCAATGTTGTCTATTTTTGACTTGTTAATAACAATTACGAATTAGTTCACTCTGATCTGAACTTTCAATTCATGCCAACGATAGATATGATTTCACATTTATGTTATGTATAAATTTCGTTCAAAATTTGATGAGCATTCAAATTGATGAAACAATCACAGATTAGAAAATCACAAATACTTAATTCAATTTAATGATAAAATTTGAATTTTGACCCCAAAAATTGAAAATTTTGAAGGGAACGTAGACTTGAATCTCATCGGAATAACCTAAAATTTTGTATGGCTCATTTTTTTCAATAAAAAATAATATCCTGATAGTTCCAATTCGTTAGTACAATGCGAACTAGACATAGTCCCCATACAAATTCTTAATTATATTGAAAAACAGCCCATTTTTTGATTCGACTCCACTAGAGCTACCCGAAAAAATTATCCGATTAGGCTGAAAATTGATAGGTTTCTATTCCTAATGAAGACCAATGTTTGTGTACATTTTTGATCAATTCTGATCTCAATTTTTTGAGTTATCGTGTTAACAAATTTTTGCGCACAACGTACAACGTACAACGTACCACACAGGGACAAAAAATTGCTCCAAGAATGGTTGCACTCGTTTTTTCTAGGTTCAAAACAAATAGAAAACTCATTCCGGGCGATTTGAATTTTTTGGACCGATCGCAATACTTTTACTACACACAGTGGTGTGTGCGCAAAAGTAAAAGCAAACAAGCTAGATTGAAAAGATCAAGGGGGAAGTACTAGATTATTGTAATACACGTAATGCAAACACAAATAATCCTAAATAAAACTTCAAAATGCATATCACTTTTCAATAGTTCTATAGAATAGATGCATTACATATGAGTAATATGAATATTTAACTAGGATGAACCTATTCCAAAAGATATACATTTCTTCCGTGATATCAATTTTTCAGTTTAATAATTTTGATTTTAGCATGATGAACACAAGCGCTTTACTTGACCATACACTTACCAGGTGCTTGCATATGAAAACGGTGTTTTTCTACTAAAAAAACACGTTTATTTTACTATGATGGCAAAATATATTTTATTCAAAGTATTGTCCATTCGAATCCGCACATTTCTGCCATCTTTCGGACAATTTATGAATACCGCGCCAATAAAACTGTTCGTCTTTTGACACAAACTAGTCATCGAGCCATTTCCTCACATTTTCGTAAGAAGTGAAGCGCTGCTCCGACAGTGCGTGACCCACCGAAGCGAACAAGTAGTAATCTGACGGTGCCAAGTCTGGTGAGCAAGCCGCATGCGGCAGCACTTCCCAGCTAAGCGCCTCAATCGTTTCCTTGACCAGTCTTGCGGTGTGTGATGGAGCATTGTCGTGCAAAAGAATCACTTTGTGTTGCCTTTTTTGATATTCCGGCCGTTTTTGGAGCATTGCGCGGTTCAAATCGATCATTTGCTGTTGGTAGCGATCATTATTAACCGTTTCACCAGGTTTTAATAGCTCATAATAGATGACACCCTTCTGATCCCACCAAACACACAGCACTATCTTCCGTCCGAATCGATTTGGCCTTGCGGTCGATGTCGCTAGTTCGCCTGGCTTTACCCATGATCTCTTGCGCTTAGGATTCTCGAAATATATCCATTTTTCATCGCCAGTCACAATCCGATGCAGATACGACTTCCTTTTATACCTTGGGAGCATTTGCGAGCAGCAATTCACAAGTGGTTTTTCGGTTTTCCTGCTGCGTTTCATTCAGTTCATGTGGCACCCACATGTGGCACATTTTCCGACCTTCTGGATCTTTCCCATTGCTTTCAAACGTCTGGAAATAGTTGCTGGGTCCACATTTGATTGTTCTGCGAGTTGTGGTTGCGTCTGAGCATCGTCCTCATCCAGCAATGCCTGCAATGCAGTGTCTTCAAACTTCCTCGGCGGTCTACCACGTTCTTCATCTCTCAGGTCAAAATTGCCATTTTTGAATCGTCTGAACCACTCTCTACACTGTGTTTCACTTAAAGCATGCTCGTCGTAAGCTTCTAGAAGCATTCGATTAGATTCGGCAGCAGTTTTCTTTAAACGAAAGCAAGAAAGCAGTGCTGTCCGCATTTCAATATTTTCAGGCACAAAATCCGACATTTTTCAAAAGCGAAAAAAACACATTGTTGTATGAAACTTGAAATATTGTGTATAGAGTATTGTTGACAGATGTCATATTTGCTAATAAGCATGAACAACATGGTTTGGCAGATCACACAGTACCAGTAATAAATTATGCAAATTATTCGCTGTAGCAAATATTTTTTGGATTTATTGAGAATTATTTCGGATTATTTAGGATTATTTTTGTACTAGATTGCATTACGTGTATTACAATGATCTAGTACTTTCCCCCTTCGGAAAAGATGCAAAGCGTTGTTGCGCCGGCACGCAAACTCAAACATTGTTTTTTCAGATGAAAAAATGTTCCTTTTGCAGCCAAGTTTGAATCCGAAAAATGATGTTGTGTATGCAGCGTCAGTAAGGGATATTCCATTAGACAAACAAGTCGTTAAGCTTTTTCAAAATGTGACAAGAGGGATGGGTTGGGGCGCTATTTCGGCCAGTCCCAAATTTCCGCTTCTTTTCGTCGAGAAAGGCGTAAAAATATCTGCCGCAGTGTACAAACATGAAATATTGCGCAAAAACTTGTTGTCACATGCTCAAAAGTTATTTCGACATGAGCCATGAGTTTATTAACAGGATCAAACATCACACAACAATGGTGCCAGTTGAATTTGTCCGATTTCATCAACAAAGACTCATGGCCACCGATAAGTTTACCACACGTTTTAGAATAGTTGGATTCCATCAAATCAATCGAAAAATCAAAATTAATATCCAAATTCAAATCACATTTCCTATAAGAATGACAAAAACAATGCATGAATTAACAACGCAGAACGCAAAGTCAACAGTTGAGTCATAGCAATGATTGAACGATTGAAACAATGAATGCCCAGAACCTGGACCGAAAATTCGACGCAGTATAACGAACCAGTGAGACATAATACATAGACAAACAAGTGAGGAGAGATAATTCATACAGCGTTCGTGTGAAAGTTCTGATCATAGCCTGTGACGCAGAGTCAGTATGTCTGTATTGTTTTTTCAACAGTCAGGAAGTCTACCACATCTGTTTTTTGTTTGTATGTATCGTAAACATGAATGAAATTTATGAGCGGCCAACAATTGTTCAATGATTTTAGGGAAAATATTTTTTTGTTGCTTATAATCAGAACAATAAGTCCATGAAAAATTGAATGAGAAATCATTTTTTGGGGCAAAGTCGACTTTATTCTTCCATATAACAGGCCGGCTGATAATTTCCCGGACTTTTCAAGGAAAACACATTTCATTGGCAAAACTCGATTTTAATATTCAATATAGTTTCCTTCGAGGGCAATCGAAGGGCTAATACAGCGATTATAGCAGCCATAGTACGATTTCTCTTTATCCTCAAAATAGGCCTCAGTTTCGGCGATTATTATTTCATTAGTGTTGAATTTCTTTCCGGAGAGCATTCTCTTGAGGTCTGCGAACAGAAAATAGTCGCTGGGGGCCAGATCTGGAGAATATGGTGGGTGGGGAAGCAATTCGAAACGCAACTCATGTATTTTTGCCATCAGTGATTGAACATTGTTGTTTTTGAGAGATTGTGAGCTGGCGCGGCACCCACTTTACACTGAGCTTTCACATGCCCAAATATTCATGAACGATATGTCCAACACGTTCCTTTGATATCTTCAGAGTCTCAGCTATCTCGATCAACTTTACTTTACGGTCATTCAAAATTATTTTGTGGATTTTTTTTATGTTTTTTGGTCTAACCACCTCTTTTGGGCGACCAGTCTGCGGAGCATCATCGATACTGATAACGCCTGTGCAGAATTTAGTCACTCACAAATGGTGGATTTTCCTGGTGCAGAGTCCGGGTAGCACCCATCAAAAAGCAGTGATAAATCAACACAAAAGTCGCTTCACTAAAATTGCTATAGCTCACGAACCAATGGACCGATCGCTGTCAAATTTATACACTAGCGAAAAACCAAATGGAAATGAATATGGTGGCGCCCTCTAATTGGAACTTTAATAAATAAAGGGTTTTCCAATTGGAACTTGACAACTTTGAACGTTCACTGTGAACGCATCCTTAAACCAATTTCCAAAGTGTCAATGTCAAAATATTCAGTAAAGTCAACATTTTCATCATGACGAAGTACATGAACGAACAACGTTTACAAATAATTAAAATTTACTACCACAATTCCGGGTCGGTGACTGCAACTTTAAGAGCGTTAACGCCAATTTTTGGTCGTAATAATCGTCCCAGTAGACAAGCAATTCATAGTCTAGTGAACAAATTCGAATCTAAATATTCGCTGTTGGATGTTCCCGTACCAGTGAGACTACGAGTTGGTCGAAGTACCGAGAATATTGCTGCCGTGCAAGCGTCCGTCGCAAAAGAACCAAAACAGTCGATTCCACGGCGTTCTCAAGAATTGGGCATCGCTCAGACCACACTATGGCGAATATTGCGAAAGGATCTTGGCCTACACCTAGATCAAGTTAACTCAAGAACTAAAGCCACTCGATCATATAAAGCGACGTACGTTCTCGAATTGGGCTCTTGAAATGTTGGAAGAAGATGACAAATTTCATCGCAAAATCGTCTTCAGTGATGAAGCGCACTTTTGGTTAAAATATGCGTTATTGGTCAGGTGAAAACCCTCATGTGCTTCAAGAAACACCACTTCATCCACAAAAAATAACTGTATGGTGTGGTTTTCATGCCGGTGGTGTCATTGGGCCGTTTTTTTCGTTGATGAAAATGACCGTCACGTTACAGTCAATGGAAACCGCTACAGAGACATGTTGCAACGTTATTTCTTTGGCCAATTGCATGGGTTAGACATCAACGATATGTGGTTTCAACAAGACGGTGCCACAAGCCACACAGCGGGTGTAACAATCGACTTATTGAAATCCAAATTCGGTGAAGGTGTTCTATCGAGAAAATTGGGTTCAACGAATCAACCGCTGCAAACGTGCACGCGGTGGACATATGAGCGAAGTCGAATTCCATAATTAAATGTTTTGATCGTACTTCAAGCCAATAATACAATTTTCGAAAAATCTAAAATGGTTTGCGTTTTATTCAAAAAGAAAGTTGTCAAGTCCTTAATGGAAAACCCTTTAGTATCAATGATTTTGAAGAGGCTTGTACGAACTTCTGAATGACCATTAGCGCCAACAAAACTCAAGTTATGTATGTGGGCAAAACTCGAGCACATTGATTGGCAAACTTGTTGGAACAACACAAGGTAAAAAAAAATTTAAAATTAAAAACCATTATATTGAGTTTGCAAAATGGACAGAATATTTATTGAATGTAAACATTGAATGCATTTCGAAAAGTTTACTGCTAATCTTCAGCAGTACAACTAAAATTTGAGGGTGATTCTATTGTGTGAATACAGCTAATTATTGAATATATACAAAAATATTTGACAGAAAAATATACACTTTTTAACAAATACAAACAAACAAACTAATGAGAAACAATTGGTGTATTTATGTGATTGGACTGAATCGGAAATATTATAAAGAGCGAACGACAAGTGTCGGTTTACATCGCGAAAAATAGCAAAAAAAAGGGAATCAAAACAAATTGAACAATTCGGACTGGATATTGCCTATGTCCAAATTCATCGCCGTCGAATCTACGTGGAGATTTGAGTGAATGGTTTGAAGTACGTAATGGTCTGCGACAGGGATGTACAATTTCACCTCTTCTATTCATTATTTATATGGACAAGCTGATCAAATCAGCCAATTTAAGGGGTAGAGTAGCTTTGGGGGGCATTATTATCTCTGCACTCGCTTACGCAGATGATCTGGTACTGTTTGGCAATTTTGAAGAGGAGCTGCAAAAAAGTATCAAAGATTTGGAAAAGGCTTGTACGATCTTCGGTATGACCATTAGCGGCACAAAAACTCAAGTAATGCATGTGAGTAAAACTCGAAAGCCAATTCATTGCACATTGAATGGCAATTTGCTGGAGCAAGTTTTCCAATTCAAATATTTGGGTTGCATCTTTTCGGAAGATGGCAAGTTTAATAAAGAGTTTGAACAGCGTAGGGTTAATGGAAATAAAGTAGTAACGCAACTTAGATCACACGTTTTCAATAAACGTGAATTGAGTACAGAAACAAAGATGTTGATTACGGGTCAATCTTCAGACCAGCTATTCTATATGGTAGCGAGAGCTGGGTTGATTCTGAGAATTTGATTCATGATTTGAAAGTGTCTGATATGAAAGTGTTGAGCACGGTCGGGAGACTAGCGCCGCGATCAGTGGGAAAACAGAATTCGAAATGAGACGATTCGGGGGATTTAAATGTCGATTCAGTAGGAGAGGAAGAAGGATAAAACTCAAAATTTGGCTCTCGATCGGGGTTTGTGGAGAGCTATTGTTAGGGGTATATGAGGCTTTTTGTTTCGTAAAACAGACCAGGCGCTGAAAGGCAATAATGGTCTTTAAATGCTTGTTGCTGTTGTTATCATAAATAAACCAAAATAAACTGGGGGTGGTTCAGCTGAAAGAGCTGTGTATTACAAGCTAATAGACCGATTTGGCTTGAAAAAATCATGTAGATTTAGTTAAGCTATCAACTCATTCCATCAGATTTTTCACGGACCTATTGATCTGCTTAGTAAAGGGTGATTTTTTAAGTGGTTTCTTTTTGAAAATCGAAAAAAACGCAAAAAATTTCGAAAAGTGAATCAAATCTTTATTGAAATCGATAAATTTGTTCTTGCCATTTACTTTTTGAAAATAATTTCATGCAAATGTTGGCCGCAGCTACGGCGCAAATGGTCCATACGGGAAGTCCAATTTTGGCACACTCTCTCCAACATATCGGCCGGAATCCGAATCCAACATATCGCCAATAACGCGTTCGATGTTGTCCTCCAAGTCGGCAATCGTTGCTGGCTTGTCCGCATAGACGAGAGACTTAACGTAGCCCCACAAAAAATAATCCAGGGGCGTTAAATCGCACGATCTGGCCGGCCAATGAACGGGGCCGAAACGAGAGATGAACTGTTTGCCGAACTTACGGCGCAGTTCGTCCATGGATGGACCCGATTTGCAAGCGTTGCTCGTTTGTAAGTCTTTCCATCTTGAAATTGCAAAGCATACTGAGCATTTTTGACTGTGACAGACGTCAGTTGGAATTTGACATCTGTCAAAAAATTAAACGTCAAAAAGAAACCAGCTAAAAAATCACCCTTTATAATGCAGCAAAGAGAATTTAACACGAGCCATGTTAGACGACTCAAGCTGCGTTGTTCATGATAGCCGAAGCCATTAACATGTTCCAAGTTTGATTATGTCATAATTTCTTATATTTTCAGGTTCCCCATATAATTATGTGGCGAAGAAGTATACTAGCGACGTTTGTGGTAGCCCTCGCAATCAGCAACGCTACAGATCCACTCTCAGATGAATTCATTGAAGAAATAAACGCCAAAGCGAACACTTGGAAGGTGATTATAATATAGTGATTATTGAGGAATAGACACTATTCTAGTATAGCTGTAACAGATCGAATTTTTTTATGTTCCTATTTCTCATATTTTTGCTATTTCTTCTAATATGCACACAAAACAATGTTCTTTAGCAATTAATAAGGAGAACCCAGCTGTAGAGTAGTGGTTAGCGTACAGGCTTAGCAAGCATGGGGACGTATGTTCGAGTCTCACTAGCGGCCGTTTGATTTTCTATCAATTTCATCATTGCTAATAACAGTGATATATTTATGGGAGACAAACTAACACATAAAATAGTGATGTTCGACTCACGGAGTGTTTCGGAGGACACTTTAAGCCGTCGGTCCCGCGTGTGTGCACGAAGAGGATTTTGAGTTAGCACAGACACACGTAAATTGACTATCTTAACGCTAAGGTTGTGTTATTGGGTATTTCAATATTCAATACACCACCGCAAAAAAGGTAGTAGCCATTCATGGGCTCGAGCATTCGAATGCGGTGCAGTCGTGCCCTGCAAGCCCCTCACCAATGTATTCGAATAATAGTTCTCATGCTGGTGGTATTCATGGAATACGAAAAAAAAGACTGAACACACCTAACGGTACACAATTCGGTCTATAAATACTGAATAATGAATGAATGAATGAATGAATTTGTACTTTCTTCTACTAATGAATTATTACTTTTCAAGAACATGACAAGTGTAAATTTGCAAAAAGTGTATGGTGTGCTGAATCGTATACGCCACACAAAGCATTTTATACCCAACTATATCAAACGTGATATGGCTGCAGCGCTGATTGATCCCATAATGGACTATGGTGATGTAGTTACATATGGTTGGGGTGCACAGCACACAGCACTCAAAATCAAACACATCGTGATATCGTCGCTGATAACGACAAGATCAGATACATTTACGGATTAAAACGTAATGTTCATGTAACTGAATATCGTGAGCGTCTGAATGGATTGACCCCTGAAAGCAGAGCTAAACTGCATTCAGCGATCTTGATGTTCAAGCAGTTGTCAAATAGTTCACCCGGGTATTTGAATCACATGTTCGTAAAAAACGGTGAATCTTCGCGGTATCCCGATGACCTTCGTGTAAATTTCAATCCGTGTACTGCATTTGATACCCGTGCATTCAGTTATTCGGCAATTAATTTTTGGAATAGTGTACCGGTAGATATTAGAAATTCTAAATCTTTGCCGGTCAATGAATCGTATTTATCATCTCAAATTTACTCATGTCGCGAAATTCTCGGATTGATGTCATGAAATTTCTTATCAATTAATTAGTTATAATTTAGTACTAGTATACTATTTTTTCATTCTCATTTGCTTATTCATTGATGTTAACGTAATTTAATTGCAAAAATTATTATTGTATTTTCCCCTGGCTCTCCAGAATCAGGCCAGTTTTGCCATGGTTTTCCGGATTCAATACTGGTATTAAAGCTCCATTTTAATACTATCCCTCCCTGGCTGTACTCTCTTTGCAAAAGACGCACCATGGGTGGAATTTATGCCGTATTGGGTCTCTGACCAGCATGTTCTGAGCTTGCTTTGAACACGTATTGGCATAAATGTAGGTTTCGATTCTAATAAAAGAAGAGCTCATTTGAAATGAGTTTCTCAAAAATGTTAACTTTTCAAAAAATCCAGTTGAAATCCTTTTAAAAAAAAAATAATCATTAATTGGATTGTCTTAAAATAGCATCACTTTGTTTCGGTTTATCATTCAATGGTTTAATTTTTACTTTCTCCTGGACTATCATGTTTGACGTGTAAATCTCGATTGGCAGTTCATTCAACTAAATGCTATTTCATGCAGTGTTGGGATTTTTCATTTGTTCCTTGACCATTTGAAAATTGGGATCATTTTCAATTGATTTCAGAGCCCAATCCGCGAACTCCCGACGCAAACGATGGTCATTAGGCTTCAGTTCTTGGGCCAGAATCATCTTATAGGGATGTAGGCCAAGATCCAACCGCAAAATACGCCAGGTAGTCATCCTGGACAGGCCCAATTCCTGAGATCGGCGTGAAACGGACAATTCACGGTTTTCCTCGATACTGGCCTGTACGGCGGCTATATTCGTTGTGGAAGCGTGAAACTACTCATGATTAAATGGCAAACCTTACTGATAACAACTGACAGTAGAAGTCAAAAATGTCAGCTCAAATGAGCCCGATAGGGACATTCAAAATCATATCACCCCTATTGGGAAACCCTTTACAAATCTAATATCAATTTTTTCATGCTGATCTCAAACACTTACTACTTGTGTCCCACCCAGAGAATCTATATGGTTTTTTTGGATTTATTATGATCACAGATTGATGGGTGTTTTTAATGGATACAAGATATGCAATGAGCCTTTTTTCGAATAAAGAGGCTAATGGACACTGAATTGGATTTCACTGTAAATCGCGGGTTCGTTTATGTTCATTTTAAATGATTCTAAATTCGTTCGGAAACATACGTCCTTCCAAAAATCTCTCTTTTAAATACATTTGTCCACCTTTTCGTCAAATATTCCGTCAAACTTAGTATCGCTCCAACACATATATGTAGGGCTGAGAGTAAAAACGGTTAAAAACATTTTATCTCCTGCTCACACCAAGGAAAATTCTCGTAAGCGCGAGCATGACGTAAGATGTTTTTAACCGTTTTTACTCTCAGCCCGACATATATTTGTCTGTTAGCTGCGCATGTATCGGGTATTATCCATAATGTCTCCCTTATTGTTTACATGTTCGATGTTATTCTACACATATTTCGTGTGATACAAAAAAGACAGCGAGATTAACCACTTCCGCCAAAACAAAGATATGCCATCAAATTTGCACAACAAATTTATTTGTGTAAGAAGCGAGCTGTGTGAATACTTTAAATCAGTTTGGCTTCTTCGGAATCTTTCAAAATGGATCTTCATCAATTTGAAGATAATTAAAACGATTTTATATTTTTATTTAGATCTTTAATTTCAAGTTCTTCTTGAGTATGCTCATGATTCTAATTGATTAATATACAAACAATTTCTCTAATAGAATTTTAAAAATCCATATTCCTATCAAGGCCGGCCGCAATTTTCATCCATCAACACCAACGTCATACTTACGTAGTTTAATGGGCGTTCATCCAGACTCGAAAAACTTTAGAGCAGCAACCAAGTTCATGGGCACTATTCGTGAGGACTTACCAGAGAATTTTGATTCGCGCACTAGATGGCCTAATTGCCCAACTATCCAAGAAATACGGTATGAACTTTTGAATTATTACCATTGAAATATTTCATACAACTATATAAATATAATGTGATTCAACAGAGATCAGGGATCATGTGGGAGCTGTTGGGCGTTTGGAGGTTTGTAATTTCAATCTTATTTTTAGTGAATGAACTTCAATCTATTAAGCTTTTCAGGGCTTTCGAGGTTAGAACCTAATTCGATTTAGGAAATGTTTGAGTTCTCATAATTTTAAATGTTTATCATCGACACAATTTTATATTGTGATGAGAGTACAATGGATCTTGAAACACCCCCGTGAGATTCTCTCAAAAACGAAAGCAGTATCAGTTTGGAAATATGATACAAACAAAAAAATATAACATACCAATAAAACATAACTCTATATCGAATTTAGGCGTGCGATATGATGTTACATGATTGGTATAGAAAGAAAATAAACCAACATCTACGTTGATCGTTGATATCTTCTTGAAAACATGTGAACATGTCCGACGTTTTATATATTTGTACAATATAAAACTTGAATACCCGATTTGAAATCGTTCCTGATCAAAATCTCGCGGTCAAACATATTTTTTGTTGAAATGTTTTATCCTAATCGTCTTATTCTTTTTTCTTCTTTATATCCTACACGACATCATTATATTAATTTTTTGCATATTTACGAAATGTGCATAGTTTCGAATTTCGGTGTTAAGTTCTTTTTTAAATCCTTTATTTAATTCAAACTATAACGGTAAGTGTAATAATTTCGTCGTTCTTTATAAATCATTAAATAGGAGTTATGTAGACACAAGAAGGAATGTAGCTATTTAGTTTCTTAAATAGGCTATTTTAGGATTTATTTAGGAACGCAACACCTATATAGATGGGCAAATGCTACCTAGGTAATGACTTAAAAATCAAATACACAAAATTGTTTCAGTTGATTGTAAACTAATACTACATGAACATTGTATCATAAGCATGGACACATAATGTCATGAAAGTGTGTCAATTACATGGAAATACTAATCTAATTTACTATTTTCTTCCATAATTTTTTTCCATGCAATCAGCTGTAGAAGCCATGTCAGATCGAGTAAGATTGGTTCAATGAAAATGATTTAAGATATTCGTAAAGCCGGGTCATTTTGGATTTTTATAACTTATGGGTTTTGAATGAACTCCGATTTTATTTCTTATTCAATCTTATTCAGTGAATAAAATTGTTATAAATAATAATTCCTTAAATTTTATTCACTAACAAAAATCAAAATCCTGTTTCATATTACGCCTCAAATCATACGTTTGTCTTAATCGTTTGTTTTTTCCAAAACTTGTAAGAAAAAACATCATTTTGAAATGAAAAATGGATTTTAAGTGATTTTTTTCTACAAACCACAATACATTCTAATTTATGTTACACACGACAGCCATTTTTGGATCTTATGAGAGATGAAAAAGTCGATGATATCTAAATATTTAAAAACATGTTATTTTATTTTTTTATAGGCTGTTTGAAATTCAATATTATTCATTTTGTTTGTTTTATTGCATGTTAAAAAAAGAGTTAGAAGGAACAAGACAAATGTATAGAAAGGGCATGAAATGCAACTAGATTTTGACTTTTATTAGTAAATAATATCGTAGTAACTATTACTTTTTATTCAATCGAGAGACTGTTCCTCAGTATATCCCTCACTGTGAGAATGTCACTGAGGAGGAAGATAGTATGAATGAGATATATTCCTCCTCAGTGGAGAGAGATATAATTAATTATCTCTTGAGAATATAACAAGACCAAAATTAAATAATGATGATAATAAAAACATATATCTCATCAAAACGATCTCCCTCCTCAATGACGGACTCAAACTCAGGAATCCCCTGAGGAACAGTCTGGCTTACGGGTTACCCTGAAAATTCCCGATTTTTTTTTTCCCGAACACTGAATTTCCCAAAAACGGTCTTCGATTTTTCCCGAATTTTTTTTTCCGAAAGCGGAATTTCCCGAAAAATTATTATCCGAAAAAAGAAACCTTGGAGAACAAATTTCCGAAAAAAAAATCCGGAAAATATTTTCCCGAAATCCTTTTTTCCCGAGCACTGAATTTCCCAGAAGTGAGTGTGGGAAAAGTTCCCATTAGGCATTTTCAAATCGAAAATAACCGATAGACAAAGGCTTCATACAGAAGTGTGTGTAGACAAAGTCCCGATTGGGCATTTTCAAATCGAAAATAGCCGATAGACAAAGGCTTCATACAGAAGTGTGTGTAGACAAAGTCCCGATTGGGCATTTACAAATCGAAAATAGCCGATAGACAAAGGCTTCATACAGAAGTGTGTGTAGACAAAGTCCCGATTGGGTATTTTCAATTCGAAAATAGCCAATAGACAAAGGCTTCATACAGAAGTGTGTGTAGACAAAGTCCCGATTGGGCATTTTCAATTCAAAAATAGCCGATAGATAAAGGCTTCATACAGAAGTGTGTGTAGACAAAGTCCCGATTGGGCATTTTCAAATCGAAAATAGCCGATAGACAAAGGCTTCATACAGAAGTGTGTGTAGACAAAGTCCCGATTGGGCATTTTGAATTCAAAAATAGCCGATAGATAAAGGCTTCATACAGAAGTGTATGTAGACAAAGTCCCGATTGGGCATTTTCAATTCAAAAATAACGAATAGACAAAGGCTTCATACAGAAGTGTGTGTAGACAAAGTCCCGATTGGGCATTTTCAAATCGAAAATAACCAATAGACAAAGGGTTCATACAGAAGTGTTTGTAGACAAAGTCCCGATTGGGCATTTTGAATTCAAAAATAGCCGATAGATAAAGGCTTCATACAGAAGTGTGTGTAGACAAAGTCCCGATTGGGCATTTTCAAATCGAAAATAGCCGATAGACAAAGGCTTCATACAGAAGTGTGTGTAGACAAAGTCCCGATTGGGTATTTTCAATTCGAAAATAGCCAATAGACAAAGGCTTCATACAGAAGTGTGTGTAGACAAAGTCCCGATTGGGCATTTTCAAATCGAAAATAACCAATAGACAAAGGGTTCATACAGAAGTGTTTGTAGACAAAGTCCCGATTGGGCATTTTGAATTCAAAAATAGCCGATAGATAAAGGCTTCATACAGAAGTGTGTGTAGACAAAGTCCCGATTGGGCATTTTCAAATCGAAAATAGCCGATAGACAAAGGCTTCATACAGAAGTGTGTGTAGACAAAGTCCCGATTGGGCATTTACAAATCGAAAATAGCCGATAGACAAAGGCTTCATACAGAAGTGTGTGTAGACAAAGTCCCGATTGGGTATTTTCAATTCGAAAATAGCCAATAGACAAAGGCTTCATACAGAAGTGTGTGTAGACAAAGTCCCGATTGGGCATTTTGAATTCAAAAATAGCCGATAGATAAAGGCTTCATACAGAAGTGTATGTAGACAAAGTCCCGATTGGGCATTTTCAATTCAAAAATAACGAATAGACAAAGGCTTCATACAGAAGTGTGTGTAGACAAAGTCCCAATTGGGCATTTTCAAATCGAAAATAACCAATAGACAAAGGCTTCATACAGAAGTGTGTGTAGACAAAGTGCCGATTGGGCATTTTCAAATCGAAAATAGCCGATAGACAAAGGCTTCATACAGAAGTGTGTGTAGACAAAGTCCCGATTGGGAATTTACAAATCGAAAATAGCCGATAGACAAAGGCTTCATACAGAAGTGTTTGTAGACAAAGTCCCGATTGGGTATTTTCAATTCGAAAATAGCCAATAGACAAAGGCTTCATACAGAAGTGTGTGTAGACAAAGTCCCGATTGGGCATTTTCAATTCAAAAATAGCCGATAGATAAAGGCTTCATACAGAAGTGTGTATAGACAAAGTCCCGATTGGGCATTTTGAATTCAAAATAGCCGATAGATAAAGGCTTCATACAGAAGTGTGTGTAGACAAAGTCCCGATTGGGCATTTTCATTCCAAAAATAGCCGATAGACAAAGGCTTCATACAGAAGTGTGTGTAGACAAAGTCCCGATTGGGCATTTTCAAATCGAAAATAACCAATAGACAAAGGCTTCATACAGAAGTGTTTGTAGACAAAGTCCCGATTGGGCATTTTGAATTCAAAAATAACCGATAGATAAAGGCTTCATACAGAAGTGTGTGTAGACAAAGTCCCGATTGGGCATTTTCAAATCGAAAATAGCCGATAGACAAAGGCTTCATACAGAAGTGTGTGTAGACAAAGTCCCGATTGGGCATTTTCAAATCGAAAATAACCAATAGACAAAGGCTTCATACAGAAGTGTTTGTAGACAAAGTCCCGATTGGGCATTTTGAATTCAAAAATAGCCTATAGATAAAGGCTTCATACAGAAGTGTGTGTAGACAAAGTCCCGATTGGGCATTTTCAAATCGAAAATAGCCGATAGACAAAGGCTTCATACAGAAGTGTGTGTAGACAAAGTCCCGATTGGGCATTTACAAATCGAAAATAGCCGATAGACAAAGGCTTCATACAGAAGTGTGTGTAGACAAAGTCCCGATTGGGCATTTTGAATTCAAAAATAGCCGATAGATAAAGGCTTCATGCAGAAGTGTGTGTAGACAAAGTCCCGATTGGGCATTTTCAAATCGAAAATAACCAATAGACAAAGGCTTCATACAGAAGTGTTTGTAGACAAAGTCCCGATTGGGCATTTTGAATTCAAAAATAGCCGATAGATAAAGGCTTCATACAGAAGTGTGTGTAGACAAAGTCCCGATTGGGCATTTTCAAATCGAAAATAGCCGATAGACAAAGGCTTCATACAGAAGTGTGTGTAGACAAAGTCCCGATTGGGCATTTACAAATCGAAAATAGCCGATAGACAAAGGCTTCATACAGAAGTGTGTGTAGACAAAGTCCCGATTGGGTATTTTCAATTCGAAAATAGCCAATAGACAAAGGCTTCATACAGAAGTGTGTGTAGACAAAGTCCCGATTGGGCATTTTCAAATCGAAAATAGCCGATAGACAAAGGCTTCATACAGAAGTGTGTGTAGACAAAGTCCCGATTGGGCATTTTCAATTCAAAAATAGCCGATAGATAAAGGCTTCATACAGAAGTGTGTGTAGACAAAGTCCCGATTGGGCATTTTCAATTCAAAAATAACGAATAGACAAAGGCTTCATACAGAAGTGTGTGTAGACAAAGTCCCGATTGGGCATTTTCAAATCGAAAATAACCAATGGACAAAGGCTTCATACAGAAGTGTTTGTAGACAAAGTCCCGATTGGGCATTTTGAATTCAAAAATAGCCGATAGATAAAGGCTTCATACAGAAGTATGTGTAGACAAAGTCCCGATTGGGCATTTTCAAATCGAAAATAGCCGATAGACAAAGGCTTCATACAGAAGTGTGTGTAGACAAAGTCCCGATTGGGCATTTTCAATTCAAAAATAGCCGATAGATAAAGGCTTCATACAGAAGTGTGTGTAGACAAAGTCCCGATTGGGCATTTTCAATTCAAAAATAACGAATAGACAAAGGCTTCATACAGAAGTGTGTGTAGACAAAGTCCCGATTGGGCATTTTCAAATCGAAAATAACCAATGGACAAAGGCTTCATACAGAAGTGTTTGTAGACAAAGTCCCGATTGGGCATTTTGAATTCAAAAATAGCCGATAGATAAAGGCTTCATACAGAAGTATGTGTAGACAAAGTCCCGATTGGGCATTTTCAAATCGAAAATAGCCGATAGACAAAGGCTTCATACAGAAGTGTGTGTAGACAAAGTCCCGATTGGGCATTTTGAATTCAAAAATAGCCGATAGATAAAGGCTTCATACAGAAGTGTGTGTAGACAAAGTCCCGATTGGGCATTTTCAAATCGAAAATAACCAATAGACAAAGGCTTCATACAGAAGTGTTTGTAGACAAAGTCCCGATTGGGCATTTTGAATTCAAAAATAGCCGATAGATAAAGGCTTCATACAGAAGTGTGTGTAGACAAAGTCCCGATTGGGCATTTTCAAATCGAAAATAGCCGATAGACAAAGGCTTCATACAGAAGTGTGTGTAGACAAAGTCCCGATTGGGCATTTACAAATCGAAAATAGCCGATAGACAAAGGCTTCATACAGAAGTGTGTGTAGACAAAGTCCCGATTGGGTATTTTCAATTCGAAAATAGCCAATAGACAAAGGCTTCATACAGAAGTGTGTGTAGACAAAGTCCCGATTGGGCATTTTCAAATCGAAAATAGCCGATAGACAAAGGCTTCATACAGAAGTGTGTGTAGACAAAGTCCCGATTGGGCATTTTCAATTCAAAAATAGCCGATAGATAAAGGCTTCATACAGAAGTGTGTGTAGACAAAGTCCCGATTGGGCATTTTCAATTCAAAAATAACGAATAGACAAAGGCTTCATACAGAAGTGTGTGTAGACAAAGTCCCGATTGGGCATTTTCAAATCGAAAATAACCAATGGACAAAGGCTTCATACAGAAGTGTTTGTAGACAAAGTCCCGATTGGGCATTTTGAATTCAAAAATAGCCGATAGATAAAGGCTTCATACAGAAGTATGTGTAGACAAAGTCCCGATTGGGCATTTTCAAATCGAAAATAGCCGATAGACAAAGGCTTCATACAGAAGTGTGTGTAGACAAAGTCCCGATTGGGCATTTACAAATCGAAAATAGCCGATAGACAAAGGCTTCATACAGAAGTGTGTGTAGACAAAGTCCCGATTGGGTATTTTCAATTCGAAAAAAGCCAATAGACAAAGGCTTCATACAGAAGTGTGTGTAGACAAAGTCCCGATTGGGCATTTTCAAATCGAAAATAGCCGATAGACAAAGGCTTCATACAGAAGTGTGTGTAGACAAAGTCCCGATTGGGCATTTTCAATTCAAAAATAGCCGATAGATAAAGGCTTCATACAGAAGTGTGTGTAGACAAAGTCCCGATTGGGCATTTTCAATTCAAAAATAACGAATAGACAAAGGCTTCATACAGAAGTGTGTGTAGACAAAGTCCCGATTGGGCATTTTCAAATCGAAAATAACCAATAGACAAAGGCTTCATACAGAAGTGTTTGTAGACAAAGTCCCGATTGGGCATTTACAAATCGAAAATAGCCGATAGACAAAGGCTTCATACAGAAGTGTGTGTAGACAATGTCCCGATTGGGTATTTTCAATTCGAAAATAGCCAATGGACAAAGGCTTCATACAGAAGTGTGTGTAGACAAAGTCCCGATTGGGCATTTTGAATTCAAAAATAGCCGATAGATAAAGGCTTCATACAGAAGTATGTGTAGACAAAGTCCTGTTTGGGCATTTTCAAATCGAAAATAGCCGATAGACAAAGGCTTCATACAGAAGTGTGTGTAGACAAAGTCCCGATTGGGCATTTTCAAATCGAAAATAACCAATAGACAAAGGCTTCATACAGAAGTGTGTGTAGACAAAGTCCTGTTTGGGCATTTTCAAATCGAAAATAGCCGATAGACAAAGGCTTCATACAGAAGTGTGTGTAGACAAAGTCCTGATTGGGCATTTTCAATTCAAAAAAAGGCAATAGACAAAGGCTTCATACAGAAGTATGTGTAGACAAAGTCCTGATTGGGCATTTTCAAATCGAAAATAGCCGATAGACAAAGGCTTCATACAGAAGTATGTGTAGACAAAGTCCCGATTGGGCATTTTCAAATCGAAAATAGCCGATAGACAAAGGCTTCATACAGAAGTGTGTGTAGACAAAGTCCCGATTGGGCATTTACAAATCGAAAATAGCCGATAGACAAAGGCTTCATACAGAAGTGTGAGTAGACAATGTCCCGATTGGGTATTTTCAATTCGAAAATAGCCAATGGACAAAGGCTTCATACAGAAGTGTGTGTAGACAAAGTCCCGATTGGGCATTTTCAATTCAAAAATAGCGAATAGACAAAGGCTTCATACAGAAGTGTGTGTAGACAAAGTCCCGATTGGGCATTTTCAAATCGAAAATAGCCGATAGACAAAGGCTTCATACAGAAGTGTGTGTAGACAAAGTCCCGATTGGGCATTTTGAATTCAAAAATAGCCGATAGATAAAGGCTTCATACAGAAGTGTGTGTAGACAAAGTCCCGATTGGGCATTTTCAAATCGAAAATAGCCGATAGACAAAGGCTTCATACAGAAGTGTGTGTAGACAAAGTCCCGATTGGGCATTTACAAATCGAAAATAGCCGATAGACAAAGGCTTCATACAGAAGTGTGTGTAGACAAAGTCCCGATTGGGTATTTTCAATTCGAAAATAGCCAATAGACAAAGGCTTCATACAGAAGTGTGTGTAGACAAAGTCCCGATTGGGCATTTTCAATTCAAAAATAGCCGATAGATAAAGGCTTCATACAGAAGTGTGTGTAGACAAAGTCCCGATTGGGCATTTTCAATTCAAAAATAGCCGATAGATAAAGGCTTCATACAGAAGTGTGTGTAGACAAAGTCCCGATTGGGCATTTTCAATTCGAAAATAGCCAATAGACAAAGGCTTCATACAGAAGTGTGTGTAGACAAAGTCCCGATTGGGCATTTTCAAATCGAAAATAGCCGATAGACAAAGGCTTCATACAGAAGTGTGTGTAGACAAAGTCCCGATTGGGCATTTTGAATTCAAAAATAGCCGATAGATAAAGGCTTCATACAGAAGTGTGTGTAGACAAAGTCCCGATTGGGCATTTTCAAATCGAAAATAGCCGATAGACAAAGGCTTCATACAGAAGTGTGTGTAGACAAAGTCCCGATTGGGCATTTACAAATCGAAAATAGCCGATAGACAAAGGCTTCATACAGAAGTGTGTGTAGACAAAGTCCCGATTGGGCATTTTCAATTCAAAAATAACGAATAGACAAAGGCTTCATACAGAAGTGTGTGTAGACAAAGTCCCGATTGGGCATTTTCAAATCGAAAATAACCAATAGACAAAGGCTTCATACAGAAGTGTTTGTAGACAAAGTGCCGATTGGGCATTTTGAATTCAAAAATAGCCGATAGATAAAGGCTTCATACAGAAGTATGTGTAGACAAAGTCCCGATTGGGCATTTTCAAATCGAAAATAGCCGATAGACAAAGGCTTCATACAGAAGTGTGTGTAGACAAAGTCCCGATTGGGCATTTACAAATCGAAAATAGCCGATAGACAAAGGCTTCATACAGAAGTGTGTGTAGACAATGTCCCGATTGGGTATTTTCAATTCGAAAATAGCCAATGGACAAAGGCTTCATACAGAAGTGTGTGTAGACAAAGTCCCGATTGGGCATTTTCAATTCAAAAATAGCGAATAGACAAAGGCTTCATACAGAAGTGTGTGTAGACAAAGTCCCGATTGGGCATTTTCAAATCGAAAATAGCCGATAGACAAAGGCTTCATACAGAAGTGTGTGTAGACAAAGTCCCGATTGGGCATTTTGAATTCAAAAATAGCCGATAGATAAAGGCTTCATACAGAAGTGTGTGTAGACAAAGTCCCGATTGGGCATTTTCAAATCGAAAATAGCCGATAGACAAAGGCTTCATACAGAAGTGTGTGTAGACAAAGTCCCGATTGGGCATTTACAAATCGAAAATAGCCGATAGACAAAGGCTTCATACAGAAGTGTGTGTAGACAAAGTCCCGATTGGGTATTTTCAATTCGAAAATAGCCAATAGACAAAGGCTTCATACAGAAGTGTGTGTAGACAAAGTCCCGATTGGGCATTTTCAATTCAAAAATAGCCGATAGATAAAGGCTTCATACAGAAGTGTGTGTAGACAAAGTCCCGATTGGGCCTTTTCAAATCGAAAATAGCCGATAGACAAAGGCTTCATACAGAAGTGTGTGTAGACAAAGTCCCGATTGGGCATTTTCAAATCGAAAATTGCCGATAGACAAAATTCCTTATTTCGGGAATTTCTTTTTCAGGATTTTATTTTTCGGGAAATCGGATTCTGCGGAAATTGTTTTCATGAAATTCATTTTAAGGATTTTATTTTTCGGGAAAATGGAACATTTTCCAATTTCGGGAAAATATTTTTCGGGAAATTCTTGTCGGTAATTTTCGGGGACACCGGCTTACGACTTCATACATTAAATAAGATTTAATTAGTAGCATTTATTCCTTCATTGAAATTAATGAGGAATAAGATCTTATTACTTTATCTAATTTGTCCCAGCTATACGTAGATATTCGTGCTTTACTCATAGGAAATCGATAGCATTTTATTATTATATTTTCTAATTGTGATTAGGAGTGCATTCACAGTAATGGTGAATCTCATTTCCATTATTCGGCCGAGGATCTTGTTTCATGTTGTCACACCTGCGGTTTTGGATGCAACGGAGGATTTCCGGGTGCCGCTTGGAGTCATTGGGTACACAAAGGATTAGTTTCCGGAGGTCAATATAATTCTCATCAAGGTTGCCAACCTTATGAAATCGCACCTTGTGAACACCACGTAAGTGAATTACTCATAGGTTATCGATTGTTTCTTATATCATATTAATCTTTTCTTTTATATTCTTTAAATGTGGCTTAGGTAAATGGAACCCGAGGTCCTTGTGTGGGTAATGTATCTTGAACTAAACGAATTGAAAAAAATACCACGGGGAATTCACTCTGAAATTTACATTGCTATATGTTTCTATTATATATTTCTCATTAACACAGAGATTTTATCGTGTATTTTTTTTATTGTCGGTGAATTCGAATATGAATTCCCCGACAACATTAAAAATTACTAGTTTGGTTTAGATTTGAAGTTTAAAACGTATTGACCTTGGGTTTTTTAGTTTTCACCGCAAACTCATAGACTTAACCAATGTCAATATGTTAGATATATTTTACCGCCAAAAAGAAATATATTTACATTGGTAAAATCTATGCGTTCGCGGTGAAATTTAAGTAAAACCAATGCCAATGCGTCTTAAACTTCAATTCCAAACCAAATTGATAAATTTTCAATGTTCGTGGAATTTATTTTTGAATTCATCGACAATAAAGATAAATGTTCTTACGAATGTAAAACTAACTTTTCCGCGCATTTCCACGGGTTTACGGGTTTTTCATTGATTGCTTCACATTTGTATTGGATTTATGTTTATTTCTCATTGAATCATCATGCATATATTTAGAATAAATCACAGAAAATTTCAAGTCATAACGGTGAAATCGAATTTCAAGTCATTACACATCATGTATTAGAAAAACACAAATATTTCATCCAATTAAATGACGAAATTTGAATTTTGACCCCGAAAATCGAAAATTTTGTAGGGGAGGTAGTCCTACTACATCTCATCGGAATGACTTGAAATTTTGTGTGACTTTTTTTTTCATAAAAAAATAATATCCTGATAGTTCCAATTCGTTAGTACAATGCGAACTAGACATAGTCCCCATACAAATTCTTAATTATATTGAAAAACAGCCCATTTTTTGATTCGACTCCACTAGAGCTACCCGAAAAAATTATCCGATTAGGCTGAAAATTAATAGGTTTCTATTCCTAATGAAGACCAATGTGTGTGTAAATTTTTGATCAATTCCAATATCAATTTTTTGAGTTATCGTGTTAACCAATTTTCGCGTACAACGGACAACGTACCACACACGGACAAAAAATTGCTCCGGGAATGGTTGCAATCGTTTTTTTTTTGTCCGAAACGCATAGTAAATTCATTCCGGGAGTTTTGAATTTTTCGGACCGATCGCAATACTTTTGCTACACACAGTGGTGTGTGCGGAAAAGTAAAAAATACCCGAGAAATTCTCTGTGTGTAGTCGATATTGTTCAAATTAGTTCGAATTTGCACTATTATTTTGCCTTTTTTGAAAGAAGATTCCGAAGATATATCATAATTTGTTATTAGTTTTTAATATAAATGCTTCAAATACAAACCAATAATAACTAATACAAACTAATAGCAGAAAAATATGTACAAAACATATCATACATCTTCGCACTTTGAAATCCGCTAATAATTATTCTTTCTTCCACTATTAGTTATCGTTAAATGCTATTATTTTCTTTCAATGCAATTAAGTCTATGACTGTTGAGTAATTTTCCGCTTTGCAAAATACTTAAGTTTTTGCTATTATTCTATTGGTGCGATCATTCCGTCACGATGTCCCAATGTTGTAGCCACGCAATATAGCTAAACACATAGTACGCAATCAATGCATACATTCTCTATGAGTCGAGTTGATTACATTGTACCAATGTCGTGAACACATCCCTAATATATTATCAAGTCATGAATAAATAAAACACCCGTTTCCTTTGCAAATAAATGAAGGTGAAGGTGGAAAAACTCCAAAATGTCAGAACACTTGTGAAGAGGGTTATACAGTTCCATATGCAAAAGACAAACACTACGGCAAAAAATCGTATTCAATCAGCGAGCATCCCGATGAAATTCGTCAGGAAATTTTCGAAAATGGACCGGTCGAAGGAGCGTTCACTGTATATGAAGATTTGCTCAGCTATAAATCAGGCAAGACAGTTTAAAATTTCTGGATATTAGTAGTGTCCTTAAAATTTATGTTTTACGCAGGCGTCTATCAACATGTTCACGGAAAGGCTTTAGGTGGTCACGCGATTCGAATTCTAGGCTGGGGTATAGAAAACAACGTCCCGTACTGGCTCATTGCCAACTCATGGAACACAGACTGGTAAAGTTGTTAATTTTTAATTTTGAAACGACCCTAATGCTTTCGTTACTCTAATTTATATAGGGGAGACAACGGTTTTTTCAAGATTCTACGTGGCTCAGATCACTGTGGAATTGAGGGAGAAATATCTGCTGGCATTCCAGCCAATGCTAAATAATTACACATTTCCTTCCATTAGAGTGCAACCTTCGAGACGAACTATTATGATCGCACACGATTCTATGCTTAAGTAGAATAGTCAGAAATTCTAATATGCTGTGAGAATTATTGATGATTCAATAATTGTTCGCCTTAGAGATAGCACCTTTAAGATAAACAATCTAATGGAATTTGAATTTATAATGACAGTAAAAATGTTCAAATAAAACATTGATCTAACGAATCATTTTCACTACTTATTTATTTATTATCTTAAACGAATGCTTGCCAAGAAAACGTCAAGTTGTGCCCTATTCTATTTATGGCATCATTCTATCTGTACTGCAGATATGAAATCGCACCGCACCATAAATTAAATGCGGAAACACTTGACATTTTTCGTGTGGTGTTGCTTTGTAACAAATATTACTTTCAGAAAAAAAAATCATTTCTTTTTCTTCCCTTTGGATTCCGGCAGAGGAATTTCTTCTTCAGTATAAGCTGTAAAAGCATACAATCCGATAATAATGTAGACTGTGACAACTGCTGCTCCAACTGATAATGCCGTAATAGTGAATTCCGAATAGTCCGTATGTTCTTGCAGTTCGTATCGTGTACCAAAAAATGCCCCAAACGGCAATGTGAACATCAAAATACTATAAAATAATAAATACAGCAATGCTGATGCTGCTTGTTTGGAAATCAAGCGCTCTGTCAATTGGTCGTAGGTTTGCGTTTCATCATCTTGGTGATCCGCATATATATTCAATTCTCCCTTGTTTTTTGACTTCTCTTTTCCCATTTCGTATATTTGACTTGAACCTTTAAAAGAGCAACAATAAAATTACAAACCAAATTAATAAACAAGAGATCAGACACAACTGATCCTAATTTATCGAACATACTTATTGGAAATAGAAATGATTTTGTTTATATTTCACGTGATTGTTTATTTGCACTGTCATTCGGTGATGTGAAAACAACTGTCAAACACTTGTTCGTTCGATGTGAAGTTGTTTACTGTTGATCATTGAGTGTCGAGCCAAATGCCAATACTGTCATCCTAATACAATTACTTTTTATAATTGTTATCTTCGCAACAATTTGCGAGACATACAGAAAGAGAAAATTATTATGAATCAGATCAACAAAAATTTTATCAGATACATCAATTTTTACTCGCAGTAACATCATAACAAATAGTGAAGACATTTTTAATATATTTATTCATGTGCATTTAGTGTATGTGGCAGATAAACAAATCAAAAAAATACCAAAACTTACAAAAAATTTTCGATGACAGATTAAACTGATTATAAAATATTCATATATATGTTGAAATTCATTGCAATTGTCCATAATTCGAAAGTTGTTCGTATGAATAGGATTTTAAGATAGCATTGTGACCGTATTTTAAAATTCACCTGTGATTTCCCAGAAAATTTAAAAGCCATTGTTCGTTGGACGACACTTTAATCACTTATCGGAATAAATAAATGCGCATCTCATTGACACCATCACCACTTCCTCTGAATACGAAACGAATAATTTGATCGAAGCAAAACAACAAAACTAATCGTACATTTTGGTATAACAATAAATACATATTTTGTTGAGATGAAACCTCGAATTGAATACAATGAGTGTTTGCGAGATTCCCCCACATTTCGGTAAGATTATGATGAGCTATGCGTCGCTTCGCCCTGTTTTGAGCATACATTTTTCATTTACAGCAAGTATTTGGAGGAGGAAGAGATGTCTATTGAACATTTAGAACAAAAATTAGATCGAACACTCAAATTATGTACGGTAATGATTGATAGTGGAAAAGATTACGTGAAAAATCAGAGGTGAGTTAAATACATATTAAATTCGTATGTACTCTTGCTGATCATCCTATTGGTAATGTAATATGCATTTTTCCAGTGCTTTTGCCACTTCTATATGGGAGTTGCATTCACATTTTAGAGAGAATAAAACGGCACAGAATGCACTTAACAAAATTACAACATGCTTTCAGGTAAACAAAAATCACACAAATCTTATCCATATTGATATGAATCTTAAAATGCATTTTATTATTTTGTCTCGAACAGGAAATGAATAAATTTCAAACGATTCTATTGGATCAAGCAAGCTGCATTATTTTGAAAAATATTACATCATTTATTAAAACTGAGATCAAGGGTGTCAAAGATCAACGAGCGCATTTTTCAAAAGTATCGGATACTTATGATATAGCATTAGTTCGAAATGCTCAGGCAAACAAACATCGACCATTGGAAGTTAATGATGCGGTAAATACTCTTTCAGCTTCGTCGTCATGCTTCCGACACTGTGCACTCGACTACGTATACGCACTTACATCGCTGCAATCAAAGAAAATGCATGAAATTTTATCAACGGTAAGATATTTATGATATTATGTAGCTGAAACTAGATTAACCCTCTCGTGCATATGCGGGATCTGAAGAGTTCCGATTTTTGTTTAAAACAAATAAACTCTTTCCCATAATGTAGTAAATTTTTGTAATTTTACTTCTTAGAAACTGTTGCCGATATATATGAAACTTTTATATGGCAAAGGGAAAATTGGCAGTTCCAAGGGGGGATAGACACGATTATCTATGCCATTTATGATTTTTAAATAATCCACTATTCCACTTATACACAAATTCAGAGTTTAAATGTAAACAAACAATTCAAATGTATTAGTTATGACAAAGGCGATTCACACAAAACGGACGAGAAGACAGCATCCACAATAAGAGACAACAAAAATTTCACATTTCCCCTATTCTATGCAATGTGTTGCTAATCCAATCATGCAATTGCCTATTCCACTGCATTTTTCCGAATCTCAGTTCCCAAATTCTGATGCTATTCCACGATTCTACCCCTTAGGGTTGTTCGTTTAATCTAATGGAAAGAAGGTCTCACGTACGTGAAACTAACTTTCCCGCACATTTCCCGAAATTGTTCGGGCTCATGCGTTTTTCATTGATTGCTACTCATTTGTATTGGATATAGGTTTATTTTCTATCGAATCATCATGCAACTTTGAGAATAAATCACAGAAAATTTGAAGTCATTACGATGAGATCGAATTTCAAGTCATTACACATCATATAATTTAAATTTAAATTTTAATAAAAAAAACGAATAAACATCTCAGTTTCTAATTTTTACTTCAACGAACGTTCGCTGGTTTTCAATTGGTAACAACAATTACGAATTAGTTCACTCTGATCTGAAATTTTAATTCATGCCAACGATTAATATGATTCCATATTTATGTCATGTATAACTTTCGTTAAAAAGTTAATGAGCATTCAAATTGATGAAAAAAACAAAGATTAGAAAAACACAAATCTATATATATAAAAAGAAGTCACTCCATAACTCGAGAACGGCTCGACCGATTGCCATAAAATTTTTAGGGAAGGTGCAGGGAGGAGTGATGATGGTTAGTTGATTTGAAAATCAAAATCGGTTCAGCCATTCTCGAGTTATGATTTTTTTCCTGAAAAAATTCAACATTTGAAAGAAAAAAAGGTTAAATTTCGGTCCGACCTAACGAAAAAAATCGATCCAACCTACTACACAAACTCATATATACACACATTCATTTGATTGACAGCATACAATTGTTAAACAGTTGAACCTGTCAAAATGCACGCGCATATCTTGATATGGCTGGTCAAATTGATAACATTATATCAGCTGAAATTCAATATGAAATCAGCGATCCAGAATTATTTGAAGTTGTCACGAAAAATATGATCCATGGCCCTTGCGGTCAAATAAATATGAATTCGCCATGCATGATCGATGGAAAATGTTCAAAGCGATATTCAAGAGCATTAACTTCGGATACAATTACAGGTGACGACGGATACCCGTTGTACCGACGTCGGTCACCGGAGGATAATGGCCATACAACAACAATTAAAATACGCAATCAAGACATTGAAGTTGATAATCGTTGGATTGTGCCTTATTCTCCACTATTGTCAAAAGTATTTCAGGCTCACATAAATGTTGAGTACTATAATTCTGTGAAGTCGATTAAATACATTTGCAAATATGTGAATAAAGGCAGTGATATGGCTGTTTTTGGAGTACCTGGTGACAATAGCATTGATGAAATCGCTCAATATCAAATGGGGCGCTACATTAGCACTAATGAAGCTCTTTGGAGAATTTATTCATTTCCAATTCATGAGCGATATCCTGCTGTTGTTCATTTGGCTGTTCATCTTGAAAATGGCCAGCGTGTGTATTTTACCGATGCAAATGTACAGCAGAGAGCAGCACAGCCACCAGCAACAACATTAACTGCATTCTTTCGATTGTGCGAAAGCGATGAATTTGCCAGAACGTTGCTGTATTCAGATGTAACGCATTATTTCACTTGGACTGCAAAAAAATGGCAACGACGTAAACAAGGAACACCTGTTGATGGCCATCCGGGTGTTTTTTTTGCAGATACCATGGGAAGATTATACACAGTTCATCCAAACAATGCAGAATGTTATTATTTGCGGTTGTTGTTAGTAAATGTTGTTGGACCACGTTCATTTCAACATTTGCGAAGAGTAAATGGTCATTTATGTGTGACGTATCGTGAAGCATGCGAGCAATTAGGTTTGCTTGAAAATGATGCGCATTGGGATTTAACGCTTCACGATGCATCGATTGCTTCATCTCCACATCAAATACGTATTTTATATGCCATAATCATATCAACATGTTTTCCATCAAATCCACTTGAATTGTGGAATAAGTACAAAGATTTTATGGCAGAAGACTATTTGATTCGAATGCGTCATCACACAAGAAACGCTGATTTGCTGATTTCATTGGAAATGTATAATGAGGCATTGATAGCGATTGAAGATATGTGCCTTACGATTGCAAATAAAGCATTAGGGCAATTAGGTTTGTCACCACCCAATCGTCCAATGCATGATTTATTTGATCGAGAATTGCAACGTGAACAACAGTATGATCCCAATGAATTGCAAACATTTGTGAATTTGAATGTTCCCAAATTAAATTACCATCAAAAACATGTCTATGATACCATCATGCAAGCTGTACAAAATGAAGTCGGCGGATTATATTTTTTGGATGCGCCTGGTGGTACGGGAAAAACATTTGTGATATCACTGATTTTGGCAGCCATTCGATCGCAACGAAAAATTGCATTGGCACTTGCTTCGTCGGGAATCGCTGCTACTCTATTGGATGGTGGACGAACAGCGCACTCTGCATTAAAATTGCCGTTGAATGTGCAGGTGTGCTTATAATTATTGATTGATCACTTTAAAATTTAATCGATATTTATTAAAATGTAATTATCACAAATTAACAGGTGATTGAACATCCCACGTGCAATATTTCAAAAAATTCTGCGATGGCAAAAGTTTTGCAACAAGCAGCAATTATTCTATTGGATGAATGTACAATGATGCATAAAAAATCGCTGGAAGCATTACACCGTACAATGCAATCTACGTCAGAATCAAGAAATTTTTGGTGGTGCATTAATATTATTGTCAGGCGATTTTCGTCAAATATTGCCTGTGGTTCCACGATCAACACCGGCGGATGAGATCAACGCATGTTTAAAGTCTTCTCTTCTGTGGCGACATGTGCAACAATTGACATTGAACATAAATATGCGCGTCCAATTGCACAACGACCAATCTGCAGATCGGTTCTCGAAGCAATTGTTAGATATTGGAAATGGCAAAGTTCGAGTCGATAATACAAATGGATTGATTACATTGCCGAACAATTTTTGTACCATTCTCCAATCAACAGAAGAGTTGATTACAGGAATCAAAATTGGTTGAGAGAACGCACAATACTGGCACCAAAAAATGTACACGTCAATGCAATCAATTATCAGATTCAAGAAAAATTGCCAGGTGCAGTGATATCATATAAATCTGTTGATAGCGCAATGAATGCAGATGATGCAGTGAATTATCCAATTGAATTTTTGAATTCACTTGAACCACCTGGTATGCCACCGCATTATTTGAATTTAAAGGTTGGCTCATCAATTATTTTACTGCGGAATTTAAATGCACCAAAACTGTGCAATGGCACAAGATTAGCAGTAAAAAAATTGATGCCGAATTTAATTGAAGCCAAAATATTGACCGGAACAGCGAAAGGTGAAATTGTGCTAATACCACGAATTCCACTGATTCCAACAGACATGCCATTTGAATTTAAGCGTTTGCAATTCCCAGTGCGTCTATCATTTGCCATGTCCATCAATAAGGCGCAAGGACAAACGCTTCAAATATGCGGATTAAATTTGGAGGAGCCGTGCTTTTCACATGGACAGCTATACGTGGCCTGCTCAAGAGTTGGAACTCCAAATTGTTTGTTTGCTCGCTTCAAATGGGCGCTTCAAATGGGCAAACAAAAAATATTGTATATCCAAATGTTTTGGATTGACATTGATAATTTTGAAATACAATGCATTCATTTCATTAAAAAAACCTATAATATTACAATTCTTTTTTTGGTTGGTTGCAACGAAGTGCAACGGGGTCCGCTAGTACTTCATACAATTTAATGACAAAATTTGAATTTTGACCCCAAAAATTTAAAATTTTGTAGGGGAGGGAGTCTTTAACTTCATCAGAATGATTTAAAATTTTGCGTGACTTATTTATTCCATAAAAAAAAAATATCCTGAAAGTTTCAATAGGATAAAAGGTGAACTAAAGATAGTCGCCATACAAATTTTTAGTGTTGACCTCGAAAAGACCCCAAAAATCGACCATTTTGCAGGGGAGGTAGTCCTAAATCTCATCGGAATGACTTAAAATTTGGCATGACCCATTTTTTCATAAAAAATAATATTCTGAAAGTTTCAATAGGATAAAAGGTGAACTAAAGATAGTCGCCATACAAATTTTCAGATTTGACATTGAAAAGACACTGAAATTCGAAAATTGTTCAGGGAAGGTAGTCCTAAATCTCATCGGAATGACTTGAAATTTTGCATGACTCATTTTTTTCATAAAAAAATAATATCTTGTAAGTTTTAATTCGATAAAATGTGAAATTAAGATAGTCGCCAAACAAATTTTTTGTTTCGACCCCGAGAAGACCCCGAAAATCGAAAATTTTACAGAGGAGGTAGTCCTGAATCTCATTGGAATGACTTGAAATTTTGTAAGACTTATTTTTTTCATAAAAAAATAATATTCTAAAAGTTTCATTATGATGCAATGCAAACTGGACATAGTCCCCATACAAATTTTTCTTAATTATATTGAAAAACAGTCCATTTATTGATTCGACTCCACTAGAGCTACCCGAAAAAATTATCCGATTAGGCTGAAAATTAAAAGGTTCCTATTCCTAATAAAGTTGAATTCGTGTGTAAATTTTTGATAAATTCTAATCTCAATTTTTTGGGCTATCGTGTTAACAAATTTTTGCGTACAACGTACCACACACGGACAAAAAATTACTCCGGGAATGGTTGCAATCGTTTTTTCTAAGTTCAAAACGCATAGAAAACTTATTCCGAGCGTTTTGAATTATTTTGGACCGATCGAAAAGTAAAAATGAGTCTGAATCCTTTATTAGCTGAATCCCTAATAAATATGGGGGACGGGGTAGACAAGGCCGATATACCAAAAATACCGAACGCTGTACTGAATTAACTCAAAAAAAAAAAATTCAAGCAAACAGAGCGAACGCATTCGCACCACTGAAAATTGAAAAGAAGATATAACAACCTCAGTATCGAAAAAGTGCGACCTGTATGCGTCGTACGCAGAAGGGAAAAATATTGTTGTCGTAATTATGAGGTCGTAATAAATAATAATGCTTTTAATTTCAGCTACTGAGCTACTATCAAGCATGTAATACATTTTATCATCAAGGCTATGATTTGTGCAAGGATTTTGAAGATTTCTTCAAAGGTCTTAACAGTGATGTAGGTTTTTCAATGTCATTTTGTTTTGATTCTACATAAAATTTGATTCATTGTTTGAAATAATCCTATAAATAGATAGTAGCAATGCAAGCTGAGTCCAATCAGTTGGAGAAACATATGCAAAATCGCCATTCAAGTGTTGGCAAATTTTTGGAAGATCATCTATCAGCGAATCAAACTGCCGCCCGTCCAACTGACCCTCAACATATTTCTGTACCATTCGAAGGTTATCTCTTCAAACGGACATCAAAGGGATTCAAAACGTGGAACCGGAGATGGTTTTTTCTACGTGATAATCAGTTACTCTATGTGTACGGTGAAAAAACTATAATTAGCATGCTTTCATTCAGCACTGAACTGCTGTTAATAGCAGTTCAGCGCTAAATAATACTTACAATCAACAGTTTCTGGTTAAAAATAACAGTTTCTGTAGTGACACAGATGATTAAAAGCACAAAATTTCAGAATATTTGGTAATAAACGTTCTGTTTAATTCACATGAAATGATAGAAAGCGTGACAAGGAGGAGACTCCAACAGTGATGGAAGAGGATTTGCGAATATGCACCGTAAAACCAGTTAACGACTCTGATAGGCGATTTTGTTTTGAAGTAATTTCACCGTTCAAGTAAGTGGCTTTTAAAAACATAATTGTAATGGGTGAATTTGACTCACGGAATTTTGTCATTTTTAGGAGCCATACATTACAAGCCGACTCCGCTGAATTATTAAACGCATGGATAACAGCATTGCACAAACGAATCTATGCAGCCATCCATGGGTATAAGGATAAAACATTGACCGAACTCAACGATAACCTTCTTGGTGCGAAGAAGAAAACAAAAATGTAAATGAGTATTTAATTTTTTGTGTATTTTCCAAGGATATAAAACGAAAAGATTCATATTCCCTAGGGTGTTTCTGGTGAGAAAAAAGAAAAAAATGGTAGCTTTCAAAATTAAGAGCAAAACATTCTGTATCAATTGATGGTATTCATGCAACGTAGCGATTAGTATTCAGACTTCCCGAAGCAAAAAACACTCAGAGACAAACTTGACTGTTACCTAATTCATTTCTATTGCAAGTTTACAATAAACTAGTTATTTTTTGCATTCCTGATTCGAGAAGTTGTCATAAACTCTGAATATCAATCGCGTAGAATACAGAGTGTATATCAAACAGTACCTCATTTGGATACTTACAAAAAAACACTCCAATTTCGTACTCCTGGCATAAAGCCTCTATCACACAAATTCAGAAGTAGCGGAAGTAAAAAACTGTTACAATATTAATTTTCGAATTAATTATAATGTTCGATGCTTAGTGCTGATTTACGACTGGTCTCGGTGGTCGCTGTAATGTCTCCGGAATCGGAATCCCAAATAGCTCACAGTGTCCTTGAAAACACGAATTTATTAATTAAAAAAAGAATTGCCGCAATTGTCATTTAATTAATATATACCTTTTATGAGAATGCACTTTGCAGCGACTATGTCGCGTTGCCAAACAGTTTTACGTGCACTTGGATGTTCAGCGGAAACATCGTCTACATCCATCTACTCTTGGAATTCGTTTGGTTGTTCAGCGGCATCATCGTCTACTTCCATCTCATCCGGAAATACAATTGGTGGTCCATCGAACACATTTTCCATTTCAACAATCACAGGGTTTACTAGCCAGTTTTTGCGGTATATTATAACCTTTGGCAGTAAAGGTCCTGCGTTGCGTTGATTTGGATTGCGATTTCCGAGGTTTGCTCTCAAAAGCTCCATCAATCGTTTGCCTTTCTGAGTTACGATAATCGATGGCAGCAACGCCAGATGGTTTGGATGGGCAATCTGGACACAATTTGAAGGGATGGCTCCGTGTACTTCGGTCAAAACGTCGAAAACATTTCGCACGGGATTGGGAGGTGTAATATTCATCGGTTGGTATAACGATACAATTGCCACGCTTTTTCAGTGCATTAATGGTTTTTCTCGATCCAGGGCATCTCACGTGCTTCTTGATGCGAATTGGTGAATTAGGTGGTGTCTCAGAAGCTCCAAAATAAACAATTGATGGCTCATAATTTACCATCTTGCCTACTGCCTTCTCAGCGGTTCTCATTGTTTCGATGTACTTGTCGAGTTGGAGTCGTTTAAACTTTGCTATAACATACACATCCATTCCTCGTTTCAGCATTTTCAACCTTTGCTGAATGTAACAAATTTGAAAATTCACCCACCTCTTTACCGTTGGCGATGTTCACAGCCGCTTGCCACTTTTTCAATTCCGGGTCCACGCCGACTTCATTCACGATATCACCAGTATTGATTTTGCGAATGATCTCCTGCATATCGACTGGCTTGAACTCCGACTTTTTCACGTCGAATAATATCGACACCGCCACGCCATCAGATATGATGCGAAAGTGGAATTTCTTCTTTCGTTTGCCAAATTCGCGGTTGATTTTACGCAAATATTTGATTCCAATACCATGCTTTATCAGTGATAAACTCGTTGAATGTAATTTGATTTCCGTTTGCATTTCTTGCGAAGATCTTCTGTCCACAAAGTAGTTTATAAAGCGTGTAGTTGTCAATTGGATAGTACGTTCGCCTTAGATTGTAAATTGGTATGACGGCCAAATTTTTGATTTTCGGTGGACTGTTTGCGCTATCATTTTGTTCTGATTGTTCATGTTCTTCACGTTGTCGCTGATTTATATTGAATTCGTCGATATCACGTTGATTTGAACCAATGCATCTTCGTGAATGTCGAAATGTTGTCCATTTCAAATGATATCACGACTTGCTCTTCTCAATGCACCGTTGATAGTTCGAGGAATGTCGTCTCGTCCATTTACTGCTAAATTGACAGCATTTTTGATATCGATCTTAGCTAATTGTCGGACCTCATTCAAGTTGTGTTCGTACACTTTCAATTCCAGATATTTGTAGACGCGTTTCTTCCGATGCGTATTTAAGTTCGTCGTGACATTCGTTTTGTATGTGTCAATCAAATCGTTGAAAGCATTTCCAAAATAATCGTTATTTGGCCATTCAAAACGATGTTCGTCATCGAGATTTGTAACAAAATCACGGAATTCGGGAATCATGGAGTTTTTGGTGATGTTTTTCTTAAGAACAGCAAAAAAACAATCTCGCATGAAATTTCGTCAAATGCGTGCTCAACTTTATGCAAGAGCAGAAGCGATGCTAATGAACATATCTTCGTTGCTTGCAGACTTTTGGCGGTGATATCATCGATGACTATTCTTCGAAATTTAGGTCTAAGAATCGAAGGAAGTGCACATTTGATTGTAACTATTCCATTGTCCTCATCATCATCATCGTTGTTTTTATTAATGGAATTATTTTTCGATGGCTTCTTTCTTTGCCGCATAGTTCACACTTTCGAATAAACCTGTTAAAAACACAAACGAAATGAATCAATTTCTGAAAAATTCACTGTGAACACAATATTATCAATATGAATCGAAGCACATCTTGTTCAAAATGAACATCCTTTCTGAATGTCTCACTCGTTTGAATTCGGCAATGCAATCGAAAAAAATCGGGTGATGAAATTCACTTTAGCTTAAGTCAGCAATATGTAATCCCGTTCATTGAATGATGCGAAAAATCCTAACACACAAAACAAAAATTGAATAAATGACTCCGTTAAAATGCAGGTGAAGCACACTTACTCGTTCAAACAACACACTCTTTGTGTATTCTCGCTTGTTTCAATTCGACAATACCATCGATCGGCAGGATGAAATTCACCGCATCATTTGACGTTCTGTATCGATATCCAAACGAAAATCAAAACAAAATCCATCTCTTTTGTTGATTTGTGCCATTTTGTCGGTTAAATCGCTGATGTCATAGCAACAATTGAATCCTTTGACAAAATACAAACAGAATAAAATGTTCTATTCCCTTGGCATTTCAATAAAATTTGCTTACGAATGACACAACAAATCTCGATCGCTAAAAATCAAGCTGAAACAATAATCGTGTTTTTTGCTTTGGGAAGTCTGAATCATTGGGGTAACTAATAAATAATAAATAATAAAATATTTTATTAGTTAGTAGTTTTTTTCCATTAGTATTTTATTAGTTAGTAGGCCTTAGTAGCCACTAAGAAGTAATAATTATTATTTTATTAGCGACTAACATCTAACTAATAAGTGAGTCTTAGTAGATTTTTATTAGAATGTTAGTAGATTTATTAGTAGAATGTTAGTAGATTTATTAGTAGAATGTTAGTAGATTCTTCATTATTAGTGGCTTTTTACTTTTTGCTATAGCGAGAGCACTGGGCATGAGCATTGAGCATCATTAATTACAATTGGAATAAATATCGCCATATATATAATATATAAATAATATATATATATATATAATATTGGCGATATTCATTCCAATTGTAATGAATGATGCTCAATGCTCATGCCCAGTGCTCTTGCAAAAAATTAAAAAAACGCAATATTTATGACGCGCGAAAAGAAAATGTATTATTTCATTAGTTAGTAGGTCTTAGTAGCCTAAAGAAAATTCTAATAAAAACTCTACTATAAATCTTATGAAAACGCTACTAACAGCCACTAATAATGAAAAATCTACTAACATTCTATTAACATTCTACTAATAAATCTACTAACATTCTAATAAAAATCTACTAAGACCTACTAATTAGTTAGATGTTAGTCGCTAATAAAATAATAATTATTACTTCTTAGTGGCTACTAAGACCTACTAACTAATGAAATAATACATTTGGTGAAACTACTAAAATAATAAAAAATCTAATAATTAGTGGAAAAATTAACATCTATGGTCTGAATACTAATCGCAACGTTGTGTGGAAGCCATGGTTGATACAGAATTTTTTGCTCTTTATTTTGAAAGCTACTTTTTTTTCAATTTGAAATATGAAAAACATCTTAATATACACGGAGTAATACTAGCTGTAACGTCACAGAGTATTGTATGTAGACAGCTATAACGTTTTGATTCCTTGGTATTTTCATTTATAATCGTATAACCGATATACCAAATCCCCAACATTTTACACTTCTAGAAATTGTGAGCAGTTCTACAAAATTCCAGGAAATGATAAATGTTGTGATTGCGGCAGTGAAGAGCCTCGATGGGCTAGTATAAATCTCGGAATTACATTATGTGTCAATTGCGCGGGTGAGCATCGTAGCTTGGGAGTACATTATAGTAAAGTCCGCTCATTAACGCTCGATGGATGGGAGCCGGAAATCGTAAAAGTGATGATGGAACTGGGAAATGATGTCATAAACAGCATATATGAAGCGAATTACAAGGAATATCCGGGTGATGGTTCGATGAAGGAAGCGTCAAGCATAGAATCTCATGGCACACCAATACTTCGTGCAAACAGTGACTGTGATATTATCGTTCGTAAAAGTTGGATCAAAGCGAAATATGTGGATAAAGCATTCGTCATATCAATTACACAACTTAGAAGAAACGATGATGAATCGATACAGAGAAAAATCAATTCATTGAATGATATTATCTTCACACAAGATGGATGGACTGTGCGACGTGAGCGGCGGAAAAGAGTTAAGCTACAGGTTGAGGAGGCCGAAAAAGTATCGACGGCCGATGAAAGCGCATCCGGCAGTGAGGTATCCATTGACTTGAATCAAACCAACGACGACACAAGCATTGGTTTAGATGATGAATCTTCAGACGACGATGAAAGTTTGACATGTGGATTGATAAAGGAAAAATTCGAGGATTTCAACAGCGATATGCTACTATACAAAGCGACAATTGTTCACAATTTACCCGTTATGTGCTATGCAATTGCAAGTGGTGTTTCTAAAAATTGGGTCAACTCGATGGATTTAAATCGATCACCACTTCATCAAGCAATTTTATCGGTTTGTTGAACGTTCTTTTCACTACATGACTTATCAAAGCAAGAACCTACTGTCCGACTTGTTTTTTTTTCATTTTTTTTTTCAATGGCAACAAACTAGTGCAATAGCATTTTCAAACGGAAAACCCGATTTTTTAAGTTGGAAAATGTAGAAATATCTTGTAGTGATAAAAAAAATTCAGTATTTCGACTCAATTCAATATAATTTAACTCAAACAATATGAAGGTGTTTCAGCAATGCGAAAAAAACACTGTTTCGTACAAATTGTGCTGTAAGAAACTCAAAATGGTTTATTTTACGTACAGGATTCAGTTACGGCATGTGAATTTCTAATTTTGAATGGCTGTGACATCAATGCTACGGATGAAAAAGGGTATACAGCTTTACACTTGGCTACCCAGCAAGGGTTTACTGCCCAAGCTTACCTATTGTTAAAACATCAAGCCAAACATGGCATCCGTTCAAAGGACCAGAAAACGCCACTAGATATCGCTGTTGATCAAGCTAATGCAGATATTGTGACATTGTAAGTGTTTCATTTGATTTCATGAGCGAATGTCTATCCAGAGCAAATATTGTATTTGACCGAATGTATTCTTCTTCTGGTCATTGATTTCCTGAGATCGTATCTCTTAAAATGACAACATTTCATTGTGCATATGTATTTATCATTGTAACCATTTCCTCCAAGGCTACGATTGACCCGATTGAACGAAGAGATCCGAATGGAAGAACACGGAAATGGCGAAGGGGATACTTATAATGACGTGATGAATGATTTTTCGAGTTTCGCTGTGAGCCAACCGCACAAGTTGCAACGATCTACATTGCCATTGGAATAGTATTCTATTTGACGGAACAATGCAGTCACTTGTTTACATCGAAATTTCATCAATCTCACTACTTGAGCTGATTTTTATATTTGATAGAACATTTTCTAACTTTTAACATCAAACATTTTTAATATTTGTTACATTACTATCCCCAACGATTCATTCCACAACATACTATTTGAAGTATTACAAGTATATTAATAGGGGTAACTTATTTTAACGAAATAAAAATATTCATATATCTCAAATCCGTGTTTTGTTGTTGTTGTTGTGGTTGTTCTTGTTGAAGTATTGTAAATAATACACAGATTCTAGCATGCATACATAATGTTATAGATGTTTTAGTTCATATCACTCTCATGTCGGTACCTGTACATTGGTCTTTGGCCTTTGTACACTTTTAGGAAAATTGAGTCCCAATTTCACAGTGTGAAAGTGAAAAATGTGTATGGGGACCATCAAAAAGGCTCGAAAAACCAATGCGAAGATTGGCCATGCAAATTCCCATGTTCACAGAGCATATTAGCTGAACTGTACTGGCGTCAGCCATTACTCATTTGGGGATTTCTACAAAGACAAAAATACAGTCCTCTTGTATTACAACTAAGCGTTTGTGTTATTTTATTTACTATTTAATTCGAAAATCAATAGTTCATGAACGCGCAAATAGATTCATTAGGAATAGAAAACCTAATAATTTTCGATAAAAAATTTCAGCTATGTTGTCACAAAATCGATAGTAATTTTATTTCGGTCAGACATGTAAACGAGATTCAAATTTGAATGTCCCACCAAAAGGAACGTCATTTTTGTCATTCATAATGACGTGAAGGGATTTCACACCATTACATTCGGAATACAGGACCTACGTCAAATCGTCTGTTTACATTCATATAGAAACCTAACCTAACCCGATTCATTATACAGGAAACAGTTTTTCAATTACTCGAACAAAGGTTATCAGAAAAATAAAACAGGTTTTCTATCAAAATCTATATTATTGTTTCCAAAAAGTTTCGTCGTATTCCACCGAAGAATAAATCCAAAAAGTGATTGCTGTTTCATAAAAAATATGCTTCGTCTCATAAAAAGAAATATTATGCTTTTAAGAAAGTGTGATAGGCAATTTAATTCATTTATTGACATAAAGCCCGATATTGCGAATGGACTGAAGTTGAATAAACCTGTAGTAGCGTTAGAATCCACGATTATCACACATGGCATGCCATATCCACAAAATAAACAAACTGCACTGGAAGTAGAAGAAGTGGTCCGAAGTCAGGTAAATAAACGACAATAAATGCGAATGATTGCAAATGAATAAATTGCAATTGATGCCTTACGTTAGGGTGCACTTCCTGCAACGATTGGAATAATAGATGGACGAATAAAAGTCGGTTTATCAGAGCAACAAATTGATATTCTCAGCATAGGACTTAGTGATGTGCCAATAATCAAAACGTCTAGACGAGATTTGGCCTACGTTTTAAGCAAAAAATTTAATGGTGGCACTACCGTTTCGGGTAATCTTCAAATATATTCATGTTGATATTATAGTGATTTTATGTTCATATTCATTTTTGTGTAGCCACTATTGTCATCGCCCAATCGGTGGGTATCGATGTTTTTGCAACTGGTGGCATCGGTGGCGTTCATCGAGACAGTGTCGAAACGATGGATATTTCGGCTGATTTGACTGAGCTGGGGCGCTCGCCGATTGCTGTCATTTCAAGTGGTGTGAAATCGATATTAGACATACCTAAAACTCTAGAATACTTAGAAACACAAGGTGTCACCGTCGCTACATACCAATCACCGAATAAAGATTTTCCGGCGTTTTATACACGAAAGAGCGGCACTAAGGCGCCATACAATGTGAACGACCCATCCGATGCCGCAAATATCATCAACACATTAAAACTATTAAAACTCAATTCAAGCATTTTAATCGCTGTTCCAGTTCCTGAAGAATTTTCTATGGATGGTGAGAAGTCACAATGAATTGATAATATTTGAAACACAAAACCATTATTGCAATATTTTATTGTCTAGACAAGCAAGTGAATGCGGCCATATTAAACGCTTTAAAAAAAGCGAAAGCCGACGGCGTATCTGGCAAAGAGGTCACACCCTTTCTATTGAGCGCCATTGGAAAAATAACCGCCAATAAAAGTTTAATAACAAGTAAAATTGACCAAATATTGCCTTTTCATGATTTCATTAAACTTGAGAATATTTCATCCCCATTCTTTATATTTTCAATTATTCAATTGTGTTTGCAGATATTGCCCTGATCAAAAATAATGCTCGAGTAGGCGCCCAAATAGCCGTTCAACTTTCAAAAATTAACACGTACACAAATGATAGTGCTGATATTGATCAATTGAAACAAAATTCACCGGTATTATAAACACAACGTCAATAAATGAAAATACAAAAGCTTATTGTTGTTTTATAGGTTGTAATAGGAGGTTCGATTTTAGATATGTGTCACGTTGTAGCTGAGCATCCAATTAAGGTAAATCTGTCAAAAATTCCAAATCTATACCTTATATGCCAGATTCATGCAAGGCATTATTTGTTTCAATAACTTCAAGTTGGATGGGGCAACGTATGAATCAAAACTTAATATTTCTGGCGGTGGAGTGGGCCGCAATATTGCTGAAGGCCTTTCGAAATTTCACGGACATGTAAATTTTATATCAAAAATCGGTACTGATGAGGTGAGTGTCTCAACTTTTACAGTTAATTGTTAATGAAACATTGTGATTGAATCGAAGACTGCACATGCGCTACAATCGTAATATTTTAGAGAGAGACCCTTAGAAGTCCATAAATTCTCCATTTTCGATCGAATCAATAGTGCGTCATATACTAAATTTGTTTTAATTTAACTTGCTCAAAATTGCTAGAATGGTAATTATTTGCTCAATCTCTTGCCGATCCATTGCCGGAATGCTATTGAACGCGATCCTTCGCAATCTACATCTACATGTTCAGTGATATTTGACAGAAATGGTGATTCAAAATTGTGCCTCGGAAGCATGTCCATTCACAAATCTATCGATTCATCTATGGTAAATATTTATTTTGAAAAGCGAAAAATTCAAATCGAGATCTGATACCATTTATTGCAGATAAAAAAATATGAGAATATGATTGCATCCACACCAATTGTAGTTTTCGATAACAATATTCCGACCGAAACGATGGCCACCATTTTGGAGCTCTGTCGGATATACAAAAAACCAGGTACGTAAAATTTATAACTTATTTTTATTGGTTGCATACATTTTCAAGTATTTCTAATTATGTAAATGGACATACAGAATGGACGGAATAGTTTCGATCTAATAATAATCCGAATGATATTTTCGGTATTTAAAATAATTTGTCAACAACACAAAAAACGTTGATGAGAAAATGATTTAAAACATCATGTATTTTCCTAACTCCTGCGAAGTATACGTTCGTGATATGTTTCACTCAATTGCATAAAAAAACATTTAGACATAAAACATTGCTGATTATGAGTTGTGAGAAAATATTAGAAATTAAAAAACGAAACAGTTCCTCTTATTGAATTGCATTAAAAGCAGACCAGATTTATATATATCCACCACTGTGAAGGCTTCGTGATAATGAACGAGATGGATGAAATCCTGGCTCTTGCATCTCCATTTGCATAACTAAATTTTTAGCTTGATCACGAATCTCATATGCACGCCTGGCCTCACGTCGAAGCATTGCAGATGCTGCACCAAGTAAACACATTGCAACAGCCGCCAAGCCAAATGACCACGAAATGACATTGAATTTTGGATACATCAACCAATCACGACGATATGCGTTGAAGCCGAAAATCAGTATGCCCAAAAATATCATAATACCTACGGAAAACATAAAAATAAATATTTTATAGAATTGGTCACATCATCTTTTACATATAAACGATTTGGCGGCCAATTCGATTTGAATGGAATAACAGTTCGGCTGAAAAGTTCGTACCGTTTTAAAGAGAGGGTGTCACCATATTCATTTCCATATTGTTTTTCTTAGTGACAACCTTCAAAGGTGACGTGTATAAATTTCACAGCGATCGGACCATTGGTTCGTGAGTTATAGCAATTTGAGTCTCGACTCAAAATAGGCCTCAGTTTCGGCGATTATTATTTCATTGATGTTGAATTTCCTTCCGGAGAGCATTCTCTTGAGGTCTGCGAACAGAAAATAGTCGCTGGGGGCCAGATCTGGAGAATATGGTGGGTGGGGAAGCAATTCGAAACGCAATTCATGTATTTTTGCCATCGTTTTCAGTGATTTATGTTGTTGTTCCTGATGGATTGTGAGCTCGCGCGGCACCCACTTTGCACTGAGCTTTTGCATGCCCAAATATTCATGAACGATATGTCCGACGCGTTCCTTTCATATCTTTAGAATCTCAGCTATCTCGATCACATTCAGTTTACGGTCACCCAAAATCAATTTGTGTTTTTTTTTTTTAATGTTTTCGTGCGTAACAGCCTCTTGTGGACGTCCACTGCGATCATCGTCTTCGATGCCCATATAGCCTGTACGGAATTTAGCAAACCACTTACGAATGGTTGCTTCGCCTGGCTCAGAGTCCGGATAACAATCATCATGCCACTTTTTAGTATAAGCAGCATTTTTTTTTGAAAAAACAGTGTTTCATTTACACACGAAATTCCTTTTTATCTATTTTTTTTCAAAATAACAAAAGTTGCTTCACTCAAAATGCTATATCACACAAACTAACAGTCTGACAGCTGTCAAATTTATGCACGTATCTTGTGAAGGTTGACATTAACTACAAATCTATCGTTGAGATGGAGAGGAATGTATGTCTGTGTTATTTTAAATGTACATATTCGCCTCTCCATCTCACTGACAGAAACGATATGGATTTATTTCTGGTGGCGTCTTCTCATAAAATCGATACGAACTTTTCAGCCAACCTGTTAAATCGTAGATTGGTGGCCCAATCAATATCATTTTTACAATAAATTATTATTAATCATGTGCCTTTTCATCAAGAACATGAGAAAATGACGAATGTCTACATTAAAGATTCTTTCCCTTCCACTTTCAAAATTAAATTCAAATCATAATAAATCTTGCTTACTTGCAATTGCCAAAGCAACGAAGGCAATCTTTGTCATGAGCCATTCGTATTGCAATACTGGCTTCAACGGCCACCGTACCAATTCAAGTGCCAACATAGCCAATGTCAAAAATGTCAGAACAAATGCCAGTGTGATGCAAATTTGCACTGCCAACAGCCATCCGGGCAATAAATATTCACGAATCATATAGTAGTCCTGTTCAAACAAATTAAAAAAAGCATGGACGAATGAAAAAATGATCATAATAAGAAATTGCATTGTACTCACATGGCTAAATATATTATGGCATCCATTAAATTTCTTTGGAAACTGGTAATTTGGATAGTAAAAATCCTTGAAGCAGTATTCCCACAAGCCCATCTTTTTGAATGAACTGAAGGATCCATCGTAAGATTCGATCCAGTAGGGCGAACAAAATGACATCAGCAAAAATACACTTCCTACGTAAGCCACAATCGAAGCGAACACCAATCCACCTAACAATTTTTAAAACAAACAAATTCAAATCAGAATATAATAGGTAATACAATACGAATCGTATGTTTTTCAGCTACAACAATAGTTGCTTTTGACATTTTTGATCTGGGCGTAGCCCAATTTTGTGATCTAGTGCTTTGAACAGTCTGAAGCTCCGCAAGTTAAAATGATATTCAAATTGCTAACAAAAATAGCTCACTGCATTATATTATTATGACTGATTTTAAAATACTTAGTAATTTTTATATAAATCGATTGAGGACTTTTTGGAAATAATTTTAACTTAATTTATATGGAAAAAATTTTAGAATACGACTCACTTGACGCTCGTGGGTACTCATTTTTCTCTGGCTCTGAACTCATTTTTCGTCATTCACAATTTCACTTCTAAATTGAATGTTCAAAAACACTAAACAATAAAATATAAATATTTGTTTGTATTTTTACATTGAAAACATAAAAACTGATTCGTACAATGTTTCAACACAATTACACATTGTTGATCATTAGTGAAATGACTATAGTTTCATAATTGTTGTCAGCAATGCCAACTATTCAATGATAAAACTTAGCATTCACCAAGCGTTACTTCAGCAATTGGATAAAAGGTAGTGCTGTCAGCGCTGCTACATCGTACCACTGTTTTAATGCTCCCACAGAGGCGATTGAAACATTAAATACGTTCGATTTTATATAAAAAATAAAAGCAAATATGATGAAGTCGTGGAAGTATTCAAAGCGTATTGTGAGCCCAAAAAGAATGAAGTTTGCGAAGCATGCGAATTTATTTCTCGGAATCAAGAGATGGGCGAAACATTTGATAGTTGTTTGCTCCATTTGAAGAAATTGGTTAAAAACTGTAGATATCAAGACAATGTTTGAATGATGCGAGATCGGTTCGTAATCGGCAACAACCATGAAAGTTTGAGAAGAAAGTTAGTGGGAAAAGATTATTTGAATTCGAACAAATGTGTTGATATAGGGCTCACAACGAATAATGCGAATTTCGTGCAAAAAAAAACAACGCACACTAAAACAGTTTCCTTGTGTAATTGTATATTATACAGAAATCAGAACCAATTTGTCAGCATTTGGTGTGTGTGTGTGTCGTTTCGGATTAATAAAATTGAATCCATGCTTTGCTACTCTTGGTATAGCAGTTGAGATAGTTGCTGACAATGTTCCATTTGGATTGCGTGAATTAAAAACATTTTATAGAGAAAATGATATCAAACGCACTGCAACAAATCCGTTGTACTCATGGTGTGGCAATAACCATATATTTTTAATTTGGCGCGCTGTTTAGTTTTGATTTGAAGTTTTAAATTACATTGATGGCCCTATGGGGTCACTTAAAGTCAAGTTGCTGCTGGAACATGTTTATTCTCACAAGCAAATTCGATTCAAGAAAACAAACGAAGAAAGAACGGAGTTATGAAAGGCGTTGCTTAAATACCGAAATGGTCCGTTGAAAGAAGTAGATGCATCACCTGCCGAGTTGCTCATAAGCCAAAAGACACGAACATTAGTACCGGCGAGCAAAAATCATCTCAAATCGAAAGCAGCACAAAATATCAATAAAAACATCGATAAGAAAAATTATTTTCGTAAGAAAAATTACGATCGAATTAGAAATTTGATCGTACGTCCCGATAAGGAGACAAATTTTGGTATCATGATATTAAAAACGGATGAATGAAAGCAAACGTTGAAGATAGAGATAACAGTCCGAGGTCATACTGGATTCGTTTGTACGACGGAACGGTGTTGAGACAAAACTCTATATGGTTGGAAAGCCGTTGAACCCTCTTCCTTTTTTTCATTTTATCACAATTTAAATTTTTACATTTTTAATCAATTTTACAAAGAGTGATACACTGAGAGAAATAGGGTTACCGACACACACATTTTTCAAAAATAAAAAAAAAAAACATTAAAATTTCCAAAAAAGAATCAACAAATAAATATGAAACATTCATTAAATGGAGGGATTTTCAACACTATTACGAAACATTTTTAATGTGACTATATGTTCAGTTCAAATTGTATCATTTTGAAACGTTCAAATTGTATCATTGTGAAAAAAATAAGTCATACACCATTTTTGGATTTCCGGGGTCAAAATGATTATTTTGTGCTAAGTTTTATCAAAATGACTTAAACTTTCGAACAACACTATTTTTTGATAAACAAAAAGATCCTGGAAGTTTCATAATCTTGAACTAACTAATAGTTTCCAAACAAATTTTTCGCTTTAATCGCGAGAAATTGGGGGTCAAACCGAAAAATGTGGATGGACTTAACTATATTTAGTTCACGTTATGTCATCATGAGGCATTCATATTTTGATTTTCGATGCGAAAAATGAGTCATACAAATGATGTTATGATACATTGCGGATAAAATTAAAGAAGGTAAAATGATCGATGTACTGCGTACGAGGTACAGTGTACTGTGTGCCAGGCACCTACATTCCGAAACCGAAAAAACTGTTCCATCGTTTTTTTTTCTGCGCTCAAAATGGATAGAAAACATATTTTTTAGGGAACTTAAATCTTGGGCCGATAAGTGTCAAAATTCAATTTTGCATCGTCCGCTTGGTCTTCACACATTGTGTGTACGGAAAAGTGCAACCTTTTTCCGAGTTAAATTCTCGCACCCACTTATGTATTAAGGACGTCACGGAATTACAGCACACTTGTGCTGTGTATTTTTGTTAGTTTAAAGTGGTTAAAATTGCGATTTTGTGACGTTTCTTCAATCCACAAAACTTGTTTAATTCATTTTTGGTTAGTTTACTAATTGCATTGGCATCCATGTATCCTGAGGCACAACATTTGATATTAGAAATTTTTGGTTTTGTATTCGCTTGCAAAATGAGAATTTACTTCGGAAAAAAGTGTTTTATTTTATTGAAAATATACGAATTTGTCTCAAATTGTCGATAATTCTGAAATGAAAACCAAAACACGTCGCTTTACATATCTCCGATCATTCATTTATAATAGAATCATAAAAATTAATGTCTCGGATATATTCTATAATACCCATGAAGTGGCTAGCTCTTGTCTTTTCATATCAATCTAAACCTAAAAACGTCGAAAATGAAAATTTATCACTCAACTAGGAGTAATTGAAATCTAAGATACATAAAAAGTTTCCGTTTTTCCGTTTTCCGAGCTGTAAAATTTGATTTCGATTGAGCAGCACAATAAAAAGTTTAACGAGATTTTTTTTTCTACCAATAAAAGCAACTTCAATGTATACAATATAAAATGTTTTAATAACAAACATAAATGATGGACGGATACAAATAATTTTTTCTAAAATGACGGAATTTTTTTTACATTTGGACGAGATTCTTCAATTCGTACGAAATGAAACTAATTATTTTTGTAAATTCTTTTTACGAACGGTAAAACACGAGACTTATGAAAATTCAATGCAATGTTTCTTATTTAATTAGGCTTTGGAAGATCTTTCAAGCTCAAATCGAGTCTGCGAATCTTTTAACTGCCTCTGCTTTCTTCTTTGTACATGTGCTTCTGTGAGAAATAGAGCTGATGAGCCGATTAAAGCAATTGCTCCAATGACAGCCAAAATAAATGACAATCCTGCAAATATATTGAAACAAATGACGAATGAGAAAATATTATTTTTTGATAAAACATTGCACATATTTGGTTGTGACGTTACCAAAGAAATTGTTGGCATGCTCAGGCAACCATCCATTCTTATTGCCCCAAATGGCGAATACTATAACTCCCAAACAACCGGAAACGCCGCCACCTAATAAAACGTATCCAGTACCCTGTTGCAAAGATTTATTTATATCAATAACAATATATTGTATTAATTCATACACACAAAGAAATCTGCCGTAAATATCATCTCAAATTAAGATAGTCAAATGTTTGAGGTCAAATTCGATATAAATGAGTGAAAATTCGTGAAAAGATATCTTAACTTGAAATAATATATTTTGACGACCATATAGATTTTCACACATTCATATTAAATTTTAACGCAAAGCATACATTTTTTCTATGAATTGCGTTAAAATTTAATATGAATGTGTGAAAATATATGTACAAGTCAAAATATATTGTGTGACCACTGTGTGTGGTAAAGGTATTGCGATCGGTCCAAAAAATTCAAAACGCTCGGAATAAGTTTTCTATGCGTTTTGAACCTAGAAAAAACGATTGCAACCATTCCCGGAGCAATTTTTTGTCCGTGTGTGGTACGTTGTACGCAAAAATTTGTTAACACGATAACTCAAAAAATTGATTTTTGAATTGATCAAAAATGTACACACGCATTAAACTTTATTAGGAATAGAAACCTATTAATTTTCAGCCCAATCGGATAATTTTTTCAGGTAGCTCTGGTGGAGTCGAATTAAAAAATGGGCTGTTTTTTAATATAATTATTAAACATTTGTATGGGGACTATGACTATTTCGCATTGTATCATTATGAAACTTTCAGGATATTATTTTTTTATGAAATTTAAAAAAAAATTATGAAATTCAAATTTAATTTCTATTTCAAGTCATTCTGATGAGATTTAAGATTACCACCCCTGCAACATTTTCGATTTTTGGGGTCTTTTTGAGGTCAAAACTGAAAATTTGTATGGCGACTATCTTAAGTTCACCTTTTATCCTATTGAAACTTTCAGAACATTACTTTTTTATGAAAAAAAATCAGTCACGCAAAATTTCAAATCATTCTGAAGAGGTTTAAGACTCCCTCCCGTACAAAATTTTCAATTTTCGGGGTCAAAATTCAAATTTTGTCATTAAATTGTATGAAGTATTTGTGATTTTCTAATCTATGTTTTCTCTATCAATTTGAATGCTCATTAACTTTTTAACGAAATTTATTCATAACATAAATGTGGAACCATATCTATCGTTGGCATGAATTGAAAGTTCAGATCAGAGTGAACTAATTCGGAATTGTTATTACCAATTCAAATCCAGCGAACGTTCGTTGAAGTAAAAATTAGAAACTGAGATCTTTATTTGTTTTCATTCAAATTTAAATTTAAATGTACTTGAAATTTTCTGTGATTTATTCTCAAAGTTGCATGATGATTCGAAAAGAAATCAACATTAATCCAATACAAATGCGTAGCAATCAATGAAAAACCAGTGAACCCGAACAATTTCGGGAAACGTGCGGAAAAGTTATTTTTACGTACGTAAAACCATTTATTTTAACTCGGTTTTGTTGTAACAATTCTAATCGAAAACGTCTTATTCTTTGAAACAAGAATAAATTTCATTTGAACTGAATGAAATTGCTAACTTCACATCAAATTAAGAATTTTCAAACAAACACTTGGCCCGTGATCCTAAAGTCATAAATGCCTTTGGCAAATCTGATTTTTAAGCATGAAATGCAGAAATTTAAATGAGAAATGGCCCTCAATTTGGTGGTACAGAGGCTTTGTATGACGTTATGTTCATCATATTGTTTATATCAGAAAAAACATAATTCGCCTGAATGTAATCGCAAGCACGAGTCGAAAAGCGTTTCTTGGTTGTGGTCTTCATTGTTAACTTACAAGGATCGATTTAACGAAGAACTTTTGATCTGGTCCAGCACACAAAAAGAAGAACATTACAAGTGCAAAACCGACTATGGATGCGATAAAACACAAAGTGTAGAAAAATTGCGTTGCGATCATGAATGCTGGAAAAAGACCATTAAGAATTGAAATAATTTGAAAATAAAATTTTAAAAATTGCAAAAACATTCATCTTTAAGAAACTTACGTGGTATTAAAAATCCACGGATTTCATCGTATCCCGTTGTGAATGGATCGAATACCCAGCGACACCCAACGAAAAATCGCCGATTATAGTCATCGTTTGGATCGGCTAAAGATCGAAAACAATGTGTCCAAAGGCCAATACGATCGAGCTTTGCGCCAGTTATCCTATAATCACTCACTATCCAACTTGGTGTAGCAAATGCAATGAATACACAAACAAATGCAACCATAAATAGCCCAATGCCGCAGGTACCAGAAAGTGATCGCCGCTTCATCTCTGAACTGAAAAGATATAAACATGTGTTTCAAACTTGACGGTAGTATTCATCCAACGAACATCACTACTCCACCACAATAACTGAGCACGTGGATAATGAAAACAAGGCAATACAGCATTGGTGTATTTAAATACTTGCTTGACCGTGCCCCAAATGGATCCCAGTATAAGCATGCTGAGAACGATGAATATTTAATTGATTTGCTGACACAAGCGCCGAAATGAATGTCATGCATGCTTATACTGGGATCCGCTTGGGGTGCTGTGGTACTATTGCATAGCCGTAGTGCCTTGTATGAAAACAATTACTATTCATCTACACAAATATCATGTAATTTTATTCTTTCTTGCATTTTATAAACTTTCCCACACAACAATTGTTTTGTAACTAATGATGAATTTAAACAATTAGCATTGTTTTTCAAGCAACATAAAACATTCAATTATCTTTTTGTCATTTTATTGTCGTTACTGTTGCCACTTTTCATGTTATTTTAAAAAATTGGCCTATGACAACAATCGAATTTAAAGTGATCTCTTTGATAAAATGCCTTTGCATATTTCATTCAATGGAGCCAACTGTATGGATTTAGGAATGCACAAATTACCGCGACCACACTAGCATTAAAGTTTTTATTTTTGCCAACGGTAAAGATAAAATTATTTTGAAATAAAAATCCAGTCAAAATGTTGTCAAAATCGATCTTTCACGAACTCTAGGCCAGCCGAAAGTTACTTTACGTTAAATTTATGGTATTAAATTCAATTCACTCAAGAGTAATAGAAACAGCATTTTATGAAAAATCAATAAAAAATATCAAATCACATCGATTTTCTTCACTCTCGACAAATAATTTGGTTTAAAAATATTTTCAATTTTCACAACAATTAACTCACACTGTCTTGGCACGCCCTGAAATTAATTCTGAATTCTGTTGCATCGTTACGTACTTTTAACACTCCGGTTTGGACTTGAATATGTGTATGCTACCACGTCGAAATTACAATGTATATGTATACAAGATCGATTGACCAACTATGGATTTTTGGATAATTTACATATTGAACGTGGATAAGAATTGAGTATAAACAAACGCGTGTCAATGTGCTAGTGATGGTTTGTTGAATTCATATGTGAATAAGAGGTGGCATACGCACACGCATACTAAGTCAGTGGTTGTTTAACTCTCACCAAGCAAACGTTGTTGAGACAGTGCAGCCATTGGAATGATCTGACTAATGTACAATTGCTTTGGATGTGTGCGTGCACCTGTTTGATAGTTTCATTTATATTTGTTTAATTAAATGGACATTGCTGCCAACTATTTGTTTTCAAAACATTTTCGATTCGTATACGATTCATAAGTTCAATTTTATTTTTTTAAAAACATCGAAGATTCAACGTTGATTCGATTAAAATTGAGCATTTTGCTCTTTGTGATGGACGGAATGTTTATAATTTATCTTACAAAAATATTGCCCGTGTGCGCATATGTTTTGGTTGTTTTTTGACGAACTGAACCAAATTACTATGACTATAGTTGGATGAATGGCTAATCTTTATCCCTTTAGATGTCTGTATGGCCTCGTTGGCGTTGCTGGTATTTTCGAATGTCTTCGCCAACACTGTATGCACTTGCTTCACGAGTACCGATTTCATTGAGATGCTTGTATCTTTCGCGTCGGGCTTCAGCCATATACAAAACTCCACTCGGAAGTAATATGCAGATACCGACACAGCCGCAAGCATAAGCCCATCCCATGTCATTGTGCTCCCAATGTGGCATCCAATCGCGTCCATCGCCTCGTGCGCCAAATATACTCACGGCAATCAGCCCGAATATTGCTAATTGAAAAATGGATAAACGAGTTTGATTAATCAATCAGAAAAGATTGAATGAGATTCATGATTAAAACTAAATTAAACGTTTTTATATTTCCGAAAGAATATAAATTGGAACATATTTGCAAACGAAGAAAGTGAATGTACCTGCTGCCACTTGCACAGCTCCGTTGCTCAATAGAACAACCATGTATCGATCGTCATCTCGCGTGAACACAAAAATGCCCAGTGTCAGTATGATTGATACCAGAAGCAAAGTGAACGTCAATGTAAAGAAGAACTGTACCGCAATGTAGAAGCCAGGCAAAAGGTAGTCGTGGATTATGTAGTATTCTTCTTGAAACACCCACATGCATCCTTCGAACCGATGATCGTAGAACCGATGGATATCCGAAAAATTTTTGAAGCAAACCGTCCAAAGCCCTAAAATGAACATCAGTTGAAAATTGCTGAAATATGTTCAAAATATTTGAATGGAATTGTCAATGGCCCCGCCTTATTTGCTTCTCGACAATCACACCAAACGATGAATATTTAATTGAGTTTGGTCAACTTACCAAGATTTAGAAACTTGGGGTTTTTCAATTGTCCATCGAATACGAGCCAATAAGGTGAAACAAATGCAATAAAAACCAAAATAAACGCAGTAAAAGTGAAGCCAAGAGCAACACGAAGATTCTTATTGTGTGCACCCATCTTGATGAGCGAAATGAATGAAACAGACTAAATTACGATGAAAACAGTTCCATAATTGTTACAGATATGTGTGAGCGAATGTATGCATGTGTGTCAGAGTGTGATCAACACACACATCCAATGTGTGTAAGTTGTATAAATTCCATTTGAAAATAAAAAAATTTATCCTCCAATGTTGGCATTCTGAATATACAAAACAAACACAGTTCAGAGTTAATGCAGTAAATGATTTATAATTAATGATTATTTAATTAAGTGTACATCTTTAGTTGCTTATTTTGTGACAATCGGCTGACTTTGATTGGTTTTCATACAAAATAATTATAGTACATGTATAGTTCACATCCAGGTACCTATTTATAATGTTTCCTTTTTTTTTACAGCATTTTTCGAGCCCACCGATTTGCGTATCGCCTCGAAACCTTTTGAGTTGCCGATGGATTTGTTGCGCCAGATCAAGTTTATTTCGCCGAATATTTTTGAGTTCAATACAATAGCAAAACATTTGGGCTGTGATAGTTTGATAGAAGATTGTCAGACCGTTGACATGGAATCGTTATTTGAAAATGGTCAACAATTTATAGAAAAAATTAAAAATGTATCTCAAGCGGTTTCAAAGTACATAGATAATATCATAATAACGTGTGGTAAAGAGGGAGTTCTAATCATCAGTAGAAATACATCAAATATTCGAATATTCGATGAAAACTTATATTACATCGAGCAATCACTGCAACCAAGCTGTAGGTTTTATCCGGCAAAAAGGTCGACAAATGTTTTGAATGTGTCGGGTTGTGGCGATAGTTTCAATGTTGGTTTCATCTCTGCCATGTTGAATGGATGTCCTGAAGATATTTGTGTGTCTGTTGGAATGGCATGTGCTTCAGTTGCCTTGGGCTCACCAAGTGCGGTTCCAACTAAATACTTCAGCAAGACTCATGAGTGCTGGCACCGACCTGCCGCTTACAGAACAATTTGAATATGTTTTTTTTTTAGTAGTAAAAAAGTAATAGTTTTACTGATTTATTCCACATTTTCTTCAATCATTTAGTGTAAATTTGTCCCTTTTTGACCCAATTGTCTTTTTTTTATTACATTTCAATAAACCAATTAATTGATTTATGATAACCGAATTAGTTAATCTAACAAAATTGTCAAAAAACCCGTGTCGTTCATTTCGATTTCACCTTTGAGCTTTGCGGCTTTTGTAATACCTTTCTGCGTAAGGCAAACATATGCAAATAAAGCTGTGGAAACAATGGAATATACAACAGCATGACAATCCACAGGAAATAGTGATATGAAAAGGTAAAATTGTATGAATTAGGTAGCTCAATACTCCAAATCCTGTTTTTAGATGCATAATTCTGGGCCCAATACAGACACAACAGCTCACCGGTCACTCCCGTAGGATAAAGTACTATGAATGTGGTGTATCTAAAATTAAGTGGAAGATGAGGAAGATGTAATTTTAAATTGAGATTATATTCAAATTCATACCGCAAGAAAGTCAAAATGCCTGGAACTAAATTGAGTAAATTCAATCCATAGAAACCGTAACGAATTATCTCTGTGATTGACCAGGCAAACAAAGCCAGCGGTAGACCGGGAGAGTATATGGCATTCGGTGTTGCTAGAAGAACTCCACAGACTAGCATGACGCGCGAGAGTACTTGAAATGTTGTCAACACAACGTTACTCGGGACAATATTGGTGGCAGCATGCAAAATCTAAGAAAATTTGTTTGTCATCACATTGTAAGAATATCATTTCTGACCAAAATTCATTATCGATCCAGACAATTCAAAGAGAATGATATGATGTGTTTACCTCGAGAAGAGCGGCATTTTGAAATATAACGACTGTCGTTCCCACGTATTCCCATAGTGTAGTTGTATTACGTAAATCGGTTAAATAATATGTGAAAATTTGATACAACATATACGACCAACTGCAAGTAAAACATATTTTACGTGATGGTATTTATGTCAAATTAGCAGATCAATTAGTATTTTCGATTGGAAACTTACCCAAAAACTTGACCGAAATTGTACAACAACAAATACACTTTGGCAATGAACGATTGCTCTCTTGGCTTCTTACTTGCACTGTTGGATTTTTCTGCCATTTTTCTGAAGATTCCAAATAAATATCAAAAGATTCGACTAAGTGTGCTTTATGTTAATTCAGTTCAAAGTGTCGAAGCTATTATACTACTGCAGAACCAGTCAACAGACTACAAGACTGTAGTAACACTTATTAATATATGCTGACCGATGTATAAATTTGAAACCTCATCGCACTTTCTACTTTCAAAATGATTTGTATCTTTCGTTGAAACCAACACACGCAAAGACCTAATCACTGAAAGGAAAACAAGTTTTCCCACTTCGAATGAATTTCAAATATCATACCAATTGGACTGTCAAATATGAATGTGTGGTTATGTAGCACAGTGCTGACAGTAGCACAGCAAAAACAAAATTGAAACTACTTCAACTCTATAAATACTGTTATTTTTTGAATCAATGATCGTAGTTGATTTTAAATGCATATTTTTTGGTGAAATTGTTTTGTATATGGAGAGAATGGGTGAATGAAGCATACGAGCACGAAAAAAAAATACAAATTTCGAATGTGCTGAAAAAATTAATGAAAATCGGCAAATATAAAAATATATATTTTTTTTCAATACAATTTTAAATGTGACCAAATTTAGATGAATTTATATCGAAATTCATTCTATTTCACAAAGTCGTTTCGTATATGAATCGATAAGAATGACAGTAAATTAAAAAAAAAAAAAAAACAATTCTTTGATTCCGGACCTGAAAGCGCTCATTCACAAAGATCTATTCAGAAAATATTGTTTTCAAAAGCGACTCATGAAAATATTGCAGATCATATAAATGGGGCATAATATTTTTAAGAGTTGTATTCGAAAACAACAATTTTTGCGAACGCTTTTGCATATAAACTGTTTCACCTTCCGATTTTATTCTAAAGTAAGCATTTACATTCGACAAATGAGGTATCATTGCCATTTACTGTTGAAAAAGCTTTTCAGGTGAAGAATTTCAATATACGAAAACATTGGTGAAATTGAAAAGGTAAATTGAATCTATTTCATTGATCTGGCCCGTGAATCTTTCTTAGAATTCGGCTTCATTGAATACCGAAAAGTTTGCATTTTACAACAAAATTTAAATTCTCCATGGACAATGGTCATTATCAGGGCAACCAAAATTTTTTATTTAAAAAAAAAAATTTTAAATAAAAATTTTGACCTTTTCCCAGGATAAATAAAAAATTTGCGATTTTTGCATTTTTCATACATATTTTCGGCTTTCCGACTTTGTTTTGTCAATGTTTTCAAATATTCTTTAAACCATCTTCGATATTTGACGCCTATGCATGAATCATCTACTGATAAAAAGCAATTTCAGTTGCATCGTTACAAGCATAAATAAACTGCAAGCAAGAGGCATGCCACTTGAAGAATCGCTTGAACTATTTGAATCAGTCGGTGATGCGTTGAAAAAAATGCGCGGTCAGCCAGAGTTTGCAGAAAAATATAATCAAGTGGTCGCCCGAAGCAAAGGGTTTGCAAAAATAAAGCAAATTTCAAACATTCTTGTACTGGGAAAATCAACGCAATCGGATGATTACGTCGACAATTTAACACCGCAAGAAATAAATGCTTTCAAATTCGCACCGACTACATCATCCGACGTTGAGCGTTCATTTTCTATGTCCAACAATGTTTTGGCTGACAACCGTCGCTCATTCTTGTTCGAAAACTTGGCCAAACACGTCGTTATTTACTGCAACAAGTTTGATTGAATTTTGAATTCAAAAAAATGTTAATTCAATCGATATTTTTGAATACTTTCATCATACAAATTTTAAGCAATTTTATCGTTTTTCGTAAAAATTTCGATGTTTTTTCGTACATAAATAAATAAAAATTTTGCACTTTTATCGTAAAAAATGTTGGTTGCCCTGGTCATTATACTGAATGAATAATACCAAAATGATAACGCAATTACTGACCCCATCTCTTCTAAAATGCTCAAACAGCATGCAAATATACTGGTGCCGAACCTGAGTGAGCTCATTTAAATTTGAATTATTACTTTACTATTGAAAAAACACTACAGAAACTCATGGAAATATAGATTTTTGTAGTGAAATAAAAAACAGCACAACTTTCTTTTCTCAAATCCCTACGAACGTTTTCTCAGAGTATCGAGAGAGAGAAGAAATTTGATTTATTTATTTTATTTATTTATTTATTTATTTATGGCAAATGTTGAGAACATGAACGCCTTTAATAGCTATTCGTAACATCAGATGTATACATCTATATATATCCCTTTATATAATTATTACATAAGTTATTTGAACTTTGAATTTTAAAGTAAGATTTTGATTGAAGCGCCTCACATGAAGCATTATTATATTTCTTTTTTTTTTAATCTTTTAGAGTTTTTTTTTTGCTCTTCTTTTTTTTAGTTTATTTAACAATGTCAACATTTGTTGTTCAACTAGAATACATTTTAATTTTCTTTTTAAAGCACTTATGCTTTTCAATTTTTTTATTGGAGAGGAAATATTATTGAATCCACCCATTCCTCGATTGATGAAGGAAAAAGTACCCCACTTATTTTTGTGTTTAATTTTATGCATCTTATGCGCTTGTCTGGTCTCGTGATTATGATTTTTTTTTTTTTTCAATGTGAATATCACATTTTAATTTTTTGTTGACCACCTTATAGAAATAAGTATTCAATTCTAGTTAAATTACTTTTTCAAATTCTAAGATATTGCGTGATTTCATAACATCCTCAGTCGTGATATTTCCTACCCTATACTTGTTTTAGAAAAGATTTCTAATGCATTTATTTTGTAAGACTCTAATTTTATTTATATTTTCTCTCTTTGTACCACTCCAAATTGAGAGTAGGTTGATAATATTTGAGTTGAAAAAAGCATAGTACATCATTAATTTTTCGTTATGACTGCAAACAAATGAGATTCTTCTTAAAACACCAACATACAAGGTATGTTCCAAAATAAACGAGACTTTTGTCATAAATTTTTTTGTTGTACCATCTGTGAATGAGATAGTGCGTTGGAAAGTTACATCCCTCCCTGACTTCCAGTGAAAGTTTGGTGACATTCGGTTCAGTGGAAGCGAAGTTATTGCGTCTAAAGTGATAGTATGTTTGTGTCATCGGTACAAAAATGAGTTTCGAACACAGAGCTAAAATCAAATTTTGTTTTAAAATCGGTAAAACGTTTGCCGAAACATTTGAATTGATGAAAAAAGTTTATGGCGATGATTGTATATCTCGTTTTAGAGATGACGAGCCACCACCCAAAAAATCGCGTTTGGAGAAGTCAAAAATGAAGTCGATGCTCATTTGTTTTTAATGCTAAAGGTATTATCCACTAAGAGTTCCTTCCACCGGGCCAAACGGTTAATGGACCTTCTACCTTGGTGTTATGAAGCGATTGGTGCATCGTATTCGTCGTATTCGGCCAGAATATCGTTTAAAAGGAAGCTGACGCTTATTGCATGATAATAATATATAATCATGCACCATCTCATCGATTCACTCGCCTGATATGACTCCCTGTGACTTCTACCTATTCGAAAAATTGCATTTCGCCATGAAAGGAAACCGTTTTGCGTCCGTAGAGGCCATCCAAAAGACTTGTACCGACATCCTGAAGGACATTCCGGTCAATGAACTGAAACACTCCTTTGAAAAGCTTTTGAATCGCGCAAAACCGTGTATCGAGGCCGGAGGGAACTATTTTGAAAAAATAAACTTGAATTTATCAGAAAAAAGCTCCTGTCGAGTCTATTTTAGCTCAGTCTCGTTTATTTTGGAACGCTACTTGTAGGCACTTAGTTTTGGATATCATTTAATTGTACAGTTATTTCGGATTTTGCTCAGTAAAATTATATAATTGCACAGCTAAAATTTAATTATGAATATTATAATTTTCATCTTTCTGAATAGTAATATATGGTTTGCTCAGTTAAATATCTAAACACACAGTTACTTTTTGCTATTTGATCTGTTATTTAAACGTTTATTGCTCCAAAAAAAAAATTTCTTTCAAATTATTTGCGTCTTAATTCCATGATAGATTTGTATCAATAGTTAAACCCAGATATTTTATTTCATCAGCAAGCGTAGTTCCCGAGCCGTTTAAAAACACTGTTGGATGATCTTGGAATTCTTTGCGATTTGAGTTGACTATGAGCATTTTGGTTTTGCCCGCATGAAAGACCAGCGTATAGTTGCAAAGAATCGTTTTATTCCAAATCAAAGAGATCATTCACATAAATTAGAAATAAAAGTGGACCAAGTTTCGAGCCCTGAGCGACACAAAATTCGGACTTTTTTTCCTCAATGAGTGAGAGTATCATTGATTTGAACTGTTTGCTTTCTACTGTTGATATAGCTCTAAAATAAATTTTATATATTGCCTCTGATTTCAAGTTGTCTCAAGTTTTTCCAAATTGTTTTCCTATCAACACATTCAAATGCCTTTGCACATCCAAAAAGATTGTGCAAGCCAGTTTGTTCGAGTTCAAAGCTCTCTGAGATTCGTCTGTGTAAGAGATGCACGCTGATGATGCGTTTGATAATTTAATAAACCCGAATTGGTTATTTTTGAAGAAAACCTTCATATCCAACAACGAATATAAGCGAGTGTACATGCATGCCTCAAAAACATTTGAAATTATAGTCAATAAAGAAATTGGTCTATAATTAATTAGCTGATTTTTGGATCCACATTTCTTATGAATAGGGATAATTTTTGCTATTTCTAGGCATTTTGGGAAAATTCCCGTAGCAAAAGCGTTATTTATAAATCCAATACAAATACGTAGCAATAAAAAATAAATGGTCTTACGTACGTAAAACTATCTTTCCCGCACATTTCCCGAAATTGTTCGGGCTTATGTGTTTTTCATTGATTGCTACTAATTTGTATTGGATTTATGTTTATTTCTTATCGAATCATAATGCAACTTTGGGAATAAAGCACAGAAAATTCGAAGTCATTACGATGAGATCGAATTTCGAGTCATTACACATCATATAATTTAGATTTAAATTTTAATAAAAAAAAAACGAATAAACATCTAAGTTTCTAATTTTTACTTCAACGTCCTCTATTTTTGAATTGTTAATAACAATTACGAATTAGTTCACTCTGATCTGAACTTTTATTTCATGCCAACAATAGATATGGTTCCACATTTATGTTATGTATAAAGAAAACACAGATTAGGAAATCACAAAAACTTCATCCAATTTAATGACAAAATTTGAATTTTGACCCCGAAAATTGAAAATTTTGTAGGGGAGGGAGTCTTAAACCTCATCTTGTATGAATAACTTGAAAATTTGAATGACTCATTTTTTTCATAAAAAAATAAATGGTCTTACGTACGTAAAACTAACTTTTCCGCACATTTCCCGAAATTGTTCGAGTTTACGGGTTTTTCATTGATTGCTTCTCATTTGTATTTGATTTATGTATGTTTATTTCTTATCGAATCATCATGCAACTTTGAGAATAAATCACAGAATATGTCAAGTCATCATGATGAGATCGAATTTCGAGTCATTACACATCATGTGATTTAAATTTAAATTTTAAAAATCAAAAAACGAATAAACATCTCAGTTTCTAATTTCTGCTTCAACGAACGTTCGCTGCTTTTGAATTGATAATAACAATTACAAATTAGTTCACTCTGATCTGAACCTTTATTTCATGCCAACGATAGATATGGTTCCACATTTATGTTATGTATAAATTTCGGTAAAAATTTAATGAGCATTCGAATTGATGAAGAAAACACAGATTAGAAAATCACAAATACTTCATCCAATTTAATAACAAAATTTGAATTTTGACGAAAATTTTGTAGGGGAGGTAGTCTTGAATCTCATCAAAATGACTTGAAATTTTGCGTAACTCATTTTTTTCATAAAAAAACAATATACTGAGAGTTCCAATAGGAAACAATGTGATCTTAAGATAGTCGGCATACAAATTTTCAGATTTGACATTGAAAAGACCACGAAAATCGAAAATTTTTCAGGGGTCCTATATCTCATCGGAATGACTTGAAATTCTGCATGACTCATTTTTACATAAAAAAATAATATTCTTAAAGTTTCATAATGATACAATGCGAATAGACATACTCCTCATACAAATTTGTCGTAATTATATTGAATAAATGGTCTTACGTACGTAAAACTAACTTTTCCGCACATTTCCCGAAATTGTTCGGGCTAACGCATTTTTCATTGATTGCTACTCATTTGTATTGGATTTATGTTTATTTCTTATCGAATCATCATGCAACTTTGAGAATAAATCACAGAAAATTTGAAGTCATTACGATCTCATGATCGAATTACGAGTCATTACACATCCTGTGATTTAAATTTCAATTGTAATATAAAAACAAATAAACATCTCAGTTCCTAATTCTTACTTCAACGTTCTCTATTTTTGAATTGTTAATAACAATTACGAATTAGTTCACTCTGATGTGAACTTTCAATTCATGCCAACGATAGATATGGTTCTACATTTATGTTATGTATAACAGTATAACTTTCGGTAACAGCATGAGCATTCAAAGTGATGAAAAAACACATACTAGAAAATCACAAATACTTCATCCAATTTATTGATTTGAATATTGACCTCGAAAATTGAAAATATTGTGAGGGAGCTGGTCTTAAATCTCATCAGAATGACTTGAAAAACATAGAATATAATATTCTGACAGTTCCAATAGGAAACAATGTGAACTTAAGATAGCCGCCATACAATTTTTCAGTTTTGACCCCGAAAAGACTCCAAAAATCCGAAATTTTGCAGGGGAGGTAGTCCTAAATCTAGTCAGAATGACTTGAAATTTTGCATGACTCATTTTATTCATAAAAAAATAATATATTCAAAGTTTCATATCGTTACAATGTGAACTTGAGAAAGGCGGCATACAAATTTTTCGTTTCGACCCCGAGAAGACCCCGAAAATCGAAAATTTTACAGGGGAGGTAGTCCTGAATTGGAAATGGAATGACTTGAAATTTTGCATGCCTCATTTTTTTCATAAAAAAATTATATTCTGAAAGTTTCATAATGATACAATGCGAAATAGTCATAGTCCCCATACACATTTTTCGTAAATATATTGAAAAACAGCCCATTTTTTGATTCCACTCCACTAGAGCTACCCGAAAAAATTATCCGATTAGGCTGAAAAATTAAAAGGTTTCTATTCCTAATGAAGACAAATGTGTGTGTAAATTTTTGTTCAATTCTAAAATTTGAGTTATCAATTTTTTGAGTTATCGTGTTAACAAATTTTTGCGTACAACGGACAACGTTCAACATACAACGGACAACGTACCACACACGGACAAAAAATTGCTCCGGGAATGGTTGCAATCGTTTTTTCTAGGTTCAAAACGCATAGAAATCTTATTCCGAGCGTTTTGAATTTTTTGGACCGATCGCAATACTTTTACCACACACAGTGGTGTGTGCGGAAAAGTAAAAAAACCCGTAAACCCGAACAATTTCGGGAAATGTACGGAAAAGTTAGTTTTACGTACGTAAGACCATTTATTGAATTGGTAATAACAATTATTTACGAACTAGTTCACTCTGATGTGAGCTTTCAATTCATGCCAACGATAGATATGGTTCTACATATGTATATGTTATGTAAAGGGTGACCCAATAAGATTGATAAAAAAAAATTAAATAAAACAAAAACGGCTTGAGATATCAAATTGATTTTGGCTTTATTTTGAAGCTACATTTATGCCATTATGTATGAAACAAGACGTCATTCAAATGACCACCTCGACTACGTTTGCAGCTCATCATACGGTCGGCCCAATTTTTAATGACCCTGTCCAATGTCTGCGGCATTACCTCAAGAGCTTCTAAAGTGGCTGGCTTGTTGGTATAGACCAACAAATTGAAGTCGAGAGGAGTCAAATCGCATGATCGCGGCGGCCAATTGACAAAACCATTACGCGAGATAGTCCACTCACAGAATTTCTCTTCCAGCAAATTCATTGTTTCGTTGCTTGTGTGGCACGTAGCGCCGTCTTGTTCGAACCACATCTCGCTGATATCGATGTTCTCAAGTTCTGGCAACACAAAATCGGTTAACATCGTTCGGTATCGCTCGGAACGACGCCGAATCGTTTGTTGAGGGTCATCCTCAAGACTGACCGCTACGGCGTCTATGTTTTCTTCGCTTCGACCAGATCTTGCTCTGGTTGGTGGCTTAAGGTCCAAGAAAGTGTATTCACGCCCAAACTTTTCCACAGTGCGACGAATGACTTGGGTATTGAAGTGATGATGACCGAGTTCACGACTAAAATCACGTAAAACACGGAAAACTGAGCCGGAATTTCCGTAGTATTTTTTAATAATTTTCAAACGATCGGGAAGCGTGAAACGATGCATGGTGAAATGGCAATGTATACTGAATATTTTGACAGCATGAAGTAAATAATTTAATTGACAGGAGCTGAGTAATCCCTATTGAAAAATGTATCATCCCTATTGGGTCACCCTTTATATGTTGGTAATATTTTAGATAACAACACAGCACATTTTTTGAACGTTTTAGTGGTTATATCATCTATACCCAGTGAACCACTATTTTTTAGGTTCATGATGATATTGTTTATTTCTTCTTCATCGGTATCTTTAAAGAATATTGAGTTCAAAATTGAATAACTGCTAGTAAGAATAGATTCTATTTTATCGAATTCACCAAACGCTTGTTCTTTTGTTGTTTTTGGTAGGTTATTGAAGTGTTCGTTGAACTTTTTAGCTGTTTTCCGTTCATCTAACAATCGACCAGAATCATCTTCAATTTCGTAGATTTCTCTTTTAACTGAGTTTTTGTTGTATATCAGTGCATTTATATCGTTCCGGAATTTTTTTTGGGTCATTTAAAGTGTTTATGAATTTATTATCAAAGTATTCCTTCCTTTTTTCGATGATTTTGGCACTGACTTTATTTTTTTGTTTGTTAAATTGAGATTTAGTAGCCAAATTATTGGGATTTTTCTTTTTCTCTTCGAAAAGCTGTTTCCTTTTTTTTTAATTCTAGTTTTAGCTCGGCATTAATCCATGGTTTTCACGTTTCCAAGTTTTTAGCAAAATTAGGGGAAAAATTTTGCGCAAGTCGAAGTGAACTGATATTGAGTATGAATGGAATTTGTTTAAGGAAGTGATTGTAGAAGTAGCAACAGAGTGTTGTGGCATATTTGTAGTCAAGAATTCGAGAAAGAAGACTGAATGGTGGAATGAAGATATTAGAATTGCTGTGAAGGAAAAGAGAATGAGATGGATCCGCTGACGAAAATCTGATATCGTATAGGGAACAAAAGCGGGTGGTGAAAATGATGGTGAAAGGAGCAAAAGAGAGAGAATGGGTGGAGTTTGGTCATCTAGAAGTTTCTGGACAACAGAGGAATAAGGTATTCTGGTCAAGCGTTAAGAACATTAGGAATGGAGGCAAGAAACATGCTTCTGGAGCTGTTTTGGACAAGTTGGTCAATGTAATAGTGATGGGCAGAAAGAATGTGTTCAAACGATGGAGGGAATATTTTGATGAATTCCTGAATGTAGAAAATGCCGATTTGGTGAATGAGAATGTGGATGAAGAGAGTTTGGAAGAGATTAGCATGGATGAAATTCAGACTGTAATTATTAAGTTGAGTTGGGGTAAGGCTGTGGGTGTGGATGAGATTCGGAATGAATATCTGATTAGTAGTGGTATGGTAGGTGTTCGCTGGTTGAATCGTATCTTCAATTTAGCTTGATGCTCCTCTGTTGTCCCTGAAGAATGGGGTGGCGCAGTCATTTCGCCACTTCATAAGAAATGCAGCAATAGAGACTGCAACAACTATCGTGGAATTTCTCTACTGAGCGTTGTCGGTAAAGTATATATTGCAATGTTGGAAAAGACAACAAGAGCTATTGTCGAATCGCTCTTGGATGAAACTCAATCGAGTTTTCGCCCAATGCGCGGCTGTCAAGATCAAATTCTTTGCATGAGACAATTAATGGAGAGATTTCTTGAAAGAAATAGGGTGTACTTTTGTTTCGTGGATTTGCAGAAAGCCTATGACTGCATTACGAAACCTCAGTTTTGGTCAGTTTTGGCCGAATATGGTGTGAATGGTTATCTTCTCAACGCGATTCAAAGTTTGTGTGCGAACAGTAAAGCAGCAGTGAGAGTGGATGGAGATTTGAGTGGGCAAAACTCGAAAGCCAATACATTGCACATTGAATGGCAACCTGTTGGAACAATTTTCCCAATTCAAATATTTGGGTTGCATCTTTTCGGAAGATGGCAAGTTTAATAAAGAGTTTGAAAAGCGAAAGGTTTATGGAAATAAGTTACTCCCAATGAAGAGTTGGTTGCATCCGTTTTTTTTATGTCCAAGGCGCATTGAAAACTCATTCGTAGATTTTTGAATTTTTAGGACCGATCTACTGGCCACTAGGCACCATTCTAGTGCGACGAGTTCGCGGCACGCCATTGACGAGGTAGAATAGCTCCTGAGCGCTTTATTCGGTCAATTTCTTTAACTCGCAGATGAATTTGTTGATAAATCGATTGCCACTCACTTTGGAATCATATCACCAACCAAGCAAACGATAATTCACATGGTCTCCCTTGTTAAATGGTGATGAATACCGATGGACCATGCCATCTCTACCTAAACGATTGTACTAAACGCTTTTTCCACATAAAGTGCATGATTGTGAAAGAGAAATCCATGTTCTCTGTGGATAATAATTAGATGGGAATCTCATGCACTTTATATGACTGCCAGTATACTACAAACTGTGTTGCTATAGTGAATGGTATGAAAAAATCTCCGATTTTTTTGTATTTTTATGTTTATTCTGATTTAATGGTGCAGATGGCACTGCTGTCAAGCTGAGTATTAAAATTCAATTCTGAATTTAGGGGTTGTCACCAACATAATAGAAGCACCACTAGATAATGTTTCAGTGCTTTCTGTCAATTAAAATCTCAAACAAAATCTGATTTACACGTAAAGTCCTGTCAGTGCGTCTGATTGTGGTGCAGTATTGTCCTGTAAGCAGAGAGTTAGAACAATAATTTCGCAACATCAGTTGAAATATTGCATATTGCAATCTGAAAATACTGTAAAATTGCATCAAAATATAATGCCACAAGACATTACAATGCGATAAGCACGTATCAAATGTTCTATTAAATATGACAGTTAGAAGAAATGGTTGTTATCTTGTTTTTCAATTATTTTGTTCATGTTCGAAGTGAGTTATGAAGTTAAAATCGGTAAAACTCAATGTCAAATTTGGAGAACTTAAATATCACTCAATCTATCGGTGAGATGAAGAGGCGAGTCTATACATTTAGAACACGGAGTGTGTTGTCATCGATACAATGATAATTCTGAAAATAAATTAAAGATATGATTTTTAAAAGTTTTACTAAAGCAAATGTGCACAATTTCGTTTCATTTTTTTTTTTTTTTTTTTTTGTTCCTATTTCTGGATTGCATTTGTATTTGTATAGAGATAAAGATAATAATATATACGAGCAATAATTTACACACTTCGTTTGTCTTATTTATTGGAAAACATTTTTCTAAACAGCGAAACAAACTGGACGCAATGAATCTTTCTTAGCTATATGCTCTAAATCTATTGCTAGAATATTTTATCTGTCCTGACATTTTCCTCACATAATGCTAGTAATTTATGATATATAGGCGGGCAGTGGATAACGGTTTCCTTAAAATCTCTCAAATATGAATTAAACTCAATTTTCTAAACAACATTTGATTCTTATTGAAGTTTTTGCACAGAGTATCCAGGATAGCATGAAAATTTGAGATGATTTATCTACCAATTTAGTGCCGGCGAGCAAAACAATTGCGCTCTCAAAGAAACTAAGAATTAGGATGATTTTAAAGAAATCTGAAATGCAAATCAGTTAAAGTTAAGTAAAATTCAATTGATGCGCTGATTACCGCTCGTTTAAATCAATTATTTATTTGGAAAATAAACGACTTTTTGGGAAGACAAATCATTATAAGTTCTCACAAGTCTGTAAGCTATACTGAATACCCTGCTCAGCGCGGTTAGAAGTAGCCCACTACCTCATCTTAGATATGTATAAAGAATTACTTAAATGAGCAATGAATTTAAACGTTATTATTTTGTTCTGTTGTTATGTGATAAAAGGATCGGTTTTTTCTACAAATTCAATGAATTCCTATTGAAGCTTCATCTAAAAAGGGCTTAGCTTCCGGGGACCTGCTGGTTTGGTTCGAATATTCGTCGTTGTCTATCAAATAGCTCGCGATAAAAAAATGATAAATATCGCAGATCTAAATGTATTTAAATATGTGCGTCGATAATGGACAAAAACGTTGTGAATGAAATTTGTAACGCTTCTAGCCTGCCTAAATAGGAAGGCTACGGGACACTTTTCTTGTTATATGTTCATATTATATCATTTCATAATTTATCAGTGACATGCCAACGACAAGCTGGATTGTTCGAAGTCATTCAATCATGCAATCAGATACAAGCATTGTTCTTTCCTGACTGCGCAGTGCCGGTCTATCCGCTGCCACTGAAAAACGCTTGTCTTGGTACATGTGCAGCCAATACAAAACGGATCTCGTATGCGGTGAATGTTCAAAACAGCATCTGGGCAGCGTTGCTGCGCAGCCGCTGCGCAGTCGGAAAAAAACAATACTTGATCAGATATATTAATCCGGTACACGAGATAAATCCGTCAAAACACATTCATTCATTCGTAACATGCATTCTTTTTATTTAAAATATAATACAACATGCAATTAACTTGTGTTTGAAAATAGAATATAAGTACTAGCCATTTGATTATTACGATTTCGACGAATAATAATTGAAACTATTACATTTTTCCTTGCATTTTGCTCAACTTCTAAATACTGGAGAGAGATCGAATTTATATCGAAATGTAGCGTCATTGGGAATATTAACCAAATAAGGAAATATAATTATGCTATCTTTATCATAAAATTGGGAATGTTTTCAGTATTTCGAATGTGAGAAAAAAGTTTAAGTTTTAAGAATACTGCGACACAAAGATTTAACTCCTCTTAGATATTTTCATTCATTCTTTAGACTTCGTTTATTCTTCAGAGCGTTACGTTTCAACCTGGTCGAGAGGTCTTTTCTGTATTTCATTTTAAGAAGACGTTTAATTTAAGGAGAAGGAGGGATATTAAAATATTAAATAGTATTTTTGTTATACATAATAAAAAATCTTAAACAAATTAAGTACATTTAGATCGGTTCTTCCATAATATCCAAAGCACACATTATATCACAAAAGAATTTTCGTGGAATGTATCGAAAAATTGATATTCATTTTTGTTCCCATATTTTGTTTCGCTCGTGTAAATATCAATATACTTATTTATTCCTTTTTGCAATTAAATTTCTTGAGGTAATAATTCATTCAACATTTTTTCAAATCATACCAATCAAATAGATAGTTTTCTCAAACTATTTTCTCAATATACAAAATAGTATAGATGTCATTTAGGCCTATATACTTTTTCATGTATAAAATAATTTTGATAAATAAATTTGTATTCAATTTAAATAAGTCGTTCTTGTGGTGGCACTTTCAAGACGTTGTCCATTTCAAGTCGTGGATTGCAATACTCTTGAGCGCTTGGTGAGTATGTTCCTCGAGTGGCACGCTTTGATCGGGCCATCATCAAAAATGCAACCAAAAATATACCACCTATAATAAGAATGCCAATCACGATCGGTACGACGACAATTGCTATATCGGTTGGTGTGATTCCAGTCTCCTTTTCAGTTATTGCCTATGCATCAATTGAATGTTTTGATTTAAAAATATCATTTGAAATTATTAAAGCTTAAATAATAGCGATTTTATGAGTGAAAGAAAACTCACATCCGTGCAGTTCTTGCCAATATATTGGTCAGTGCAGTTGCAATAGTAATCAGCCACGTCAGTGCATCTTTCGATGCAGATTCCCCCATTGGCACATGGATTTCGAATACATGGATCATCAAGCGTACACGTATTACCACAAAAGCCATAATCATTACATTTACAGCTATAATTAAGAAAAAAAAAATGATTATAACTCATTCAAAATTTTTTTTACTATGAAAGAATTTCCAAAAAAACTTCTAAGATTTGAAGGATGAATCGATGATCACTAAGCATTGCTTAGTAAGCAATCATCCCATAAAGTGTCAGAGTGTTACACTATTAAGAATCGGTGATTATGTTACATCATTTTCACTATTCCGCACCCACCACTGTATGCGTAAAAGTATTGTAACACATTAGTTCAAAAAAGTCTAGATCCTCGAAAAGAGTTTATGTGTGAACAAAACAATTGAAACCCCATCCAAATGGCTTAAAAAGTTTGAGCTTGAAACCAATCATACATAAACGCGCAGAAATGTCTTCCTTGGGGAATAGAAACCTATTAATTTTCAGCTTATTCACAACAATGCACCCACTAAGCAAAAGTTCTCGCTGTTTGAAAACAGATTGATCAGAAAGCCATTGAAAACTCCATTTGCAATAAATTGTTCACAGTGACAGCTAATTACTTTTCCGCACACACCACTGTGTGTGGTAAAGGTATTGCGATCGGTCCAAAAAATTCAAAACTCAGAATAAGTTTTCTTTGCGTTTTGAACCAAGAAAAAACGATTGCAACCATTCCCGGAGAAATTTTTTGTCCGATTGTGGTACCTTGTACAAAAAAATTGATTTTAGAATTGATCAAAAATGTACGCACACACTTTATTAAGAATGGAAACAGCCTTATCGGATAATTTTTTCGGGTAGCTCTAGTGGAGTCGAATCAATAAATAAGCTGTTTTTCAATATATAAATATAAGAAACATTTGTATTGGGACTATGTCTAGTTCGCATTGTATCATTAGATTGAAATCAGAATATTATTTTTTTATGAAACAAATAAGTTCTACAAAATTTCAAGTCATTCCGATGAGATTTAGGTCCACCTCCCCTACCAAATTTTCGATTTTCGGGGTCAAATTTCAAATTTTGTCATTAAATTGAATGAAGTATTTGTGATTTTCTAATCTGTGTTTTTTTCATCAATACTCATCAACTTTTTAACGAAATTTATACATAACATAAATGTAGAATTATGTCTTTTGTTGGCATGAAATGAAAATTCACATCAGAGTGAACTAATTCGTAATTGTTATTAACAATTCAAAAATAGAGAACGTTGAAGTAAAAATTAGAAACTGAGATGTGTATTCGTTTTTTTATTCAAATTTAAATTTAAATCACATGATGTGTAATGACTTGAAATTCGATCTCATCGTAATGACTCGAAATTTCCTGTGATTTTTTCTCAAATTTGCATGATGATTCTCCTATAGGAAACATGCTTTATCTGAAATAACTTGTAGAGATTGATTTCGACGTTTCAAAGATGCTGATGTTGACGTAAAAGACAAAGAACGTTCGAACCGGCCACAAAAAAAGATACCAAGTAGTGGGTCGATTCATAGCCTAAAAAACGAGTTGTTCTTTCCCCACGGAATCCGTCCCTTGCCCGAAAAATGGAAAAAAGTTGTGGCCAGCGATGTCCAATACTTTGAATAATGTATCCATTCTCTTTATTATTGAAATAAAGTCATATTTTCAAAAAAAAAATAAATGGTCTTACATACGTAGAACTATAGTTCTACATATATAAAGTTATAATTTTTCCGAACATTCCCCGAAATTGTTTGGGTCTACGGGTTTTTCATTGATTGCTACTAATTTTTTTATGATTTATGTTTATTTCGTATCGAATCATCATGCAACTTTGAGAATAAATCAGAGAAAATTTGAAGTCATTACGATGAGATCGAATTTCAAGTCATTACACATCATGTAATATAAATTTTAATTTTAATAAAAAAAATGAATAAACATCTTAGTTTCTAAATAATTTTTACTTCAACAAACGCTTCTTCGCTGGTTTTTGATTGGTAATAACAATTACGAATTAGTTTACTCTGATCTGAACTTTTGATTCATGCCAACGATAGATATGATTCCACATTTATGTTTTGTATAACTTTCGTTAAAAAGTTAATGAGCATTCAAATTGATGAAAAAAAAAACAGATTAGAAAAACACAAATACTTCATACAATTTAATGACAAAAATTGAATTTTGACCCTTAAACCTCATCAGAATGACTTGAAATTTTGCGTGACTTATTTTTTTCATTAAAAAATAATATCGTGAAAGTTTCAATAGGATACAAGGTGAACTTAACATATTCGCCATACAAATTTTCAGTTTTGACCTCGAAAAGACCCCGAAAATCGAAAATTTTGCAGGGGACGTAGTCCTGAATCTCATTGGAATGACTTGAAATTTTGCATGCCTCATTTTTTTCATAAAAAAATTATATTCTGAAAGTTTCATAATGATACAATGCGAAATAGTCATAGTCCCCATACACATTTTTCGTAATTATATTGAAAAACAGCCCATTTTTTGAGTTCACTCCAATGGAGCTACCCGAAAAAATTATCCGATTAGGCTAAAAATTGATACGTTTCTATTCCTAATGAAGACCAATGTGTTCGTAAATTTTTGATCAATTCTAAAATTAATTTTTTGAGTTATCGTGTTAACAAATTTTTGCGTACAACGGACAACGGACAACGGACAACGGACAACGGACAACGGACAATGGACAACGGACAACGGACAACGTGCAAATTACAACGGACAACGTACCACACACGGACAAAAAATTGCTCCGGGAATGGTTGCAATCGTATTTCTAGGTTCAAAAGGCAATACTTTTACCACACACAGTGGTGTGTGCGGAAAAGTAAAAACTGCGGAAACCCTTGCATACTCCCAAATGAAAGAATATTCTTCGAATTGTTCAGCAATCATCTAGTCATTAAATGGTGGGTTCATCAATACATTTTCAAAAAACCTTGAAAGATGGCTAAGAGATGGCGTTACCCATACATTGTATATTATATCGAGTCTGTTAATATATGTGATTGACAGCTCTATATGTCACCTTTCATACGCAGTAGAAATCATTCAATTCATTGTGAACAAACATTTATATTTTTCGTATCGAAAATGTCCGATTTTATCCCTGAAAAGTGTAATTTGTGGGAAGTTTTATTGTATTATTTCTTTCTTAAGAAATCTTCAGCTGAAAATTATCGTGTGCTGCAGGAAGCTTATGGAGAATATGCTCCATCGATTTCCACTTGTGAGTTTTGGTTTCGTCGATTTAAAAGTGGTGGTTTTGACGTGGAAGACAAGGAGTGTCCAGGGCAGCCAAAAAAGTTTGGAAACGAAGAATTGGATGCATTACTTGACCAAGATTGTTGTCAAACGCAAGAAGAACTTGCATTGGGAGTGACTCGACAAGCCATTTCAAAACGTTTAAAAGCAGCCGGATTCATTCAAAAGCAAGGAATTTGGGTCCCATATGAATTGAAGCCGAGAGACGTTAAACGAAGATTTAGCATGTCTGAAATGCTGCTTGAACGCTACAAAAAGAAGCTGTAACTGGTGATGAAAAATGTGTCCACAACGACAACCCCAAGCGCAAAAAATCATATGTGAATCCCGGACAACCAGCCAAATCAACGGTAAAGCCGAATATGCATGGTGCCAAGGTAATGCTATGTATTTGGTGGGATCAGAAGTGTGTATTGTATTATGAGCTGTTGAAATCGAGCCAGACGATCTCAGGGGATCTCTACCGAACACAATCGATCCGTTCGAAGAGAGCAATCAACGAAGAACGACCAGAATATGCGACCAGACACGAGGCCATAATCTTCCATCATGACAACGCTTGGCCCCATGTTGCTCAACCGGTTAAAAACTATTTGGAAAACAATGGCTGAGAGGTTTAACCTCACCCGCCTTATAACCAGATATTGCCCCTTCTGACTACCATTTGTTCCGGTCAATGCAGAACGCCCTCACTAGAATACGCTTCACTTCAGAACAAGGTATCAAAAATTGGATCGATTCATTCTTGGCCTCAAAAAGAGAGCAGTTCTTTTGGCGCGGAATCCATATGCTGCCAGAAAGATGGAAAAAAGTAGTGGTTTCCGATGGCCAATACTTTGAATAACATACATTGTTACATTTATTAAAAATAAACGCTCAAAAAGAGGAAAAAATCCTTTAAAATTAGTAATTTGCAGACCCAATAAGTCATAACAAATTTCAAGTGATTCCGATAAGATTTACATCTTATATAAGTCCTAAATCTCATCGAAATGATTTGAAATTCTGTGTGACTTAATTTAAAAAAAATAAATAAAATAAAAATTTGTAGTAATCAATGAAGAACTCGAGAGCTCGTGGACTTTCGGGATATGCGCGGAATTTTTGTGTGCATAAAGTAAAAATCGTAGTTTCAGATATGGTTCTGGCCCTATGATTGACATTCTGGTTCCTTTACTATGCATGAATATTGTCTGCAGATGCAGCTGATTGAACAGATATGATAATGTCTACAAACATATTATTTTCACATCATTCATATATGAAATGTGATCTGGCAGTCATTCGACACGTAAATTTATTAAATTCATATAAATATACATATACATTTCTTACTTGTAAGATCCCCGTGTATTGATACAAAAACCACGGCCCCCACAATCAATATGATCGACCTGACATTCGTCAATATCATTTTCACCTATAAACAATAAACTTCATTAGAAATAAAATTGAATAATATACAAATTATCAGGGCTAAAAAACTAAAATATATGTTATACAATTGTACAGTAAGTCTATTACTAGATGAGAAATGGTTCAATGTTAGGTAACTATATTCATTCGACAGCTTTAAACCGATTTCACCGAATTTCGATGTGTCGAATAAAAATGGCTTACAGTCAACTCCTTCAAATCCCGTTCCACTGCAGCGGCATTCATAGCGCCCGATCAAATCAATGCATTCTCCATTGTTTTCGCAAGGAGAGCTATCACATTCGTTAACATCCGTTTCACCTAAGCATTTATATATCAAAAGATAGCTTAATTTAAGGCAATCTAAATGATGTTTCTGGTTTCAATACTTACAGAAAGTTCCGGTATATCCTAAGCTGCACGTGCAAACGGGAAGAATACCAGTAGTTAAACAGAAACCTCCATTTTTACATGGTTCTGCTTTGCAAAATGGAACATCACACAACGTATCCTATAAACATGTAGATATATTAAATTGAGTTTAGAAAATGATCATCTTATTAGAAATGCACCTGATAACCAGGACGACACGTGCAAGTGAAATTGTTCCCTGTTGTTGAATCTATATTTTTTTTGGAAAACAGACAATATTATCAGTCAAATTGTTGATAATATTTTCTAAACTGGGGAGTATAACATTCGTTATTTCAACATACTGTAGCCATCGATGCAAGTTGATCCAGCCCGGCATGGTTTATTATCACATGTAATTTGCTTTAGCACATCACACTGCGGTCCATCGTACTCGTCTGTGCATGTGCAAACAAAGGAGGCCAACAAGTCTGTGCAATTGCCACCGTTATGACACGGATTACTTTCACACTCATCAATTTCTGTAATATTTGTTTATTATTTTGTATTACATTTTCTATATGATAATTGTTAAAATGTGAAAATACATTTTCCCACTTTCTTAGAACTTTTTTCGAATGCAACGAAATGGTATCAGTTTAGTTTACCTTTTTCACATCGCTGCCCTTCGTAGCCAGGTAAGCACTTACAAGTGTAATTTGCAACGAGATCTATGCATGTTGAATTGTTCAAACAAATGGCAGAAAGACATTCGTCGGTATTTTCAGAGCAATCATCTTGCTCGTAGCCGGCTGGACAGGTACATGCGTATTCTTGCGTTGGGTTCGCGCAAATTCCACCATTCCGACAATCGGCCTGGAAACATAATATGCAGCCTTCGTTTGGTCTTGTTGAGTTTAAGCGGAAATGTGAACGTGGTCTTATTTTATCGATATACATTTCGTCATGTGGGAAAAATGGCAGAAGGAAGCCGCCAATACGAGCTTCGCCGACGCAACCCTTAAAAGCGGCTCCGCTGTCATCACCAACCAATTTGGTGTTGATGTCAGATGCAGGCATTCCACCCAAATAAATTAAATGTTGGCCGGAGAATAGATCCATGAATTCATTTTGATCAATTTCTGCTGTAGTTGATTGGATGTGGGAGTCATACGCTTCTTCATATCCTTTGAAACTTCCCTTGAGCATTTGATCTTGAACAGTGATGACGAGAGTTTGCCAATCGTAGTTATTGTTTTCATGGGAAAATCGTTTGATTTCTGGTAAGTCTCCAGTGAGATTCCACGAAACTGTCACTTGATTTTTGAAAACGGCGATTTCGAAGTATTTTCTTTGATTTTGCACGTACAGCAGCGTACCGCCGGTTTTTGTTCTAAATGCAATCTCAATCGATCCTTTGATTGGTACTTCTTCTGGTTTCGGTGGACGTTTTGGTTGGAATGTAAACTGAAATGCCAACGGTTTCATGTCATCGCCTTTGAAGGTCATATTTGTAATGCATTCAAAACCATCATCTAAATTTTGGCATATTCCATTTCCCGGACACGTGGTGAGCTCACAAAATTGAGTGTCCTGGCAATATCGACCGAAATACCCACGTGGACAAATGCATACGAAATCATTCCATGTATTTTTGCACATGGCTCCATGCAAGCAAGGCTCAGTTTTGCACATATCGTCCGACACTTCTCCCGGAAGAATTGAGGTTTCATCAAATATAACCGAGCCCAGCCGCTTCGGTAAACGCAAGCTCTTATCTTGGATTGGGAATATTTCAACAATCATTGGTTGTGAACCGTTTGAAATTTGAATGTCCTGGATGATTCCTTTGAAATAGTCTCTTTCGCTGTTTTCATTTGCTGAATCGGTTTCAGTATCATCGCCTGATTGAATCAATTGCGGGCCACCGAGATACAGATGCTCAGCGTCGAGAGGTCCAACCGATGACAAGGTTTTTCGGAAATATTCCGTTCCATTGATTTTGACTTGAACCAATGTTTGATTACGAATCACTTGTAACATATGCGTATATCCATTGTCCAGGTGATTTCCACCAACTGGTTGCTCTTCTGGTGAACTACCATTTATTTGGAATTTCACAAGGAGTTCACCTCCATTCAATTTAGCCGAAATAAACGATAGATTACTACTGCCTTTTTTCGGATCACTTCCAATATAAAACACATGGCCGGTCGGTTGACGGGTTCGAATAAACATTGAAATATCGATCACACTACGAAGCATGCGGCGGGCAACTTCAGTCACATTCACAAACACAACCGAGTGCTTGGTGTTCTCATTTCCAAATGTGGCTGCAGTTATGTTATACTGACATCTGTCACCCACGTTAGGACGACGACACACTAGAAATTGAAATTTTCAAATTAGTTCACGGTTTTATTGACACGTGAGAATTTTCGTCTATATTTACCGCATTTATAATTGTTCCATTCGTCGACGCATTCACCATTTTCACCTAATTAGGATTTATTTTTGGAAAAGTTTTCATTATATTAGATCCTTTTGGCAAAAATATGATGTTTGAAGTATGTCATTAATAGTGTGACAAATGCAGGGAATACAAAGCGATATCGATAGTATTAAAAATATTTCCGAAATTGCGCTTATTTCGTATTGAAGCGCATGAGAGTGAAAGAGAAATCCATAAGGTCCACACAAATGCGAAATAAGCGCTCTTTCGGAAATATTTTTAATACCTTCGATAACGCTTTGTTTTCCCTTAATAAAAGAAATGGAACGTAGAAGTGTGATATATTTTCTTCGAAAGCAAGAGTAAGCTCACTTTTCTGAGAGCAAAAGCGTAATAAATCTTTATCCTTCTTTTGTTCTCACAAAAATGTATCTTTCTTATGCTGCCGACTGTATGTATCTCGGGTTTGCTATAAGCGAAAGAAAAAATTATCACTTTTGCTCTCTCAAAAAAATATCACATTTTGGCCGGAATTTTCTTTCATCGCGCTTTTACTCGGGATTTTTTATCTCGTTTTACACACACAAAAAAAGAGGTAACAAATTTGCTTTGGTGGCAAATGAGTCTAACTTTACCCCCAATGACATTATTTTACACCCAATGTCAATGAACACCTATTTGTGTCATATTTACCACAGCGAGCTGAAATTTACCTCATTTCATTTAAGCTTCAAACCAAACAATTCGCTTAGTTGTTTCAGTAGATCTGAGCAAATCATAGATTTTAGCTCGTGGAGGTGATACAAATAGGTTTCAGTCATTGAAATTGGGTGTAAGATATAGTCGTTGGGTGTAAATTTAGACTAATTTACCACCAAAGCAAATTATTAACCTCTTTTTTAGTGTGTGTGTGTAACCTGTTGGTAAATTTTGCTTGAATTACCATACGGACTTTGACATAAATTTCGGTTCTAACCTAAATTCACCAGCAGTTTGGCTTAATTTTACCAAACCTGGTTTCTGCGCCGTCTGATAGTTCAAACTGGTGAAAATATGTTGAAACCAACATCTTATTCAAACTCTGTGTGGTAACTCTTGTAAAATTTACCAACAATCTATTGTCTATCAACGCATGATTCGGAATCACCATTTATATTCTCTCTGTGTGGGAGTAGGTCTATCGGTAATCTTATATAAAATAAAAACCTCTATCCGAGGTAAACGTGATGAAAAAAATGCCCAGGCGTGAAGTGGGATACAACAATTATTCGAAGAAACACATGATGATTTTTTTCCGAGAGCGAGAGTGGGATAAAATTTTATCCCGTTTTCTCTGTAAAGAAAAATTATCACAGTTTTGCACTCCGGAAAATTTTGAAGCTGATTTGCAAAAGAAAAAAAAAAATATCGCGCTGTTGCATCGAGAAACGGTATTACAAAGCAATACAAATTTATCATGGTTTCGCTATGGGGGTCTCATATGTAATTTTGTTATCAAAGAAATGATATGATGTCAGATGTAGCTATTTTAGATAATATGAATTTATAGAAAAACAAAAAACGGAAATTGCAACATACCGCATGGATTGGGCAGGCACTGCGGCATCCGATCACAGCCTGGTTGAATTTCCTCTAAAGTCTGATTTGGGATTGTGTCTAATGGAAATATCCATTGTCCATTTATAGTCACATCCTGCATACATCCAACGAAACTCGAGGCAGCGTGCGTGAGGTGTCTTAAATAAGATGTAAGTCGAGGAATTGCACCACCCAAGTATGTTACTGGGAATGTTGTGTAGCTTGTATTTGAGTCATACTGATTAATTGGGTAAATGGTAGTCTCTTCATTCGCCGACAGTAATAAATGCGTTGAGTTGATCGCAACAACAACTTTATGCCAATCACTGTTGTTCAAGCTTGATCCAATGAAAACACCTTCCCACTTGTTCAGCAATGGTGAATGTAAATTCAATCGACCATTAACTAGCTCCAGAATGAATCGATTGAGGCTTTCAACTGATCCTCCTCCACTTCCAAACACTAAAATTAAAATTTTCACATCAGAAATTGTTTTGACTCATGATGACGTTTGCCTACCTAAAATCCCATTCGGAAGTGTTGTTCGGAATCGAAGACTTATGTCATAGCCTTCCACACGATTTGTATTGATCGTGGCCAAACTTTGTTTGTTGAGTGACAGTGTTGTATCTTTTTCACAACGATCTCCGGTGAAACCATCTACACAGCTGCAGTTGAATCGATGTTGCGTTTCATTTTCCAGTGAAGGCGTACATAATCCATCGTTCAAACAAGGCGTATTCTGGCACCCAATCAACATAACGGAGCAATTTTTGCCACCCCACTCAGGATCACACTTGCAATCATAATAGCCTGAAATTGATGCATTCAAGCAATTTAAATTTTATATGAATATTATTTAAAGTTTGAACAAACAATTTGATATAATGTGTCTTCGAACTGCGAATCAATGCGTCGTTCATTAATATTTCGTTTATACGCACCAATACGGTCAAAGCATTTGCCATGAATACATGGTTTATATGCTGCACATTCGTCCACTTCAGATTCACACATTTCGCCTTCGTATCCATTATCGCATTGACATGAGAAGTGGTTGATCTGCGCGAAATGTTTTTGACTTACTATTAATATTCAAACTGATGATTGTAAAAATACGTTTGAATATTTCACAATCTACAATACATTTAATTTCAATTTTCTTCTTTTATCTCTCAGTTTTTTTTTTTTTTTGTATATTTGCACGGAATACAATAAAATATTAGGAGTACAAATTGAAAACCGCGCATTTTTTTTCAAAATTTCGATCTTTATTATGGAAAAATGGTTACAAATTGATTATTCAAAGTATTGTCCATCGCTAGCCACAACTTTTTCCCATCTTTCTGGCAAATTACGGATTCCGCGTCGAAAGAAATCTGTGCTTTTTTCGGCTATCCATGAATCGACCCATTTTTTTGCATTCCTCGTAAGAATGGAAATGCTGTTCAGCCAGGCCATGTGTCATTGATCGGAAGAGGTGGTAATCGGAAGGGGCAATGTCTGGGCTATACGGCGGGTGGGGTAGGACTTCCCATCGAAGCGTTTCCAAGTAGGTTTTAACGACCTGAGCAACATGTGGCCGAGCGTTGTCATGTTGCAAAATAACTTTATCGTGTCTTGCGACCGTTTCCGACCGTTTTTCCTTCAGTGCTGGGCTCAAACGCATCAATTGAGTTCGGTACAATGCTCCTGTGATGGTTTCGTTTGGTTTCAACAACTCAAAATAGATCACGCCGAGCTGATCCCACCAAATACACAGCATTAGCTTCGAGCCATGAATGTTCGGCTTTGGCGTCGATGTTGATGCGTGGCCGGGGTAACCATACGATTTTTTTCGCTTCGGATTATCGTAATGAATCCACTTTTCATCACCAGTCACAATACGATGCAAAAAACCCTTCCGTTTTTGCCTTTGAAGCAGCTGTTCACAAGTGAAAAAACGGCGTTCGATGTCTCTCGGCTTCAATTCGTATGGCACCCAATTTCCTTGCTTTTGAACCATTCCCATGGCTTTTAAACGATAGGAGATGGATTGTTGTGTCACTCCCAATGATTTTGCAAGTTTTTCTTGCGTTTGACACGAGTCTTCATCGAGTAATGCTTCCAACTCCTCGTCTTCAAACTTTTTCACTTGGCCTGGACGCTCTTTGTCTTCCACATCAAAATCACCACTTTTGAACCGCGCAAACCACTCCTGGCACGTTCTAATCGACGGAGCATATTCTGGATATGCTTCGCATAACAAACGATGACTCTCGGAATTTTTCTTCAGATTAAACCAATAAAGTAAAACTTCCCGCAAATGCTGTTTTGTAGGCACGTAGCTCGACATTTTCAACGCAATAATAAACTTGTGTATTCAACTGAATGATAAGTTTGACAGATCGTTTTCAATGTATTTTTTTATCCTCTTTAAGATACAATAGCTGTCAAAGTCAAAATAATGACATCTATGATAGATATGAAGTTAGTAACGAATGCGCGGTTTTCAATTTGTTCTCCCAATAATAAGCTAGAAATATTATCAAAGTTCAATAAGGAGAAGTCTAGAGAACAATTCAATTCATCCAATTTGGATTAGTAAATATTTTAATCCAGTTTACGACTCTGAATCCACAAGAAGCCAAATGTTGCCACAACTACCGCATATATGCAGTTTTATTTATGCATTTATTGTAATTTTTATGTGTATAACCTGCAATGCACATCAATAAATTCACATTCCCTTAGACTACCCCCATGACTAAACTGTAAACTGTGTTATAAATACAGGATTATACGTATTTTGTTGCTTTCAATTGATTGCGGCGGCAAATATGATTTTCTAGATTTGAGATTCTCATAACGAAAACGAGATATATTTTTATGGCTTTGTACCGCAAATATACAATTTCTCCATGCAACAGCGTGATATATTTGTTTCTAATACAAATCAGTTACAACAATTTTCAAAACTCGAAACTGTGATAATTTTGCTTGATCAGTTTGTTTCTTCTTTTGCCACGTTTTTGCCCACGAAATTTTTTTAGCATAATTTCCGCCCATAAAAACGTTACAAAACAGGCGTTATCGTTCATTCCAAAATGCAATTTAAAAGCAACATAGACGCAATGTTCTCGAAGGCAACGTCAACGCTGAACTTTGTTAAACGCTGCTGTTTCGATATTCGTGACATAAATACGCTGAAATTTTGAAATTGTTGTACTACGCCTTGGCACAGTCGATTCTTAATTATTGCAGTGTAGTTTGGCACCCGTTTTGTTTGCGCTCAAGGATTATTCACATCCGAGCAACAACTATAGGACTGGGATGTCCTATCTTCAACGCTTATCAAGGCTCGAAATGCAATCTTTACAAAGGCGACGTAATACATTGCTTCTTTTCTTGTTCGACATCATAAACCGCAACATTCACGTTTTGTCCAATCGTTTTGAACGAGTGGCAAGAAATTTATTGTACATACCTTCTTTTTTTAATCTTTCAAGTCTTTTTTTTAAAGCAAAATCGAGATCCATACAGTCGATAGCAAAAGCGAGATACAATTTTGCGAGTAAAAAACGGAATGAACATTCAACGAGTGGTCTCGCTTTTGCTCTATAAAAAAACATTACACGTTTTTGCTATGAGGGTCAAAATACCTCCGTGAAAAATGTTGAAGAAAATTCAATTTGAAAAAAAAAAATGTTTGCCGCAGCATTCAATTGAGAGCAACAAAAAAACAGAGTTTCCCTTGCTTATAGCACAGTTAGGCAATGAAAGCAGCCTTAGTCCACGAATAAAAAAATTTCGTCACATATCATTACAATACTCAAAGTAACAATAACTACGATGCTAATTTCTCTGTTAGTTCGACAATACTGTTCACTCAATTCTGTAATTGCAGCGTGCAATAATAAATTTTGCGTTCCTTACATAGCAATAGAGATTAAAACATCTATCGAAAAAGAGCAATTTAATATTTGCCTCATTCGAAATCTAATTCAATTATTTCAGAGTATATTTGTTTCAAAATTATAACGTAAAAATCACTTCTTCGTTGGCACTGCTAGCATTTGATAAAAAATATATAGCAACTGATTCGATTATTTCATATTTACATCCTGAAACTTGCCTGACACTTATTGGTCTTACGTAACAAAAACAATACATTTCTTCGATGAAATATTCCACAAATCGTGGTCTGCGGTCACGTGTATTGGTGTGAAAAAGTTATGGTTAATTTACATAATGAATGAAATTGAATTGATTGAAAGAGTTAGTATTTGAATGTTTTGAATTTTACATGTACCTCATCATGGCAAACTCCGTGAAGACAGGGTCCAGAAGCACACTCATCGATATCAATTTCACAGTTTTCACCTTCGATGCCTGGGACACACACTGAAAAGAGTGAGATTTATTGAATAAGTCCAATGGTCAAATATTGATTTTTTTTAAGTAGAGCTTATATAGGAGAGGAGAGCATGTGAGTATAAATAACAAATGATCGAATAAGTTTATTACACTTTAAGTCATTTGAAAAGATACATACCACATTCATATCCGCTGGCATTTTCATATGAAAACTCTTGGGAGAATATTGGTGGTAGCAAATTTTTGTTCGGCAATGTATACAGTGTTGTATTTGATCTTTGGAAGCATTTCCCGTTATTCTGGCAGGGTCCACTAGCGCACTCATCTATGTCAATTTCACAATTTTTCCCTCCATATCCAGCATAACATTTACACTGAAATTTCAAAAATCGAGCAAATAAAAAAATGGTGATTTATATACTATACAATATGTTTTGATAATTGTTTAATAAAATATTGTATTTGATTGGGTTTGGCGCTTCACAAATAAATATTTGTACATTCGTAAAATTAACATTCCCACACATTACTTTGAGAATCCCAAGTTTTTATAAAAAATTAGGTCACACAGCAATTTAAATTTTTCGGGCATTTTCCATCGGGTATTTCTTTTCATGACATGCTATTGTGCTCATACAATATCAAGACTGAAAAAGTTGATAAAAACATAGTCTTCAATGGTAGAAAATTCAAGGACATAGATGCCAACGAATTAGTTGATCGCATTGAATCGTTGAATTGGAATTTAAACCGTCATCGAAATGTCGATGATATGGTTATAACGTTGAATGACAATGTTCGAAATCTCCTTAATCACTTCGCACCTCTCAAGTCGCGTCGCGTTCGTTATACTCCCAAGCATTGGTTTAATAATGACATTAAACAGGCAATGGATGAAAGAAAAACTGCATATGACAATTGTAAGAGAAACAATTCTCGTGATGCAGTTACTCATCAACGGCTACTTGACATCTATAAGGAAAAAGCCAATAGAGTCAAGTCCTTGATTAAAAGTAGTAAAAAGAAGTCGACAGTTGAGAGTTTTAATAGCGCCAACTCCATTCGTTCTAAATGGAATGTTATTGAATCTCTTGGCTGTTGCAAATCTAGTAAGGATGACAGTAATGAATCTGAAATCCTTGACAACTTTAATTTGGATGATATCAATGGTTTCTTTGCTTCAATTCACTCTTCTGATGGGGCTGATTTGGGCAATTTGTCGCTTCCTGCTAATATTAATTCCACTTTTTCGTTTCATAAAATAACCATTGATCAATTTCTTTCCGCGTTTAAACAAATTAAGAGTAATGCAATTGGTGACGATGGCATTCCCCTTAAATTTCTTAAGCTAATTATTCCATCAATAGCCCAACACATTGTCTTCATTTTTAATTACTGTATCGCTCATAGTGTTTATCCAGCTGATTGGAATAAAATCATTATTAAACCGCTAAATAAGGTACCAAGTCCTCAGTCTATTTCAGAATACAGGCCAATCAGCATCATCTCAGTCATCCCTAAGATTTTCGCGATTCTATTGAATAGTCAAGTCACTGGCTATTTGGAATCAAACGCCATTCTTCACGAACGGCAATCTGGTTTCCGTAAGAACCATAGCTGTACCACCTCATTATTGAACATATCTGAGAGCATCAGATCGTCTTTAAATCGTAAAAAAGTAGTCATTTTTGTTTCACTTGATATCAAAAGCGCGTTTCCTTCCGTTCCCCATGATGCTCTTCTAAAAGTCTGCGAATCATACGGTTTTTCTAATAACGCGGTTGAATTAATTAAATCGATTTACAGTAATATTAAACAGAAAGTTAAAGTTGGTGACCACGAGTCAGATTTTGTTTCAATTAATAATGGAGTTCTTCAAGGTAGTAATTTTGGCCAAACTTTCTTTTCTCTCTATTTTAATGATACGCTTAATGTTCTCGAAAATATGACAGGCCATTTGTTCGCTGATGATTGTCAAGCTCTTGAAGTCGATTTGAATCAAATTAATAACGGTATTGATAAAGTAAATTCGGACCTTGCTAAATTAAATGATTTTATTAAACGTCGCGGCATGAAATTAAACGGATCTAAATCTAAGATGATGATTATCGGTACTAAGCATCAAACGAGTCGATTAAATTTTGATATGATCAATGATGTGAAAATAGGTGATGAAAAACTCGAATTTTGCAAGTCAATAAAGAACCTTGGTGTTATTTTTGACGAAAATTTTAATTTTCAAGAACATGACAAGTGTAAACTGCAAAAAGTGTATGGTGTCTTGAACCGTATACGCCATACCAAGCATTTTATACCCAATTACGTAAAACGTGATATGGCTGTAGCTCTGATTGACCCCATAATGGATTATGGCAGTGTAGTAACATACGGTTGGGGTGCACATAACACTCAAAATCAGGTTCACCGTGATCTTGTTGCTGATAACGACAAGATTCGATACATTTACGGATTAAAACGTAATGATCATGTTACTGAATATCGTGAGCGTTTGAATGGATTGACCCCTGAGAGCAGAGTTAAACTGCAATCTGCAGTCTTGATATTCAAGCAGTTGTCAAATCGTTCTCCTGAGTATCTGAATCACATGTTTGTTCGGAACGGTGAGTCGTCGCGTTATCCAGATAACCTCCGTGTACATTTTTATCCACGTACTACATTTGACACGCGCGCCTTTAGTTTATCAGCGATTAATTTTTGGAATAGCATACCGGTGGATATTCGAAATTCTAAGTCCATTGTTGCGTTTAAAAATAACCTAAAGCATCTGTTACGTACCTCACAGTAAATGATTCAAAATATAAGCCCGCGATTTCTCGGAACATTGTTACGCAATTTCTTTTCCAATTAATTTTAAGTTATTTCTAGTTCTTCATTTTTATTTGTCATTTTTTCTATGATGTTAACGTAATTTAACTGCAAAAATATTGACTGTATTTCCCCTAGTTCTCCTGAACTAGGCCGGTTTTGCCATGGTTTTCCGGACCAAATTTTGGTAATAAAGCTTCTCTTTTATACCATCCCATCCCTGACTGTATTCTCTTTGCAAAAGACGCACCATAGGCTCCGTAATAAATAAATAAATAAATAAATAACAATTCAAGTAATTTCGATGAGAATGAGGATTAATCAAAACTACGAACCAACCGTTCCCTGTTTGCGAATGTATTGGTATTTGGTAGGCGGGAAATATATATTTTAGCATTGGAAAACACCACAAAAATCCGTACAAATTCTTGTATCTACAAATTTTTTCCAAATCTCATCGGATTGACTTGACATTTTATACGAAGTTTTTTCTTTTATTTAAATGTTGTTGTTGAACTGCGTGAAATCTGAAACTTTGCACTTCGACGAAAATACCTTATTTTTATTTCATTGGAGTTGATTCAAACTTAGTAAAAAAAATCGGTTTCGTTCGTATGATGCTTATACCGCGACAGCTGAATTTTCGATTCGTTGACTTTAGTCGAGATTGCTGATGATGAAATGCAACAGTTTCGAAATACATTTAGGTTTGATTCAATATTTTACTATCGAATTTAAATCGACTCCGATGAAATCAAAATAAGGTTTTTCGTTAGTCAAAGTTTATGATTTTTTCTGTAAAAAGAAGAGAATATGGAATTCCCAAAAAGATACGACGTGTAATATACATAGTTCCCATACAAATTGTTCTTTCCGACCCGTTTCTATCAAATTTCCAATGGCAGCAATACAACACAACCACTGGGAACCTCATAAACACATTAAAAAAATTATCTAATCGATAGATGGCATTTCATCTTGGATTTGAGTTTATATAATTTTTTATCTGTAGTGGTACAAGGCAGAAAATAAAATTCATCTATTACCATTCGAACGCATACAACTGTAGGTATCAGACGATTTTTCATTATTGGCTTTTACCGCTACAGATGAAAAGTCAAATAAAATCAAATTAAGGGTGAAATTGCATCTGTCAAAAATATTTAAGTTACGTGTGTGCACGTTCAGCAGCACAAAACTTCACACAAAAATGACTAGTTTCAATCTTCATCATATCAATATGAAACTTCCAGGTTCTTTTTTCATGAGAAAATTAGGTTGTACACAATTTCAAGACATTCCGATAAGAATTAATACATTCAGTACAATTTTTGGCCCCGAAAATCGAAAATTTTTTAGGGGAGGCAATCCTAAATCTCATCGAAATGACTTGAAATTGTGTATGACTTTGACTTATTTCCTTAATAAAAATATAAGATTCTGAAAGTTGCATAATGACACAATGTGAATTTCAATGCTCCATGTTTTACCTGATAGTCGTTGATTTTATCGATGCATTCGCCACCATTTACACAAGGGGATGACAAACACTCGTTTATATTAGTTTCGCAATATTCTCCTGTGAAACCAGTTCCAGAGCAATTGCACAGGAAACCACCGAGTTGATCTTTGCATTGTCCTCCGTGTTGGCAGGGCTGAGACTCACAGTCATCTATTGATTTAATAAATATTAATAATCCCATGTGACAAATAGTTCAACAAAAATATTAAGAATTTTATATGGAAATCCGAATATTTTTGTTTTAAAAAGGTGACGACTTCGTTCCGAATTCCAAATGTTTTTTTTGACAGTTCGGAAATTTTGATTCATCATTTGGAAACTCCATTTTTTTTTTAATATTAGGTTACTACAATATAAATTTTAAAATATTAAAAAATAGCTGCAAATAGCACAAACAATTTGTACAAATACATTTTTTATAGCTTGATTATTCAATAAACATATTTTTGATGATTTTAAAAGGTTTGAAAAAAAGTATTTCCAAATGTTGGAATCCAATTGTTGTCCGAACTGTCAACAGCATTTGTTATTGGGAAGAAAAAATCCGCCTTTTTTATCAAAAATATTCGGATTTCCATATTAAATTCCTGATGTTTTCCGTATGAAAAATATTTGGATTTCTGAGAGGAATTCCAAATGTTTTTTTAATTTCTTTGCAAACTATTTGTCCATATGGATAACATGTGATCATAAGTCAATTGCAAAATGCTTGTTAAAATTACCTATATCAATTTCACAATTTTTTCCAGTCATTCCATTCATGCAAATGCACTTATATTCGGCAATTCCATCTACGCAGGTTGAGCCCAATATACATGGATTGCTGGCGCAGTCATCTATGTCAAAGCTACAGTCCTTTCCTTCGTATCCGTTCGGGCATATACATTTGAAATCATTAACCTTAAAATGAGTATCAAAGTTTGAATGCAATGATCAACAATTGTCGTTCTAATCTAAATCTAATTCAGAATCGTGATTTCGTTCTAGAGATCTAAAAGAGATCACAATTTGACTTATGTATGTATACGTAGCGCCATCATAGCAACACGTACAGAGTCAATAGGAAGGAGGCACAATGCAATATGATACGTCACAAAGGAACGAGCTTGCTATAGTTAGATAGATGGATGTTTTATGGCTGTAATTGTCACTCGAACAATATATAGTTCTATATATATTTCATTATTCATTATTCAATATTTATAGATCGAATTGTGTACCGTTAGGTGTGTTCAGTCATTTTTCGTATTCCATGAATACCACCAGCATGAGAACTATTATTCGAATACATTGGTGAGAGGCTTGCAGGGCACGACTGCACCGCATTCGAATGCTCGAGCCCATGAATGGCTACTACCTTTTTTGCGGTGGTGTATTGAATATTGAAATACCCAATAACACAACCTTAGCGTTAAGATAGTCAATTTACGTGTGTCTGTGCTAACTCAAAATCCTCTACGTGCACACACACGGGACCGACGGCTTGAAGTGTCCTCCGAAACACTCCGTGAGTCGAACATCACTGTTTTATGTGCTAGTTTGTCTCACATCAATATATCACTGTTATTAGCAATGGGCCGCTAGTGAGACTAGAACCCACGTCCCCATGCTTGCAAAGCCGGCAAGCTAACAACTACTCTACAGCTGGGTTCAGCTTACATATATGATATAGCATATTTTATATTCTTTATTTACCTTATTTATGCACGTTGCGTTGTTCTTGCAAGGTTGACTCAAACACTCGTCGACATCACTTGTACAGAGGACACCAGTATAACCTAATGTACAGAATGATAAACGCACCAAATTATATGCAAAAGTTAAGTGATCCCACAAAGTAAGGAGAATGTGTAAAAGTGGTGAAAATCACGCAATTCGAAGAATGTACAAATTACCTGGTTCGCAATAACATCTGAATGTTCCCGGATGATTCACACAAATGCCATGGCCGCACATATTTGGCCTTTGTTGGCACTCATCGATGTCATTCTCGCAAAATTGCCCTTCGTATCCTTCAGGACAAATGCAAATCGAACTGTTTCCACTACATGTGCCGCCATTCAAACAACCGCATTTTTCTGTCGGCGAGGCCCGGCATTGTTTGCCAGTTATATCAGGCTCACAGCATTGTCCAGCGATGCATTCTGTTCCTTCGGGACACTCTCTCGGACAGGATGGTCCGTTTTCACAAAACTCTCCGCTGTATCCTCGCGAACAAATACATTGAAATGAATCTTTCCGACTAATACAGGATCCACCGTGGCCACAAGGCTGTGATGAACATGGATCGACTAGCTGCTCACAATTGAATCCGGCAAAATGTGGTGGACAATCACAAATATAGCTGCCATATGTATCGTAGCAAACACCACCATTCAAACATATATTAGGGTTCTTTTTACATTCGTTTTCATTATTTTGACAAAATGTTCCATAATATCCAGTTCCATTGCAGTCACAACGGAATCCTCCAACCTCATCTATACAAATACCGTTATTTTGGCACGGATCCGACTCGCAGTCGTCCATATTCACCTAAGTGTGATCAAATTCCAAATTGAACTATTAAGTTGCTATTGCTTTGAATAAATATTGATGGTTTAATGAAAATACAATATTACCTCACATCTTGATCCCGTAAAACCTTTGGCACATTCGCACTCTACTTTTGATGTACTACCGATAACTTTGCAGATTCCATCATTTAGACATGGCTTGCTCTCGCATAGAGGATGCACGCTTATTTCAGTCTCACATCGACTACCCGTAAAACCGGGCAAGCAGTTGCAAGTAAAATCACCTCGACTATCTTCATTACAATGACCGGAATTGTTGCATGGATCTGATCGACATGGTGGACCTGTGTCAATCTCACAGTTTTTTCCCGCATATCGGGCTGTACAGTGGCACTGAAATTTTAAATAGACATAATTGTTTGGGTTAAATTGATATAATTAATCTCATTGCATTTTAACACTCTAGATGTATTTGTAGCTTGAAGCAACTGAATGTAATCAATTTGGTACAAGAGAATGAAAAAAATGAATTTTTATTTACCTCATAGGTGTCCGCTTTTGAAACACAGGTGCCCTTTTGCATACAAGGTTCGTGAGAACAGTGGTCGATTGCAGCCCGCACCAAAATATCATTTTGTGTGCAGGGACCTTGAGAGAGAGGGCATGGGCCGAACAAAATTGGGAGCGGATTTGGCACACTCGAACTAAAATTCAGCCCTGGTCCATGAAGCATACATCCTGAAAACCTGGTTCAAAAATGAAATGAATTTATCACTATCCATTATTTTCATTTTAATCATTGAAGAATTGAATTTTCAATTTTTGTGAAAAACTTTTCGATTAAGAAATAAAAATTGTAATAAAAAAAAACATTGTTAATGTTTAAGTAATATAATTATTATAACTGCAAGTCAGAGACTAAACATATACCGCTATCAGTACATTGAATAGCACTGCAGTTTGCCACTTAATAATAATCTAGAAGCAATCTGCGGTGCTTCGGTGCTACAGATTGTTATGCCCATTCCCTGCTGTAAGTAATTTAGGAATATGTAAAAATGCGAATACATACGTTGTACCCAATATTAGGATTGCTGCATCATCACTTGGTGGGTCCGTTATTAGAACAGTATTATACGTCGAATTGGCAATAACAGTCTCTTTTCGATCGATCAATATCTTCAATGACCCCAATTGCATTATAAATTCAATTGTGTGCCATCTATTGTCTAGCAAATCTGATGCAATTCGTGCTTCAGTATGAGCGTTTGGTGTTACCAACGAAATCGAAACATATTCGGCATATATTGACATCAAAAAAGTTCGGCCTGAATATCGTTGCGAAATCAGTTCTCCTCCTACACAGGAAAATTAGTGAGGCGAGATATGTTGTCGTCAAAAATTAAGAATGCATCAAAATATAAGTTATTAGTAATTACCTCGACAGCTTCGTATGCTGAACGCCGAATGTTTCCACATAGGCATTGGCGTAAGCAGCCGTAAATAAGATGATCCATTGAAATAAGCCTCACGATATTCAACATTTGATGAGCTTGATTCAATCGGAGTTGGAGAATAAACTGAAAAAAATCATAGCATACATAAATGAGCCATTTGCTATTTTGATTTACAGATTATTATTTGTACATTAAATCATAATCTGACATTATTTAAACCAAAGTTATGTCGACTTATGTCATTGTCACGGACATGAAATGGTTTTGGTTATTTAAAAATGCTGTACATTTACAATGAACACGAATATTGTTGACTTATAGCGAACAAGTAATTCATATCGATCTTTCTCTAAATAGACTTGTTTGTAATCTTTGTGTTTGAGATAGTAATTGAGAAAATGGAAAAATGTTTGAGCTATGGATGAAAAAAACTAAAGTTTCGTTCAGTTTAGGACCCTTTTTTTTAACAAAGCGGAAATTACCAAAGTATAGCTAGTCTTTATCTGTTGTGCATAGCTTATAAAATTCGAACTAAAGGAATATTATAGTATTTCATCTAACAAATATCACTGTAACTCAAAATAGTTGATTCTGACTTCAAACTATGTTAATTTTTTTTCAATTTGTAATTTCACAATGTATACATTTATTGGAGAATATTTCTATATTATTACTCCAAAATACTATGAGTTAAAAACGCTCTACATTTAGGAATTAGATAATACAAGGCTGATCGAAAATGAAGGGACAAAATGAATGAAAACACATTAGTTTGGCAAAAATTGATTTTATTCCTCAACCTAATTTCCTTTTAGCTCGATACACCGAGCCCAACGATCCTCCAACTTTTCTTCATAGTTCAAATAATATGATTTGTCAATTATTCCAAAATAGCCATCAGTTTCGCACTCGAATTCTTCATTCGATTCAAAACGCTTACCAGACAGCCACCCTTTGAGGTTTTCAAACAGATAATAGTCGCTGGGGGCCAGTTCTGGAGAATACGGTTGATGAGGAAGCAATTCAAATACCAATTCATGCAATTTTGCCTGTGCGATGTTCGACGAATGACCTGGTGCATTATCGTGATGAAACAGCACTTTTTTCTTCTTCAAATGCGGCCGTTTTTTCTTGAGTTAGCTTTCAAACGATCCAATAACGCCGTATAATATGCGCCTGTTATTGTTTTACCCTTTTAAAGGTAGTCGGTGAAGATTACACCATGTTCATCCCAAAATACACTGGCCATAACCTTTCCCGCCGATATTTGCATTTTTTGACGCTTCGGTGCACTTCCACCTGGTAAAACCCACTCTTTCGATTTTTCACGTGATTCTGCTGTATAGTGGTGAATATATGTTTACTCCATGACTATATATTGACGCAAAAACTCAGATGAATTCTTTCGAGACATCTCCAAATTCTTCGTTGAAGTGGTCACACGAATGCGTTTTTGAACGAATGCGTTTTTGAACGAATGCGTTTTTGATCTTGCACACAGCTCCTTTGCATGCAAATGTTGATGCAAAATATTACACACATGGTCGTGTGAGATGTTAACCATATTCGCTATCTCACGCACTTCCAATTTTGGGTCATCCAACATCATATCATGGATTTTGTATGATTTCGGTGGTGGTACAACCATATTTGAATTCACAACACCACTTTTGAATCATAAGAATCGATGGCGAAGAGTGAGGATAGTACTTATCAAGCTTGGATTTGGTTTCGGTGATGGTTTTCTTGCGCTAGTATTTTATCAACACACGAAATTCGTGTTTTTTCCATTTTGGATTCTTTTTCGGGGGTTGGGTGCTTTAAAGTGCTGTCACTCGTAAACTAAACCACATTTGGCTCAAATTTTGACAGTAGCGGTTTGATAGTTGACACTTGTCAAAAATAATATCGGTTTTGAAAAAAATACAAGGTGCGTTCCAAAATAAACGAGACTTTTGTCATAAATTTTTTTTGTTGCGCCATCTGTGAATGAGATAGTCCGTTGGAAAGTTACATCCCTCCCTGACTTCCAGTGAAAGTTTGGTGACATTCGGTTCAGTGGAAGCGAAGTTATTGCGTCTAAAGTGATAGTATATTTGAATCGGTTAGAATAGAAGTGAGACTTCACATCTCACCTCTTGCTCTCGCTAACAGAAAATTTCATAAGAAAGAGCAAGAGGCTAAATATGAAGTCCCGCCTTCATTCTAACCGATTCATTTGTGTCATCGGTACAAAAATGAGTTTCAAACAAAGAGCTAATATCAAATTTTGTTTTAAAATCGGTAAAACGTTTGCCGAAACATTTGAATTGATGAAAAAAGTTTATGGCGATGATTGTCTATCTCGTGCCAGAGTTCATGAGTTGTTTACACGTTTCGGAGATGGTCGTGAGGACATAAATGACGATGAACTTACGGGCCGCCCAAAATCAGTGATCACCGAAAACTCCATCGAAATTGTGCGTTAATTCTTCAAAAATGAGCCGAAATCATCTTTGAAACTCATGGAATCGGAGTTGAATATCTCCAAAACATCGATTTATCGCATTTTAACCGATCATTTGGGCTTACGAAAGATCTATGCACGTTTTTTTCCGCACAAGTGAACTGATGACCAAAAATCGATCCACTCTTGTGACTGATTTTTTTTACTAGAAATCACATTTTAACCATCAATCACTCACCGTATTCGCCTGATATGGCTCCCTGTGACTTCTACCTATTCGGAAAATTGCATTTGGCCATGAAAGGAAAACGTTTTGCGTCCGTAGAGGCCATCCAAAAGACTTGTACCGACATCCTGAAGGACATTCCGGTCAATGAACTGAAACACTCCTTTGAAAAGCTTTTGAATCGCGCAAAACAGTGTATCGAGGCCGGAGGGGACTATTTTGAATATATAATAAACTCGAATTTATCAGAACAAAGCTCCTGTCGTTTCTATTTTATTTCAGTCTCGTTTATTTTGGAACACACCTTGTAGATGGCGCTACTTGTATTCGACCCTTCATTTCCGATCAGCCTTGTATTAATGGTAAATAATTTAATTTGATAGTAAGATTCATAAAAATCCTTCTTTTATGGAATATAATAATAATTTTTATTTGAATATGCATTTGATTTCTTGAATTGAAAAAGAATATTTATGGGAATGAAAGTTTTGGAAAATATTTCGTTCAAGAGATTGTGGTCCTTATAATTTTTGTCCTCGGATCATCAGTCCACCTTTCATGAGTGGTTTTCTTTAATCCACTGACTCATGTACTTGTTAGCAGCGAATTTTTAATTCTGATTCTCATAAAATCTTCCAAATACTCGGATGCTATTTTTGATCTTTTAAAGATTTCATATGGTTCATTATTTATAAACAGTTCAAATCGGTTTGAATCAGTTTTGTAATTTCAAATCTACAAAAAATGTCTTCCATAAAAATTAAGTCACACAAAAAATGCATAAGTCTTAGTTTTTTTATTTCGCAAGACTTAAAAATGTTAACTTTCAAAAATTGACACTAATAATAATTCACCCCAATCACTGATAACTTCTTCACAATCAGGTAATTGAAACAACCGACATAGTTAAATCTCTCTGGTATCATTAAATATCCTTAGAATGAAAGTACAACTTCATTCTGCTGCTAGTAAAAGCGAAGCTCAAAAAGATATCTAATGGAAGCGGTACACAATTTCAATTTTTTTTTTAATTGAAACATATAAATATTGCACACGGATTTATAAGCCGGGACTACAATAGCAATTTGCAGTAACAAAATTTGGTTTTGTTTCTAAAAGCAACGCAACTGAGTGTCGCTAATACATGTAGCAAAACAAAAGTGTACTTTTATTCTGAGGAATTCAAATATAGATTGACTTATTTCACACGGAATTTATGATGGATCTTATTGGGTCTACAGCTTCAAAAGTTCGATGGCCAATAATTTTATTGGGAGTGGGAATTAATAATGTCGATTTAGATAATGGATGGCGTTACTAGCGTTGTGTGCATCGGAACACACCGCGGCCATTTTGTTTTTTTTGTCTGTCATTACGCTATAAATTTCAGTATATGTCATTTCGTTCAAATGTAAACAACATATTTTTTTTGCGCATTGAATATGTCGAATTTTGTGCCTGAAAAAGGTTTTCCGGGGAAGTTTAATAACCTTCTTTCATTTGAAGAAAACGGCCGCTGAAAGTCATCGATTGCTTGTAGAAGCTTACGGTGAACATGCTCCAACTCAAAAAACTTGTGAACGATGGTGTGCGAGATTCAAGAGTGGTGATTTTGACGTGGAAGACAACGAACGTCCAAGCCAGCCGAAAAAATTTGACGATGAAGAATTGCAAGCATTATTGGATGAAAATTCGTGTCGAACGCAACAGGAACTTGCTTTGGAGTTGGGAGTTGAACGAACAACCATTGGTAAACGTTTACATGCAATGGGAAAGATTCGAAAACTTGGAAAATGGGTCCCACATCAACTGAATGAAAATCAACTCAAAGCACGAATCGATGCCTGCAAAAAACATCTTGCAGAGCACAAAAAACGTGGTTTTTTGTATCGAATTGTTACTGGCGATGAAAAGTGGATCTATAACGATTACCCTGAACGTAAAGCAGACTATGTTGATCCCGGCCAACCATCAACTTCACAATCAAAACGCGATATTCATTGCCAGAAGCTTATGCTGTGCATTTGGTGGGATGAAAAAGGTGTGGTGTATTATGAGCTGCTGAAACCGAATGAAACCATCACGGCTGATCGCTACCGACGACAACTGGGCGAATTGGCAAAGAAACTGAACGAAAAACGGCCACGCATAGCGAACAAAAGAGACAAAGTTTTATTTCACGATGACAATGCCCGGCCACATCGTACGAACATCATTCAGGAAAATTTGAGGACGCTTGGTTGGGATCACCTTGATCACCCCGCATACTCTGCGGACCTTGCTCCTTCTGATTACCATTTGTTCCGATCAATGCAGATGAGCCTAGCAGATTACGCTTCCGAAATACTGAAGAAGTACGAAAATGGATCGATGAATGGATAGCCTCGAAAGATGAGGACTTCTTCAAACGAGGAATCAACAAACTTCCAAGAAGATGGGAGGAAGTCATAGCTAACGATGGGCAATATATTGGTCAATGTACTTAATCATTTTGTTATTGAAATAAATGGTTTTTTACAGCAAAAAATCGACATTATTAATTCCCACTCCCAATAATGATGTATCAATTCATTTTGTTGTCGAAATAAATGCATATTTACAGCAAAAAAACGAACTTTTTGAGTTGTAGACCCAATATATTTGGAATAGATTTAGCTCTGAAATGCGAAAATATGATTTGATTTCATTTGAAATGTTGCTCAAAAATGAAGCGCGATTTTCGGTAACGAATGGAATGATTCGTACCCTATCATGAAGTGAAGGAATTGTCAAACTATCAACGCTTTCTGAAACATAAAAATTCTTGATGGAGTTACATTGCCTATTATCACAAAAAGTATATTCCAAAAGTAAATTCAATTTTTCATATTTTTTATCAAATGTTCAAACAAACGTGTTGAAAAATTTTCTTCAAAAAATTTGACCCCACACAGAACATGGATATCTCGATCACTCTCGTCGCTTTTGATTCAGACCTTTTCCCTGTCAGATATGTATTAAAAATGAATAAAACAGCCAGTCTTTGGCGGTGTATTGTTAATAATAAAAAAAAAAAAAAAAATAGCCGATATTTCGGAATATTCAATGATATTATCGATATCCCACTGTTTTATCTGTGAGTTGACAGTTGATAAAAATAATGCCATGCACAAAAAAAACCGATACGAAAAATGTAAATAATTTGGGGTAATGAATCTGGCAGACAGGGATTACCAAAGAGCATGATGAAAAACAAATCTTTCTCTCCTTTAGAGAATTTGCAATTGATGAATGAATATTTAGAAATTTCACGAACAAAACGACCGAATGAACAATCGAACAATTTTTTTATCGACCGAATGGACGAACGAACATTTACTTTTTAACAAACGAACAAACACGTCATTTTTCGGTGTTCGTTGACACCACTAATTATCATCAGTTAATAAATGCTTCTTTTTTCAAATAAACTAAATGTTATTTGACAGTTGAGAATACTAACTTCAGCATTGAGAAATGATTGACTGAGAATGAAAACGAGACTTCATATTTAGCCTCTTGCTCTTTCTTATGAAATTTTCTGTTGGCGAGAGCAAGAGGTGAGATGTGAAGTCTCACTTTCATTCTCACTCATTCAAATAGAAGTCATTGCAATTGATTATGTACATTTTTAGTTGTTTATTAACGAATGCTAATTAACCTGAGTACTGTTGAAACAATATTAATAGTTTGCAGTAGTAGAATTTTTACACTGCTGCAAGAACAAGGAAACGATCGCCAGAAAATAAAATGGATTAAAATAAAGAGTCAACATATGAAAAAGTTTCTCACTGGTTAAGTCAATTATTTCAAGTATATTTCTTAATTATTACTATAGAAAAGTTTTTCGTTCCATTTCAATGTTGAAAATGACTTCAGGTATGAAAGAATCTCGTAAAGGTAATGCTATATACAATATAATGCTAAATCAAGTGCAATGGTTAGCTTATTTGAAATAAAATTGTCATGTGTTCCAAATGAGTGAATTCAAAAATCACATAGGGGTCATACTTGGCTTGAAATGGAGATTCGCATACGCAGAATAATTAATATCTAGATAATCTTGTATCTAATTTCTTTGAGCTTCAAAACCATTGCAATATTAATAATATGTAAATGAGATATTTGATACGCGGTGCCTAAAATTGATAGAACCGTTTTTCCATACAATGTTAATACAATGAAGATGTTTTTCGTGAACGGAAAGCTTGTGACGCTGATGCGCTTCCCAAACCATTGACATCAGCGACAGTAAACATTTAAAATACACACACTAACACAACACACACTTGCACACAACCACGTGTTAATCGAGTCCCATGACTCTAGCATGTATTTGTTTTTACGCCACCTGTACATACATTCGATTTAACGAACGCTGGAAGAGGCACACAACAACATATAGTTAACTGAGTCATGATCGGATCGTATAATAACATTAGAGCTCATTTTTGTACTTCATTTGAAGGCGTTTATGTTAGTGAGTTCTCCGATACTTCGACATGTTCTTGTTCGTATACATCGTAGAAAAATTGTTGAATGTTAATTTAGGGCGGAATATGCAATACATAGATCAAAAGAGTATAAATTTGGTAACTTTTTACCGAGAATATTTCTGGTTATAATTAGGGCAAAATGAAACGTTTATTCTTACCGATGAAGAAAGCCAATGAAAAAAAGCCAAAGGTAATGAATGGGCTCATATCGTTCCAAACATTTGTTCTATGCAAATTATAAGGCTAATCGATAAATTTCACAAATGCACTTTAAAACACGGAAAATTCAATTAACTTTAAGGCACAATTTATTTGAATCCAATGCTTATTCTCACAGATATGTATTAATGATTGCCAAACCCGATTTTAGTACAATTCATTCACTTGCACATAATAAATAATAATTCTTACAGCCGTAATTTAGTATATGAGAAAAGAAATTCACAAATATATAAACATATTGATCATATTTAAATCACGAAGACAAGGAAAATTACAACGAAAATATAAACAACACGTTATTTTAATGGACAACAGAGAGAAAAACTATTCAGAAGTATGCTTCACAACAATCGAGTACAAGTCTTGGTATTTACAGTCACCAACAAACTGAAGTTGTTGAACATTCCATTTCAATGGATTGTTTGTTACCACAATACGCATACTAAAATATTTTTTTGTAATACAACCATTTTACGCTAAGTACTTTCAAAGTTGTTAAGGTAAATGGCTCATTCAAATGCATTGGCCCATAATTTAAGCTATGCGTGTATGCGTACGTAAAGGTGTACGGGTGTGCGATGGGCATCAAGTTTGTGTGCTTAGTTTATTTAGCAGACCTGTTGTTAGTTTCAGTTTCCTCTAGAATTCAAATGTTCCAATTGGTTGTATATATGATACAAAAAATATTAAACGGAGAGCAGGTAGCGCCGGCATAATTTTGACACACACGGACACGTTCATAGTCAAACTTGTATTAACGATTAAAGTTGACCTCAAACTTTATAATTTTTGGGTGACGTCTTTTTTTTCTTATATCGTTTCAACTTCCAATTCCTGAAAGACAATAAACTTAAATAAGACTTACTTTTCTTCCCGTTCGGGTTTTCATCGAATATGATTATATATTTCAACAGCACATTTAGTAAAGAAAAGTCACCAAACTTAAATAAATAATGTATTTATTTCAACAATTTCTCTTCATCTGGCTACATATTATTTGAAATCAAATCTGTATTATTTTAGTAATTTATTCAACTAAAAAAAACAGGATACAAACGACTGAAGAATTTGAAGCGGAGTCAGAATCATTTATATACGTTTTTCAATGTGATTTCGCCGTGTAATTTTGGGATCTAATCAACATCCAGCATAACAATATGTTCGCTGTTAAGGAAGGCTTGAAAGTGGATATTTTTCGAAAGTGTGGAAAAGCGTCGTTTACCGGATGTTCTAAAATTGCTATTTCCTTTAGATTGATTCAAATTATCAATCCAATTTAAAATAATACATATGATAAATGATACATATTTATATAAATTATTATGTTATTTATTTCATATTGCAAATATAAACCAAATAAAAAATGCATACCTTTAATAACTCAAAAAGAGGCGAATATGAAAAGTAAAACGGATATGAAGAACATTTTGAAACATTATTTCCCGAACATAGAATATGAAATGTAGAAATAAAAGGAAAAATCAGAATTAAGAGAGCTTAGATTTATATAAGATTTTCTGATGCGAAATGTGAAACATGTTAAAATATGAATAAAATCGCCTATGAATATAAAAAGTACGCCTGAACCGTGCTTTCTGCACCCTTTTTTTGTTCTTATAATTTTCCAATCAATCGATTGAATTTGCCATATGAAACAGTCTCTTTTTCTTAGAGAAAAAATCGAGTGTTCAATTGCCAAAAAATTAATAAACGAGAAGGGCACAAAAAAAATGAATAAATTTTTATTGGAAGTATACTACAGATTTTTAAACGATCAATCGCTTTTGCTTGCGATCATTCACAAATAACAGTCTCGGAAAAAAACATACTTAATAAATTTCTTGAAGAATTGGATAAATGAAAATTCTGTGCTAAAAAAAGTTATCAAAAGTTGAAAGGGACTGTTTCATACTATTCACTATATAGTACACTGTATTTCAGTTTGTAGTTTACTGGCTGTAGGATACTTCATATAAACTGAATGAGAGTGAAATAGACACAGTGGAGTTGCACACTCAAATCAAGACGGCGGATCTGTCAAACTACATTTGAATCATTCACATTTTTTGAAATCATTTGAAATCCCAATGAATCTGAATGAATCTTGGATATTATAAATAAATTATTTGCGTCTTTTGAGATCCCAACGATACTGGAATATCTTAATATTAACAAAACACTTCATTTCTTTTCATTTATGTTATAGTGCAACAATAGTTTTCGCAGTTCCTCATATGCTCATATTTAGATCAATCCTCTGGTTTTGATGAGATAGAAATGGCTGCTGAGGGCAGATTGGCCAACTGCTGGCGATTCGTTTCTTATGGAAGATATAACAGTATCATTTTCCATGAATTAAGTAGTTTAAAACAAATGCATTGCCAACCATAGCTGACTGCTCTCAGCAGACACTACCGATCACCAGTTTTGAAAAGCCAGGAGTCTGGAATAAACATTCCAAGGAGTAATTTTATTGACATAAGGGCAAAAATGAGCTATTCTGTAGATTAAAATGTAATTCATTTCATTCGGGTTGAAAATCATAGTCAATTTTATTCAATGAGAAAATGTCAATATCAATAATTATTGATTTTTATTTATTCACTGAATAACTCATCCAGTTTGTCGTTAATTCATGTTATTGTGTGAACATTAGCATTTTAGTTTGGGTAATTGTACCTTCTGCCCAAATATAACCCGGAATTTGTAATTTGAACGAATCTTGTTCTACATATATAACATTTTCAAGAGTGACAGGACTTTTATTGCCCTGCCTGTCAATTTTTTCCAATATCTGCAACGTAGCTTGTTTGTTACAGCTGCGTTAACAAGTTGATCTTTGGTTTATCCTGCGAATTTTATAATAAAGAAAAGCGTTGAGCAAAAAGTTTGCCTAAAATTAAGATAGCTTCAAAGAAACCAGGTCAAAGTCCCTTCAAAAAGCAAGATCTTTTTGACTGTTCAAGATGTTGTGCAATCGGAATTCCTTCCGCAAGGTCAATCGGCCAACGCACAATAATATTTGGGCGTTTTGCAGCGTTTGAGGAGTATATTCGCCGAAAGAGCCCATAATTATGATAAATCACGCCTTTTACGTGGATTTATTCCCCCAAACACAGTTTCAATGTCATTCCGCAAGCATCGTAATCGCCAGATATGGCCTCGTGTGATTTTCTCCTGTTCCCAAAACTCGAGCTGCTGCTCCGTGGCGTTTCGAGACGGTTGAGGTGATACAAGTTTTAAAAGAATTCGCAGAAGGAGGCAAGAACCATGCCAATGTCGGATGTGTTTTCAAGATTGGAAAAAGTGTTGGCCAATATCCCTTCTTGTGGTGACTACTTTGAAGGGCATAAAATAAAAATGAAGAATATTGAGCCGTTTTTGTTTTATTTACTATTTCCAGACTATATTTGAGCAGAAGGTATGGTTCTTAAAATGTATAAACATTGCAAATTCATTCATTTTCACTTAGCATAATTTTCTTCTTCTTATTTACTTGAGATGCTTGAGAAAATTTCATCTGATTGCATTGCATAATTTATTAAGATCTTAGTGCGGTCTATGCATATTATGTGAATGTGCCTCCACTCTTTTCTTACCATGATTTGGTGCTGATGGTGTTGATCCGCTAGAACTATCTTCGTCTCCATCAGTATGATTTTCGTTGTTGGGATGCAACTCAGGCTCAATACTTCTACCTCTATTGTTCAAGAAATCACGTATATGCTGAACAATCAGCTCGATTGCAACTGTTGATGAAAAAAATGTTTTCCATTTTTCATACAATGTATTTAGTGATGTATACTAGGGTGTTTTTCAAATCTGCACACAGCGAAATGACAGATACAATCAATCTGAGGTTAGCTTTGTACGTCGGCTTACCGGAACTGCAGTTAGAAATTAAAATTTCAGCCGATTTTCAGGTTGTACTACTACGCCATAAATCGGTCAAAATTCAAATTTGTGTTTGTAGTAACATAATTGATATCAATTACAAAGTTAATTTCAGATAAATTGTATCTATCATTTCGCTGTGTGTGGAAAAGAAAAAACATGGCGGTTTCAAATTGAAGAGAAAAAAAATCTTTGTCAATTGATTGGTTTTCATATTAAAATTATTCTCCAGAAAACACAGAATAAATGGCATGAACATTTTTGTTTGGTTAACGTTTACATTTCCAACAAGTGTATCGATATTATAATTATATTTTTTGTAGTATTGGTTCCACTTTGAACTTGATTTATTAGTTATTGTGGTATCAACAGATCGATTATCATGTGCTCAGCTTTAAACAATAAGAAAGATGGATTTTTGACAAGTTTTCGTTTGGATAACATGTCATCAGCCAAATGTGAATTTCATCATTCGTTGCAATCGAATTTCGTTGCATTGCTGAACTCAAACGATAGTATCAGAACGGAGTTGAATTTAAAGGAGGTAAGAAGTGTGTCATGTTCAATATTCAACTTCACACATTTTTCATTTCAATTGCGAGGAAGCATCATTTGCCGGCAAAATTAAAGAATTAAGTGTGTCATTCCATTCGATTGATACAATTGCGATGTTGCCAAAGAATGTGTATTTTAAATTCGATTAAAACCGTGCTTGTCTTTTTTTTGTGATATTATTTAAGCAATTTTTTAACTTTTTTCCTTTTCATTTCAATGGAAATAGGTCGCGATAGGGCAACACAAACAAAGTGATCCGAACAAATATTTCCGGTAAATTAAACTGGGACTTCCATCTAATATCCGGCCTGCATATCGTCCTATGTTTGCAATTATCAGTGAATTATCGATTCGTGCGACCAAAATTGCGAATTTAACCTCATTGCTCTTTTTGATGATGCTAAAAATTTAAATTTTATTCATATTGTGTTAATTTATACTCGTATGAATTCATATTTTTTGTAAATAAAGTTAAATGTAGAGGTGGACGATGAAGACGGTAGTGGTCTTAATTTCTTAAACAACCAACGATTGTTTCAAAGGTGTGCTCGCTCAACACAAAGACCATTATGCCCTTATGCGGTCAGGTTTTAGGGAAATGATTGAATTTTGACAAATCGATTGGCCAAAAAGTAATACGCTCTCAAATGCATTCAAATAATTCTGAGAACATTGGCTTTCGAGTTTTGCCCACATGCATTGCATAACTTAAGTTTTGGTGCCGCTAAAGCTCATTCCGAAGTTCGTACAAGCCTCTTCCAAATCTTTGATACTATTTTGCAGCTCCTCGTCAGAATTGCCAAACAGTATAAATTATTAATAGAAGTGGCGAAAATGTACAGCCCTGTCGCATACCATTACGTACTTCAAACCATTCACTCAAATCTCCATCCACTTCCACTGCTGATTTACTATTTACGTACAAACTTTGAATCGCGTTGAGAAGATAACCATTCACACCATATTCGGCCAAGACTGACCACAATTTAGATCTGGGAATGCAGTCGTATGTTTTCTGCAAATCCACGAAACAGAAGTACAGTTCCCTATTTCTTTCAAGGAATTTCTCCATTAATTGTCTCATGCAAAAAATTTGATCCTGACAGCCGCGCATTGGGCGGAAACCCGATTGATTTTCATCCGAGAGCGATTCGACAATAGCTCTTGTTTTCTTTTCCAAAATTGCACCATACACTTTACCGACAACGCTCAATAGAGAAATTCCACGATAGTTGTTGCAGTCTCTATTACTGCCTTTGTTGTGAAGTGCCGAAATGACTGCGCCACCCCACTCTTCAGGAACAACGGAGGAATTCCAAGCTAAATTAAAGATACGATGTAACGAGCGAACACCTACCAAACCACTGCTAATCAGATATTCATTCCGAATCTAATCCATATTTTGAAATATAAGCATTGTACATCTATACTTTATGCTCAAAATAGAATAAACCATATTATTATTTTACTAATAGGTCTACCGGTTGAAAATATCGTTATTGCAGACAACTTCATATGTATTACTCTGATGTCATTGTCTAATTATTTCAGTCTGGGTTATTGGTCATTAGTGAAAACAATTTTTATTTTGTGAAGCCGTAAAATGTCTACATTCGTGCCATCAAAACAACATTTGCGGGAAGTTTTAATGTGCTCAAATAGGATGTCCTACCCCACCCGCCGTATAGCCCAGACGTTGCTTCTTCCAATTATCATCTCTTCCGATTGATGCATGGCCTGGCTGACCAGCACTTCTTCAATTATGATGAAGTCAAAAATTGGATCGAATTGTGGATAGCCGCTAAACCGATCGACTTTTTAGACGTGGCATCCGCCTCTTGCCACAAAGATGAGAAAAAGTTGTGGCCAACGATGAATATTACATTTGTATCCAGTTTCCTCAATAAGGCATTGATTCTTTGAATCAGCTATAATATATGCTGAAGTGACTAAATTGCCATGCCAAGTGCATATAAATGAGTTCCATTTGAGAGCATATAATATATACTTTATATCAGCTTCTCAGGAATATATCAATAGTATATACCCGGTAAAAATAAGATCAAATAATAAGATATCTTATAGCTTATTATTTTATTTTTGCTTATTAGAATAATAAGATTATAATTAGTAATATGAATTACAATCTTACTACTTTTATAGATTCATCTGGAAGTGTGATTTGGTGGAACTTTAGAATGGACCAGACTTGTTCGGGAGGCTGTCTGATCAATCTTGTGCATCCACTAAAACATATTAATTAGAGGTGAATCTATTTATAATAAGATTGTGATACATATTACATATTACAATCTTATTTTTTAATCAAGCGGACGATGCTTTGTATCTTCTTCTATGTAAAGGGGTAGTTAATGTCGTTGGACCGCGCCATCTCTACCTAAGCGATTGTACTAAACGCTTCAACATTTCACACCTTCCCCGCCTTCTCCTTCTTCAAACAGTAGTAAGTTTTAACATCACATTTGATTACAATTCCAACAATAATAACATTTGTAATAATTATTACAAAATGAACCGACTTTACAACAATCCAAAAACAATCCGGCAACATATCATTGTTCGGATCTACTAGTATCTCTTTAAATGTAACAACGATATTATTATGAAAAAGAGAGTGCCCAAGTCGCTTATGAGCTAAGTTTCTAGTACTGAACCTCATGTGGATGCGATGAAATCTCAAAGCAATAAAAAGTTAAATAGCTAGTGTAAATCTCGCCGTGTAATCCTTAATTTCACCTTGTATAAAGCAGCATACAGAGTAATCCAAATTGGCAAGCGTTCAAACTTCGTGATCCGAAGGTAGATTTTGTAAACAATTTACAAAAAAAATGAATGAATATTCACAGTTTTAATAATTTTGGAATATCATTAAAGGATTGAGGTACACAATTTTTTTATTCTCAATAACTGTTGAATTATTCGATGGCTAATAAGCTTAAGAAGCTTCAAGTGTCCCTTAAAAAACATGACAAAATATTAAAATTGTTTCATACCACTATTCACATTATCATTATCATAGGGAAATGTATGGGTTTTATAAAAGATAATTTAATATTTCGAACTTTTTACAGAATAAATGCATATAAATGGAAGAATGTTCAAATCTCCAATATTCAAATTGCAAATTTGTGGGATGGGCAGTTTTTGAAATTAGATGCGTCTGTTGTGAGTGATGTAAATCGGTCCTAATTTCTTATCTTGGTTCTTCGAATTGAAGATGAATATATACAATTTATGGATTGAACAATGATTGAGATTGAACAATGATTGATTTATATAAAACAAAACTCTAAGATGTACAAACATTGGACAAAAATTGTTTTCCAAATGCTTACAAACATCAAACAGTAGAGCTCATTGTTTCAAGTATCTTAACATGCTCTTAAAAAATAATGATATAACAAAACAATTATTTTTGAATGCTCTGAAAGAGGATGTAGACGTAGCAAGGAAGCATTTGCTGCACACATTATTTGTATATAATATTCGCTTGATATGTCTCAATCCTGTTATTCAATAAAAATGAATAAAAAAATTTGAATGAAAATTATTAGGTATCATAAAGTTATGTTTAGTGTTTAAATAAATCTCCAAGTCTTTCATCAAGCGGAGTGTTTCGCTTATTGCCATTCTGAATTAAGTCATCTTGATTATTGTATATTTGGTTATTCAAATATCCTTTTGGCTGCAAAATCGTATCACGAATATGATGAACAATTAAGTCAATTGCGACTGCATATTAATAATAAAGCGCATACGGGGGTTTCCAATAGGTCAAATTACAACCGAAAAAAATAAACAAAAAATTAAAATACAAAATTAAAGCTGTGTTTAATTAGAAGAACATGTCTATTTTACATTATGAATTTGAGTGTGGCAAACATTATTATCAGTGAGAGCGAAAATAATATTTGTGTTCAGAAATTCGTATCACTTGTAAAGCTTTAAGTACACTTAAAGTGAAAACTGAGGTGACATTTTTATTTCCACCGTATGTTCTCTCTTAACAACGCGGAAAGGAACGTATATTGTTGCTCTCAATTGAGGGAAAATTGCGAACTCGTGAACACAAGTCAACTAAACAATAAATCTAGAAAATTATTATTTGCCGCTGCAATCAGTTGGTAAGACAAAAATACGCAACTTCCCATGAATAAATTTTATGATGTTTTGTATCAGAGTTGTGCATTTGAATTGATGTGTTTTTCTCACCATGATTACAGAAAACTCACGAAAGAAAATTTATGGGATCATTACAATTTTGGTGAAGAAGGTTTTTGCTATCTCTTTTCAGATTCGTGAATCACGCGGTTGAAAATAACATTCTTTTCTATCTCACTAATATATTTTAGGGGTCATAAAATGTGTCATAATATACGCCAAATGGTCAACATAAAAGTAAATTTGCTGTTGTGTGCGAAAGAATACGCTCAACAAAAAATGAATTTCCAATCAATTTTTTTGAAAATGAACATTATAAAATTGTAACATTTAACTCTTGTTAGCTAGGGCTTAGACACAAGTAGCAAGTGTTTGAGATCAGTATACAAATAGTGGTATTAGTGAAAAATAGCGAAAATGGCAGGCATCAGTTAACAATTAGTGCTGATTTGATATAAAACAAAATCTAATGTATTCCAAATGGGAGCGATCGCGACATAACAAGATTCAATAATAATTCTTATAGGGACTTTTGGCTCTGTTGTGGAAGACACGATGGCTAATAGTCGCGCATTGAAATATTATTGAACCTTCTTTCCCGAAAATTTGCTGAAAAATAGAAGCTTGGAACAAAATATGGATTTTTTCACTTTTTTCATTTGTGTCTAACCCCTTGGGGATAAAAAAGCCGCTATTTTATCAATTTCTAAAGGAAAATGCAATCCCCTACAGCGACGAAGAATATGCTATTTTTTTATTTTTTAGACAATTTTAAGAATGTTTTAGTCAGTCCATTAATTTTGAACATTTCGTCTAAATTTTGACTACAGCTTTAGTTTATTGAAGATGTCTATTCGGTTCGAGATAATCATTTGGTGGCTAATAAGTTAGTCAGTCGAGTGGCTACTAAGTCAGAATACTTGTATATTTCCATACAGGTTTCAACTTTCCGATGACAATTGATTTATTGAAGATCTTCTGTCCGATAGAGACATTTATTTTTTGGCAAAATCCATCAGATTTGTTGCAAAAAATTATCGATTAAAAGTCATATTGTCATGCCAATGTCGGGCAAAAACGCACACGCCAAATCGTATTCTCAGCAAACAAGTAATTATGATAAAAAAAGAATCAGACATGTGCATTACCTGTATTATCAGCACCGCGCGGTATAATCACGTCGGCGAATTTTTTTGTCTAAAAAGCATTGATAAGTTCGAGATCAATTAATTAATTCCGGTCAAAAATCTACTATGTCAACTCACAGGCGAGCAAAATTCTTCGAAGGCTGGTTTCACAAATGTCATATATTGTGTGAGAACTTGCTCTAGGTCACGGCCTCGTTCACTTATATCTCTGACAACTGATCAAAATAATTATTAGGATTTGTCTGGCATTACAACTGTTCATTGATATAGTGGCCAAAATATGATCTACTGACTAATTATGACACAACTGCGAAAATGAACATAATTGCGCCCATAAATTAGGCATTAGGTCATTATTAGACATATCAAAAGTTTTGGGACAAAACTCTAGAGTTTACTCTTACCTCGACGTGAAAGGCGTGTGTCGGAGTCTGTGTCAACAAAGAGCTTCATGTGGAACAAATCACGAATAGCCTGGAAATAGAATGCTAAAATCCCTTCGAATAGCACCACATCAGCCGGATAAATAACCATTTGATCATCAAGGCATCTGCAACCCAAAAATTATGTCGATGAATAGAGTTAAGAATTTATCTGTTGAGAAAATCGTAATATCATTTACTGTGCGTTATTTTTGTAGTCGTAAACTGGTACGACGACTTTTTTACCAGCCAAGATATCTTGTAGAGCTTGCAATAATTGCACTTCATTGAATGCTGATGGATGATCGAAATTAAAAAGACCTTTATCAGCCTTCGCTTTTTCAGAGCTGTCCAATTCACGGTAAAAACTGTCCTGACTAATACAAACAACCTGCAATGTGAAAAAATGAACAATTAAATACTTAATTGAAATTATGTGATGCTGTCAGAAATGAAATTGTTTGTTTGAATTGAATATTTTTCAGAATTTAACACAAAATTACCTGACGTTCTGCATGGTCCATAGTTTCTTGACCAAGCTGTTCCATAATGCGTTTGCACACAGTTGACTGCAATGGGAAGTGGAAATATATGAATGATTTTAGAGATTGTAACGAACTAATTGAGGTTAATAATTACTTTCCCCGATGCAGTACCACCAGCAACTCCAATCAAGAATGGAGTCTTTGCCTCTGCAGAGCCATTGCTTATTTTGAGTGCATTTATCCTAACAACATCTGGTTCGTTCGACATATCGGTATAATTAGCTTTTTCTTTTAGAAATGGCAATGAAAACAACACATAAACCAAATGAATGAACAAAAATAGTTGAGTAATCAAATGGATTACATATACCAAATGTGTAGGAGATTATATTTACTTTGACTGAATCGTTTTGCGCATTGGTGACAACTGAGAGTATTTCGTGAATGACAAACATGTGCGGTTATAGAAAACCAACTGTCAAATAAAAATTGTAGGAATATCCCGTGAGATGTCACTTAACCGTGCTGCTGAATTTAAATGATGGCTCCAGATGTGAACAATAATATAAATTCAGCTGTTTTATGTAATTTTTGAAAATTTTGATTTTTCCTCAGATGAACGATTCATTTGTCAGTTCTGATGATGTTGAAGTGTATTTCGGAGGTCATTTTTGAGAGAGAGTCAAATCAATGCCTATTCTCGATTTACACATGTTTCACCAAAGTTTGAATAATCGTCCTCCGATACTGTCTTGGTTGTATCACACCTCTGATTTCAAGTTAAGAGTTTCATGTATGTATAGAACAGGGATTGACATTTCCGGACTTTCTTCCCATTTTCGGATCCTCTGGATAAAAAAGTGCTGTTCTGAATCGAAATTTCGGATCCTCAGAATTTCATATTAATTTGAATTTCATATCAATGCCAGAAACAAATTTCATCACAGAATTTCTTATTGTTTGACAAAACTTCTTAGAAATATACTGTCGCGCGTTCTTTTAAAGTAAACAAATGAACCGACAACGTTTGTTAGAGCGTTTCTGTCAACAAAATGTAACTTTGTTTACGTTAGAAAGTGAAACGTGGAATTTAGGAAGAATATAATATATAAATACGCACACAAAGCACTGTGACTATACCGATCGGTTGATGAAATACAAAGAAATATACATGCACACTCATAGCGACACTTGCAGCGAAATTTTACATATTCTCATTCGGGATAATCGATTTGATTCACCTTGATTTTTGCTGCAGTAAACAATTCGCATTCGTAGTTTCATTCTTTGTTTACTTTATAGTCTTTGACAGTTAAAATGAGCGACAACAAGAGAAAACAATCGATGAAAGATTTTTTCTTTAAGTGAATAAAGATTTTCGTTTATTTTCCTAATTTTCTTTATTTTTGTGAACATCCGATTTTCGGATCTTCTAAATTTTTTTTCGGATCTTCTGATCGAATTTTATCTCATTTTCGGATCTTCTGAAAATTTGAAATTTTAATCTTTGGTATAGAACATATGTTTACAACAATGTATGATGAGAACGCTTTCTCTATTGAAGATTTGAATCCTATATTTACAGACACATTACACTCATCAATTTTTTTATCATCAAACTGTTTAGCTAGAAAAATGTTATCATTAAACTGTTTGGCAAACAAAGAATCAACAGAAAGATTATTGAATAAAAAAGGACACTTCAAGGACTTACAAACAGCCAACGTCAAAGTATGTGAGCTCCAGAGAATTGGTGTATATCATCTTGTTTTGAAAAACAATTATTAAGATCTGAAATTTACCTCTCACATAGCTTTTTGTATTTTCATTGCAAAATTATCTGTAATTGAATAGATATTTTCATCCGAATTTTCTACATCGCTACACATGTTCATTGTGTATAAGTATTTCAAACTGACAGTTGCAATCCAATCAAACCAAACCTGTTCAAAATACCAGTATTTGCATCAAGTTTATGTTTACATCGTTTCAATTCGACTCTCCATCGCTAGTCTCATTCATATAAATCAAAGTTATCAACCACAATATTCTAGTTGCATGCAATTCAGCGAACATCCATCTTGGATAGCGAACATTGACGTCCGGAAAGGGACTGGCGTTTAAATTAATTAAATTCAATCGATTTTGATCAATAAAATGGATTGGATATTTCTCAACTTCGGTTGGGAACAATATGATAATTTCAACTATCAGTTGCTCTTCCATCACCTGAATTGATGAAACAGTTGTGCTATTCTCTCAAAAATACTAGCAAAAGAACACTAGAATGAATTTTGTGGCCGTTGATTGTCCCTAACACAAATTTAATCTTGAAAATTTTCTGGCACAAAAAGCGAAGCTTTCATCTCTCACGATTCACGTATTTAATGAACTTTGGTACAATGAGCCAAAAATCGCCGGTGAAAACCTTGCTCTCTGATACGACAAAGCCTGATAAGGCAATTAAAACGAAATTTTGTTATCGAAACTTGTCCCAATCCATCTTATTAGTTCAGGCATCTCAGCTTCCGTTCGCTTTCTCTGGCAGGAATTTCATCTCTAACTTTTGGTTCTTGTCAACCTGAACTAGTTTCTTCACCAAATTGCCAACCGCGCACGAGCAAACATTGGAATGATTTTTGACTTGATTGCTTTAGATTCACCACATTCACTTTATATTTTCAAACTCTGGATTATTCACGAAATTTTGATTTTGACCGAAGCATCAATTAAGATATAGGAAATATGTAATATGTTAATAGCTAACTCTCGTCCTGAATAGTTGTACTTTTTTTGGAATTTAAAATGCCATTCTATCTTGTTCTTGGATTAAATTGGTTGCTTCATATTCAGCGTTTTTACTATCTATATTATTGATCACTCATCTCGCAAAAACTTCTGTTTCTCTAATTCACTAGAGAAAATATATGTTAAAATATAACAGTTATAAAACAGATCGGTCGCTGTTGGCTCATTTCTAGTAATTTTAATAAATCGAAAACGCAAGATTTGGAAAGCGCAAAAACAATTCACATGGAATTCTTAGTTCCAGTCACTGGACTGGATTCACTGATAGTCATATTTCCACACCAATAAAGACATCAAAGTTTGCGATTGTTGATTTCAGTCGATTGTACATTCCAATTGCTTCTTCTTCTGCTTTCATTTGTTCGTAGTAAACGTTACTATCAAACTTACGGTTTATGAGTTCGAACTGAATCGGTAGAAATAAATCTGCCCTTTAAACTTCATTAAAATTAGTCTGAAACATGAAATAATGAGAAAATAAATGTGTAACCAGCCATAAAGCTTACATACATCTGCAATACATAAAAATTCAAAATAAAAAAGCAACTTGAATTTTGGTTCACGTTTGGAATTTAGTATGAAAAAATAGCATCAAGAGAAATATGAAAATAAATGTGAAACATAATTTATTAGAATGATGAAAATGAAAGAAAAAACCAGTTTTATAATATAAATAAATGGTCTCACGTACGTAGAACTTACTTTTCCGCACATTTCCTGAAATTGTTGGAGCTTACGGGTTTTTCATTGATTACTACGCATTTGTGTTGGATTTATGTTGATTTCTCATCGAATCATCATGCAACTTTGAGAATAAATCACAGACAATTTCAAGTCATTCTGATGAGAATTGGATGAAGTATTTGTGATTTTCTAATCTGTGTTTTTTCATCAATTTGAATGCTCATTACAAGCGGTCCGTGCTTGTATGGAATTGGAGAGCTATTCGTGAGTATGCCTATTGACCGCGCCATCTTATTTGAGATAGGTGAACTCAATTTAGATCCATTGTAATACGAACAAAATGTTTATTGACACAAATAATAAGAACATATAAGTCATTGAATCGATTGAAATATCACATCAATACTATTGCCCAATAGATGGCGCTGAAGAATAGATATGATTAAAATATCTCAAATAGCACGGTCCCCTTGGTTCATTAACTTTTTAACGAAAGTTATACATGACATAAATGAATGCCTGAGAAAAATAACGACTCAAATCTTTCCAACATGGAAGTCTGAAGCATAAAAAAGATACACGCATTACTGAAACTGAGAATAAAACTTTGGAATATCACAACTGAAAAAAAAAATTCACAAGAATGAAACATCCGAAAAGATCACATGAATATTTTTCAAGTTTCAGTTTTTCGTATTCTGTTTTCAAGTTTCATTTAAATATAATTTCTTTTCAAGTTACATTGAAATGAAACTTGAATACAGAATACGAAAAACTGAAACTTGAAAAATATTCATGTGATCTTTTCGGATGTTTCATTCTTGTGAATTTGTTTTTTTTCAGTTGTGATATTCCAAAGTTTTATTCTCAGTTTCAGTAATGCGTGTATCTTTTTTATGCTTCAGACTTCCATGTTGGAAAGATTTGAGTCGTTATTATTCTCAGGCATTCAAATGTGGAATCATATTATTCTTTGGCATGAATTGAAAGTTCACATCATCATTCTTTCATAAAAAAATAATATCCTGAAAGTTTCAATAGGATACAATGTGAACTTAAAATATTCGCCATACAAATTTTTCGTTTCGACCACGAGAGGACCCCAAAAATCGAAAATTTTGCAGGGGAGGTACTCCTATATCTCATCGGAATGACTTGAAATTGTGCATGACTTTTTTTTTCATGAAAACTTAATATTCTGAAAGTTTCATAATGATACAATGCGAACTAGACATAGTCCCCATACAAATGTTTCTTATTTATATTGAAAAACAACCCATTTATTGATTCGACTCCACTAGAGCTACCCGAAAAAATTATCCGATCAATAGGTTTCTATTCCCAATGTGTGTGTAAATTTTTGATCAATTCTAAAATCAATTTTTTGAGTTATCGTGTTAACAAATTTTTGCGTACAACGGACAACGGACAACGGACAACGGACAACGTACCACACACGGACAAAAAATTGCAATCGGAATGGTTGCAATCGTTTTTTCTAGTTCAAAACGCATAAAAAATTCATTCGGAACGTTTTGAATTTTTTGGACCGATCGCAATACTTTCACCACACAAAGCGAACGATGCTTTGTATCTTCTCCTATGTAAAGGGGTGGTGAATGCCGTTGGACCGCGCTATCTCTACCTAAACGATTGTACTTAACGCTTCAAAATTTCACTAATTGTCTGTATTTATTGTTTATGCTGATGTATATTCATTTTGAAAGGTATTGAATAATTCAGATATTCAAGTATTTACAGCAAATATTTTTTTTTTTAAATAGCCATATTTTATGTTTTTAGAAATAAAACATTTGTGAATCTTCAATCAACAGTTTCTCGCCAGACATATTGTAAACATTCTCCTTCCCCTTCATGAAACATTGACGAATGAGAGCAAAGATCGGGCTAATCCAAATAAATTCTTGTTGGATCTGCTTGTTTAAACCACATTTCGCTGAATTCTCGAGCAATTACCTGCTATTCCAAAGTTAAGTTTCGTTTGAACTGAATGTTTTTCGATCGCTTCGCAAAAGAATTTTTACACTGGAAATGTGACCGATAGTGCTCGCAAGAAAGCACACATTTAATTTCTTGAAACTAACAAATTTTTCTAAGCGTAGAATTCGTTTTAAATTCTTTGGATTTGAATTGCATGAAATGTCACACAGCGAGTTTGACAGGCTCCGCATCTTTGCTGTCATTGTTTGAAAAAGGGGAAGAAGTGTTTACCATCCATAGACGAATGGTACAGAGGGCGCTGCTGTCAAGCTAAGTGTCAAAATTCAATTTTGCATTCAGAGGCTGTACCACACACAGTGGTGTGTGCGAAAAAGTAAAAATATAATCTCTCACAATTTTATGGATGCCATGAAATTGACTATTACAATGTTGTCTTTGAAGGGAATGATACAATCAATCGATGACCATAAATAAATATTTAACTATTTGAGCAATATTGATATAAATGTTGAAGCATTGTTGATTTTAATAGAAAATAAATTGTCTTACGTACGTAAAACTAACTTTTCCGCACATTTCCTGAAATTGTTCTGATTTACGGGTTTTTGATTGATGAGTAGCATTGTATTGCATTTATGTTTGTTTCTTATCGAATCATCATGCAACTTTGAGAATAAATCACAGAAAATTTCAAGTCATTACGATGAGATCGAATTTCAAGTCAATGCACATCATGGAATTAAAATTAAAATTTAAATAGAAAATAACAAATTAACATCTCATTTTCTAATTTTCACTTCAACAAACGTTCGCTGCTTTTGAATTGGTAATAAAAATTACGAATTAGTTCACTCTGATCTGAAATTTCAATTCGTGCCAACGATAGATACGATTCCACATTTATGTTATGTATAAATTTCGTTAAAAAGATAATGAGCATTTAAATTGATGAAAAAAACACAAATTAGAAAATCACAAATACTTCATCTAATTTAATGACAAAATTTGAATTTTGACCCCGAAAATTGAAAGTTTTGTAGGGGAGGGAGTATTAAACCTCATCAGAATGACTTGAAATTTTTCTTAATTATATTGAAAAACAGCCCATTCATTGATTCGACTCCATTAGAGCTACCCGAAAAAATTATCCGATTAGGCTGAAAATTAATAGGTTTCTGAAAATTGCTATTAATATTATTATTTATTTGTTCACCGTCTGATCACAGACTAAATTTGATGCCATTATAATTCATTTTACATATTTCACACTCATCGAACACTAAACGAATCGAATGTCCAGTCACCAGCCTTATCGACTTCGGAGCGACAGACACCGATTGTGTTCAATGAAATTCAACAGAACATTTTTATTATTTTCTTAGAAATTGCACATTATGTCTAATTATCACATCATAAATATTTAATTGCCTGACTTAATAACGTTATGTCAAAAAATGTGTCTCGATAAGGATTCGAAAAATTGCTCTCTAACTAAATTGAAATTTCTACGTGCAACACAGAATGGCTGGTTGTGGGCATAGTCCGATGGGAATACTCTTAATCTAATCAGTTCAGTATTTCTTAAACTTTTTTGGTTAATATTAAATTCATGTCGAGTATATATGTACAATTTTATCTCTAAGTGCATTTGATACAATTTTACCCAATAGGAGATCATAAATTTAAAATATTGAAGCGTTTATACGCCGCCTATAAAGCGATTGAATATTTAAAACATCACATCTAAACTGATACGGTGGCAATACAAAATTTTCGTCTCTTTGATAAATATATCTTAATTCCCATATAACAAAATCCTTCTGAATTGATTCAATCCCATCTGAATGTATTCTGTGATATGGCTGCCAAACTTTACAAGCATATTCAAGTTTTAACCTAACTAGTGCACAATACAACATTTTCGCTGAGTCGATTGTAAATTTATCTTTAGTGTTCGTTTGATAAAACCCATTGCTCCGTGTGCACTGGCAGTGATCGCATCAATATGACTGATAAATGTTAACCTTGTGTCGAATATCACGCCTAAATCTCTGTGTTGATTTAGCCTTTCGAATGTGTGTCTTCCATCATCGATCTTGTATTCGTATTTCGAGACGTTTGCACCTCTCGCAAAAGTTATGACAAAGCATTTTCGCAGATTCAGATGCAGCTGATTTCTCACACACCATTCATGTAACTGGTCAATTGCATTTTGGAAAATAACAGCATCAATGGGAGATGAAATTTTTCGTATTAGTTTCAAGTCATCTGCAAATAACAAAACAAGAGCATTGGACACTGTTTCAACAATGTCGTTAATAAAAACGATAAAGAAACATGGTCTCAAGATACTTACCGCTGGTACTCCTGACGATACTGTGAAAGTTGGCGACTTTCTTTCACCAATTCCAACAAACTGTGTCCGTGATGTCAAATATGCGTTGAAATATAAATCAGTGTACAGCACATCAGTTTGACATTTTTCGATCATCGAATCCATCGCGTAATTCACCATTTGCAGCAAATAAGTTGAGGTCGACCGATTCTTCACGAATCCATGTTGGTTATGGACGATTTTTCCATTCACGAATGCGTCGATTTTGCTGTGTATCACTGGTCTGTAATTCGTTGCATTGCTCTTGCCAGATTCGAATATTGGCACTGTTGTTGAAGTTTTCAATGCTGCCGGTAGGCGTCCTTGCTGCAATGATTTACTAAACAGCACCGTTAGTGGCTTTTTTATCGAGTGTGAACAATTTTTCAGTAGTTTTGGTGAAATCCCATCAGGTTCTGGCCCTTGTTCACATTAATCGATGGTAATGCTTTTAACACATCGACTTCGCTGATATTAATGTCAAAAGAATCTTCCATGCACTCATCAAGCAACTCATCTAAGTCTATATTACTGCTTTGAGTGTATTGATTTTCGAAGAAATCAGCAAATAATTCCGCTTTCGATGTGTATGTGTTCGCAGTTTCATTGTTGTACTCAACAATAGCCGGAATATCACTTCGTTTTCTTCGATCATTCACAAAACGCCAAAAATGTTTTGCGTTTGATCGAATTTAAGATTGTATGCGGCTGATGTACGACTCGAATAGCTGACTTTGCAATTGCATGAACGAATCTGTGATGGCATTGTATTCGTCGAAGTTGCCAGTTTCCCTTGCCCGTTTGTATGCTTTTCTTCTGACATTTTTCATGTGCTTCAATGATTTTGTATACCACGGTGGATCAGAGCTATTTTAGACCGAATTGTGTACCGTTAGGTGTGTTCGGTCTTTTTTCGTATTCCATGAATACCATCAGCATGAGAACTATTATTCGAATACACTGGTGAGAGTCTTGCAGGGCACGACTGCACCTCATTTAAATGCTCGAGCCCATGAATGGCTACTACCTTTTTTGCGGTGGTGTATTGAATATTGAAATACCCAATAACACAACCTTAGCGTTAAGGTAGTCATTTTACGTGTGTCTGTGCTAACTCAAAATCCTCTTTGTGCACACACACGGGACCGACGGCTTGAAGTGTCCTCCGAAACTCTCCGTGAGTCGAACATCACTGTTTTATGTGTTAGTTTGTCTCCCATCAATATATCACTGTTATTAGCAATGATGAAATTGATAGAAAATCAAACGGCCGCTAGTGAGATTCGAACCCACTTCCCCATGCTTGCAAAGCCGGCACGATAACCTCTAGTCTACAGCTCGTGTAGAACATTACCAAAAATTTGAAATGCATTCTCGAGGTCATCTATTCGATTGATTCCAGCCAAAATATCATTGGCAGTGAAAAATGCATTGGTCGCATCAAAATCGGCCGAGTTGTATGCATAAATTTCCGAAGATAGCATAGTTTCGAGCTCGTTTCCATCGATTATGATTTCATTTTCAATTGCCTTGTGCCAAATGTCAGATTTAACCAATGGTCTTGTTGATTCAATCAACGACATTTCGTAGAACTTGATTGTGAATACGAGATCCAAAACATTTCCGGCTAGATTAACGATATTTTACAACTGGTGGAAACCACAGTCGTACATTGTGTCAAACACAGCAATGCCACCTTCAGACGACACATTCGTTGGCAAAAAATAATCACCGTCATCGGCTCTGATCCATCTGACCCCGGGTTGATCGAAATCACCGCATACAATAACAGCGTCATTTTCATTGTATGGGATCAGCTTCACGATCTCAGCAAATTCCAAGAATTTTGCAGTTTCATGTACCGACCGATTGTACACTGCACTGTACACTACAAATTATGATGTTTCTGCTTCGATTACATGAAATGTCCTGAATGTCAAAGCATTATGTCAGTTCTTTAACAAGAAGTTTTTTGCTGTACACAATTTTAATGAATAATACTTATTACGCTATCTATTGTATAAGGCCGGAAACACTTACCCCCAATATTAAGATATCTATATATCTTCTTCTATATATAAAGGGTGTTTTTTTAATAGCTTTCGAACTTTTTTTTGAAAAAAACACAGAAAATTAAGAAAAATACATGAAATCTTTATTTGAATCGATAGAACGGTCCATATAATTTAATGTTTGAAGATAATTTCATGTAGATGTTGGCCGCGACTGCGCCGTAAATGGCTCATCCGTTGGGTCCAATTTTGGCACAATCACAAGAAAAAATTGTCAAATCACAAGATCTGACGGGCTCCAAACGTGAAATAAACTTTTCACCGAAGGCGGCTCTTAATTGGGCCATTGTTTCGCGTGCCGTGTGGCATGTGGCACCATCTTGTTGAAACCACATGTCAGGCATGTCCAATTCTTCCATTTTGGGCAAGAAAAAGTTTTCACGTAGTGGAGTTACAGAGGCCCAATTGCTGCGAACGGCGCCGAATCGATAATTCACGGTCATCAGCAATACTGGCTGATACAGCTGCAATATTCTCCTCTGTACGCACTCTACGAATACGTGTTGGTAGCTTAAGGTCCAATAAAGTAAATTGGGTTCGAAACTTATTCACAAGATTGCGAATAGCCGCCTCAGAAGGTCGACCAATCTGACCATAAAATGGAAGAAGCGCACGATACACTCTCTTAACCGAACATGAATTTTGATAGTAACATTCAATAATTTGCAAGCGCTGTTCGTTTGTAAGCCGATTCATGGTTAAATTATAGACCAAACTGAACAAGATTGACAATGACACAAGACACGAATCACGCGTGATCTGTGAAAAACAGTGCTGCCAAAAAGAAAGTCGCTAAAAAATCACCCTTTATAAAAAGAAGTGTACATTTTGATTGTTACTCCATAGCTCGAGAACGGCTGGACCGATTGCCATAAAATTTTTAGGGAAGGTGCGGGGAGGAGTGATGATGGTTAGTTGATAAAAATCAAAATCGGTCCAGCCATTCTCGAGTTATGATTTTTTTCCTGAAAAAATTCAACATTTGAAAAAAAAAGGTTTCATTTCGGTCCGACCTGACGAAAAAAAACGATCCAACCTACTACACAAACTCATATATACACACATTCATTTGATTGACAGCATACAAATGTTAAACAGATGAACCTGTCAAAATGCACATGTTTGCCAATCACTTTCTTCGGATACAGCCGGTCATACATTCACTGCTTTCCAATTGGAATTTTATTACAAGTGATTTTTTTTTTAGTGTCATAAATATTGGTAAGTATGAATAATTTAAAAAATGATTTCAAGTGTGTTCAGTGCAAAAAAATGTGTTTGGATTCAAGAAAACATAGTGAAAGGTGATTTTTTTCCATAATTTCATCATATGCATCATCCATTCAGCGTGTACTCAATATCGAAATCGTTCGTAATGTGTACATTGTTGTTGCTGTTTTTGAATTATTCTTAAATAAACAATCCTTAATTCATATTAAATTAATTTCATTGATTTAGAAAAAAATGCCACCAACAAGACGATCAACTATAGGTCGACGTACGCGTAATTCTACCTATAGATTGAATCAAAGGAGAGCGCAAAGTGTAGAGGAACGCTCGCAACAAAATCAAGTACAACAATTACGTCGTAAACGTCTAAGCATTTTTTGTCTCACATTCAAGAATACAATGCGGCATTTCAAATGACTTCTTTTGGTGCGACCAAAATTGTAAGAGACAATTTCATGCCGACGTTTAAGGTGATAACTTCATGCGGAATATCATATGAAAAATGCGATCTGAGCAGCAATTTTTTTGATATATTCAAGAATTCTGACCCAGCATCTAATTACATTTCACAAATATTACAGATACAAGCTAACAAAAAATATTGTATTGGGAGAACAAATTGAAAACCGCGCATTCGTTACTAACTTCATATCTATCATAGATGTCATTATTTTGACTTTGACAGCTATTGTATCTTAAAGAGGATAAAAAAATACATTGAAAACGATCTGTCAAACTTATCATTCAGTTGAATACACAAGTTTATTATTGCGTTGAAAATGTCGAGCTACGTGCCTACAAAACAGCATTTGCGGGAAGTTTTACTTTATTGGTTTAATCTGAAGAAAAATGCTTCCGAGAGTCATCGTTTGTTATGCGAAGCATATCCAGAATATGCTCCGTCGATTAGAACGTGCCAGGAGTGGTTTGCGCGGTTCAAAAGTGGTGATTTTGATGTGGAAGACAAAGAGCGTCCAGGCCAAGTGAAAAAGTTTGAAGACGAGGAGTTGGAAGCATTACTCGATGAAGACTCGTGTCAAACGCAAGAAAAACTTGCAAAATCATTGGGAGTGACACAACAATCCATCTCCTATCGTTTAAAAGCCATGGGAATGGTTCAAAAGCAAGGAAATTGGGTGCCATACGAATTGAAGCCGAGAGACATCGAACGCCGTTTTTTCACTTGTGAACAGCTGCTTCAAAGGCAAAAACGGAAGGGTTTTTTGCATCGTATTGTGACTGGTGATGAAAAGTGGATTCATTACGATAATCCGAAGCGAAAAAAATCGTATGGTTACCCCGGCCACGCATCAACATCGACGCCAAAGCCGAACATTCATGGCTCGAAGCTAATGCTGTGTATTTGGTGGGATCAGCTCGGCGTGATCTATTATGAGTTGTTGAAACCAAACGAAACCATCACAGGAGCATTGTACCGAACTCAATTGATGCGTTTGAGCCGAGCACTGAAGGAAAAACGGTCGGAAACGGTCGCAAGACACGATAAAGTTATTTTGCAACATGACAACGCTCGGCCACATGTTGCTCAGGTCGTTAAAACCTACTTGGAAACGCTTCGATGGGAAGTCCTACCCCACCCGCCGTATAGCCCAGACATTGCCCCTTCCGATTACCACCTCTTCCGATCAATGACACATGGCCTGGCTGAACAGCATTTCCATTCTTACGAGGAATGCAAAAAATGGGTCGATTCATGGATAGCCGAAAAAAGCACAGATTTCTTTCGACGCGGAATCCGTAATTTGCCAGAAAGATGGGAAAAATTTGTGGCTAGCGATGGACAATACTTTGAATAATCAATTTGTAACCATTTTTCCATAATAAAGATCGAAATTTTGAAAAAAATGCGCGGTTTTGCCAGGCCATGTGTCATTGATCGGAAGAGGTGGTAATCGGAAGGGGCAATGTCTGGGCTATACGGCGGGTGGGGTAGGACTTCCCATCGAAGCATTTCCAAGTAGGTTTTAACGACCTGAGCAACATGTGGCCGAGCGTTGTCATGTTGCAAAATAACTTTATCGTGTCTTGCGACCGTTTCCGACCGTTTTTCCTTCAGTGCTCGGCTCAAACGCATCAATTGAGTTCGGTACAATGCTCCTGTGATGGTTTCGTTTGGTTTCAACAACTCATAATAGATCACGCCGAGCTGATCCCACCAAATACACAGCATTAGCTTCGAGACATGAATGTTCGGCTTTGGCGTCGATGTTGATGCGTGGCCGGGGTAACCATACGATTTTTTTCGCTTCGGATTATCGTAATGAATCCACTTTTCATCACCAGTCACAATACGATGCAAAAAACCCTTCCGTTTTTGCCTTTGAAGCAGCTGTTCACAAGTGAAAAAACGGCGTTCGATGTCTCTCGGCTTCAATTCGTATGGCACCCAATTTCCTTGCTTTTGAACCATTCCCATGGCTTTTAAACGATAGGAGATGGATTGTTGTGTCACTCCCAATGATTTTGCAAGTTTTTCTTGCGTTTGACACGAGTCTTCATCGAGTAATGCTTCCAACTCCTCGTCTTCAAACTTTTTCACTTGGCCTGGACGCTCTTTGTCTTCCACATCAAAATCACCACTTTTGAACCGCGCAAACCACTCCTGGCACGTTCTAATCGACGGAGCATATTCTGGATATGCTTCGCATAACAAACGATGACTCTCGGAAGCATTTTTCTTCAGATTAAACCAATAAAGTAAAACTTCCCGCAAATGCTGTTTTGTAGGCACGTAGCTCGACATTTTCAACGCAATAATAAACTTGTGTATTCAACTGAATGATAAGTTTGACAGATCGTTTTCAATGTATTTTTTTATCCTCTTTAAGATACAATAGCTGTCAAAGTCAAAATAATGACATCTATGATAGATATGAAGTTAGTAACGAATGCGCGGTTTTCAATTTGTTCTCCCAATATATTGATCCATTGGATACAAAGCAAACTTAGATTGATCCCAATATGATAATTTGATATTTTGCCGGTTAAAATTTGAAGTGCACTTTCCGGGGATACTTTTGGGGTGAGTTGAAATAAGCCTGTTCAGGTTTGTTATATTCCTGTCCTGAAAGCAAATGATCCTGGCGATTAAACCATTTGATAGACAAAGGCTAACTTACCAAATTCGTATGCTATTCGTTCATATTCATGCATAATTTCTTTGATTTTTTCTATGATGGGACCTTTTTCTTGCCATTTTCAACCCAAGAATCTACAACATATTCGCATTTGTAATCGGCCGAAGAAATTGAAATAATATGCAAAGACTTTTATTTTATTAATTTTTAATTTATTGAGCTCTGAAAACACGTGTTGTCCATTCAATAGCTGAGAACAAAGAGAGTTGATGCTCATCGCCAATTGCACTGCTTAAGAGAATCCTTGAAATCAGCTGACGTAAAACAAGTTCGGCGATCACTTACTATCCGTTTTGGGCGACTTCAAAACGAAAAGTATTGATTCAACGCATTACACGCCTCTTTGGTGCTGATGAAAGTTGTGGGATAGTTTTTTCGAACCTGATGAATTAGACACTTCAACGCCGGCGTCAATGAGCGCCTTAATCATGTAACTAAACGTCAGATACTGCATTATGATTTTATTGTTTTTTGTGGTTTGCTTGCAGTTCCATTTGCGTGGGATATTGTTCTACATATAATGGAATTCCCCACCCTCGAAGTGTAATCGGTCCAACAAATTTAAATAATATGCGAATTATTTCATTTTGTTAATTTATATTTTATTGAGCTTTGAAAACATGTGTTGTCCATTATGAAGCTGAAGAAAAAAGTTTTTCAAGTTCATTCTTTTCGGTGAATTTATTGAAATCTAGGAGCAAAAGCATTGTTTGAAAAAACTCGGGCCGCTACAGCGGGTAGTTACATCCCCTTCGCCGTGTTCCCGCTTAAATATAAATAATTTCAAAATGAGAATGTGAAAAAATACGAACAATATTTGGCATCATCATAATGAAACTGAATGGCTTGATTCTATTTCCATAGTTGGACATACCAAAGCTCACGAGAAGAAAAATGCAATTTATGAGCACACAGAAAAGAAATGATCTGTGCTTCTTATTTCGTTAAATCGTACATTACACATTTTTGTTATACGTTTCATCATCATCCTTACAAGTACATCTTCTTGCTTTGAAACATGTGCACAAGATTTCAGAGTATTTATATAGTAAGCTGTTCAGTTTGATTCTGAAGGTGTCATTGTATTATTTGAAATGTTTTATTTAATTCGCTTTATGAAAATTCCAGAGTTGTTAAGTAATAATTAAAGAGAATCACAGATTTATTGTGGTATGAAGAATTTCTCTTCATATAATAAGTTTGAAGTTAAGTTGGTTTTTATCATTTGTATTATTTATTCATTTATTTATTTGTTACGAATCCCAAATTTATGCCAATATGTGTTCACTAGCGAGCTAGTAAACATGCTGGTCAAAGACCCAATGCGACATAAATTTCCGTATTATTACAGTAGAACCTCAGAAATTAGAAGGCGCTTGTATTTCGGGAACTTCAAATTTCTGAAATCTTTTAATTTCAGAGGCAAAATATTTCTATTGAATTTATATATTGCCGAGCGTTGTCATGTTGCAAAATAACTTTATCGTGTCTTGCGACCGTTTCCGACCGTTTTTCCTTCAGTGCTCGGCTCAAACGCATCAATTGAGTTCGGTACAATGCTCCTGTGATGGTTTCGTTTGGTTTCAACAACTCATAATAGATCACGCCGAGCTGATCCCACCAAATACACAGCATTAGCTTCGAGCCATGAATGTTCGGCTTTGGCGTCGATGTTGATGTGTGGCCGGGGTAACCATACGATTTTTTTCGCTTCGGATTATCGTAATGAATCCACTTTTCATCACCAGTCACAATACGATGCAAAAAACCCTTCCGTTTTTGCCTTTGAAGCAGCTGTTCACAAGTGAAAAAACGGCGTTCGATGTCTCTCGGCTTCAATTCGTATGGCACCCAATTTCCTTGCTTTTGAACCATTCCCATGGCTTTTAAACGATAGGAGATGGATTGTTGTGTCACTCCCAATGATTTTGCAAGTTTTTCTTGCGTTTGACACGAGTCTTCATCGAGTAATGCTTCCAACTCCTCGTCTTCAAACTTTTTCACTTGGCCTGGACGCTCTTTGTCTTCCACATCAAAATCACCACTTTTGAACCGCGCAAACCACTCCTGGCACGTTCTAATCGACGGAGCATATTCTGGATATGCTTCGCATAACAAACGATGACTCTCGGAATTTTTCTTCAGATTAAACCAATAAAGTAAAACTTCCCGCAAATGCTGTTTTGTAGGCACGTAGCTCGACATTTTCAACGCAATAATAAACTTGTGTATTCAACTGAATGATAAGTTTGACAGATCGTTTTCAATGTATTTTTTTATCCTCTTTAAGATACAATAGCTGTCAAAGTCAAAATAATGACATCTATGATAGATATGAAGTTAGTAACGAATGCGCGGTTTTAAATTTGTACTACTAATACTATTCAGTTGAAGGAAGTATAAATAAGGCTAAAACTATATTCTTTCATGGAAATAACGATTTACATAAACATTTGGATAGTAATGTAAGATGTTTCAAATTTTTTTTAATGGAATATTTGTTTGTACATAAAATGTTTTGCGTTGGTGACAAATGTAAACAGATTTTAGATCTTTTTCTGTAAAGAGTCAGTGAGTGTCGTTTGCTTTTTCGGAGTTTTTGCATTTGCAACAACAATGTCTATACGAAGAGCTAACAATTTTGAAATATGTTTGACTGAAAAACATGATCTTGTTCACACCACTTAATTAAATTATATACGCTCTAAATAGCAATCGAGTTAGGAATTTTTGGTCGCTCATCGTCGTCTTTGGGCTCGTCACAACCTGAATCCTCAGATTCTAGTTCGATGTCGTCAGAATTGTCCACAGCCAAATCCTAATTCCATTGTTCGATCTCTTTCAAATCCAAGCCGGCATTTGGTGCAATCGTTGACAAAAATAGTGTTATTTCATTGATTATGCCATCGTAACATGAATCACGTTGAGCAAGTGCCGAAGCTGACAAATCATCTTCATTGTCTAATTGATCAGCATCCCTGTTGAGGATTTTCGATCAAGATTTTTCCAACACACTTTGTGGCAAATCTTCCCATGCTGGTTTTAGAATTGATATTGCTTCTTGTGCCGGCTCAAAAAGTCACTGATTGCCACATCTTTCTCATCAACAAATTTCTAGAGCAAATGCTTGCGGTATGCCAATTTTGTCAATCAAATCGCATTTTGGTCCATTGGCTGAATAGCAGCAGTCAAATTTGTTGATAGAAAAAAGGCAAAAATGTTGCCGTTCTTGCTGTGAAGTGATTCAATCGGTGCGTGTGTGCTAGAGTTATCAATCAAGAGAATGGCTTTCGGTGGCAAATTATTCTCTTCGGAATACTGACTTCGTGAAAAATTCTTGATGTCATCCATGCATTCTTCGAATTGTCATAATGAAGCGGGATATTATAATTTTTGAAGCATCCTGGTTTCTTAGCATTTCCAATCACCAGTGGTTCAAGTTTATGTGTACCATCCGCATTACAACCAAGCAAAATCGACACACGTTTCTTCTGTGTTTTTGATCCGGGAGCAGTTTTTTCACACGCACTCACATACGTTTTTTCCGGCAGGCATCGATAAAACAATCCACTTTCATCCGCATTGTAAATTTGAGCATTTGACAAGCCGAGTTCAACTAATACTTTTGCACGGAATCGATGAATAAACGGTGTTATTGATTCCACGTCACTGGATAGAATCTCGCCACAAATTTTCAAATACCGAATACCGTAACGGCGCTTGAACTTTTCAAACCAGCCTCTGTTGGCACTGAATGAATTCGCGGCCTTATCTGGGTATTCACGTGAAAATATTTGCGTGGATTATGCCATAAGAATTGGACTACTGATTGCACACTTTCTTTCTCGTTGATTTAAGAACCACTCGCATAGCTTTTCTTCGATTATCGGAAATTCCGACTTGTGCAATGGTTTCTTTTTTGCTTCGTTGTGGGTATTCGATGCGGCAACCAAAATATCATCCTTATGTGCTTTGATATAAATGATTGCAGATTCGGACACATCATAATCAAGGGCCAACCGATTTGCGCGAACACCATCGCTTAGTTTTTGCAATATTTGCGCCTTTTGTTCGATTGATAATGTGGTTTTCTTTCGTTTTTTGGTGTTTGATAACATAGTTATTCGACTGCAATTGTTTGCGAATTTTTTTGTAAAACGGAAAAATAGAATCGACGCGTAAATGATCGATACACTGCTGACGAACCACTGCCAAATATTGCACTGCACATGCAAACAAACACTTGTTTCGAGCGCCAACAATTTCAAAGGCTACTTCGACACATTTCAACAATTTTTCTTTCGACTTTGTGATGAGTTAAATTCATAAAATGTATGCAGACAAAATCTTCTAATTTCAGAAGCACTAATGGTTCGAAAATGCCTCTTCTAATTTCAGAGGACTTCTAATTTGTGAAGCTTCTAATTTCTGAGGTTCCACTGTATTACAATTCTGTGATGTTCTTTAATAATAATTGAATTCAATACATACATGCTAATTGCATTCAAAAACTTTAAACAAGCAAGACAATCACGTCGATTTATTGGGCCGATTAAAAGAATCTACTTCGTTTTTCGATGAATAGATGGCGTTGATTGACACAAATGTGAAATATATCGTAAAGGAATTTTTCATTACATAATTACCATTTCTTGAGCAATTTCAAAACCAATTACAACGGAAATATCAAAAATATTCAATTACTTTGTTCAACTATGTAAATTTGATAACAAATTGTTTTGAATTATGAAATTTGACAGTTCTGCAAAATTCCATTTCCATGGGATTCAATTTGAAAACAAGCTATATTTGCTATAGCAATCGATAGCCACCAACTATCTAACAATCCACAGTGCTTGGGACTTACAATCTTTTCAATGATCCATTGACGATATGCTGTGATTTTTGTATGTGTCATGTACATTATGGTCCTTTTCCCATTCTCTGGTGGAGATGATCTGAATCCTTTAATTATGCCAACCAGCACAGGTTTAACAGGCGATGATGATGCATGATGTATAACTGGACCTATAAAATCATTATATCCATCAATTGAATTTTATACCAAATATTTGAAATCAACCCCCTGAGTCTCCGCGTACCGCTAATCTTCCCTCTTCCAGGTTTGATATCGATTCGCACGTGGTTTCCATATTTACCGGATCAATTTTAGTGCAAAAGAATTCGGATAATTCAGGGCAGTCCATCACTTTCATTGGAAGAAATCGTAGATTGTAGCTAATTGAACTCTTTTCGGTCCCACCAAACCCAGTCAAAATGACCGGGAGTGGATTGTTCGATAAGTATACAAAATTGTAGGAGTCATCAGCCAAATCGATTGCTTCGATCGATGTGCCATCAACTATGCTGGCTTCGAGTATAAGCATACCAATATCGAAGGAACGGCCACCTGCTAAATATCTTGCATGATGGAAGACTCTAGAAACCATAAACTGCCTTTTAGCCACCGTTCTAACCCCATTTTCAGTTTTGTACAGATTATTTGATCCAGCATGAACTGCATAATCGATAGGATTATTTTGGTAGTCGTAAAAGCGCGTATTTGGGATGGGTACATGCAAACAATGTGCAGCCGTCAATATGACCTTTTTTCCGATTACGCATCCACCACAGATATAATTTTTTTTATGAAATATAGCAGCATGATATTTAACAGGATCTTTTGATTTCTGCCCGTTTAAAATACGTTCCGTCAAATTGAGTTTAGCTATTAAAATGGAAGAAATTTTAATGTTTTAAATATAATTATTTTATTATCAATGTAAATCCATACATCGAGGCTTTATATCTCGATTGATCAATGAGTGCAAGTGGCACATTATCAGAATTATAATGACTATTGTAGCTATTGTTCATTCATATTAAAAAATAAGTATTGAACAAAAACAAAAATAAAATAAAAAAAAATAGAGCAAATGTAAAATATCGCTAATGTTCGTTCATACGAAATATTAGAAATTAGGAAATACTTACTTTTTTTGTTTTCCGCTACCGCTGAATGCTAATTTTCACAAGAAAAAAAGACTACTCGTGTTATCAATTTTTTTGAAATTGACATCTTCCTTTTGGAAGACCTAATTTATAACGGAACAAAAGTATTTACCAAAAACGTAGCCTGAAATAATAGGATTAAGAATCCCCACAATATCTTCATTTTTTCCGTCAGTGCACAAAATTATTCGATTCTTTATTCTCTGCGACGATCGCCCATATTTGAATTAGAATTAGAGAAGACCACCGGTTTTTATTCTTTTGACTCTTCCACACAAACCACTGTATGTAGGAAAAGTATTGTGATCGTTCCAAAAAATGCAAAACGCCCGGAATGATTTTTCATTGCCTTTTGAACGTAAAAAACCGATTGCAACCATTCCCGGAGAAATTTTTTGTCCGTGTGTGGTACGTTTTCCGTTGTCTGTTGTACGCAAAAATGTGTTGAAAAAAAATGAACGCCACGTCTTTATTAGGAATAGAAACCTATCAGTTTTCAGCTTAATCGGATAATTTCTTCGTGTAGCTCTGTGTAGTGGAATCGAATCAATAAATGGGCTGTTTTTAAATATAATTAAGAAACATTTGTATGGGGACTATGTCTTGTTCGCATTGTATCATAATGAAACTTTCAGAATATTAGTTTATTTATGAAAAAATAAAAAATAAATAATAATAATATTGGGAAATATTTATATGGCAGTTATGTTCTTTGTTTCATTCTTCAAAACTGAATCTTTTCGGATCAATAAAATTTATCGTTAGTTTCGTTAGTCTCTTAAATCTAAAAATAGAAGGTATTAAATAAATCAATTTTATCCTTGAAACGTCCAGCCTTTAAATTGTCTATGTCGAGGCCAACAATACTTCGAAACAGTGTGAGGTTCAAGGTTCAACGCAAGCGTCTATTGAATTTGAATCTTATTGCTCCATGTAATTAGTTTCATTTTTGATACAAATCACACCATTCTCACGCAAAATATTAAAATTTTCCCTCTCTCTCTCTCTCTCTCTCTCTCTCTCTCAATACTCTGAAAAAGCATCTGAAGGTATTCAAGAAAATAAAGTTGTGCTGTCTTTTATTTCATTACAAGAATCTATGTTTGATGAGTTTTTGCAATGTTTTTTTTTTTTTTCAATAATAAAATAATGATTCAAAGTGAACATCAACAATGGCTAGTAGTTCCCGCCTCGCTATTGGTGTGTCCGAACTAAATGCCAATACATTCGTAAAATTGGCACGGCTGGTTCGTAGTATTATTTAATCCTAAATCTCTTCGTAATGACTAGCAATTTTGTGTTATTTATTCTCAGAGTTACACGATGACACGATAGGAAATAAACATAGCCTGTGAACCCGTAGACTATAGGATAATTCCCGGAAAAGTTAGTTTTACGTATGTAAGAACATTGATTACTTTCGTTTCACTGCCAAACAACATTTACATTTATTCTAATTCTGTTTATTTTTCATCACATTTATAAAAAAAATAATGAAATAGATCGCGTTTTTTCGTTCAAACGGAATGTGAAATTTTTCCATCATTATTGTAAAATAGTAGCTCAAGTAAACAAAATTCATTAAAAAACATTAAAATACAAAAAACATTCTACGAAAGAGTTTTTACACTCGATTAATCCAAAAACGACAACGACATCATTACAAAAGTACATGGAAATGTGACCGATAGTGTTCGCAAGAAAGCACACATTTATTCTCTTAAAATTTACAATTTTTTCTTAGCGTAGAATTCGTTTTAAATTCTTTATATTTGAATTGCATGAAATGTCACACAGCGAGTTTGACAGGCTCCGCATCTGTGCTGTCATTGTTTGAAGAAGGGGAAGAAGTGTTTACCATCCATAGACGAATGGTACAGAGGGCGCTGCTGTCAAGCTAAGTGTCAAAATTCAATTTTGCATCTAGAGGCTGGGCTAGACACAATTGCTATGAATAACTCAGTGAAACACCGATTTTGCGTTTCTCGAGATCTATATATCTCCTGATGGGTTCTCTATCCTGATTTCAAAACTGCAGGGTCAGGCAACGAAGAGAGAGAATAAGCAATTAGAATAGCGTGAAAGAACTTCATGCTCCCAAAAAAGTAGTCCATACTCAGAGTAGTGGGAATGCGAGTATTTTTTAGACTAAAAGTAAGTTTTATAACATAATGAGATTATTATATTTCGGTAAGGCAAAAAAAAAACCGCAAGATGGCGTTGAGAGTGACAGACGTGGATTTCTGTTGCTGTCGAATCGATTCTCACTTTTTCCGATTATAATAAAATTGAATGGGTGAGAATGAAAACCGACCTCTAACTATTGTGAGAACTAAAATGAGACTAGAAAACTACGCAAATTGAAATGAGACCAGAAACAAATTTAGCATAAAAATGAGACCCAACATTTTTTCACTGGTTGTCTCATTTTTATCTTCAAATTTTCTGGGCTCGTTTTTGCTCTCAAAATGTTCTGGTCGCATTTCTACATTCATATTTTAAAAGTTTCTCGATCTTATTTTTATCCTCAAAATTTTCACGATCTCATTTTTATTGTTCAAAAATTCCAGGTCACATTTTTGTTTTAAAAATTTTCCGGGTCTCATTTTTGTTTTCAAATTTTTCTAGTCCCATTTTAATTTTCACAATAGTTAGAGGTCGGTTTTCATTCTCACCCATTCAATTTTAGACCTATATGTCCATTTTCGTTGGGTCAATTAATAGTGACTAATGTCTCAAATAGCACGGTCCCCTGCTTTTCCGCAGACAACACTGTGTGTGGTAAAAGTATTGCGATCGGTCCAAAAAATTCAAAACGCCCGGAATAAGTTGTCTATGCGTTTTGAACATAGAAAAAAACGATTGCAACCATTCCCGGAGCAATTTTTTGTCCGTGTGTGGTACGTTGTACAGTGACAGGCAAACTCGATTAAGCAATGTTTTTCGTTTGTAAATCGAAAAATACGCAAACAATTTAAGTTCGGCCAATGATGGTTCAGATTAAACACAAGAAATTTTGTCCTTTCAAATTTTTTTTTACTTTATTCGATTTCGATTCTTTAACCTAAAAGTCCGTCAACGTGTCTATTTCTCACGCTCTCGCTATCTCGACGTTCCGGGCACCCTTTCCTTCTGGTTCGCTGTCCGTTGTTCCTGGTCTCACTAATCCGTTTCGGTGTAGTTTCCTTCGAGGCAAGATAGCCGATCCAAGTAGGAAAAAAAATAGATTTTTGTCCGAATACTTTTAATCTTTTACTTTTTTTTGAAACCGGTCGTGCGGTGTAGTGTCGCTACGATATTGACTGTCCGGCGGTCGGATGTGTGTGAGCCAGAACAATCGGTCGAAGTCTCGTACGATGTTTCATCTCGGTCGTATGTCGTATGCTAGTGTTTGTGTGTGCGTAGCAGTGACGTCGTCCGGTGTACATCGTTGTTCGGCGCTGTGTTTGTGTGAGTGTGAGTGTAAAGCGAGCGAGCGTTCGAACGATAGTGAGAGAGTCCGTCATCGTCCGTCAGCTAAGGTTTTAGTGACTGACAATTGATAGATTTTATTGCAGTTTCAAAATCGATGCGTTACAATACTGGTCAATAGAATTTGATTACACTATGAGTGAAATATGATATCTCGTAAATGGTGGCATTTTTCCTTGATGCAAAGTTGAGCTCGTTTTTGGCATTTTCCATGACTTTGAAATGTTTCAGTCGATATGGCAGCGATTTCACGTTCAATATTACGTTTTAATGCTCGGAGAGTCTTCGGTCGGTCAGCATACACCTTCCCCTTCAAAAATCCCCACAGAAAAAAGTCCGGAGCAGTCAAATCAGGTGAACGCGGCGGCTAGTCAAAATCACCCTTGAATGAAACTAAACGACCTGGGAACATTTCGTTCAACAAATCGATGGTTTGACGAGCTGTATGAGCCGTAGCACCAACCTGTTGAAAGTAGTGGTTTTTTTACTTTTCCGCACACACCAACAATAGTTAGAGGTCGGTTTTCATTCTCACCCATTCAATTTTAGACCTATATGTCCATTTTCGTTGGGTCAATTAATAGTGACTAATGTCTCAAATAGCACAGTCCCCTGCTTTTCCGCAGACAACACTGTGTGTGGTAAAAGTATTGCGATCGGTCCAAAAAATTCAAAACGCTCGGAATAAGTTTTCTATGCGTTTTGAACCTAGAAAAAACGATTGCAACCATTCCCGGAGCAATTTTTTGTCCGTGTGTGGTACGTTGTCCGTTGTACGTTGTCCGTTGTACGCAAAAATTTGTTAACACGATAACTCAAAAAATTGATTTTAGAATTGAACAAAAATTTACACTCACATTTGTCTTCATTAGGAATAGGAACCTATCAATTTTCAGCCTAATCGGATAATATTTTCGGGTAACTCTAGTGGAGTGGAATCAAAAAATGGGCTGTTTTTCAATATAATTACAAAAAAAATTGTATGGGGACTATGACTATTTCGCATTTTATCATTATGAAACTTTCGGGATATTATTTTTTTATGAAAAAAATGAGGCATGCAAAATTTCAAGTCATTTCAATGAGATTCAGGACTACCTCCCCTGTAAAATTTTCGATTTTCGGGGTCTTCTCGGGGTCGAAACGAAAAATTTGTATGGCAGCTATCTCAAGTTTACATTGTAACGAATTGAAACTTTCAGAATATTATTTTTTTATGAAAAAAATTAGTCGTGCAAAATTTTAAGTCATTTCAATGGGATTTAGGACTACCTACCCTGTAAAATTTTTGTTTGTTGGGACCTTTTCGAGGCCAAAACTGAACATTTGTGTGCCGACTTTCTCAAGTTCACATTGTAACGAATTGAAACTTTGAATATATTATTTTTTTTATGAATAAAATGAGTCATGCAAAATTTCAAGTCATTCTGACTAGATTTAGGACTACCTCCCCTGCAAAATTTCGGATTTTTGGAGTGTTTTCGGGGTCAAAACTGAAAAATTGTATGGCGGCTATCTTAAGTTCACATTGTTTCCTATTGGAACTGTCAGAATATTATTTTCTATGTTTTTCAAGTCATTCTGATGAGATTTAAGACCAGCTCCCTCACAAAATTTTCAATTTTCGGGGTCAATATTGAAATCAATAAATTGGATGAAGTATTTGTGATTTTCTAATCTGTGTTTTTTCATCAGTTTGAATGCTCATGCTGTTACCGAAAGTTATACTGTTATACATAACATAAATGTAGAACCATATCTATCGTTGGCATGAATTGAAAGTTCACATCAGATTGAACTAATTCGTAATATTTGTGAATCGCCTTTGCCTTATGTGTAGTATTATAGAAAAAAATGAAACACTGTGAGTTGATATCGTGTTGTTTTATTTAAATTATGTATGAAGAGTTGTGGAAGCGTGTGAGATTGAATTTTGAACAGAATGAATGTAAGGGAAGCTGATGTGATGTAGTTGCGTACAAAACTATTGTAATTCATCGACTATTCAATGGTCAGATCAACGGTGCTCACAGGCGCCGTTCGAATCTACCAATTAAACTGCCGATAAATGCAGCAAATCAATCAGCAATCCCGAGGGCAACTAGCCAATTGATTGTGTGCCAAAAACTATTTGGTTTTCACACGCGAAACTATCGCAATCTTAGTCAGAATTTGCAATGAAACGTTCTATGCAAAACTCCAACGAATAGAGAACAACTTTTGAACTGCTGGTGCTTATTCTGAGAAAGTACTTATGCCTTGATTCGCAACCTTGCATTGGCGAATTATAATCTTATAATAATTACAATAAATATCTAGCCCTTGTTGCGCACTCGCTCAATAACGTACCTTCACTCATGATGAATTGACATAAAAAGAAAGTACGGTTCTCATTCAGAGAGATGCACACCGATAGATAGTGATGAGTGGTTTTGACTTGAGAGCATTGAATGAGGTGTGAGTAATTGGTTTTTTTTTTTTTTTTATTGAGCGAATGTGATTTAGAGCTTTAAAAGGCTGCAAATGTTAACGGCGTGAAATCTTCTCAACATTCTCCCCGGCGTTGACCTGCTCACAGGTCAAATCCTCGTTGTCCAGAATGGGTAATAGCCCCAGTCGATGAATTGGCCTTCGAAGTGTAATGCCATTGCAGAGCACATCGACAGTGCGAACTAAACCATCCCTGGCCGGATATGTGGCAGTGATTTTTCCAAGAGCCCAGCGACTCGGCGGCAAATTGTCATCTGAAATGAGAACTACTTGGCCAATTTTTGTGTTTGGCTCAGTGTAATACCACTTTTCTCTGGGTTGCAGCTGATGCAAGTACTCCTTTGCCCAACCTTTCCAGAAATCAGTGTACAGTCGATACAAATACTGATATTGATCAAGTCTGTTGATGGGAATGTGGCCGAGGTCCGGTCGAGGTAAGGAATTGATTGGTTGGAAATTAAAAAAATGGCTGGGAGTGATGACCTCCATATCATCACTATTTGGAGAGAGCATCCATAGTGGCCGTGAGTTCAAGCAACATTCTATCTGTTTTAAAACATGATCAAACCGTCTCACTGTTAATTTCGTGTCTTTCAGCACCCTGCGCAGGTGATATTTCACAAGACCGACAGAGCGTTCCCAAATTCCAGCCATATGACTAGCTCGTGCTGGAATGGTTTTTAATTTTATGCGGTGATTGGCGAACATACTCGTCACTTCATTGGCTTGTGATAACATTTGATGATGTAGTGATTTGATTTCCTTTTCGGCGCCTATGAAATTCATTGCATTGTCGGTGTATAGTTCAGATGGAATTCCTCTGCGCGATATGAAATTTTCAAATGCCATAATGAATTCAGCAGTGGTCAAATCACACACCACTTCAAGGTGAATTGCCTTAGTGGTGAGACAAATGAAGAGCGCAATGTACGCCTTGCTGGTTGGAGCCTTTTTCCTTTCAGAAGTTTTTATCTCGAAGAATCCAGCGTAATCGCAACCAACATAAGTAAAGGGTCTTGCTTGTTCAGTGCGAAAAGACGGCAATTCGGCCATTTGCTGTGTGAGCAACCTTTTCCGATATCGAAAGCAGATAACACACTTGTTCACAACCTTGTTTACCTGACTGCGAGAATGAATCAGCCAAAACCGTTCGCGCAACGAACGTAAGACTAATTGCACACCACCGTGCAGTGTGGTGTCATGAAAATGGCGGATGAGTAGGAGTACGAAATGATTTTGAGATGGCAAATCCCACTCGACCGTTCATTTGCACAATTCTATTTTCGTCGAGAAAGGGATTGAGCTTTCGCAGCTGGCTATGTGGAGACACATCCCTTTTAGCCTTTATGCGAGCAATCTCATTCCCGAATGCATGCGTTTGAATGATCTTGATCCAGAGTTGTTCTGCCGTTTCTATATCTAAGGCATTGATTGGAGCATTTTGATAATTTGCTCCAGACTTGTGCTTGTTTAACCATTTTAAGGCATATGCAGTGAAGCGTAGCAAACGTTTGTAATTGGAGAATCGTTCCAATACATAATTTGATTTTACTTGGCAGGTGTATGCTATTTTTGCAGTCTTTCTTTTTTCAGGGGCTGTGTCAACAGGCAGTTTGTGATCTTGTTTGGGCGACATCTCAGCGGAATTTGTGAGAAATCCGGGACCATGCCACCAAATATTTGCCTTCTTTAATTCATTTATTGACGAGCCGCGTGAAGCGATGTCTGCTGGGTTTAGTTTGGTGGGTATGTGCATCCAGTGTTGTGAGCTTATTGCCTGTTGTACATGACTCACTCGATTGGCGACAAAGGTCGTCCATTTACTGGGATGAGTGGAAAACCAAGCGAGCACAATTTTTGAATCGCTCCATGCATATATTTGAAATTCGGTTAGCGTTAACGCCTGAACACACCGAGGCAGTAATTGTGATAGAATGTGTGCGCCACACAATTCTAGACGCGGAATGGAAACCGTTTTGTTGGGTGCGACCCTACTTTTGGCTGCAACTAAATTGCATGATATTGATCCATCACGATGATGAATTCGAACGTAAATGACTGCGGCGTATGCTGCGTGTGATGCATCGCAGAAGCCGTGCACTTCAACGCTCTGATCAGAATTTGAAAATCCGAGCCATCGGGGTATTTGAATGGAAATTGGAGCAACGAGGTCACTATGAATGTGTTGCCACTGTGAAACAATGTGTTCAGGGAGTGGTGTGTCCCAATCAATTTTGCTTGGAAGAAGCCAAATTTGTTGCATGAGAATTTTTGCCCGTGCAACGCATGGTGCAAGCCAACCAAGAGGATCAAACAATTTTGCAATTTCAGAGAGAACCTTTCTTTTCGTCCATTGCTCGATGGTCTGTTTTGTGGATGATTTGAACACAAAACTATCTGTGTTTGGTCGCCAAATGATGCCCAACGTCTTCACAGTGGACTCAAAATCTAAAAATTCCTCTCGCTCACTCTTTTGCACATCGGCCAAAATTCGATCATCACTCGCCTTCCACTTTCTGAGATGGAAGCCGTATTCGACGAGAGTGTCAGTGATTAATTTTCTTGTTGCTGAGGCTTCCCCAATGGATGCAAATGATTTCAAAAAATCATCCACATAAAAGCATCCTTGAATCATTTCTGCCAATTCTTTGTTTGCCTTCTTTACAATTTCACCGATTTCATGGATGCTGCGTACGGCTTGAAAAGGGGCACTGCTTGAGCCGAACATGACAGTGAGGATTTTATATTCCTGAATATTGTCGGTTCCAGGACGTTGCCATAAAATGGTTTGAAGATTCGCATGTTCTGGGTGGACCCAAATTTGGCGATACATTTTCTCAATGTCGCCTGAGATGGCATATTTGAATTTTCGCCACTGAACCAACAACTCGAAAATCTCAGGTTGTATTGTAGGGCCGATGCACAAACAATCGTTTAAAGAGAGCCCTGTGCTTGTTTTGGCAGATGCATCCATGACGGGTCGGACCTTTGTTGTGCTACTGCACTCCTTTATTACGGCGTGGTGTGGAACAAAATATTGACATGCTGGCTTGTCATCGACTAAGGCCATGTGGCCGAGTGTTAAATATTCTTCTAAAACCCTATCGTAATCGGCCTTTAAATTCGGCTCTTTGTTCAGTCGATGCTGGAGAGACTTATAACGCCTTTCGGCGGTTGACCGAGACTCGCCAAGACTCTTAAAAGGATCGATTTTGAAAGGTAATTTTACCAAAAACTTGCCATCATTTGTTCTTCTTAATGATTCCTTGAAGACCGTCTCGGCTTGCTCTTCCTCAGCAGTTAAATGTCGCGTGACCAACACTTCTTCCAAGTCCCAGAATGCCTGTAATTGCTTGGATAAATTATCATTAAAGAAAGTTGGTGACTTTAAATGTGTGGTGTGACACAGAGTTACTAATTTTTCGGAAGTTCCGACATGTCCCCAAACGATCCAACCAAGTGATGTTTGTTGTGCCACTGGCTGATGCCGCTTTCCCTTCACCAGCCCTGTCAGAATCACATCAGAATGCGTGGCAGAACCCAACAACAAGTCGATGCGCTTGGCTCTGTGATAGTTTGGATCGGCTAGTTGCAAACCATCTAAGTGCGTCCATTCACGAGTGGCTTCGAGCTCGACACCTTTCACATTTCCAATGTCCTGTACCACAATTGCTTTAATGACAAGATTATAATTATTATCGTGACTTGAGCCGATTTCAAACACTGTGCTGCCAATAACCTGACCGACGGGTGTGTGGCCTACACCAAGCATTGGAATGCTCAATGGCCTAAATCGCAAATTTAACATCTGGCAAGTTCGCAACGTAATTAAATTTGTCGTGGCGCCCATGTCAATCAGAGTTTGTGCTAATATTGAGCGACCCTTATGAAGTATCGGCACAATGGCAGTGGCTAACAATCCCTCTTCATCATCATCGATGTAGAAAAAATGGTGCGCACTAGCTCTGCTCACCGCATCGTCTTCACAAAGGCTCTGTTCATGAACTGAATCAGTTTCAATTGCTATCTCTGCTTCAGTAGTGTTCTTGTCATCAGTAGTGTTCAAAAATGCTCGTTGCGAATCGCTATGCAAAAGAGTGTTGTGGGCTTGATTGCATTTTTTACAAGCAGCAACGAAAGGACAATCTTTCAACAAATGGGGATAAAAACAATTGAAACATAAATTGTTTTTTCTTATTAACATCCTCCTTTCGGCAACTGTCATTCGAACTATCTCATCACATCGAGACGGGAGATGATTTTTGCCGCACAAAATGCACTTAAATTCGGGTTTCAATGTGAAAAAGGCCTTAACCTTATCAGGAGCGCGAGTTGCGTTTGAGAAGCGCTGCATGTTTGGCGGTTTTGAAATGAATTTGTTTTGCCTATCATTTGAATTTGGAGTGCTTGGAAACAATTCTGTGGATTCCAGCACTGTGATTCGCACTTCTAAAAAATCAAGCAACGATTTTGTTTCGGGAATTGTGCGAATGCCATTTAATTTTTCCTCCCACAATATAAGGGTGCTAGAGTCAAATCGCTGTGAAAGATGGAAAATAAAGAGGGGCCCCCATGTCGCCGTATCAATTTCACATGAGCACAATGCAGCTGTAAAACCATTGAACACATTTACCATTGAGCGAAAAGCCTTTGCTGATGGCACAATGATTTTAGGAATAGCGTAAAAATCACTCAAATGTTTGTTGATTATCGTTCTCTTATTTTCGTAACGCGTTATCAACAATTCGAAAGCCTGGTCATAAGACCCGTCGCCAGGCATAATCCACCGAATGACATCGCGTGGTTCACCGACCAATGCTTCCTTCAAATATTGAAGCCGTTGTGTTTCAGGAATTTTAATGGTTAGCACTGACTTACATGTCTCTTTGAACTCAATCCAATCGCTTGGATTTCCGTCGTACGGCGTTATTTTAATTGGTGGCAATTTAAATGACGACCGCGTGATATTTGGATCAAATCCATGTATGGTTTGATCGAGTAATGTCGCATTTAACGGGGCCGCAGTGAGCAATTTGGCGATATGCAATTTTGCACTTAGATGTAGATCGTGAAGTTTGCGGTACTCTTCTGTAATTTCAGTGAGTTTGGCTTCGTCCTTACCTACCAAAACAGCTTCATGGGATTCGAATGCATGAATATAATCTTTCCATTTGGTCTGTGCCTCTTCCTTCCACACCGATAATGGACTAAGCTCATCACTGGCTTGTAATGTAAGGGCTGTCTTGAACGTATTTTCGGCAATTTCTGCAGTACGTAACCGTACAGCACCAAGTAGAGCGGCTGACATGGTTTGCTAAATCAGAGAGAAATTTTACTCACAAAATTCACAAGCAATGATTGCAAAGACACAAGCTAAATCAAATAAGACTAAAATGACCACTAGAGTAATGCCTTGATCTTTGGCCTTTTATTCAATTGATTGGTGAAGCAATTTCAATTTACAGATCACTTTCACGGAATTTTCTTGATTGCGCCCACTGTTATGTTTCGATTGAAATCTGCAATGATATTTGCGATGCACTATATGAATTGCACAACACATGTACCAATCGAACACGTGCTTCCTTTTAGCTCAATTTTGAAGTGAGTCACACTGGCTCACTAGTTGTCGATACTGCTTGCTCTCTTTGCGACGTAGTTGATTGCGTTTGGCAACGTCGCGCGCACACTTACATGCTCCAGTGCGCTCGGTTTGAGTGGCTCGGGTGACAAGTAGCGGCGCTGCTTTATGTGCACTCTGTGTGACTGGCTGCTGACTGGTGTTGGTGTGTGCGATTGAATGACGGTCCGTTGGACTGTCGACTGTGGTTGAATGAGAGACGTGCGATGTGCGTTGATTGTAAACGGTGATTTGAATCTCGCCTTTTCCCTTTAACATTTGCTGTTGCGACCCATTGATTCGGTGGAGATTTCTGTTGAAACTTGAGTGAGATTTCTTGGCCGACGAGTGATAACGATGACTTGCCTTGAGAGATAGTTTTTTGCTGTGTTTAGGCAAAATGTGCTCGCGCCGTGGCGATGAAATGCGTGTAGGTGGATTTGGGAATAGATCCACAGGTCGTGAAACGATGGATTTTACCTTCGGCTCGCTATTTGGTGGATCGTCTATTTCCAATAAAAACGCATTAGATTCAATGCTACTTAGCTCTAGCACATCAATGTCGTCCCACTCTGACGGCAACTTCGCTTTGCTACCAAAATGTGAATCGCCTTTGCCTTATGTGTAGTATTATAGAAAAAAATGAAACACTGTGAGTTGATATCGTGTTGTTTTATTTAAATTATGTATGAAGAGTTGTGGAAGCGTGTGAGATTGAATTTTGAACAGAATGAATGTAAGGGAAGCTGATGTGATGTAGTTGCGTACAAAACTATTGTAATTCATCGACTATTCAATGGTCAGATCAACGGTGCTCACAGGCGCCGTTCGAATCTACCAATTAAACTGCCGATAAATGCAGCAAATCAATCAGCAATCCCGAGGGCAACTAGCCAATTGATTGTGTGCCAAAAACTATTTGGTTTTCACACGCGAAACTATCGCAATCTTAGTCAGAATTTGCAATGAAACGTTCTATGCAAAACTTCAACGAATAGAGAACAACTTTTGAACTGCTGGTGCTTATTCTGAGAAAGTACTTATGCCTTGATTCGCAACCTTGCATTGGCGAATTATAATCTTATAATAATTACAATAAATATCTAGCCCTTGTTGCGCACTCGCTCAATAACGTACCTTCACTCATGATGAATTGACATAAAAAGAAAGTACGGTTCTCATTCAGAGAGATGCACACCGATAGATAGTGATGAGTGGTTTTGACTTGAGAGCATTGAATGAGGTGTGAGTAATTGTTTTTTTTTTTTTTTTTATTGAGCGAATGTGATTTAGAGCTTTAAAAGGCTGCAAATGTTAACGGCGTGAAATCTTCTCAACAATATTTATTACCAATTCAAAAATAGAGAACGTTGAAGTATGAATTAGGAACTGAGATGTTTATTTGTTTTTGTATTAAAATTTAAATTTAAATCACATGATGTATAATGACTCGGAATTCGATCTCATCGTAATGACTTGAAATTTTCTGTGATTTATTCTCAAAGTTGCATTATGATTCGATAAGAAATAAACATAAATCCAATACAAATGAGTAGCAATCAATGAAAACCCCGTAAGCCCGAACAATTTCGGGAAATGTGCGGAAAAGTTAGTTTTACGTACGTAAGACCATTTATTTTTTTTGGTCACCATTGCTCGATAACGGTCACCAAAAAGAACGGCCCAATGATTCAATCCGAGCATATTCCGGCCCAAACTGTCACTCGTTTGTCATGGAGAGGCTTTTCGCGATATTGTTCTGGATTTTTGTCGCCCCAGAAACGACAATTTTGTTTGTTTACATTGCCATTCAAGTCAAAATGTACTTCGTCGCTCATGATGATTTTGTTCCAAAAATCATCTTCACTTCTCTCCAAATTTCGCATCGTTTTACCGTGTTTCAATCGTCTGGGGTAGTCTTCCGGGTTCAATTGCTGCACCATTTTGATCTTGTAGGGGAAAAACATCAAATTGATGCGCAAAATGCGCCGCATTGACCTTTGAATGATGCCCAAAGCCTGAGCACCGCGTTCAGTCGACAGATTTGGATCTTCCTCTAAAAGGTCCTGTGCGATGGTGATGTTTGTGTTTGATCGGGCTCTGTGCTGTATGATACCACGCGACACATTGCTAAGAACACCACTTGACTTGAACTTTGCATATTATGCTCGAATTGTGTTCGCATTAGGTGCTTTTTTTCGAGGAAATTTTGCACGAAATTTACGTTGAGTCAAGACAACTGACATCTGATTTTCAATGTATAGTTCTATGATATTATAACGTTCGATTGGTGTGTATTGCGACATGGTGAAAATTGTACTGACGAGGAGTAAATAAATTGACAAACATTTGAGCGGTACGTCAAAATTTGTCAAAGTTATGGCCGGTTCACATTGCTTAATCGAGTTTGCCTGTCACTGTACGTTGTCCGTTGTACGTTGTCCGTTGTCCGCAAAAATTTGTTAACACCATAGCTCAAAAAATTGAGATTAGAATTGATCAAAAATGTACACACATTGGTCTTCATTAGGAATAGAAACCCATTAATTTTCAGCCTAATCGGATAATTTCTGCGGGTAGCACTAATGGAGTCGAATCAATAAATGGGCTGTTTTTCAATATAATTACGAAAATATTTGTATGGGGACTATGTCTAGCTCGCATTGTATCGTAGTGAAACTTTCAGAATATAATTTTTTTATGAAAAAAAAGAATTGTGCAAAATTTTCGATTTTCGGAGTCTTTTCGAGGTCAACACGAAACATTTGTATGGCGAGTATCTTAAGTTCACATTGTATCCTATTGAAACTTTCAGGATATTTTTTTTTTATGAAAAAATGAGTCATGCAAGTCTTTCCGATGAGGTTTAAGACTACCTCCCATACAAAAATTTCAATTTTTGGGAACAAAATAAAAATTGTATCATTAAATTGAATTAAGTATTTTTGATTCTCTAATCTGTTTTTTTCATCAATTTTAATGCTCATTAACTTTTTAACGAAATTTATACATAACATAAATGTGGAATCATATCTATCGTTGGCAGGAATTGAAAGTTCACATAGGAATGAACTTATTCGTAATTGTTATTACCAATTCATAAGCAGCGAACGTTTGTTGAAGTGAAAATTAGAAACTAAGATGTTTAACAGATCGGTAGATAAGTCTCTGTCCTGACATATAGATGGCGTTAGAAGTATTAAATCCATATGGTTTTCAGTTAGTACCAACCTTCAAACGATTCATGTCAATTTGACAGCAATCGGACGATTAGTTCGTGAGTTATTGCGTTTTAAGTGAAGCCACTTTTGTTATTGAAAAAAAAACATGGATAAAAACGGATTTCGTGTGTTGATAAATCACTGCTTTTTGATGGGAAAAAATACTGTGCAAACCAAACAATGTCTTGATAAATGTTACCCGGACTCTGCACCAGCAGAATCAACTATAAAATATTGGTTTCGTGAATTTAAACGTGGTCGTGCAGACACAGACGATGCACAACGCAGTGGACGCCCAAAAGAGGTGGTTACACCAGAAAACGTCAAAAAAATCCACAAAATAATTTTGAATGACCGTAAAGTGAAGTTGAGCGAGATAGCTGACACTCTGAAGATATCAAAGGAACGTGTACGTGTATGGTACATCATATTATTCACGAATATTTGGTTTGCGAAAGCTCTGTGCAAAGTGAGTGCCGCGCGAGCTCACAATCGACCAAAAACAACAACGTGTTGATCACTGAAAACGATGGCAAAAATACATGAATTGGGCTTCGAATTGCTTTCCCACCCACCGTATTCTCCAGGTCTGCCCCCAACGACTATTTTCTGTTCGCAGACCTCAAGAGAATGCTCTCCGAAAAGAAATTCAACACTAAACGCCGAAACGGAGGCCTATTTTGAGGCAAAACCGAAAGAGTACTATAAAAATGGTATCGAAAAGTAGGAAGATCGCTATAATCGCTGTATCGCCCTCGAAGGCAACTATGTTGAATAATAAAAATGAATTTTGCCAAAAACATGTTTTTTTCTTAGTTAGGACAAAGACCAAATTGTTATTTGTTATTTTCTATTTAAATTTTAATTTTAATTCCATGATGTGTATTGACTTGAAATTCGATCTCACCGTTATGACTTGAAATTTTCTGTGATTTATTCTCATAGTTCCATGATGATTCGAAAAGAAATAAACGTAAATCCAATACAAATGAGTACCAATCAATGAAAAATCCGTAAACCCGAACAATTTCGGGAAATGTGCGAAAAAGATATTGTAGTTTTACATACGTAAGACCATTTATTGTTATTGTTATCGTTATTTAAAAAATCGGCATTTTACTTATTTCCTTATTTATCGGTGTGATTAATTATCGATTTCGAGGTATTTTCCCAATAATTTTGCATTTCATCAATTGTTCCGCGCATGTTTCTCTGATATTTATGTCAACATAACAGCATAGTTCGTTTAATACTGCTCTGAAATTTGACGGGTGTACACGTATTTTGGTGAGTTCGATCCATTTTCATATATTTGGCTGCGTTCCCGTAAATTTTTTACTCATTTCCGATTTTAGTAGCATGGTAAATCCGCGTATATATCTCTCTCCGCCAAATTGATGCGTTTTTTCTCGAGTACAGTATGGCCCGCACCTCACCTTAAGCTCGAAATCGAAACATTGTGCCTCGGATGAGGGGAGGCCTCGGAGCTCGCCTTCCCCGGGACCTGACCGGAGCTCCACAGTTGAAAACTGTTTTGAATATTGGAACCTTGAATTTGAGAGGAGGTTTTGAGTCAAAGAAGTTCGAATTAGTTGAGAGAGCGAATGTTTTTGGTTTAGATGTTTTAGCTTTGAGTGATGTTCGTATTAAAGGACAGTTTGAGGATACGTTAGGGAATTATCGCGTATTTCTGTCGCGTGTTTCTAGAGGAAGAGCTACTTGGGGCGTAGGGTTTTTGATTCACAAAAATTTAGAGTCTTCAGTAGTCAGTCATAGATTCAACAATGAAAGATTAATGTGGATCTCGATTAAAATTGGGGGGTTTATAGATTTATGAGTGTTTATTCACCATGTGAAGGGGCAGACCCGGACCGTTCGACCGATTTCTTAATTGATCTGAATGACGTAGTCGATAGAAAGGGTAGTGAAAGAGTGATTACAGATGGCGATTTCAATGCGAGAGTGGGTAGAAACGATCCAAATATTTTCGCTGTACTGGGAAAATTTGGTGAAGAGTCTGCAGCGAATGGTAATGGGAAGAGATTACTCGATTTGTGCCAGAGTTCAGAATTAGTTATAGCTAATTCATTTTTCAAGCACAAGAAAATTCACAGGTTTTCGTGGGAAAATCCTGGTCAGAATCAAAAACTGAGAAAAACAGAATCAAAAATTGTTCTTGATTATATTATCGTTTGGGCAAGCTTGAGCAAAACAGTCTTAAATACGAGAGTGTATAGAAGTTTTGGTCTAGACACTGATCACAACTTGGTGGCCAGCAAAATGTGCATTAGCGAGAGCGGCTCAAGAAGCTATCAGAAGTCAGCAAACAGAGTGAAAGTGGAAAGGTTGCGTGATGTGAATGTAGCGAGAGAGTTTTAAGCAAAATTAGGGGAAAAATTTGCGCAAGTCGAAGTGAATGAAGCGTCTGATATTGAGTATGAATGGAATTTGTTCATGGAATTGATTGTAGAAGTAGCAAAAGAGTGTTGTGGCATGTTTGTAGTCAAGAATTCGAGAAAGAAGACTGAATTGTGGAATGAAGATATGAGAATTGCTGTAAAAGAATAGAGAATGAGATGGATCCGCTGGTTGCAGGACCGAACTCATGAAAATTTGGTATCGTATAGAATGGGTGAAGTTTGGACAGGATCTAGAAATTGCTGGACAACAGAGGAATAAGGTATTCTGGTCAAGCGTTAAGAACATTAGGAATGAAGGCAAGAAACATGCTCCTGGAGCTGTTTTGGACAAGTCTGGCAATGTAGTGATGGGTAGAAAGAATGTGTTGAAACGATGGAAGGAATATTTTGATGAATTGCTGAATGTAGAAAATGCCGATTTGGTGAATGAGAATGTTAATGTAAATGTGAGTGAAGAGAGTTTCAGAGTGCAATTAATAAGTTGAGTTGGGGTAAGGCTGCGGGTGTGGATGAGATCAGGAATGAATATTTGATTAGTAGTGGTTTGGTAGGTGTTCGCTGGTTATATCGCATCTTTAATTTAGCTTGGAGTTCCTCTGTTGCCCCCGAAGAATGGGGTGGCGCAGTCATTTCGCCACTTCATAAGAAAGGCAGTAATAGAGACTGCAACAACTATCGAGGAATTTCTCTGCTGAGCGTTGTCGGTAAAGTATATAGTGCAATTTTGGAAAAGAGAACAAGAGCTATTGTCGAATCGCTCTTGGATGAAAATCAATCGGGTTTCCGCCCAATGCGCGTCTGTCAGGATCAATTTCTTTGCATGAGACAATTAATGGAGAAATTTTTTGAAAGAATTAGGGAACTGTCCTTTTGTTTCGTGGATTTGCAGACAGCATACGACTGCATGCCCAGATCTAAGTTGTGGTCAATCTTGGCCGAATATGGTGTGAATGGCTATCTTTTCAACGCAATTAAAAGTTTCTACGCAAACAGTAAAGCAGCAGTGAGGAGAGTAGGGGGAGACCTCGTGTCTGATACAATTTGTTTTGTAAAACAGAAACCTGACGATGAAAGGAAATAATGGTCAATATATGCTTGTTGTGCAAAGGCAAAATATTCGTTAGAATTTCCATATTATATTCAAATGTGTGTCCGAGCTATGTTTTATGATTGTGTATGATTATACTAATATTATTTATGTATTGGTAGTTTCAGAAAGATTTAAACGTTTTCAAGAGAGGGCTGTGACAATTTCATATCACTGTGACAGCTCTGATTTTTTTCACTGGAAAGATTAGACATCTGTCAACAATATTAAGTTTACCAGGTACTTGCATATGAAATCGCGGCTGACATCTAGCGGTCAATAGCTGGTACTGTGTGATCTGTCAAACCATGTTGTTCATGCTTATTAGTAAATATGACATCTGTCAACAATACTCCATATACAATATTTCAAGTTTCATACAACAATGTGTTTTTTTCGCTCTTGAAAAATCTCGGATTTTGTGCCTGAAAATAGTGAAATGCGGACAGCACTGCTTTTCTGCTTTCGTTTAAAGAAAACTGCTGCCAAATCTCATCGAATGTTTCTAGAAGCTTACGACGAGCATGCTTTAAGTGAAACACAGTGTAGAGAGTGGTTCAGACGATTTAAAAATGGCAATTTTGACCTGAGAGATGAAGAACGTGGTAGACCGCCGAGGAAGTTTGAAGACATTGCATTGCAGGCATTGCTGGATGAGGACGATGCTCAGACGCAACCACATCTCGCAGAAAAATTAAATGTGGACTCAGCAACTATTTCCAGACGTTTGAAAGTAATGGGAAAGATCCAGAAGGTCGGAAAATGTGCCACATGTGGGTGCCACATGAACTGATTGAAAAGCAGCAGGAAAACCGAAAAAACACTTGGTTTTTTTCCAAGGGGATTTCAATTTTCGGGGTCAATATTCAAATCAATAAATTGGATGAAGTAACTGTGTTTTTTCATCAGTTTGAATGCTCATGCTCTTACCGAAAGTCATACTGTTATACATAACATAAATGTAGAACCATATCTATCGTTGGCATGAATTGAAAGTTCACATCAGAGTGAACTAATTCGAAATTGTTATTACCAATTCAAAAATAGAGAACGTTGAAGTAAGAATTAGGAACTGAGATGTTTATTTGTTTTTATATTAAAATTTAAATTTAAATCACATGATGTATAATGACTCGAAATTCGATCTCATCGTAATGACTTCAAATTTTCTGTGATTTATTCTCAAAGTTGCATGATGATTCGATAAGAAATAAACATAAATCCAATACAAATGAGTAGCAATCAATGAAAAATGCGTAAGCCCGATCAATTTCGGGAAATGTGCGGAAAAGTTAGTTTTACGTACGTAAGACCATTTATTTTATTTTGTTTTATTTGGAAAAAATATCGTACGTATCAAAATTCATGATAAATAACGTACGTATCAGAATCATTGATTCTAATTTCGATTTAGTCTTTTCATTCGATTCAGTTGTGTAGATAAATGTTACTCAACTGGCCCTCATAAATATATTTCCGGCACACTGGACATTCGTTGCTATCAATCAATACTTGATAGATGTACTTTGTGCAGAAAATGTGACGACATGGCGTTAATCTAACTTCAGCTTTGAGCATGTTATCATAACAAATTGGACATTCAAGTGAGGCCGACTCTGGTGGTAGATACTGAACTTGATCACGTGATATTTCGAACGCAAAGTTCTGTCCAAATGCATATATGGTGATACTGAATTTGCGGTCAGTATCAACCTTCAATGTGACTTCTGCTGCTGAAAATTCATTTTCAACGATTCCATTTCGGTGTTCAATAGTGCCATTTTGTTGTACGCGGATTCGTTTATTCACAACGAATGAATCTTTAAGGTGGCGAAGAGAAAATCGTACGGCTTGCGAGTCCATCACGTTAATAACGCAACGGTGGTTTTCAGTTGGATACCACTGGTAGTATTTGACATTCTTTTCCTTTCCTAGAAGTAATCCATAGTTTGCATCGATTTGGTTCGGCGAGTGAGTTCCAAAATCACCATTGAGTTCCATCGGTTCAGGACCATTCATGACAAATAGCGGCGCTCGGGTGGTGAATTTCAAGTCCGCCACCAGTGTTGCTCGCCGAGCGGTATTCGGATGTTCAATGTATGTGGAAAAAAACTCATTATTGCCACAGATGAGAAAATGGTCCTCGCTCTTATCACATACGCGTTTGCAGGTGGAACAACGCGTATATTTCGGCGGAATGGGGCACACAATGCTTTGATGGCCAGGTCGAAAGCAGTTGTAGTAAACTTGATCCATGTTTTTTCAACTGTAAAAATACAAAAAGAACACAAAAACACATCAGCGTACGATATTTATGAAATGTATTTAGTGCCGAAGGCGATAACAAAAACAGATCGTACGTATAATTTTTCAATTCACATTTAAAAACGTATTTTTCGCAAATAAAAAAAATCTGAATAAACTTAAATACATTTTTGAAATCAATGCCATAGTCTCGGTCTTTTTAATTGGAAATTTTGGATCAGGAGTACTCGATTGAGAATTTGTGGAAAAAAAATGATTATTCGATTATTTCGAGTTGAAAATTTTTGTTTTTGGACAAATTTTTTAAATCTTTTGGGATGATTTTGGGTATTTTTAGGCAGATTTCGTCATTTTTTAGGATGAATTTGGAATTGAAATTGGGACGATTTTGTAGTATTTTTGGTACGATTTTGTATTTTTTTAGTATGATTTTGTCAATTTTTAGGACGATTTTGTTACTTTTAGGACGATTTTGTCAATTTTTAGGACGGTTTTGATTTCACCCCTCTTGGAAAGGCTCTTCGAAGTAGGGTATTCAAAAGTGCCCATAATCCCAAAATATGAGTTGGTCCGTATGGTCCGTATGTTTGGGTTTTTGGGAAAATAAAATATATTTTACCATATTTACTATATGGTATAGTATTATTGATAAATTTGTTTCACATTCCTGAATGTAAAACAGTGATAGTCTGTATTGACAAATATGCTCAAAAACTTATATATTCTTTTATTATTCTGCGGTTTTTTAAAAGCATTCTGAATTTACTGAACATGAGATTGTTCATTGTTTGAATAATGGAATTTGCGACAATTAGGCCGATCTAAATATAAAAGAGCAGAGAAGTTTTCATTCGATTCTAACAGCGAAGATTCAGTGTTTTAGGACACCACACAATATAATTGCCCATTGATTTAGTTAGAATGAGATTTTTAACAATATTCAAAATAATTTTGAGCGCTTTTGTTTTGATTGAGGTAGGTGAAAAATCATCCGTCTTTGATTTTCAATACAATTCGGTAAACAAATTTTACTTTTTCTAACAGGTCGTGGATTCAGCTAATTCGATCGAATATGATAATACTGTACCAGACTCAATTGCATTTATGGAAATGTATGTAATTATTTCTTCTTAGTGTAGGATAAATGTAATTTTACAATAAAAAAAAAAACGTGAATTTTATAAATAGATGCTGTCCGGGATGTAGTGAAAGCGATGATGAGTAAGTTAGAAAATGATATTTGAGACTCCTAAACTTATGAAAATAATTAATTTAAATTTGGTACCATATGTAGATTTGTGGAACCTCTAAACAATATCGTCACCCATCAAGTTGAGCACATCTCGAATACCTTTCAAGAAAATAACGAATACAATGCGGAGCAATTCAGAGAGTATGCTATATACGGAAATGAAACGTTCAGGCGATATATTTATATAATTTTTCACTTTTGCATATTTACAGTGATCGAATTGAACTAGAAGGCTTTACTATAATTCTGCGAAAACTATCCCTAGTAGAGTAATATGATCTAAATTCTTTTCCAAACTACAAAAATATAAACATTAATTTTATATACTTTTACTTTTAGGAATTCTCGCGATATGGAAAATAAAATATACAATCTATGTCAAAATATCTATCAACTTATTTTCGCAATGCAGAATGTAGTGGACAACCAAAATCGAATCCAATAAGATTGTGAACAGTTGCCTCATAGCGTTGAATTATTTGAACTCATCAAATTGAAAAATGCACCTTTCTCTGATACATCAAATTTAAATAAAAGATAAAAATTAATTCAAATTAAATGGACCTTTATGCAAAATGATTTTTCTCGTTTGATTTTCGATGTTGGAATTTTTTCAAGGCAATCGGTCCAATAGCATAATAATATGCATGGATGCTTTCAATGTTCCGCAAACATAACTGTTCTTGTGGGAAGTATTGCAATGGGGTCAATAAATGAGAGCGCCTAAGATCATGTTTTCAATCTGTTTTTTTATCAAGAAAACTACCCGTTTTACGCTGTCCATTATGGGATATACGCATGGTTTTGTTACCGCGATTCAAATCATCCAATTATGGATAAGGTTAATGGGAAAAACCAGAAGCTGGGATACTTATATTGATGAGAAAACCCGATTGAAAAATGGCAAGAGGCACACTACACAAAGTTCGCACATTTGTATAAAGCAAAGTGTACACAAACACAGCCATACATACAAAAATTTGATAAACAAATTAAAATTTGAAGTTTCATTTCAAATGACAATGTCTGAACATAGTAAACATTTGAATAAAAAAACCTGAAAAGCAGGTGTTTCGAAATTCTTTTGAAATCGTTTTGATCAACAATGCACACGAGGAGTAGACAATTTGCGTCATCGCTATGAACTTCAAAAGAATTCAGAAGAAAAATGAAAACAACAGTTTGAAATGTGAATGATTGACGAACAGAAAAAAAATCTAGAAATTTCTGATAAATACATATAAGAGTTTCGAATGATAAGGAGCCGTTTATAGAAAATAATTATTCTGAAAATTTCATGATGCTGCGATGTGAAATAAGCAAATAGCTCCTGTGCAGCTTACACATGTTTCGGTTTTCAGAGTCAAAAGCGATTCTTCATTAATGGAGAGTATTAACTTGGAATGAATGTTAATGAACATGTCGTTGGTTCGGCTCAGAATGATTTATTTATTTATTTATTACGAAACCTACATTTATGCCAATACGTGTTCAAAGCAAGCTCAGAACATGCTAGTCAGAGACCCAATACGGCATAAATTCCGCCCATGGTGCGTCTTTTGCAAAGAGAGTACAGTCAGGGGAGGGATAGTATTAAAATGAAGCTTTTACCAGTATTGGATCCGGAAAAGCATGACAAAACCGGCCTCTGGAGAGCCAGGGGAAAATACAATAATAATTTTTGCAATTAGATTACGTTAACATCAATGAATAAGCAAATGAAAATGAAAAATAATATACTAGTACTAAATTATAACTAATTAATTGATAAGAAATTTCATGACATCAATCCGAGAATTCGCGATATGAGTAAATTTAATATGATAAATACGATTAATTGACCGGCACGCAACAGATGCTTTATGCTACTTTCAAACGATATCAAAGATTTCAAATTTCTAATATCCACCGGTATACTATTCCAAAAATTAATTGCCGAAAAGCTGAATGCACGGGTATCAAATGCAGTACGCGGATTGAAATTTACACGTAGGTCATCGGGATACCGCGACGATTCACCGTTTTTGATTTATTCATAACTGAAAACGCGAATTGTACTATAATACTATATAATAAGATAAAGTATCAGTTTGTGCATTTATACTGAAGTTGGCCACGAGAGTGTGGTGACAGGAAGCGCAACAATGAGACTACACGCCTTGACTACGTTGCGCTCCTTTGGTGTCGATGGACAATTGCTTATACTCCACATTTCTCTTCATTGGTTGATTGAATTTCAATTTTTATATGCCATGAATAGATATAATACATCAAAATTACGTCAACTTAGTTCTATAGTAACTAATATAAGTCTAAACCTTTCTACTATATCAATCGTAATACAACATCTCCCTTTTGTCAAAAAGACTCTCCTCAATACTTACATTGACATTAAAGGCAATTTCATCTGAAATTGAATCGTTTTCGCATTTAATCAAATTATCAACCGTTGTGGCAAACGGCCTGAGTATAACATTTTCTGGAATGCTTTCTGCGGTTATTGTAACATTATCATCGTCATCGTTTTCGTCAGGTTTGTTAGTAGAACGTTAATTTTATCCTTATTGCGATTGTGAATTTCGTACAGAGGTACGCCTTCGATTTTTGGCTCGGTTTGAGGTTCCATATTTGTAAAAGGATCATTAATAGACCGAGAGCCCGTGAAATAAAATACTTTTTTTTTCTGTGTAGGCAGATTTTCATAAAATTAACATTGTCCAAGGATCTTCTATTTGAAACACATCACTTTTTCTACTGTAATTGGGCGGATCACTTTATTCGCGATTTATTCGCGCTACGCGAGAAAGTATATTTTTTACTTTTCCGCACACACCACTGTGTGTGGTAAAAGTATTGCGATCGGTCCAAAAAATTCAAAACGCCCGGAATAAGTTTTCTATGCGTTTTGAACCTAGAAAAAACGATTGCAACCATTCCCGGAGCAATTTTTTGTCCGTGTGTGGTACGTTTTCCGTTGTACGTTGTCCGTTGTACGTTGTCCGTTGTCCGTTGTCCGTTGTACGTTGTCCATTGTACGTTGTCCGTTGTACGCAAAAATTTGTTAACACGATAACTCAAAAAATTGATTTTAGAATTGATCAAAAATTTACACACGCATTCAACTTTATTAGGAACAGAAACCTATTAATTTTCAGCCTAATCGGATAATTTTTTCGAGTAGCTCTAGTGGAGTCAAATCAAAAAATGGGCTGTTTTTCAATATAATTAAGAAAAATTTGTATGGAGACTATGTCTAGTTCGCATTGTATCATTATGAAACTTTCAGAATATCATTTTTTTATGAAAAAAATGAGTCGTGTAATTTCAAGTCATTCCGATGAGATTAAGGACTACCTCCCCTTCAAAATTTTCGATTTTCCTGTGTGGCGGCTATCTTAAGTTCACATTGTTTCCTATTGGAACTGTCAGAATATTATTTTCTATGTATTTCAAGTCATTCTGATGAGATTTAAGACCAGCTCCCTCACAATATTTTCAATTTTCGGGGTCAATATTCAAATCATTAAATTGGATGAAGTCAAAGCTGTGCACCCAAATTATTTCAAACGACTACGCGCTTGTCATTCGACTTTTGGCAGCCGTAGTCAATTGACAGTTTTGCTTAAATACTATCACAACGAAAATATAAAATTTAAAAAGGAAAAATAATTTCAAAAATAAATTGTTTTTGTTTCTCTCTATGTTTTATTCGAGAGCATATGTTTCCCAAATCCAATCCCTTATTATCGCAAAACACAACAGGCAAAGTACACATGCTTATAAATGTTTATAAGCATGTGTACTTTGCCTGTTGTGGTTTGCGATAATAAGGGATTGGATTTGGGAGTCATATTCTCTCGAATAAAACATAGAGAGAAACAAAAACAAATTTCTTTTTGAATTATTTTTTATTTTTCAATAATTTTTTCGTTTTAAATTTTATATTTTCGTTTTGTGTTTACCATTTTAGTATTTCAGCAGAATACACGAAAACCCAACGGGAAAATAACATTGTTTACTTTGGTGTACTTAACTTGTTGTGTTTTTAAATTTGGTTTGATTTGGTTGCCGTTTGAATAGAATACAAACCGAAACAAATGGAAACAAACACTTTTCACGTATTTACATTCTTGTCGCATATATTCCTTTTTTTCGAAATCGTCATGGAATCAAATATTCCAGCGCTCATAAAAACAAAGACGGTGAGACCGTCTTTTCAAGAATTTAAGGACTTTTCCAAATTCATACACAAGTACGAAAAAGAGTGTTGTTTTATGAAAGTAAGTATTCCAATCTTGTGTTCCAATACTATTCCCAATTTATTTATTTATTTCTCACCGCCAAAAAAAAACTGGCTGAATGCCTTATATATAACATTTACAACCTCTTACGTGTTGAACAGGATATCATCTGTAAAGAACGATTTTCAATTTCAACAATTGGATAGAAGTCTGAGCAAACTTGGTTTTACAGATGGCAACAAAAATACCATATATACGATCTTATCGTCAATTTTGAATTTGGGGAACAAAATTTTCAATTTTCGGGGTCAATATTCAAACCAATAAATTGGATGAAGTATTTGTGATTTTCTAATCTGTGTTTTTTTTCATCAATTTGAATGCTCATTAACTTTTTAACGAAAGTTATACATAACATAAATGTAGAACCATATCTATCGTTGGCATGAATTGAAAGTTCACATCCAGAGTGAACTAATTCGTAATTGTTATTACCAATTCAAAAATAGAGAACGTTGAAGTAAGAATTAGGAACTGAGATGTTTATTTGTTTTTATATTAAAATTTAAATTTAAATCACATGATGTGTAATGACTTGAAATTCGATCTCATCGTAATGACTTCAAATTTTCTGTGATTTATTCTCAAAGTTGCATGATTCGATAAGAAATAAACATAAATCCAATACAAATGAGTAGCAATCAATGAAAAATGCTTAAGCCCGAACAATTTCGGGAAATGTGCGGAAAAGTTAGTTTTACGTACGTAAGACCATTTATTTTTTCACCAATACGGCAGATTTTCTGTTTCAACATTCAATTGGATGTAATTAGCTTAAAAATAAAAAATCTGCCGAGATAGGTGGGCTATTAGTTTAAAAAATAGCAAAATATTTACACATTCTAGAGTTGACAGCTACTTTACTGTCGAATAGAACTTAGTAAAAACTTTCCCATTTTTAAAACAAATTACCCACTCATTTCGGAAGATTTTTTATTTTCTGAGCTATACCAAAAATATCTTCTGGTAATGGAAATGTATAAAGATGATCTTCGAGTGCATCATTGAGTCCAGTTGCAACATTCGATGTTGTTGTCGGTGAGATTACACCAATTGATTGAAGACGTTTCAGTTCTTGTACAATCAATGGTTGATAAGTGAATGGTGGTGGGCGAAATTTGCAAAATACTGGTTTCGCTTCCTCTTTTTGTGATAAATGTGCCTTGAAATTCTTGCAACTTCCAAGAGATTTCTCAAAACAAAATTCGTGTAATCATTTTGTTCGATGAGTTGAAAAATCTGTTGATTAGAGCTTAGTTGATTGGCTTATCCCAAAGCTGGAACTTTGATAGAAGATCATTGCCAAAAACATTCAAACTTGAGTTGTTTGAGACGTATAAAGTAACATGATGAAGTAGATCCCAAAAGGAAACATTGCAATTAAATTCAACCAATAAACAAAAAGCATCTCCAGAAGCACTAGACGGTGACAGTGAAGTTGTAGAAAATTTAATGTTTAAATCTCTACACATTCTTTCGGAAATAACGGAAACATCGGCAGCTGTATCAATTTGTAGTTTAATTGGACGATCGTTGATTTTTATTTCGATGAATTTCCGATGTGAAGATGATTGAATTGAATGTATGAAAATGTTCGAAATTTGTTTCTTATTGAAAGGCTTCGTTTTTCCTGATGATTTTCCTTCCGGCTTAAAAGTCTGATGATCGTAGTTGCTTGAACTGACATTTGATTTTGATTCATTTTCTCTCTTTTTCCTTCTGCAAAATCCAATCGTTTGACCTTTGATTGAACAAAAATCACAAGTTTTGTATTTGTTTGGGCATGGTTGATTTTTTTGGTGCGAGGTTGTATGGTAGCATTTGAAGAATCTCTTCAAATTTGAATGTTGTTTTGAGACGTTGTTGATGATTATAGTACTATCAGTTGACTTAAGTTGAATCGAGTTTGAGTCCTTCTTTTTGTTTGTTAGGCGTTCGAATTCAGCGATAATTTTGTCAAGAGTGATCGTAGTATCCGTATCTAATTTTGATAAAAGCTTCGTTCTGGTGTCTAACACAATTTGTGACTTCAAGCCCATGACGTAAACTGAACATTTGAATTGATCGATGGATAATTCTGACAATTTGAAATTTTCACAAACTTTATTTACTAATCCTCCATGAGTGAAATTGTCCATGTTATCTGTTTTGCCCGTTTGCAAACAATTGAATCGTATGTTGAAAAAAGATTCGTGTCGACCAAAAATATTATTAAGCTTCGAAATTATTTGTTCATAATTCATTGGAATGTAAATTATTTTTCACACGGAACTTTTGAAAGAATTAAGTTGATATACTTCGAATGAGCTGTAGTTTCAAGTTTCCGGAATAGAATGCGAATTTTTGCTGAATCGTCTAGATTTCTTGTGTCAATTGTGAACAAATCCTGATAGCGATTGTACCAATTTTCGAAAGTTGAATTGGATTCAATGTCATAGAAAAATAGATCAGTTGAAAGTAATTCCATGACGAATTCATTGTTTGATTTGGGACGTGTCGATGATGGTCCAGGAATTTCATGAGGATTTTGAACTTAATAATAACAATACACCACCAAAGACTGGCTGTTTTTATTCATTGTTAAGTAATAACATATCTGACAGGGAAAAGGTAAGGGTTATTAACCGATTATATCGGATCTCACCACCATTAAAACCTGTTTCTTTTCTTTTAGAAAAATCCATCAAACATTGCAAGGTTGAATGATTAAAAATACAATATGTATAAATATTACATTCGATAACTATGCCAAAAATATCACATAAGTACAATATTAATATTGTGTAACAATGCTGATGAAGTTCAGAAAGAAATGGTTTAATTACAATCATTGGATTTGTTGTTTCAACCTAAGATTCAATTTATCACAGGCAACTAATTGAGATTTAAAATTTGCACGAGAAGCAGGTTCTTTAAACAGTTCATCAATGAAGTTTGCAAGTTTACACATCTGATTTACTGGTGCCGTATGTTCATTAATAAGTAATAGATCTATTATTCTAAAAGTTTCCACCGACGATTCACGAAGATTGAATGGGTTTGAATGAAGCGCAATATCGTTTTTTATCTGTGAGCATGGGATAATGTCGTTCAATACGTCGTAGAAAAACAGCAAAGCTGCATTGATACGCCTCCTTTCAAGTTTCATCATTTTCAAATTTTCCAGTCTACATTCATATGAAGAAATATGATAGTTGTTTTCGGCAGATGGATATTCTCTCAATGCAAATATTGTAAATTGCTTTTGCACCAATTCAATTAAATCTATCGATATCGAATGATATGGTCACCATACGACACAACAGTATTCAAGCAATTATTGAATTAGAGTGTTATATAAAGTCTTGAGCGTATTCAGATTTCTTATGTCAAAGCAAAAGCGTTTGATAAATCCAAGTATAGATTTTGCTTTAGACACTATCATATTTATGTAGTTATTAAAGTTCAGTTTCGAATCCACAATCACACCAAGGTTCCTATGCTCTTTAACTCTTTCAAACACGTGATCCGCATAATGGTAATTTCCAATAAAGATGTTCGATTGTTATTTGTTGGTAATTGACATCACTGAACACTTGTTTGAGTTTATTCTATTTAACAATACACCGCCAAAGACTGGCTGTTTTTATTCATTATTGATTAATTACATATCTGACAGGGAAAAGGTAAGGGTCATTAATCGATTATATCGGATCTCACCACCATTAAAACCTGTATCTTTTCTTTTAGAAAAATCCATTCAAACATTGCAAGGTTGGATGATTATAAATACAATTTGTATAAATATTACATTCGATAACTATGCTAAAAATATCACATAATCACAATATCACAATATTAACAATGCTAATGAAATTTAAAAAGAAATGGTTTAATTACAATCATTGGATTTGTTGTTGTTTCAACCTAAGATTCAATTTATCACAGGCAACTAATTGAGACTTAAAATTTGCACGAGAAGCAGGTTCTTTAAACAGTTCATCAATGAAGTTTGCAAGTTTACACATCTGATTTACTGGTGCCGTATGTTCATTAATAAGTAATAGATCTATTATTCTAAAAGTTTCCACCGACGATTCACGAAGATTGAATGGGTTTGAATGAAGCGCAATATCGTTTTTTATCTGTGAGCATGGGATAATGTCGTTCAATACGTCGTAGAAAAACAGCAAAGCTGCATTGATACGCCTCCTTTCAAGTTTCATCATTTTCAAATTTTCCAGTCTACATTCATATGAAGAAATATGATAGTTGTTTTCGGCAGATGGATATTCTCTCAATGCAAATATTGTAAATTGCTTTTGCACCGATTCAATTAAGTCTATTGATATCGAATGATATGGTAACCATACGACACAACAGTATTCAAGCAATGATTGAATTAGAGTGTTATATAAAGTCTTGAGAGTATTGAGATTTCTTATGTCAAAGCAAAAGCGTTTGATAAATCCAAGTGTAGATTTTGCTTTAGACACGATCATATTTATGTGGTTATTAAAATTCAGTTTCGAATCCACAATCACACCAAGGTCCTTTTGCTCCTTAACTCTCTCAAACACGTGATCCCCATAATGGTAATTTCCAATAAAGATGTTCGATTGTTGTTTGTTGGTAATTGACATCACTGAACACTTGTTTGAGTTTGGGTATAAATCGTTTGCGATACACCATTGCCTCAATTTAACGATAGCACGTTGAAGCTTCAATGTATCCATAGCGGAATTGATTGCAGCTGCAATTTTAAGATCATCAGCAAACAAAGATATAAACACATCAATACCCAATTCCTCAACTATGTCGTTGATAAATAGTAAAAAAAGTGTAGGTCCCAAGTGACTTCCCTGAGGCACACCCGAGTTTACTATGAATTCCCCGGAACTTCTACCATTGTAGTATACAAATTGACGACGGTCGCGAAGATATGATTTGATCCAATAGATGAGGTTACTAGGTATATTATATCTGTTTAACTTTGAAATCAATATATCATGATTGACTTTATCAAAGGCCTTTGCAAAATCTGTGTACAGCACATCTACTTGTCGTCGATTTTTAAACACAAAGTGAGTAAAATCCATAAGATTGGTCACTGTTGAACGCCTTTTATAGAATCCATGTTGTTTCGGTGATATTCTATTTGCAACCATATCAGTCAGTTTAATATTCACGAGTTTCTCAAAGAATTTAGCTATAGTTGGTAGTTTAGCTATACAGCGATAGTTTTCAACATTCGATCTAGATCCTTTTTTAAAGATTGGGTTCACGCTATAACTCTTCCACTGAGAAGGAAACAATCCGAGAGTTAGTGATTCGTTGAATATGATGTGAAGTGGTATGCACAGAAAGGCTGCACAATTTTTCAGCAATAATGGATGAAAACCATCAGGGCCCGTTCCCTTCGATATATCAATCTTCATAAGCTCGTCGAATACAAATGCTTCTTCCAACAGGAATAAACCATTAGTTCCTCCAATGGTGGTAACTCGATTGGGTTGTAAGCCATTCCTATTAAATTCAAAATTTTTGTTGAAAAATTTTGCAAAAAGATCAGCTTGAACTTGAATATTAGTCGTTGATGTATCACCATAATGAAGAATTTTCGGTATATTATCAGTTTTCCTCCTGGAATTAATAATACGCCAGAATGATTTTGAGTCTGATCGAACAGTAGAAGCCAAATTATTGATGTAGTCATCGTAGAGTTTTGTATTCAATGAATCAAACGCAGCGAATGCTGCATCAAACGAACGTCTGTCACCCGAGATTTTGAAATTCTTCCATTCCTTATTTCTCTTGTTTTTTAGGTTGCGTAGTTGAGCATTGCTCCATGGACACTTTACATTACGTTTAATGGTATTCTTTGGTATAAACCGCTCTATTGCTGTCGTTAATGAATTAACAAGCACAGTCACCTTATCGTCCAGAGATAGATGACGACTAATAAGTTGATTTTCCAAGCATAAAGATGACAAATACTGATTCAAGCCAAAATAGTCTCCTCTTTTATAGTTAAATGTGTCGGTATTTGGCTCAGATGAAGCAACATTGAAATGCCATTCAAATGTGAGCAAAATCGGTGGATGAAGATCCTCTAATTTGACTAACGGAGGCGGTCTAAAAATTGTTAGATTTTCGTGGTCGTTCGTAAATACAAGATCTAATAGTCTACCCATTGAATTACGAATATTATTGACTTGAAACAATCCAAGCTCACTTATTGTACCAATAAATTCAGCTGCATGTGATGGTTCTATTTGCTCAGGCAGGAGAATATTAGAATCATCATCCGCGATCCACGACACATTTGGCATATTGAAATCACCAGTCAATATAAAAATATCCGATGGACGGCATGATGAATGTATTGATTTTATGGCATTAAGATGAGATTGATAAGTTTCGTTTGACGACATTGGTGGAATATACGAATTAAAAATAAATACATTTGTATGCTTATTCAACGTTAATTTAACACAAATGCATTCAATTGATGATGCGTTGAAAATAGATACTTCTGAACAGATGAAATGAGATCGGACAGCTACCAGAACTCCTCCTCCACGTTCAAAAGTTGAATCAGTTTGATCCCTATCTTTACGAAAAACGTTAAATGATGTATCAAAATATTCTGATGAAGCGATTCCATCAGTTAACCAGGTTTCAGTCAATGTGAAGATATCATATTCGGACAAAGATGAGTTGCGATACACTTCCTTTGATTTCGTTCTCATACCACGCATATTCGAGGAGTAGATATTGATTTCCAATAAGTCCAGATGATTAATATTAATGTGGCCTGGAAAATTGGTAGGCGAAGTATTTTGTATATGCGCATTCAGATTTGTTTCATTCGAATTGACTGCAGACGATGATCACTTAGATAATGATGCGATTTATCGGTGAAGTTGTCGGTGTTTCTATCGGTGATTTGTTGGGCGTTTTGTTCGGTGTTTTGTTCGATTGTGATTTCGACGAGGTCATTGCGGTGCTGGCCGGTAATTGTGATTCGTTTGTTTCCATTAAATCCGTTGAGGTCGAGTTGCGTCTGTTGTTCGAATTCAAGTTCGGAAAAAAATCACCTAAATTTTTGTTTTGCAGAAACTCTCGGACGAAAACATTCTCTGACCAGGCATCCGGAGCAGACAAAACATTAAAATCGGCTTCATTCACTTCGATTTTAAACGAAACGAATTTCAACGTATTGACATCCTTGTCCTTTTTCACCAATTTGTGTACATTGCACATCGACTTGTCACTTACCAATCTATTCCGCACAATGTAATTTACGATTTCTTCTGTGGTGGTCATTGGATCAAAACCGGAAACCCAAATTGCTTTGTGGAACACCGGTTTCTCGACGCGTTTCGGTTTTGTTACGATTTTTAGGCCAGTGACAGACGATTTTGTGCCCATTTTTGGCTTTGGAGCTTCAAATTTCGAAACATTAATTTTCGGAGCAAGGAATTTCGGTGAGTCGGAACGTTGACGCTTGGCCGATTGAGGCTGTGAGCCACTGCGCAATGTGTCTGCGAATGAATTGGTCGGGGTGTGTGCAAAAGATGATTTTGAGGCATGAGCGATTGAAATGTTTCGCGAAACAGTTTTTTTCTGTACCGAATCACCTCGAGAAATTGACTTTTGGGCCAAAAATTGCATGTCTTCGTGTATTTCGTTTGTTTTCCCAGTCAATTTCGAAATCATACTTTTAATTGTGGATAATTCAGATAAAATTGACGGACCATCTGGTTTTGAGACCACTTTTGGTTCACCACTCGGTACATTCGATTCGTTTGACATTTCGCCAGTACATTTGTTACAAAATATTCTGACGTTCGGTGATTTTATTTGCTCGAGTTTCACAAAAATGCCAATACATGGAAGATGAACAACATGACCACAACCTGCACACTTCGTTGACAAATCCGATTTTATATTTGCAGGCGGACAGTCGTCACGGGAGCATAGTTTTATTTTGGTCATTGTGTTGCAATAGCGACAACAACAACAATCACTTTGTTCGTGAATGCCGTCACTGTTAACCCGATTTTATCGTTTTTGTTTGATATTTGATGTTGCACTTTATATTTTTCGAAGATAAAATCACTAGTTCTATTGTTTATATCAGTTTTTTGGTTTTTTTTAACACAGATTATCTCTAAATAAAAATAAAATAAAGACGAACGAGACTAAACGAGACTAAACGTCAAACTCGATTTTGAGTTTATGTGTTTACTATGATAACACACCCGAGTTTACTATGAATTCCCTGGAACATCTACCATTGTAGTTTACAAATTGACGACGATCGCGAAGATATGATTTGATCCAATAGATTAGGTTACTTGGTATATTATATCTGTTTAACTTTGAAATCAATATATCATGATTGACTTTATCAAAGGCCTTTGCAAAATCTGTGTACAGCACATCTACTTGTCGTCGATTTTTAAACACAAAGTGAGTAAAATCCATGAGATTGGTCACTGTTGAACGCCTTTTAGAGAATCCATGTTGTTATGCAGGAATAAATCATTAGTTCCTCCAATGGAAGTAACTCGATTGGGTTGTAAGCCATTCCAGTAAAGTTGTGATTTGCTGTTGAGTAGTCCTGTTTTGTTCAAGTAAAGTTAGTAGTTGATTTTGAACAAACTGAGCAAAACTTAAAAAAAGTTGGTCCTGTAATTCACTCATTTTAATTTCTATAATTTCAAAGCTTTCTGTCCATAGTCGCTTTTTAAAAAAAAATTGCAGTTGTCCCCAAATATGTTATATATCAGGAGTACATCATCTTACTTATGTAGTAACTATAAGTCTAAACCTTTATTATAATTTCACGTGACAAATAATGCAAAGCTTTCTACTATATCAATCGTAATACAACAGTTTGGATATTTTAGCTTTGAGCGATGTTCGTATTGAAGGACAGTTTGAGGATACTTTGGGGAATTATCGCGTCTTTCGGAAGAGCTTTTTGGGGCGTAGGGTTTTTGATTCACAAAAATTTAGAGTCTTCGGAAGAAAGTCATAGATTCGTCAATGAAAGATTAATGTGGATCTCGATTAAAATTGGGGAGCAATTTATAGATTTGTGAGTGTTTATTCGCCATGTGAAGGGGCAGACTCGGACCGTTTGAACGATTTCTACATTGATCTGAATAACGTAGTCGATAGAAAGGGCAGTCAAAGAGTGATTCTTTTAGGCGATTTCAATGCAATGGTGGGTAGAAACGATCCATATTTTTCCGCAGTACTGAGAAAATTTGGTGAAGATTCTACCGCGAATGTTAATGGGAAGAGATAACTCGATTTGTGGCAGAGTCCAGATTTAGTTATAAGGTTATAACCAATTCATTTTTCATGCCTAAGAAAATTTTCATCGAAAATCTGTTTTCGATTACGGTATCGTTGAGGCAAGCTTGCGCAAAACAGTTTTAAATACGAGAGTGTATAGAAGTTTTGGTCTAGACTCTGATCACTACTTGGTAGCCAGCAAACTATACATTAGCCAGAGCGGCTTAAGAAGCTATCAGAAGTTAACGAAGAGAGTAAAAGTGGAAAGATTGCAAGATGTGAATGTAGAGACAGAGTTTTTAGCAAAATTGGGGGAAAAATGTGCCCAAGTCGAAGTGAATGAAGCGTCTGATATTGAGTATGAATGGAATTTGTTTAAGGAAGTGATTGTAGAAGAAGCAAAAGAGTGTTGTGGCATGTTTGTAGTCAAGAATTCGAGAAAGAAGACTAAATGGTGGAATGAAGATATTAGAATTGCTGTGAAGGAAAAGAGAATGAGATGGATCCGCTGGTTGCAGGACCGAACTCATGAAAATTTGGTATCGTATAGAATGGGTGAAGTTTGGACAGGATCTAGAAATTGCTGGACAACAGAGGAATAAGGTATTCTGGTCAAGCGTTAAGAACATTAGGAATGAAGGCAAGAAACATGCTCCTGGAGCTGTTTTGGACAAGTCGGGCAATGTAGTGATGGACAGAAAGAATGTGTTGAAACCTAGGGGCTTCTAACTCTTTCTAAAAATTTGCAAGTGCGTCAGTCCTCGCAAAAAATATCACAATATATCCCGTACTCGCAAAGAATTGCAAAATATGCCCTGTACTCGCCTATAAAGTGGCGCACTTGACACTTTTCTATATAAAATATAATGGAGACACTCACGCCCGGACTCGTAGACACTTGCGAATGTGTATTGCTTTACAAAGGATGTCACAATCACAGAGTTCGCTTCCAATCGAAAAGCAAAATTTATTGAAAAAAAAAATTGCCGAAAGATAAAAAAATATTTATGCGTTATTTTACATTTTAAAATCTGCACTAGCTAATAGTATCAATTACCATTTGAAATAATTGTTCAAAACAACAAACGTTTTGGATGATTTCCCAAACTATAAATCTAGCGGTCATATTCAAACTGTTTGACATACTTGCACACTCATAGTATGTGGTCGGACTTCAAATTATTATATGAAAAACTCGCAAAGACAAGCATAAATTGCGATTTTTGTATGAAAGACTAGGGTGTACTCTGTACTCGCAATTTTTATATGAAAAACGCGTAGGGACTTGCCAGAATTGCAGCACTCGTAAAAGCCAAAAGCCACTAGGTTGAAACGATGGATGGAATATTTTGATGAATTGCTGAATGAAGAGATTTTGATGAGATTTAGCATGGATGAAACTCAGATTTGGATGAAACCCAGCTGTAGAGTAGTGGTTAGCGTGCCGGGTTTGCAAGCAACGTGGGTTCGAGTCTCAGTAGCGGCCGTTTGATTTTCTATCAATTTCATCATTGCTCATAACAGTGATATATTGATGGGAGACAAACTAACACATAAAACAGTGATGTTCGACTCACGGAGTGTTTCGGAGGACACTTTAAGCCGTCGGTCCCGTGTGTGTGCACAAAGAGGATTTTGAGTTAGCACAGACACACGTAAATTGACTACCTTAACGCTAAGGTTGTGTTATTGGGTATTTCAATATTCAATACACCACCGCAAAAAAGGTAGTAGCCATTCATGGGCTCGAGCATTCGAATGCGGTGCAGTCGTGCCCTGCAAGCCTCTCACCAATGTATTCGAATAATAGTTCTCATGCTGGTGGTATTCATGGAATACGAAAAAATACTGAACACACCTAACGGTACACAATTCGGTCTATAAATACTGAATAATGAATGAAATTCAGATTTGAATTAATAAGTTGAGTTGGTGTAAGGCTGCGGGTGTGGATGAGATTCGGAATGAATATCTCATAAGAAGTGGTTTGGTAGGTGTCCGCAGGTTGCATCGTATCTTTAATTTTGTTCGGGGTTTCTCTGTTGTCCCTGAAGACTGGGGTGGCGCAGTCATTTCGCCACTTCATATGAAGGGCAGTAATAGAGACTGTTGAAGTAAAAATAAGAAACTGAGATATTTATTCGTTATTTTTATTTTAATTCAAATTTGAATTACATGATGTGTAATGACTCGAAATTCGATCTCATCGTAATGACTTGAAATTTTCTGTGATTTATACTCAAAGTTATATGATGATTCGATAAGAATTAAACATAAATCCAATCCAAATGCGTAGCAATCAATTAAAAAACCGTTACCCGAAAAATTTTGGGAATTGTGCGGAAAAGTCCACGTTTTAGGGGCACAAATTATTATCCATTCAAATCAGTAATGTTTCCTAAATAAACGTAACAATCACTAGAATTCCATTGTATTTTTCATATTTTTCATATTCTTCGTCGAAAAGCGAGTACAGGACATTCTTTCGTGTTGAAAGGAGAGAAAGAGAGAGTTCCTTTTTTGATCTTCGTACGGCAAATACAAAAGATATTGAGGGCATCAGCGTACGCGAAATCAAACTTCTTTTGGAATCGAACTTATGATTGGTTCGAGTTATTAATACACATTATACATACCTTTGCAAAGCATTGCCTAGATTCAGGATAAACTGCGATGCAACGATAAACAGAAATGTTAGCCGATAAGGGGGAACCCACTCGATCAATAAAAATTGCAATTCTTGGGGGAATACTCACATTATCAATTCTATCGGTATGTCAATGTTTTTCCACGTCAAATGTATTAAAGAAAACATACAGATTTTGACAGCTCAATTGTCTGTTATTGAAGCATTTTTCCTATTATCTTGTTTGTGGGACGATTACACTTCTGATATTATCAATTAAGTCAACTGAAACAACTTTTATTTTGTATATTGCGATTATTTGAACCAATTTCAACTTTCAAAACAACGGACCGTCATCAGAAATAATCGATTAATTTATGGTTCAGTCAGCCGCATCAATTTCCAAATTTTCTGGTGCTGTGTCAAAAGTTATGTATAGGTTTTGATATAAGTAAGTTCGTTTTACTGATTCAACTTCACAAAACGGCGACATACTGCTTACATAATAATTGTTGGATACTTCGTTCGGTGTCTGGATTAATTTTTGTTGTGGAATTTCAATCTCTATGTAAAATCAACTTTTAAAAGGATAAAAAATAATTTCACATTTTTATTGAATCGGTTAGGATGAAATTGAGAACCAAAAAAAAAATACACTGAAATGAAAGAAGAATAAAAATACTCATAGAAGTGAAATGCGAAGAAAAATAATATTTGAATGGCTGAGAACAATAATGCAACGAAATTTCGTTTTAAAACGAAGTGTCCCTTAATAAAATTATAATTGAAGTGTCCCTGAAAATTGTTTTAGTAAGTGTCTCAACTTTTCAAATTTGATATTGGCGTAACTGATAATGAAAAAGTGATCGGTGTCTTCTGCAAATATATCAGGCTTATTAAGATCTACATATCATTTGGCGAAAACACTTATCACTTATCTCCTATCATTAATGCGAAAGTCAAATTTGAAAAGTTTGGACACTTTTACCGAAATAATTTTCAGGAACACTATATTGTAAATGTTGCGAGAGACACTTTATATGAAAACCAGAATACGTTGCATTATTATTCTCATCCATGAGTTTCAAACTGAAACACGAGAGAAAAACATATTTCAAAGTGGAAAATCACCGATTTCACTTTAAAGTCTTGTATTTGCTTTTATTTTTATATTTTAATGTTTCATTTCAATAAATAAAATTCACTTGTTTCACTTCTGTGTATTTTTTTTTTTTTTTTTGAGCATCAACTGGATTCTACCGATTCAATTGTTGTGTGGCATTGTGGAATTTGTGGAATAGTTCCGCAGCATAAATGATTATAAATTAAGAATTATTGCAAAAGCTGAATGTTTTTTCATTCTCACAAAGCTATTCGTATCGAAAAAATTCACGAAACATTATATGACAATCCTGAAATCTCAGTAGATATTAAAAATTTAAATTTACCCAATTAACAAATGGTTGTTCACATTTATTAATAATTTTTAAGTTTGGACTGAAATGTGTAACTAAATTGAAACGATCGTTACAATCCCGTGTGCAAAAAATTGTGACAGAATAACTCTTACTTCAGTTGATTAATTTGGGAAGTTTTTGAGTTGGCTATTGCCATCAATTTTGTTCGAAGTAATCATAGTTAGCCAGTCAAAAAATGTGCAATCGGATATCAGAATTCCAGAAATCATAATACACAGAGTGTTTTTTCGGTAATAGCTGCGGCTATGAATTATATTCGCGCACGGATCAAAATCATACAAATATTTCATTTTGTCAATATTTGCATTATTTTTGTGTGGCTTTCTTCCAATTAGGCGAGCAGTTCGAGTTTCTACGTAGAAGATCATCCACCGTCAATCTAGGGTTATACTGATATTTTTTTAGCAGTTTAGAATGTTGCCCTGGAACAATATGCTTTATGCCCATGAGGTAGAAATTCCGAATATTCTGCCTGAAATCTTTGTACAGATGGATGTTATGAAATTCTTTTAGCAATTACCGAGAAAATTCTATATGAAATCAAAAACAATACAATAGATTGCTTACGATGTTTGAGTAAATAATCGAATAAGCAAAAGCAATCTGTGCGCAGATTTTCAGATTACACTACAATTTTGTGATTTAATTTCGGTCTTTGCAAAATTTTACTTTGATTCTAAAATAGCATGAATTTACTCTTGGAAATTGTGATATTTTTGCGCATTATGTAGCGGGAAAATTTTGAAAATACCAATTTTTCAGTGGTAGCTAAGGAATATTCGGCATAGTTGCGCACATTTAATTTGCCGAATAAGATCTTTGTTTGCAAAAAAAGTTGTGTCCTTCATAAATCTTCGCACTGCACAGATATTTAAACCTGAGAAAATGTATCAATTATTGTGATAATATGAGCATTATCGGAATTTGTTGATAAATTGATTTTTTTATCACTTTTTGCTGCAATTAGAAGAAAAGCTAATTGTTCCGTAAATCACACAGATTTGTTTAGTCCCATGAATTTGGGGTTTCGGCAGTCTATGCGATTTACACTCTGTCGGTGCTTTGAACATTCTTTACCAGCACATCTGTGCGAATGTGAAGTATATCAACTGCTCACATTTTCAATTGGATGTATTTTAATTTATATTATCGTAATTTTTTTGTAATTGCCGTAACTTCATGCTGATCTTGAGGTTTTGAATCATCGTTGTGTAATTATTTTATTTCTGATCATTTTTCTCTTTCAAATTTATTTGAATAAATTGGAAAAATATTCAAATTGCAGCTAACATTGATAAAATTAATGAATCAATAAAAATCAATTTATCCACAAAAGCCGATAAATACCCAAATCATCTGTGTGATTGTAACTAAAATCAATTTTATTTTTTCTGTTTTATTTCCCATATTTTTGTGACTTTTGACACTAAACTAATAAACAAAAAACATTCCAAGAAATGGAAAATGTTCTGCAGGTAGAAATCTGAATTTTTTAATAACAATTAATTACAATCGCTAAAGTGACATTGTTTATGAGCAACTAATTATTGATTGATTCGAGATGAATATCAACATTTCTAGAAATTTTTGATTGAAGCAAAATATGAAAATGTGTAAGAATCAAATACTGGCAATGTGGCAATAAATTGGGAGAAGAAATTTTGTTTGTTTATATTGACCGATAAAGAAACAATTCTTAATCAAAATTGATTTTTATTTATCTGATTATATGCTCAAACAATGCAAACGAAAAAAAACTGAATCTATCTGTTAACGGATCAAAAAACGGCGACCAAATGACAAATTGAGAAAAATTGACGTAACCTTTTACCTTTCGAAACTAATAAATTTTGATTTGTACCGAACTTTCGAATTAGAGTAGTGATTCTATTGGCGGCTGTTTACTGAACAATTTACTGAAATACAAGTTATGCTCAGGATTGATTTGATAAAAAAAATTAAATCAAATTGACCAGCAAATGAGATAGATTAATTCCCATGTGAATTCAATTTTGCTACAGACGCTATCTCATTTGAAAATTTGGAAAACTTTTAACTTTTTTGAAAAGTCGCGAATTTTTAAATTTAAATACACTGATTCTTTTGGCAGTAGAAACTGTGAATTTTATTGCTGTGGATGCTGTTGCATCAGCAGGAACGGCCCCGAATTGTGTGGCTGCATATAGGGTGTTGCAACCACGGGCGGACCATTCATCACCGGTATAACTTGAAATTGTTGGTGCGCTGCCTGTGCGTATTGTGTTGTACCCGTTGGTTGTGGACCCTGATGAAATTGCTAAAAATTTCCAATGAAATTATTATCCCTTCGCTGCAGTACAAATATTTACTGAAATTTCCGAATTTACCTGCTGATGAGGCTGACCAGGTGAAGGAGTAGTTGAAGGAGGAGTTGCAGTTAAATATTGTAATTGTTGTGGTTGATGTGGGGTTTCGGGAAATCTATTGAGGACCTATATCAAGAATTTTCATTATTAATATAAATGAAACATCACACTTTTACAAAAAATGCATAGCTTTGATTATATTCTATATTTTATTGCATTTGGTGAAGATATTTCTACACACATAAAACCAATTCGGTAAAATTTCTTTGATGTATCGGTGAAATATCAAATTGCCAATAGATCTCACTGCAGCTTTAAGTGATTTCATACAAAATACCGATGAATTCAAATTCGCATGGATGCAAGAGACTAACAACATCAATATGGTGACAAATACAAATAATCACACTCACGTTGTGACTACACACATCCGAATAGGATGTCACTGCGTCCATTTGTATTCGTCACCATCTCTGTGTAGCCGCTTCTATGAAATTACCAATGGCAGTTGGATCTATTAGTGGTTTGACAATTCACAGATAAATCAAAGACATTTTACCGAATTGGTTTTATGTGTGTATGGATTCCCCATTTATCCATTATTTGATGATGCAAATGATTTCTGACTTACCATATGTGTATAGGGTCCTTGAAATGTTTGTGGATGGGCTTGTGGATAGTGTGAAAGATATGGAGCCATTGGCGTAGCTACGTGTAAAGGAGCACCGGTCACTGCAGAGGCAGCAGCTGCTACTTGCACTTGAGATACAGGCACTGAAGAATAAATACATAGATTTTTTTATATTCGTGTAAGTAGGTAATTTGTGATCTCAATAAAAATGATATTATTTTAATTCTGCCTTTCTAATCTACATAATAACTGGTATTTACATTGATTTTTTCGATCATATCCTGGCTTCCTAAGGCCCATTGAAGCATTCGAGTAGGCTTAAATCGGAAATGACAGAAGCAAAATGTAATAAACTTTATCGTACGTTCAATGATATTGATTTACCAATAGCTTGTTGAGCATGTGGTGGTGTCGGATAAGTTTGCTGTTGCGGAACAAAATAAGCCATTGTCATAACTGGACCTTGTGTCACATGTTGTCCAGGAATCTGCTGTGGTTGAGGCGTTGGTTGTTGCGGCGGATGCATTGGCAATTGAGTTGGCTGCGCTACACTTGGAGCAATGTTCGGGTGAACTGATTGTGCTACAACTGGAAATCATAAGTAATTCACATTTTATTCAGCAACATAAATTGAGTATTGATCGAAAAAAACAACAACTGAGTGTTTTATACCGTTGTTTGGTTGTGTTCCAGGTGTTTGAGGTGTATGCGGCCGCGAAGAATTTGGTGTTACTGGAATTCTGGGTGTAAATGGTTTTGCCGCAGGATTCAATGTGTATTTTTTCGGTGCATTTTGTAGTTTATCCGCTGAAGATGACTCGGCATTTGTGCTGCTGGGGGTTTGCTGATTTTCAAAATTTTGAAAACGAATGTCAATTGATGCAATATGAAATAAGAAATAAAGGCATGAAGTGAACAACAAATTCATCTATATGTTGGATAAAATGTATTTCACACTCAACAATCGAAACTGAGCTTACTGGTGTAGATGATGCTGGAGGTGTGCTACTTGATGAGTTGCTCGCATTCGACACTTGCTGCTGTGACGTTTGTGACAGAGGGGATTGGTATTCTTGGTGCGGTTCGGCAATATTTGGTGTTGATCTTTCACTTTCACCTATAATTAAAATTAACCAGTTTTTTCAGAAAGTATTTTTTTTGCATGTGATTGTAGTTTGAATTTCACTTACGGTTGACTGGCTGCTGCGCAGGCGGTGATGAGGATTGCTGATGTTGTGCTTGAAGGCTGACAACCGATTGAACTGAAATTACAGGAAAAACTTACTGAAAACGTAAGAGTTTTGAGACATTTTTGAGAGTAACTCTTCTCCTTACCCGCGGCCTTTTGAAGTTGCTGCTGCTGTTGTTGTTGTTGTTGTTGTTGTTGTTGTTGTTGTTGTTGTTGTTGTTGTTGTTGTTGTTGTTGTTGTTGTTGTTGTGATTGTGATTGATTCGGTAGTTGTTGTTGCACAACACTCACATAAGACTGTGTGGGCTGTTGTTCAACCTGTAATATTATTAAATTCGCATTAAAATTTCATTCCCTGGTATTTACATTTGAGTGATGCCTTACTTTTGATTCTGGTGCTTGGTTTAGATTCAAATTGCTGGGAACAGTTCCAGTTTTTGTCAACTTTTAAAAAAAGAAAAATGCGAATTATACATTTGAATTCTCAGAAATAAAGAGATATTACAATATCTTTCTGCTCTCTCATATTTTCTGAATATTCACCTGTTGCTGTGGACCCGTTGAGATTGGTCTTTTGTCTGCTTCAGAGGTCGGCAGGGAAACTGATGTTGAATTCAAACATGGTTCGATTGGTTGTCCTACGTATTGTTTCATCTGATTTGTATATGGTTTCGGAAATGGTTTTGATTGATTTGCACTCTCTTCAAGCGAAGGCCTCATTTCCGGTTGTACTTGCTGTGGGGATTGAATTTGATCCTAAAAGGGATGTTGCATTACGATTAATCGAATATCTTTTGAAAATCTGTGAGATTTGTTAATCTTAAATACATTCGAATCTCGAATTTTCGATATTTTTGGGACCGGCCCCATTTCGAGGGAATTTTTATTTGAGAAAAAAGTAGAGCAAAACATCAGAAAATAAAAAAAACAGATGGTTTTAACAATGAGTTAAATAAGCATAAAATTTAATCAACATATTTTTGGTTTTTACCAGCTGTGTGCATTGAAAACCGAACATCGGCCAGGTCGATTTGCGTCGAACGGAACAAATGGTTGTCAGAAGGCGCAAGGTCTGGAGAGTAAGCGGGTTGATCAAGCCGAAGGTTGGGACCTAAGTCTTCTACCTTCTTTTTAACAATGTTTCCACGATGTGGCCTGGCATTATCATCGTGAAACATTGGTTTGTCTCGTTTACTCGCTATCTGTGGCCGTTTTTCCTTCAGTTCATGTTCCATTTTGAATAATTACATTCGATAACGATCAACCGTAACCGTTTCACCCGGTTTTAGCAGATCGTAATACACGACACCTTTCTGATTCCACCAAATGCACAGCATAATCTCCTGGCAATGAATGTTTCGTTTTGATTGCGAAGGTCCTGGTTGGCCTGCATCAACATACCCTACTTTACGTTTTGGGTTATCGTAATAGATCCACTTTTCATCGCCAGTAACAATTCGATACAAAAAACTATGTTTCTTGTGCTCGGCAAGATTTTTTTTGCATGCTTCAATTCGTGCTCTCAATTGATTTCCGGACAATTGATGTGGCACCCATTTTCCCAGTTTTCTAATTTTTCCCATTGCATGCAAACATCTAGAAATGGTTGCCCGGTCAATAATGCTTGCAATTCCGCATCTTCGAACTTTTTTTGCTGACCTGGGCGCTCTTTGTCTTCCACGTCAAAATTACCACTTCTAAAGCGATGAAACCATTCGGTGCACTGTGTTTTTGATAGAGCATGTTCGCTATATAATTCCGCAAGTAAACGATGACTTTCAGCAAAACTTCCCACAGATGCTGTTTTTTTCGCCAACTTTAAAAATTTTCCACCGTTGAAAAAAAAAAAAATTTTGGGCACAAGATAAAATATTTGTTTCTATTGTTATGATAGGTATTGAATGACACTTTCAAATGACATATATTTTGATGATATTTTACAACGCAATCGCAAGTGGTGACATCTAGCGTAAAAAACGGGTTTCAATGCACACACCTAGTATATCACTTTTTCTTAAAGAAATCAGCAACAGACATTTGTTTTTTTGGTTGTTGAGTCCTGGCCAATACTATTTGAGGACGTAGTTCCAGTAATTCTGAAACGTATTTCGCACCATTTTTTTCATAATCGCTGCACCATTTCAATAAACCGTTAACCGTTTAATTGTTGGAATCGATGAAATGTTGCGCATATATATTTTTCTCAAATGTAAGGCGGTCGTTTCATTTAAACATATGTACATACTGTACATACAATATGTTTTTATTTATTATTTTCATTTACCGACAGCAAATGATCAATTTGAACCGCGCATTTTTTCAAAAACGGCCGGAATATCAAAAAGGGCAACACAAAGTGATTCTCTTGCACGACAATACTCCATCATACACTGCAAGACTGGTCAAGGAAACGATTGAGGCGCTTAGCTGGGAAGTGCTACCGCATGCGGCTTACTCACCAGACTTGGCACCGTCAGATTACTACTTGTTCGCTTCGATGGGTCACGCACTGTCGGAGCAGCGCTTCACTTCTTACGAAAATGTGAGAAAATGGCTTGATGACTGGTTTGCGTCAAAAGACGAACAGTTTTATTGGCGCGGTATCCATAAATTGTCCGAAATATGGCAAAAATGTGCGGATTTGAATGGACAACACTTTGAATAAAATATGTTTTGCCATCATACTAAAATAAACGTGTTTCATATGAAAGCACCTGGTAGAATGCCATTTTTCTTAAATTGGGAATCAATTTCAAAGAGAGATCATCTATGAAATACGCGTTTATTTGATATTGAATTACCTTGATTTTTCGAGAAAAAAAATCGAAAAATCGAGTTTTCTTCATCCCAAAAAGGCATTTCGAAACCGCGACTTTCAAAGAATCGAAGTTTCGAAAAATCGAGATTCGACTGCATAATAAATAAATAATAATCGTTGTTTACAGTCTCGAATCAACAAAAAGTATCTAGATTGTGCTGCTGTTATGCGACACAAATTATTACAATTACTAGTCGACAACCAGAAATTGTTCACTCAGTTTGAGAAACCACGTGAAAAACTCGAACTACTGTAATTTTAGAAAAAATCAAAATAAGAAAAGATAAATATTTGCACTGTACATTTCCTCGTTGTCCCTTTGCTAGTAAGAAGTTCTGATTGAATTTTCGAAAATCAGCAATTTGTTCATCGCGCTGCATTCTCTGACGCTGTGGCTGCGGTGGGGGTCCACCTTGTTGCTTTTGCTGCATCACCAAATGTGCTGACACATTTGATTGATTTTCTTGTGATATCAGTGGGGCATTATGATACATTCGTACCTGTAAAATGAAATTAAAACAATCACAGTCAATAAAAATGCCTATTTAATGAAAGCTAGAATTAATGCGATATCGAATATATGCAAAATGTTGAAATATGGTGCTCGAAGTATGTCTAAAACAATAAATCCATTGATTTTGCAGTTACAAATATATTTATCGAAATAATAGATAAAACAAAATTGGATATTTCTGCCAAATAGCACTCTTGCTGTCTCAGATAGCTAAGCATCGTTGTGTGCATATATGCCAAACGTGCAATACCAGTATTTCACCTTAAGCACAAAACGATGCTCAGCTAACTGAATCATCTTGATCAAATCAACTCAGCGCTATTCGGTGGCAATATTAAAGGAATTGACTTTTCTGCATATTTCCCGAAAGTCTACAGGTTTACGGAATTTTTATTGAGTACTACGGCTTTGATTTAGAGCTATGTTTTTTGTCTGATCGTATCATCATGTTACTTTTAGAATCTCATTTTTTTATGAACAAAATAATTTCAAGTCAGTACGATGAGATTTAGGATTGATTAAAACTACGAACCAGCCGTACCATGTTTGCGAATATATTGGTATTTGGTTCTAACTCACCAATAGCCGTTCTTGGTGTTCACTTTGAAATGAATCGGTTAGAATGAAAGTAAGACTTCACATCTCACCTATTGCTCTCGCGAACAGAAAATTTCATGAGAAAAAGCAAGAGGCTAAATATGAAGTCCCGCTTTCATTCTAACCGATTCAAATATATATCGAAAAACACCACAAAAACTCGTGAAAATGTAGATTCTTGTAGTAAAATAAAGCGACGAAGCTACGCGCCCTGAATACGCTATGTAAAATACATGGCATATTAACATAGTTTCATTTTTATTCAACCCTGAATTCATTTTTCACATTCATTCAAATATTGAGTTCTTGTTTCACTATTACTGTTCCGCACACACAAAATGTGAAGGCATAAGTTTTGGAATATTTCAAAAGATTAAGATCCCTGAAAATGTGTTTTTTTTATCCATTTTGAGAACAGAAAAACACGATGGACCTGTTTTTTTGGTGTCGCAATGTAGATGCGTGGTACACTGTACGCTTTACGATGTACGGTGTACGCAAAAAATTCGTAAATACGATAAAACAAAAAATTTAAGATTGAAATTAATCAAGCGGACCGTGCTTGTATGGGATTGGAGAGCTATTCGAGAGTATGCCAATTGACCGCGCCATCTTATTTTACATGGGTGAACTCAATTTAGATCCATTGTTATACGAACAAAGTTTTTATTGACACAAATAATGAAAACAAATGAGTCACTGAAACGAATGAAATATCACATCAATACTATTGCCCAATAGATGGCGATGGAGAATAGATATCATTAAAATGTCTCAAATTCCCCCTTGAAATCAATCGTAAAATGAACGTATAAATAGGTCTTCATTGGGAATAGAGACCTTTTAATTTTCAGCACATTAGGAAATTGTCTTCGGGTAGCCCAATTCGAGCCTTTAATTAAATGGAGGGGTTTTCAATATAAAGTGCATGGCGAACAGAATTTCAATTTTGATTACATTACTTTCAAAATTGAAGGTTAAAATTTGAGCTTCAAATGCAGATGAAATGGAAGAAGGTAAAATGATTTTTAAAAGTAATGTGCAAGGGATGAATATCGTGGATTACAGCGCGGAAAAGTTCATCTTAAGGATGGAAGACTTTTTATTTCCAAATAGATTAATGCTTCAGTTAATTTTCACATAATTATTGAGGTGCTTTCAATTCTTAACGACTCATATATAAATGGGTGAACAAAATCCTCACCTGTTGTTGATGGGGTGGGGGCCCTTGATGCGGTGGTACTTGATGTGGCTGTGGTGGCATTTGATTCATTGCCGATGACACAAGCATTTGGGCGTTATTGTTGCTACTGCCCATTGTGTCGGAAAAGACATTAATATTCCCACTTTGTGATATTTGCTGGTTTGGTGGATAGTGCCGCATTCCACGTTGAGGCATTGGCGGGCCACATTTGTTGCTATCGCTGAAGGATATTTTAGTTTTTTATTAATGATTTTTTTTTTCAGTGCTTTAATATTTGATCTGTTTTATTCACACAAAATACAAAAGACATGTTATTACCGCATATTTTCTCGAATGTCTCGATCGCGATTTTCTCTGTCTCTTGGATCTCGAATGTCCCTATTATCTCTGTCTATTCGATCAACTCTATCGCGATCTACACGATCACCTCTTTCACTGTATTTTGACAATTAATACAAATTTAGATCAAAAAACAAAAATTATCATGCGCGGTGCATACTTATCAATATCTGAACGGTGGCGTCGGTGATGATTATGTTTATTTTCATTTCCAGTCTGATCCTCGCCATTCAATTTGTGCGATATTGGTGCCTGAACAAATCAAATAAAATCAAATGAAATCTACCAATCTTTTGGAATAGAAAAATTGAGCAATATTTTGGAACCTGTTGCAAGGGTGGTTGATTGTGTATTCTATGCATAAGTGATTGCTGAGGACCGACGGGAGGCGTTTGAACTGCATTTCATTGAGAACATTTTATCAATATATGTGTTTGAAAGAAGCAGATTGTATGATATTTATCAGCAGATACCTGTATTTTTTTGCACGGATTGTTGTGTTGGCAAGGAATGTGAAACCAATGATGCATATTTGTTGCAACCGCTCTGCTGAGGGGACACTGCCGGAACCGTTGATGAGCTAGTATTGCCACTATTATTGTTATTACTACTATTTAGGTGTGCTGGTCGAATTAATTTGCCCGCTTGAGTGTTGTGCTGCTTACGACGACCGGGCGCAACATATTTTCCCACTTTAATTTCGTCTGGACTGCTTGAATGCGGCCTTTCTACAGCAGCAAATTTTGCTTCTTCATTTTCATCGCCGTTTTCAACATCTGTGCGCTCCTTGTATGCCGGTTGACTTTCTATTTCTAATGCAATTTTTTCTGCCTGTTCTTCGGCATCTCTGCAATTGGTTTTTGGAAGGGATTAAATTGAAAAAAAATTATAACTTTTGTTCACTTGGTACTGTTTTTGTTCGAATTTCAAATCTCACCTGAAATCTTGTGAGTCATTCTTCTGAATCTGTATTGTGTAGCCAGACAATGATTGATCAAATGTTGATTGTACACCGTAACGTTGCTCATTAAACTAAAACACAATAAAAGTCATTCGTTAAAATATATCAACATTTATAACAATTATTTCAGATATTGTGAAAAAACCTAGATATTTCTACAAGTTTTAAACATTCTGAGTTATTCGCGCAATATTTTCATGAAAATTCAGGATTGCTTTGAATTTTTGATTTATTCTTCCTTATTTAGGAAAATCAAACATCAAATAGAGTCCACGCTTTCAAAAATAGCGTTGACAGCGCCACTTACCTGTCAAATGAATGCTTTAGGCCGAAGGATTCGAGTATTTTTCAAATGAAATGTATTTGACTCCTTCGGCCTGAAACATAGTTCAACCAATGCGTGCTAGCAACGAACGCGAGCGCTGTGGTAGCGGAATTGTGAAGTGTCATAGACGATGAGTAGCATAGGAACTTGTGTGCTAACTTTAGTTCCAATTCACGCTACCACGACGCTTAAGTCAAATGTACAAATAAAAATTGAACATGTTAGCACGCATTGAGTTCAACTGTATGAATTATTCAATAAAAGTAGAAATGTTAAATAATTAAAGAATTAATTGATAGTTCGTTCGATTGAATAAAGTCACTACCAACTACTGAACGTACGTGGCGCTACATTCGTCTTTTTGACATTTCTCAGTTTAAGCGCGGACTCTGACAGAAAATATATTTATTTTATTTGGTACGGATTATCGAAACTTGTACATTCATACCAATCTGTGCAACGAGTTTCATGAAATTAGATGCATGTTCGCGATGAGCCCAATGCAGTATGAATAGAGTGTTTGTATTGCCGAGAGGTTAACATATGAATCGGTGGGAAGAAAATTTATCTTCAAATTAGATAGGAAAAATACTGAAACTTGAAACTGTTTCGGCAAAATAATGCACCCAAAAAAGTTGGAAATAGTTGTGAAACACAAACTATATGAGAAATACAATGCAATGTAAATCCTGTTTCACTTTTATTCCCAATATTACTTTGATGCGTTATTTCTCCCAAATAATAGTTATAGTTTCAATATTTTTCCTATCTTATTTGAAAGTATGTTTTCTTCTCACCGGTTCATTTAAATGCTACTAAACATCATCACACTCATGAGTACGGGGCCGACTGCTTAAGGTGCTCTCCAAAGCACGCGGCAGTTTTGAAAAAAGTAGCATGAAATATTTTTGAAAGTTAGTTAGCGCAGTACGCTAACCAATAGGCAAAGAATTGTATGGGACAATTTCAGTCTTCCAGTTATTTTTGTTTATATATAAATATTTTGAACACATGAGCTCATGTTTATTCTCCTCAATCTATGTTCAATCATTATTTTCAAAAAGATGTGAAAAATTGATCTCAGTTTATCAATACAAAAAAGAAATTTCAAGTCTAAAAATTGAATAACTTCTGCAGAACATTATTTCCATTAATTTCTTTTAATCTTCGATTTGTTAATATTAATATAACACTTACTGAGAACATATCATTAACATCCCATCCATTGGCATTATCGTCCAATTCGAGGCTCATGTCTATATCACCATTTATCGAGCTATTTTCGCCATCGAATTGCCATGGTTCCAGTTCTTTTTCATCAAAGCGTGAACCATTACATTTGGAAATAGCGGTATCTGTCTGGAAGGTGTCTTTTGTTGCATAATCTAAATCTGCATCTTTCGCTTTGAGAAAGACTACATCGCCAGGCTTGAATATTAAAACTTCGAATACTGAATCGGCGGAGACACTTTGGTCATCAAATCCTGTCGGTTCTGGAAAATTAATTGGATATGCACATTACAACGACAAGCAAAATTCTGCGTTGATAGTCTTTCAATAGAATAAATTTGAGAGCCTTTTCGAAATTAAATCAATTCGCAATTAACTAATTCAATATTAGTTACAGTTAAGTTACATTAAAAATACCAATAATAAATACAAATGTAACGGAAATAGTTGGATTTTCGTATTATAAGTATTATATCAGATAATCTCTTCGTCTAACGCTGACAAAAAATATTTACAATTGATTTAACTAACTTCCGACTAGAATAACCCGTAGTATTTTGTCAGTGGAAATATTCACTGAAAATGTCCTCAAAAAGAATATTTGAAGGGTGGAGAGTAAAAGTGTCCAAAGTAACCTCACCTCCTTTTCTCGCTGATGGAAATGTTTATGAACAAGAGCAGGAGGTGAGATCACTTTGGTCACTTTCACTCTCAACCCTTCATTTAATACTCTTTCACTCTTGACAGTAAATATGTTCGCTTTGAAATAATTTCTTCGTAAAAGTTGCAACTCTTCATATGAACTGTAAATTTAAATTAAGAATAAAATAAAAGGTCGAAAGTATTTGTTCAAAAAAATAATAAGTAAGATTAGAGGTGCAATATTGGGACCTAGTCTCCTATAACGATCTAACTGCAAAAATGAGCTTATTGCTCATATTAATAGTCTTTAGTCTGAATTAGATACACAGAAAGTTGTAGGTCCTACTTTGGACAGTTATCTTTAACACAATTCTTCAATTCATCCCTATAAGATTTGGGATTGATCGAAATTACGATTCAGCCGTGCGAAAAATATTAATAATTGTTTAATTTCACTTCGACAGCTCACTAAAGAAAAACATTTTAGTATTGAAAAGCACCACGAAAACTCGAGAAAATAAAGATTCTTGTTGTGTAGAATCAAATATCTAAATTTTTTTCGTATTGAGAGCGACAATTTGAAAATTGTGTATTAAAATTGTATTATTTGCTTCGAAAATGAAGCTTAAATTACATTGAACATGCTGTTTCGGACTGAAATAAATTTAGATTCAAAACAAATATTTCATATTTTATAACATATCATTATGAAACTTTCAGTATCTTCTTTTTTCATGAGAAAATCAAGTTGGACATAATTTCAAGACATTCGGATAATAATTGACTCCTTAAACTCATCGGAATAACTTAAAATGTAGAAAAAAAAATTTTTCCATAAAAATAAGATTCTTTAAGTTAGGAGACATTTGAAAAACTTACCACTGCTTGTCAGACTGCTATTACTCGACGCAGCATTTGACGATGACAACGAGCTAGATGTTACACATGCTTCAATACGATGAACAAGTTGCAACACAATTTCAAAATTTGGTGAGACGGTATAGAAAACTCCTTCGAAAATTGCCCCCGACTTTGTTTGAATTTGAACTACATTTCCAATTTGTGAAGCGACTGCATGCATAAAGTGGACGTTATTATAAACACCTTCTATAACTGCTGACCGGCCACGCTGTTGAGGTCTGAAACGACAATTTGAGAAGAAAATTTACATTTGACGAATAGTAAGTTTCATTATTTAATTTATGAACTTTCAAGCAAATCAAATATTTAATCACAATTGTTTGCGAAGAAGGTATAAGCCATAGAGCATTAAATATATTTGAAGAATTGTTAATATATTAACAGGATAAAAGGATGATGTACTGATACAGTATACAATCCATTCATTATCAACAATAGATGTTGTGGCGGAAATTGTGTATCGATAACTGGCCAATTTGAAGTTAAAGCACCGCGTATAGTTTCCATCATATTCAAAAAATATACGGAAGAGAACAAAGTAATTCCTTCAAGAAAATTATTGATTTTTCATCTAAATATATGGGCTTTTATGTCAAAATTATATAGTCAAATATTACAAATATCAGTGTCTAAATTCGATAGGTTCTAAAATACATCTTTGTAAAAACTACAAATGTGTATGTTTGTGAATATTTCACATATATTTTATAAAATATCCGTTTGACAGATCTGATTAAACATGAATGTTCAAAATATTCACTACATATATATTTTATACAGAAATATCAAATATTTAATGAAATTTTTGTTGATGATTACGATTAATTTTTGGGTATTTTGTACATATTTCGTGTATTCATAAAAACGCATTGTGATATCATCTTATAAGAATTGTTCGTATTGATATCACAATTCTGATTGTGAATACGATTTTTTATGAGGGGCGGCGGGTGTGGTTGTGTGAAATGAAACATAATAGCAAAATATATGTCTATTGCTGTACACATATTCAATTTGATCACGTTCCTAAACGTTCACTCGCACCTTTAGACAAAATCAAAAACACTGTTAGATATCGTTCGCGTCATATGATGTCACGCACCCCGTTTCTGCATTCACATGCAGCATGACAACTTGGCGATCAAGGATTGCTTAACTGATTCAGGTATTAATTCGGCTCGGGGTAGTTTTGTTTTCATTTTTTTTTACACAAATAAAGTATTTACAGAACTAAAATATGAAATAATAGTAGAACATTTTACCTTGGTGGACCCGTTCGATTCTTTCTATTAGTTTTATTCATGTTTCTGGTAATGCGATATTCTCCACTCGATCAAATTTATTTTGTAATGTATTTATCTAGCGCTGAATGTTTCGGACTAAAAAACCAATCTTCAACATGCACAAAGCACAATGTGTCTGACGCCGAAAACTCAACTAAACATTCACCAAATCAACTATTTCAATGGCAATTTATATCGGATACGGAATTATGTGAATATGTAGAGCACAGAACTTTTGAAAATGAAAAGAACATAATCTATTTCCAAGTTCTGACAAATCGACGATGCAAATTCTGAAGAAAGTAAAAAGAAAAATCAGCATCAGAATGAATAATAAAGCTCGGATTAATTTTATTTAGTACGTTTGAGTAGTGAACGATATAAAGTGATTATTTTTTGACAATTTACACAACGTTTCCGTTTTCTCATACGTGTAAACTTGAATTTGTATTTACTGCTTCAATTCCGATTTTGATGTGAGTCTTTGCACAAGAGAAGAATTCTAATACTAAATATTCCAATTGATATCGAAAATGTACGCATATATAGCTATGGCATTTATTTGTCTTAAATCCGAATCATATTCAGATCAGAGACAACTATTTTATTCATTTGCTTTGTTCACGAAACTCGTCGACTTTTGGCTCTTTATCAAACACACGTATATCATTGATTTTCAATTGCAGAAGGCAATAAATAAATGTTATTATTTTTTTCAAATTAAACTCCAGCCGTCGGAAATGTTTTCCTTTAAAATCGATCCATCAATAGAATTTGATCAAAAGAATATGAAATGAAGATACATAACCAACGATAGATCAATAAAATTGATCAATATATTATTTCTGAGAAAGAGAAACTTAGCACACTATCGATGTTACTTATGGAATCGTTTTCCCCGATTCTATTTTTTTTCGCTTAAAACAACCGAATATATTAATTGATCCAATAAAATGAGATTTGGGCATCAGTAATAAACAATTCGCTTCTGTCTCTATAATTTAACGTTCACGTTCTGCAATTTATCGCTTTCCTTTGCTATGCTGAATTTAGCACAAAGCAACTTCGTTCCATTTTTTATGAAAATAAAATCACTATTTTATTACGAAAGTCACCTCATTAACGTTGAATTCATTCACTTGATTCGTATATTCGCATCTGAAGAGCCCTACGATTAAGAACTTCTCAATAAAAGCGATTTCAAACACTTTCGAATGAATGCAATAACTTTTGATAATTTTTGCAAAGAATTTCACGTATATGCTGGAATATTGTGTTCGGTAGATTAAAATGCATTTTAGACAAGTTTGATGGAACGAAGAAAAATAAAGATGGACATGAAAATCTCGAAAATCTCGAACCGCAATGAAAATTATGTACCAGCAGCGCTGCAGTTTCAAATTGCTCGAATCGATTATGACAGTTGTTATTCCGCCCGTAATGAGCACACAAGATGGCGTTGCAATCATTTATACAAATTTTATTGTTGTTAAATTGAATCTTTTGGATTCAAAGAATGTACTCTAACTACAAAATGCTGCGATTCAAGTTTACATTATATATTAACACTATTAATTTGTGTTGTTTTCACAAAAAAAAAAAATTCAGCAAATTGACAATTTAATTTTGTTATTTGTAAAACAATGTTTTTGAATACGCAAAAATTGCATGCTAATGGTTGTTTTGAAATAATATTTATATACTATGACATATTCAAAAGCTGCGATAAGTCTGTATAGTCAAGGAGAATAAAAAGAAATTGAACATACAAATCTCTAGCGAAAAAATTATAATATCCAACAAATCTGGGTCTGGGCTGTAAAAAATCATAGTAAGCCAGCTAAACGCAGCCAATTTGAACAAACTGTCACAAATTAGTCGATTTCCAAATGGAAATATATGTAATACATATCTACTTACGTGCTTCGAAAATTCATTTCAAACCATTTGTATTAGAAACTTATGCTTTCTACGCATAATTTCAACGAATTTGAAGCAATTATGATGTACAACAAGGATATAATTCAAGCCAATATTTGCATTTTGTTCTTGCAATTTGGAATCCGACTGCCGCCCATTTCCAGAAAAAATATGCAAAAAGATATGTGACGTGAATCTGATATGGAGTAAGCATATATACTGCATGCATAGTTGGGCTATTTAAGTTCCTGAACCATCGTATTCGAACACTAAATATAGTAGCTAAGTCCTACATGAATATATGTTCTTCTTATAAGAATTCGATTTCAAAATCTAAATCGATTTCAAAAGAGCCTGTTGAATATGTATTGTATGGCATAAAAGATCTGTGAAAAAATTATGTAATGCACTTACCATCGTTTATCATTTTCTATGTCACGGGCAATCATTTCGATGTTTTAAATGATATGATAAACGGAATTGTCACGGAGCCGTCGAATTGAAATAAATGTGAAAACCGTATAATACGTATTGACTTCAAACGTTGCAAATTTAAACACTTCCCTGTATCGCTTTGAGAGTGAACAGAGCTGAACTTTCACTCCAGACCCAAAATGGTTCATTTTGTCAATATATGACAACTTTCGCATAAATATTTAGTTTGTAGCTTGGAGTCCAAGATGTCAATTGAACCACAGCAACTTTCCAAGGAGAATTATTTTATCACATTAGTACTATGAAATGACATGAAACATCGGTAGTTATTACACGATTTTAGAATATACATACCATATTTTTTTATTTCTTCATTAAATCATGGAAATAATTTTTTTGTTTCAATATTTATGTTTACAATGATAATACAATTAATCTGTGATTAGCCTAATGAAAAAAACAATCTATATTAAATGTTTCTTTTTTATTTGTAATTGTGATTATCGAGAAATAGATTGTTGTTGGTTGATGCTGTAAAATGGCGGCTGGCTTTGTGATTAGATATAAATGCATGAAAGAAGCCTCGAAAATGAAGAACTTGTATGATTAACGGTATTTGTGGTAGGTATACTGATTTGTATCGCAGGTTAATTTTAGTTCGTATCATCGATCAAATTAAAGTTAAGTAGATTTTTGTTTTATTTGATATAACAAGATAATAGTATTGAATTGGATTTTAAAACTATGAATTTTATAAATTTGAACGAAGCGACGAATTTTAAGTTTATCCAATAAATTTTCCTGCTACTTAATTTTATTAATTAACAATAGATCAACAACAATTTTTTGATGATTGAGGCATTTCATATTTGTTTGATATTCAATAACTATGCGCTCGTTACCGTTTTGGCAATTAATAAAAATCAACTTGGTTTTTTAACCGCATACGTCAATGCATTTTAACTATAATCAACAATGGTAAACAACAGGGCTATTTGCCACCCAAGCCAAATTTCATGAAAATCAGTTCTTTGCCTTTTGATAATATATCACCGCCAGGCGCTGTTATATCACCTAAAAATACGAGTACAATTAATAGAACGGACTATTTAAAAAAAAAATTAAAAGAAATTTTACCTAATTTTTGCATTAAGTTCGGTTGTACTGGCCCACCTTGTTGCAAATTGTTATTAAAATGTTGTGTTTGCTGTTGTTGCTGCGGCTGTTGTTGTAGTTGTTGTTGTTGTTGTTGTTGTTGATGCTGTTGTTGATTTCCGAAACCGAATATACCACCACTACCAGTATTACCACCTTCAATTCAAATGATTCCAATGTAAATTGGTATAAATATTTCAAATAATGCAGAAAACAATGTAAACAAAAGAAAATTGATCAACAATTGATGAATGATGAAAACAAACATCGTCATTAACTTATGCAATAATATGAGAGAATTGTTTTCTCTTCACCCCTGAGAAGCCGAACAAAAAACCAAATTTCGCGACACAAAATGTTCGAATGCAAAAGCATGACAACCATCTTCACTGCACCACATATAAATTTAAATGTTTCAAGTGAAGGGTGTTGGTGAAAATTCAGATAGAACATCAGGGTTGCATTTTCTTCATCTCAGATGTTACGAATCACGTTTTTGCTACCAGGAAATAGCACTTTGTTCGTGGAGAATGTTTTAGACCTTTTTGTTCAGTCGAGCTACGTCACATTTCAACTGTTGACTGTTTGGGTGCTCAAATTAATCGCTGTATATTCTTTGCATATATTCTTCTAATTTTTTTCAAATTTTCAAGAACATTTCATTCATTTCAATGCTCTTTCATTTAATTTGTTGGTTGTATTTAATTGTGTGTTGCATTAGTGCAAAGCAACAGCAAAAGTGTACAAAACACTTGATTACATTGATCCCAAAAATGGTGTAGCTCTAATTTTCTTTTTGAGTTGCTTTAATCAATGTGAAAGCTTCAAAATATTGGATTGAGAAACGATATTCTCGCGAACGCTATATTATAATTACATAATTGGTATATTTTGAGAGTTCCACTAACACTTGAATATCGCATCAACATCAGCTATGTAATAAATACATGCTGGTTGTTCTTATAGAAATGTTATCGTGCTAAGCCTTGTTTGAAATTGTTTTAATTGAAAAGAATATACAATGAAAAGATCATTTTATTGATGAAATAATAAGGTCTTGTTTGAAATTGGAAAAGAAGTGAAATGAATTTGGTTTTTCAGCCACTTTGAGCGCCACAGGTGTTCGGCGCCACAATAGTACGAATTATGTAGCCATGTGTGTTCTGTCAAATTACCGTCACAAAGAATGACTTATGTTTTGACGAAAATTTCTCACTTTTACGCCAACTACAACACTAGGTCATGCACGTCCATGTTGCTTTTAGTGCTAGTTTTTTCTGACAATTAGTCACAAGATATTCGCAAATTTGTAGGGGAAAGTCGTGTAATTGCACAAAATAGAAAATAAACGCCGAAACATAGGCGAAAATGTTCCGTAAATAGCCCGAAAGTATACTATCCATATGCTGCTCTAAAAATGTGCAATTTCTTCGATTGGTACAAGATATTAATAGTATTTACGTAACGTGTTTACGCGTGGGAGCTTTTACCAGGAGCATTTTCACTTATATTTTGAGTTAGTTGTGCTTTCAGAGGGAAAACACGCTCTTGATACATCTGAGCGAAACATAGTGTGAAATTGACTTTTTTTTAAAGGCGAAATATTCTATAAAATATGCGCTGTAATTGAGACATTACAGTTATATGTATATTCCAGCAAATGTTTGTTCAAATCGTGGCATGTTGTTTGTTGATCACTACTAACGGTCATAATAAGTAATTTACCAATTATCTGAATGAGTAATTTTTTTAAAATGTCAATTATCCAGACCTTGGCTATGTCTTTTTTATGCCTGAAATTGCTTTCAAATTTTCTGAAATATTTTTTGTTTCGAACGGAGTCAGGATAAAAGTTAGCTAATTATGATTATCTTTCGAACGGTAAGTATGACATTTTCGAAAACATTTTTTTATCAAAGTTTAACACTATAATACAACATAGGAAAACAACTTCTCTATCATTTCTTCTTGGTAAATAATACGAAAAAGACATTCAATTGCAAATGTTACGGAATTATCGTCAATAATGTGACATTATCAATAATTGTGGACAAAATCAATAGTTCTGTTAAATATACTCGCTTATTCTTACGCGCATAAGCTCACTTGCCACCCTCTGGCAATAATATGCACGTTCCAATGCAACACGTTGGAGTGTTTTCTTCTTTCTTTCCTTTGTTTATTGATGAAAACGAGCAATATATACCAGAGAGCAGCGTATGTTCGGTCTCCGGTTCATTTAAATGTTCTCTTATGGGAAGTGTTGAGCTAATTTTTTCGATAATGTCTTATCCGTAGACAACAACAACTATCTATTCAAAACTTGATCTTCCGAAAGTGTAGTAAGATAAGCGTATAATTTCGAAGTACGAAAAATCTAAACCGAAAATCTTAAGATGTGTTTCGTAATTTCATAATACCTTGAAATCATAAGTTTTGACTTAAGAATTCTGTGAGAATATTTTTTTACATTGTGCAATACGTTTTTTATCTCAACAATGTTGGTCGTGTTCACCGTTTACAGCCAAGTATAAAAGTAATCGTATTTCTACGCAAACATTAAACTTTAAACAAAAAACAATCTTTTTTTCTCTACAAATAATCAATAAATCTACAATAATTTTATTTCAAATCTAGCAACCACAGCTAGTGTATATATCGCATAAAAATGATGTTTTGATGATAAATGAGATCAGTTTAAAACTACCAAATCATGTTATATGTGAATTGGATTTTTTTAAGGAGATCTTACTATTGAACGGCTGTTGTTGCTGTTGTTGTTGCTGCTGCGACACACTGCCTCCCATTTGTGGTATAACTTGTGGACCCTTCGGATGATTTTGGCGATTTCCAAAGAGACCACCAGTTGCTGCATTTGAGGCACCAGATAAAAGATTCGAAGCTGTAGAAAAAATACCAGAAGATTGCTGCTGCTGTTGTTGTTGTTCACTCGATTGTATCAAGTGAGGTTGTTGTGACTTATGTTGAGACATATTATTTTGCTGATTCATCACATTACCACCGACCATCCCGTTTCGATTCATCTGCATAGTTTGTAGTTCAATTCAGTTTAAATCAAATGATAAACATTCAAAAATTTTGATAAGATAGAAAGAGACGAAAGAGAGAAAGAGAAGAACAAATGCATATCGCAGAACAAATTCATTGTTTTATTCACCATAGAATCAAAATTGAATTGTCAAACTTAATGATAGAGGGACGCATAAACGTAGTTCAAGGCAATACTTAGTTCTATATTACCAGGAGGAAGCAGCGGTAATAATTACTTTTAACGGAGCGTATCATTTGCGAAGGGGAAATAAGTACTAGAAAAATCAAACAAAACGTCAAAATGACCGAGTAGCACCAGCATAGAATCGAAAAATACAAATGCTGCGGTTGTTGTTGTTGCGGATTATTAGGATCCGATCCTTATAACGTTATTATAATTTTATGAACTTTTCATGATAAAATCATATTATTGCTCTCATGTCATGTAATTGAATGTGCTTATGAGAAACAAAAATGTGCCTGTGCCTCATAAGTTATGAGTATATATTAACATGGGCACTTCAGATGGTCTGATCGAAAAATATAAAACATATCCCTCCAAACCCGAGGAGTACTCTGAGTTCCAGAACATATTGAACCAGACATCCACCAGCTCGGATGTACCTATTCCGCAAAATTGGCCTGATCTGAATCCTGTGGAATAGGGACTAGGGACTTCCGAGCTGATCGATGTCTGGCCCAATGTGTAATTTTAATTAACAGACCATCAGAAATGCCTGAAAAATCCATGCGAGGATATTTTGATTTTATCATGCTAAGTTGATCCAACACTAATAACCAGGCAACTAATTCCGCTAGATATAGTTGCGCTAAATAGGGAAGCGCACTAAATAGCAACGCTATACATAATATTATATACAACACAAATCAAGTCACACGTTAAAACGTGTGTACTCAGTACCAATGCGGTGATGTTGGACAGTAATGCGATGAGATTCGTTTGCGCGTACGAAGATTATAAAGGGTTTTCCATTAAGGACTTGAAATTTTTCTTCGTGACAACGTTCAAAGTTGTCAAGTCCCTATTGGAAAACCCTTTATATGGCGCACCGGCCAACATCACCGCATGTGACTTGGTTTGTGTTGTATATAATATTATGTATAGCGTTGCTATTTAGTGCGCTTCCCTATTTATCGCTTCTATTTCTAGCGGAATTAGTTGCCTGCTAATAACGATATAGATCAAATTGATTATTATTGTTAAATTAATTAATTTATTAGATAATTTTCTATTACGTGCAAAACTATATAATAGTGTATAGGACGCTTTTCATGTTTGTCTCTCTCTTCTCGTCTCTCTTTCAAATACACGGTGAGCCATCTAACGTTTTCATTTTGACAAAATGTCAAAATTTCTCAAATGTTAAAATTAAAATGTCAAAATGCAAATTTTATATGGCCCACCCTATATTGTGCGTGCCACACACAGCCTACATGACAACTAAATAATAGTATGTTGAGAGAGTAACAAGTGTTTGATGAGTTATGAGCAAGTGCGAGGATGAGAGATATCGTAAGCATGTGTGAATTTGCGTATTCCATTAAACCAATAGAGAGAATGTGAGAATAATTAGTTCAATTCACTATAAAAGATAATATTTCGGTATATTCAAATATATTTCGATTCTATCTTGGTGTTTTTCGGTCGTTTTGATGATTATTATACGCCACACCCCCTACCCCCCATCAATTTATATATTTAAAATAAAATGATTTGGTTTTTGTTGTCCGCTCAAAAATATTATTAAACTAGTGAATTATATCAAAACATATGCTAGATGAATCAAGAAGTCCTTAAAACAATCTCGAGTGCAATTTTTTTGACTGAGCAGTCATTTTGACTATTTTGGGACGTTTTCGATATGATTAGTCCGGACAAAATTGATGGCTATAGTCAACTCTAGTTTAAATCAAAAGCGTTCCAAATTAATCAACTGATTCATACAAATCTGAAATTCAATCACGGTTAGCCAGTTATAGTTGACTTCAGTCAATTTGAAGTTACAGTCAGCCACTTTTCTTGCGCACGTGTTGCGTTACATGTCATATTGCCACTGTGGCCTCCAAGGAATGCCTTTCTTTAAACGTCTTATTGTGCAATTTCAGATCAAATCGCCATTTTAGTGTTACTTTAAAATCCATCGAATGCATACTGTTAATATTTTCTTGTTTCATTTCGAAAACATTCAGAAGGCATTTTCGAAATGTTCAACCTATCTTGAATAGTCGTAGGGACTAGAGAGAACAGAGAGCTAAAGGAGTAATTTTGAGGTGGTTGTTATCAACACAGAAACCAAATAGTCATTTCATGATCACAACTACAGTATGACATAATTATGCTCCCTCAAGGGCTCAACTACAATTTTCATCATTCGTGGTAAAATAAACGCTGGTTAGGTTGTGTAAAATTATAAAAGTGGCATATTTTCGGGTGCCGTTAATCTATATCAATAATTCGGGGGATTTTCTTAGTAATTGTGTTATCTGTTATTAGAGACGGCTACAAATGATGTAAAATTATATAATGCGTGCTTAGAGAAATATGCAAAATATGCAAATCGGTCTGAATTCTCCTACTTGGATTTTGAAAGGAATATATTACTTGGAAGACAAAGCGACATTAATCAAATGTACACCGCATATTATAATAATTCTTAGAATTCATTGTTCCGCCTGGAATATGAAATTGGTTTCCTTCTGGTTAATTGATTCTTAGTATTGGAAAAAAAACACGAATGCAAAATTTGCTATTGAGTTATTTTAATGATTTTCATAATAATTTTAACTGATATCTAATATGATGAAGATGAAGAATATTTATGTGAATAAATTTCACTATATTTTTAAGCTGCAATAAAAATGCATTTTCGATAATCTGACGGAATTCTGCGAATATTTCGATTTTCCGAAATGTGAAATGTGGCTTGTAAATAGATGTGATTTTGACATCGATTTGATTCGAGTGTGAAATCTATGTGGATTCCCATGAATTACAGAGCGAAAGGTCGATTTCAAATCGTATGGTAGCTTAGATGGTGTAATTATTTCATGCGAAAAGTATTTTGTTAACGATAAATAATGTCACAAAATTCACAATGAAAATGGAAAACTGGACACAGTGCAATAATACCTGATGAATCATAAGGAAGTTATATTGTATTGATTTTCGTGTGAACACACAGTTTCAATGCGTAATCCACACAATTCCGTTAACAGTTTACATTTAATACTACGTATGCGTTCAAAGTGTATTGCGTTCGTGTAAATGAGACAAATAAAAACTGTGTACGGACTGTGTGGATTCCGGTTGTCATCGTGAGGAATTCTGTAAACATTCCACTTAAAATCATTTCGAAATGTTACATTTGAGAACCATCAATTATTACATTGCTTCAAATGTGGAATGTTCCGTGTGAATCTCTTTGGAGTTGCATTTCTTAGCGTGTGGAAATTTGATGAATTCATTTATCATGGATTTGCATTATCTTTTGTGAGGATATTCCTAAACTTTGATTTGCATGAAATACATATCTATCATTGAGATGTAAGGGCGAACATGTTATTCAGCGGTGTCGACAGAAGAAAAATGTACGTTTTGAACTTTTTGGATTATTAAAAGGAGATAATGTATTTCAACCAAACTGTCTGCTATGAGAAGACAGTATGTTTAAGTACATTCAGCTCTAATAAAGTGGAAAAGGCATGTTCCAAGGGGCAGAGCAGTACTAGAATTATCATTCCATATAATTCCATCTAATACCATAGAGGCGGAAAGATATCCTCCGAGAAGCTAAGTATAGAAACGAAACTATTCATACGTTTGTACTAAAGAGATTCAAAACAAGTTTTCGTAACAAAGTGAATCAATAATAATATATATAATAAAATATATATATAATAAAATCATTCAAAACAAATTTTAGTTACAAAGTGCATCAAGAATCGAGTATTCTTGATTCACTTTGCTACGAAAATTTGTTTTGAATCTCTTTGGTACAAACGTGTGGATAGTTTCGTTTCTATACTTAGCTTCTCGGAGGATATCTTTCCGCCTAACTGATTCATAAAGGGTTTTTACATTAAGGACTTGACAACTTTCTTTTTGAATAAAACGCAAACCATTTGAGATTTTTCGAAAATTGTATTATTGGCTTGAAGAACGATCAAAACATTTAATTATGGAATTCGATTTCGCTCATATGTCCACCACGTGCACGTTTGCAGCGGTTGATTCGTTGAACCCAATTTTCGATGACTCGGCCGCACATTTCGATGGAAACGGCCGCAATCTCTCGTTCAATATTGGCTCTGAGCTCCTCTAACGACGCCGGCTTGTTAGCATAGACCAATGTTTTAACGTAGCCCCATAAAAAAAGTCTAGGGGTGTTAAATCACACGATCTAGGCGGCCAATCGACAGGACCATTTCTCGATAGAACACGTTCACCGAATTTGGATTTCAATAAGTCGATTGTTACACCCGCTGTGTGGCTTGTGGCACCGTCTTGTTGAAACCACATATCGTTGATGTCTAATCCATGCAATTGGCCAAAGAAATAACGTTGCAACATGTCTCTGTAGCGGTTTCCATTGACTGTAACGTGACGGTCATTTTCATCAACGAAAAAAACGGCCCAATGACACCACCGGCATGAAAACCACACCATACAGCTATTTTTTGTGGATGAAGTGGTGTTTCTTGAAGCACATGAGGGTTTTCACCTGACCAATAACGCATATTTTGTTTGTTGACGAAGCTGTTTAACCAAAAATGCGCTTCATCACTGAAGATGATTTTGCGATGAAATTGATCATCTTCTTCCAACATTTCAAGAGCCCATTTCGAGAACGTACGTTGCTTCATATGATCGAGTGGCTTTAGTTCTTGAGTTAACTTGATCTTATAAGGGTGTAGGCCAAGATCCTTTCGCAATATTCGCCATAGTGTGGTCTGATTGATGCCCAATTCTTGAGAACGCCATGGAATCGACTGTTTTGGTTCTTCTGCGACTGACGCTTGCACGGCAGCAATATTCTCGCCACTTCGACCAACTTGTAGTCTCACTGGTACGGGAACATCCAACAGCGAATATTTAGACTCGAATTTGTTCACTAGACTATGAATTGCTTGTCTACTGGGACGATTATTACGACCAAAATTTGGCGTTAACGCTCTTAAAGTTGCAGTCACCGACCCGGAATTGTGGTAGTAAATTTTAACTATTTGTAAACGTTGTTCGTTCGTGTACTTCATCATGATGAAAATGTTGACTTTACTGAATATTTTGACATTGACACTTTGGAAATTGGTTTAAGGGTGCGTTCACAGTGAACGTTCAAAGTTGTCAAGTCCTTATTGGAAAACCCTTTATATATTCTTTGTTTCTCTGTTGCTTTGACAAAAAATGGAAGTGAAACAGAAATTAAAGAGCAGCAGTATACTGCATTATATGGCATTAGATGGAATAATAATGAATTCAGAGGTGGAAAAATCATACAAGAAATCAAAAGATGATTACATTTTTGATTTAAATCAAATTGATTTATAAGCTGATCATGATTTTAATCGGTAGTTTAACTGATTAATCCGTGATTGCATGCGCGAGCACTGTGATAATAGGAACGAGACTTCACTTTGACAATTGTGACGACGTAGATTGGTTAATATGTGAAGACTGAAGATATGCAGTGCTTGGCTTTGATTACGTTTCCAATATTGAAAAGGAACCAAAAAAGTTTTTCGCATATTTAAATCAATATTTTTTGTTAAATAAAATCATTTTGATTGTTCATTTCATAAAATTGGGTGGGATTTTAAATTTCTTTGGACTGTCTAATATTCAAAAATAAATAAGGATTGGTTCACACTGCAGAATGCATCGAATTGGAATCAAAATTTTAATCGAGTCATTTGAGATTATTAATCATAATCTTAATCATATCTGTTGATTCATTTCAATCAAACAAAATATAATCAGGATTATAATTATTTCAACCTCTGAATGAATTACTGCTGCATTGGTTTGGATTAGTGTCGTATTAACAGAATGATTACTCTAGTATTGCTCTGTTATATTAAAGACGTAAGTATTGGTAACTTTGTATATGATTCAGTGGTGTAAGCTGATCTATCGGGGAGAATGAAGTGAACTATGAGATGGTCAAACCACCCTTATCAATCACTCTCATCCTCAACCTCAGCCCCACTCAAAGTTCACTTCCCCCTCCCTGGGAAATCAACATACACTACTTTTACAACATTCAAATTCGTTGTAACATACTCTCCTTTACCGTTTAACTAAAACCACACACGCTACAACAAACACCAATTTTTTTACTCTACATCTCAGCGAAAGATATAAAACAAAACTCAATAATGTTTGGAGAAAATGATAAATTTATCATTATATTTATATTTAGCGACAAGATGATTTACCTACTAAACTGTTGCTGTCATATTCGTGTGTGCGTATCATACGAGATCAAAATCGAACGTTCGATTCATAATCTATGTTATGTTGGTTTGAAATATTGAAATGTTGATAATTTGTCAAAAAAATCATTCATTACCCACTCGCTATTTCTAGGATATCCAACTTTCAAAAAAGACACTCTGAACTTTTCACACAAGAAATGAAAACAATGTGATCGATTGTTCTACCGTAAAAAGTCACATTTCAAACAAATTTAGTGCGAAATGTGTACAGAATTCCTCCACTGATAAGCTGAGTATTGTTATTGTTCCGTTGGCTACATTTAACCGGCTATTTCCCCAACTTTGAATTTCACTTTAGAAAGTGTCACAACAAAACTAGGCCATAGATTTACCCATGTCATCTAAAACTCTCCGTTGGCATTACATAGCAACTAATAGTTGAGATAATCTCAATAAAATCATGTGCATTTCAATTTTGTTGTACAGTTGGAATGCAATTTTCTAACGCTTGACGCTAATACCGCAAACGACTGGATGAAGTCGACTTTCAAAAACATTTTTCAATTTTTCCGACAAATCTGTTGGTTTTTTTCTAGAGAAGTTGAAAATTACGCGCGAGAGATCCAGTTCATTATATTGTGTGACTGATATTCTACTGTACGCCACCACCTTCACTTTTATTTTAACTTTTCTAAACTACTACGTAAACATATTACTTGAATTCAGGTATGGAATTAATTAATGGGATGAAATATAAAAAAGCTTTAATAGTAAAATTTATATTAATCAACTTAAGTTTTGATGATGACATTTTTTCACATCTTTGTAAAAAAAAATCTATAAAACACCTATGTATTTGAAATTTTGTTCTGAATTCACACATTTTTTTGTTATCGTCGAAGAAGTTTCTACTGGATAAAGAGTAAAAATTGTTCCGGAACTAAATTATGTTTCGAAAATAAAAAAAATACGGACAGAGTATTCCGGACATCTACATAACGTTTACACTTGGAGAAGCTGAGAATGCTTCGTTTCATATATGCTCGAAGCTAGAATTATGACTAGACTCAGTAGATTGGGCTTAAAATGGAACTGTATCTACTTGAACGATGATATTCATAAAAATACTCGTTTTTGTGCAACTGTTTTTATTTTTTTCGATCAATACCAAACTTCTTAGCACTGAGATCTGCAGTTCAAACACTCAATCTGATGTTGATATGTATAATTAAAGGCGGTTGATATGTATAATTAATCGTATAATTAAAGGCGGAAATACGGATGGTAGAAGCGTCCATGATAGTATACTATTTGTTCCATACAACAGATCGGTAATATTCTAATCTGAAAACTGCATGATATATTGAACAAACAGTATACCACCATGGACGTTTCTACCATCTGTATTTTCGCCTTTAGTAATAGAATTTTTTCACACTTTCATTTCAGATGTGTTATCAGAGATCACAATCCAATCAGTGAAATTGAGAGGCGAGTATGTAAATTCAAAATAACTCAGACATGATAGCCTCTTCATATCAACGATAGAATTATATTTGGAGTAGTTTTGGCTACGTGTTTTATGTTTTTGACAAACACCAAATGTTATTTGTTGATCGATGAGCGTTTGCACCGAAAATGTGTCACATTTTATTGAAGCACCAAAAATTAAACAGGGGAAACAAAGTTAGTTGTAACATAGGATTATAGGGGGTTTTCCAATCTGTGTACGGTATATGTAAAGTTTGTCCGGAATTTCATGGCGAAACAAGGCTAAAAATTCACCTGGCCCGGATACCCGGATATTGCATATTTCGATCGGATTTTCCCTTCTTTTTTTTTCGAAGAATTTGTTCGATTTCTTATCAGTTTTTTTCTACTGTTGTGAAATATGTATAAATTGTTTTTTTTTTTCATTTCAAAAATATTAATCAGAATTGAGAATATTGTTTTTTCTTAAATCAAAAATAAAAATACAATTTTAGTTTTTCCACGCAGATAGAAAGATATAAGATATCAGATTAATTTGTGTTCAAAGTCGAAACAACTTTGACGCTTTAATACGTTTCGTTCATAGAGTACAAACGACTGCTGATCCAAAGATTCTTTCAATTCACCTTTCAGTGGGCCGCTTCTCCTCGTTGCGGAGAAGTCAACAACAAATTGGATCAACTTGAAAGCATTTCAACGATAAGTTGTATTTCTGATCCCATGTATATCAAGTGAATTAGTTCAATTATTCTGACGAATAAAAATGCCTAAATTTGATTTTTCAATGTGAAACACCAATGCATTGCAAACTGATATTTAACTTTTAACTCTCATTATCTGAAGAAGAGAATATTCTTGTTTCAATTCGAACATGATTTTTTCTCATTTCTACGAAATTTCACTTTTATGTGTTTTTCAAGAGAATTATTTTCATTCTGACCCAATCATTTCAGTTATACTTAACAATGATTAATCGAGATAGGCTCATATATATTTTCAATTGATGCGAATAGAGATTGAAAATTGGAATCACAGAAAAAATTATTACACAAATGAGACAGCCAAATGTCTCAGTAGTAAATGAAACACAAAGGAATATCAATTTGAACACCAATGTCGACTCATTTCGAATAGTTTTTTTTTTGGAATGAGACGCTTGTGCATCTCATCCACTTTTGAGACACTCAGGTGTCTCAATTTTGCTATATTTGTTTTTCTGTGAGCCCGCACATCAAAGAAGCGATTTTTCATTTATAGTCAACGGATCTAAGCCAACTATTTGTATGCAAAGAAAGGTCAATATACACATAACACGTGGTGATCTCACAATTCATGCAAACGAAATACAATTTGGATGGAATAAACAGACAATCTATACATCGTTATTCACGGAACAGTGTTCGTGTTATATATACAGTAAAACCTCTCGGTAGCGGAAACTCTTTTTAGCGGAAACACTCTAATTTACGGAAAAAAATCTCGCCATTGAAGTTTTCATGCAAAAACACTCCTATTTAGTGGAAAGTCGAACCTCAAGATAGCGGAAAATCGCCCCTTTTCCCGAAAAATTTTACTTCAAAAATGTACTCTAAAATCATATTTTTTAAATTTTGAATTATTTATTCAGTCTTTCGAAACATGATGCATTTGTTGTTAAACGTTCACCCGAGAGTAAAAACGCACGAAACGGCATTCAAATCAATTTGGTTCAATACAATAGCTGTTTGTTTGATGATAATGTTTTTGTTTATGCATTTTATTGACAACATAAATGAAAACCGTTCTGCTGATATGGAATTGTCAGCTGATACACATCAAAATGTTGTTGGAGCTCTTGCTCCGAATTCACACATCGCCGATGATCGGAGGATGAATTGGCAGTCGGATTTAAAATTTGGAAAAGAAAAGTCGTGTTCCAGCTCAGTAAAATCGATTTGAATGACGTTTTATCAATTATAAAATCATACTAAAATGGCGCCGGGAGTGAAAAAAGCATCGATTCGTACACGTTTGTCTCTTAAAGACAAATTCAATTTGATTCAAGATCACAAAAGTATTAAAATGAAAGTTGAAGAACTTATCAAAAAATACAAATGTGGAAAAACGGCCGTTTACGATACAATCCAATCGCAAAAAGAAATTATCGATGAGTACATGGCAGCTGAAAACACTGATATGAAGACCAAACAACAAGTACGAAAATTTCGTGAAATCGACGAGTTAACATACGATTGGTTGAATCAAGTTTTGTCCAAGAAGTTACCCGTGTCCGGTGTCATGATTCAAAAAAAGGGGAAAGAGTTTGCAGCCAGTTTGAATGAAACAGAATTTAAGGCATCAAATGGCTGGCTTGAAAAATTCAAATTTCGTCACAATTTATCATTTTCAAACGCACATGGAGAATCAAATGATGTTCCACAACAACCAGTTAAAGAATTCTTGGAAAAAATTGATGATCTGATCATAGGCTACGAACCCAAAGACATTGCGAACTGCGATGAGACTGGACTTTTTTTTCGAGCAATACAAAAAAAAAAACGATTTGCAAAAAAGGTGTGGAATGCTACGGCGGAAAACAATCAAAAGAAAGATTAACGGTCATTCTATGCTGCTTTGCTGATGGTACGTTTGAAAAACCACTAGTGATTGGCAAATCCAAAAATCCGCGTTGCTCTAAAAACATAAAGAAAGAAAGTCTGTCAGTAAATTGGCAATCGAATCGCAAGGCATGGATGACAACAAGCATCATGAAGGAATGGTTGACTCGATTGAATCGAAAAATGGTTATACAAAAACGCAACATTTTATTGTTTCTTGACAATGCAACGAGCCATCCATCATTGGATTTGTCAACCATTCGGTTTTGCTTTTTCCCTCCAAACACAACAAGCCGATTGCAGCCATTGGATCAAGGAGTTATCAACGCATTTAAGGTGCATTATCGTACGCGTGTTGAGAAACGCTTGCTATCGAAAATCGAAACGGTTTCGAATGTTTCTGATTTGGTCAGCAGCATCAATTGTCTCGATGCAATCTATTGGATATAAGAGGCAATTGAGAAAATGTCAAAAACAGTGGTGCCGAACTGTTTTCGAAATGCGGGTTTTCAATTTGATCATAACGAAGACTGTGACTTGACCGATGAAAACACACCATTGAAAGAGCTACGCGTCATTTTAGAGCGTATTGATATCAGCGATGTTTCAGTCGAAGAATTCATTTCATTTGATGACGATGTGCTGACAGAGAGCGATACTGATTTCACAACAAACACAAACCTCAACACAGCTGATGGCAACAGCAAGGGCAACGACAATGACAACGACACCAACAACGACAGCGATTGCGGTAGCGGCAGCGACAACGAAAATGCTGATGAAGCAGAAATTGGCCACACCAAAGTATTATTGCAAATTGATCGCCTCAAATCTTATGCGTGCAAGCAAGGAATGGAATCTTTGTTTCCAAAACTCAACGATTGTTCAAACACCGTTCAAGATGCTGTTTATTCAAAACAAACAAAACAACTGACCATCAACGATTTTTTTACCTAGCAAAACTAAATCAGTCGAATAGATTCCTTTGAAATATATTGTTGTTGATGAATTTCGATGATAAATTGACAATTCAAATAAAAAGAGGAAAAAAACTCTAGATAGCGGAAAAATTGAGAATTTTGATTTTTTTTACCTCCATTAAGCGGATATTCTATTTAGCGGAAAACTCGAGATAGCGGGAAAAAAATTCGGTCCCGTGCTATTCCGCTACTGAGAGGTTTTACTGTATATATATATATATATATATATATATATATATATATATATATATATATATATATATTTATAAATAAATGTGTTTGGTTTTTAACAAAACACGCATAACTTTTCGTAAAATTCGATGTGCCACATATATAAAGATCTCATTTTTTTCGCGTGTGAGTTATCGCATGCAGCACACTACAACGTTTGTTCCATTATTCATGTTACCATTGTTGAGAGAAATGTATTTAATATAGATAATTCCATCGACTATAGTCGATCCTTTTCCAGAGTTTAAAAACTCTAGAAAGAGACACAAGGAAACTTTGATGCGCATTCAACAAGGCACATCACTTCAATATCGAAAATGGAAGGTTAAACATTTCCAAGCATTGTTTATGCTTATATTCCGTAAAACTACGCAATTTTGGTCATTTTCAAAAAAAGAATTCTTTTTCAACTATCTCTCAAGTTTATCATGCTCTACGTAAAACTCTCAAAGGATTTTTCCATTTGTGAATACCGACCATTTCGGTGAAAATTAAAACACAATCAACAGAGTATTTGTCATTCGTGCTGATAATTACTTTTTCAATTCACTGCTGGGGATCGATCCGTTTTACAAAGGAGCGACAGCAAATAAAACATTTAAATAATCTTGTACGAATTATTCTGGAGTCGATTGATCTTTGAAATGACTTGACTTTCATTCATGGCCAAATTTTGATAAACATTTACGATTTTTTAGTAAAAGTAAATACCATTACAGACTGTAAATACCTGGAAGAATAAATGTATATTCAATTTGGATTTGAACCGTTGGAAAGATATTTATTTCATAGAATATCATTTGTTTGGTCAAAAACGGTTGAGGACTTCAATTCTCAAATTTAATTTATCGCCGTTTCAAATCAAACTCAGTTTGGAACTAATCTTTTGTGGTAGTTGCGTACATCGTGTATAGACAAAATATATTTAATGATGATAATAAATAGATTATCTCAAAGACTATAGGTTAAAAATGATAAATATTAATATGACGATTTAGAGTGAGGGCTAATAGAAGTCTTGTAGAATAGATTATTAAATTGCTTGTAATTCCATGTTCCAATTTTAGGCAGAAATAGTATTCAAACATGAAAGCAATGTGGATAGCTAAAACTACGGCAAAATTTAAATCATTTGAGCGGCTGTTCGTCAGAGATGGCGGTAATGTTTCACAGAGATAAGTTCACTGTGTAACATTTTACAAATAAATAATAAAAACTTTTGTGTCAAGGAAATGTTTTTATCACACATTTTGTATACGAGGTAAATTTAGAAAAACTGAAAGTAAATGAGTGACGCTTTTCAGAACAATCTAGTAATAAGGTTGACTAATTTTCTATAAAAAACTTGGTCTAAATTTGATTCTCAAATATTATTATAACTTATAACACTCACTAATTGTCTACCCAATTTTTTCAAACTTTACATATATGAAGATTTTTGGGCATTTATTCGGATGTGTATAACGCAAATTTGAAACTTCTTTCTCTACATAACACGGTTCAAATGTGTGAACAGTTTCTGCAGCACATAGCACCACTTTATTCTGAGTGTCTTACATATTTTTCATAAACAATTAATTCATTTGAATATGTTAAGACCTTGAAATTTTCAAAATTTTCGAATGTGACAATGTATACTATACATTTGTGTATAATTGATACGTAATTGAGTCATGAAATGTTTTCCTGTTATTTCCTATAGCTTAAATCCATGTCTTTGTAATAAATAGTATATTGCTGCAACACGAACACGAACGAACACGAACGAACACAAACACAACATTCACCGTTTTTTACTTTTCCGCACACACCACTGTGTGTGGTAAAGGTATTGTGATCGGTCCAAAAGATTCAAAACGCTCGGAATAAGTTTTCTATGCGTTTTGAACCTAGAAAAAACGATTTTAACCATTCCCGGGGCAATTTTTTGTCCGTGTGTGGTACGTTGTCCGTTGTACGTTGTACGTTGTCCATTGTACGCAAAAGTTTGTTAACACGATAACTCAAAAAATTGATATTAGAATTGATCAAAAATTTAGACACACATTAGTCTTCATTAGAAATAGAAACCTATAAATGGTCAGCCTAATCGGATAATCAGTTGAATCAAATAAATGGTCTTACGTACGTAAAACTAACTTTTCCGCACATTTCCCGAAATTGTTCGAGTTTACGGGTTTTTCATTGATTGCTCATCATTTGTTTTTGATTTATGTTTATTTCTTAATGAATCATTATGCAGCTTTGAGAATAAATCACAGAAAATTTCAAGGCATTACGATGAGATCGAATTTCAAGTCATTACACATCATGTTATTTAAATTTAAATTTCAATAAAAAATAACAAAGAAAAATCTCAGTTTCTTATTTTTACTACTACGAACGTTCGCTGCTTTTACATAGTTTATAACAATTACGAATGAGTTCACTCTGATCTGATTTTTTAATTCATGCCAACGATAAATATGATTCCACATTTATGATATGTATTACTTTCGCTAAAAAGTTAATGAGTATTCGAATTGATGAAATTAACACAGATTAGAAAACCACAAATACTTCATCCAATTTAATGACAAAATTGAAAATTTTGTAGGGGAGGTCTTAAACCTCATCAGAATGACTTGACTGAAATTTGCGTGACTCATTTGTTTCATAACAAAATAATATTCTGAAAATTTCAATTCGATACAATGTTCAGTTTTGACCTCGAAAAGACCCGGAAAATCGAAAATTTTGCAGGGAAGGTAGTCCTATATCTCATCGGAATGACCTGAAATTTTGCCCGACTGATTTTTTTCATGAAAAGTTAATATCTTGAAAGTTTCAATTCGAAACAATGTGAACTTAAGCTAGTCGCCATACAAATTTTCAGTTTTGACCTCGAAAAGACCCGGAAAATCGAAAATTTTGCTGGGGAGGTAGTCCTAAATCTCATCGGAATGACTATTTCGCATTGTATCATTATGAAACTTTTTTTATGAAAAAAATAAATCATCAAAAATTTCAAGTCATTCCGATGAGATATGGGACTACCTCACCTACAAAATTTTCGATTTCTGGGGTCAGAATTCAAATTTTATCATTAAAATGAATTTAGTATTTGTGATTTTCGAATCTATGTTTTTTTCATCAATTTTATGCTCATTAACTTTTTAACGAAATTTATATTTAACATAAATGTGGAATCATGTTTATCGTTGGTATGAATTAAAAGTTCAGATCAGAGTAAACTAATTCGTAATTGTTCTTACCAATTCAAAACCAACGAACGTTTGTTGAAGTAAAAATTAGAAACTGAGATGTTCATTCGTTTTTTTTTAATTTAAAATAAATTTAAATTACATGATGTGTAATGACTTGAAGTTCGATCTCATCGTAATGGCTTGAAATTTTCTGTGATTAATTCTCAAAGTTACATGTTGTTTCGATAAGAAATAAACATAAATCCAATACAAATGAGTAGCAATCAATGAAAAACCCCTTAAACCCGAACAATTTCGTGAAAAGTTAGTTTTACCTAAGACCATTTTTTTTTGTTCGCGAACGTTCACGAACTGTTCGTGAACAGTCCTAATTTATAGTATTCAAGGTGGATATGAGAATTCGTGAAGAACTCGTGTTCATGTAATCATACATTTTTAAGTACCCTGTGGTGAGACTAATTTTTTAGTTAAAAGATTGAAAATTAATCAGCAAAAATTCAACATGGCTGCTTGGTGATTTCGCTCTTTACTATGTCATTAAGCTACCGAAAGATAGTGCAAAAACTATTCACCAATTTTTTGGGTCATTTAAGAGGTTGCCCAAAATATTGGTTGAACTAAATTAATCTACAAATAAATGGTCTTACATACGTAAAAATAACTTTTCTTCAAGTTCCCGAATATCTACTGGCTTACGGAATTTCCATTGATTAATACTATAAATTTGTAATGGGTTTATGTTTACTTATCATGGTATCATCTTGTTTCTTGATAGAATCCCATTTTTGGGTATGTGTTGGTATTTGGTTCTAACTCACCAAAAGCCGTTTTGATTTTCAGTTTGAAATATATATTTTAATATTGAAAAACAGAGCCCAGCTGTAGAGTAGTGGCTAGCGTGCCGGGTTTGCAAGCATGGGGACGTGGGTTCGAGTCTCAGTAGCGGCCGTTTGATTTTCTATCAATTTCATCATTGCTAACAACAGTGATATATTGATGGGAGACAAACTAACACATAAAGCAGTGATGTTCGACTCACGGAGTGTTTCGGAGGACACTTTAAGCCGTCGGTCCCGCGTGTGTGCACAAAGAGGATTTTGAGTTAGCACAAACACACGTAAATGGACTACCTTAACGCTAAGGTTGTGTTATTGGGTATTTCAATATTCAATACACCACCGCAAAAAAGGCAGTAGCCATTCATGGGCTCGACCATTCGAATGCGGTGCAGTCGTGCCCTGCAAGCCTCTCACCAATGTATTCGAATAATAGTTCTCATGCTGGTGGTATTCATGGAATACGAAAAAAAAGACTGAACACACCTAACGGTACACAATTCGGTCTATAAATACTGAATAATGAATGAATGAATATAAAACACTACAAAAACTCGTGAAAATTTAGATTCTTGTAGTAAATATAATAAAAAACGGCACAGCTTTTTTTTTTTAATCCCTGTAAACGTGAAATTGGCGTTATTTGTTTTTAAAATGAGCCGCATTACATCAAGATTCAAATTTACCTGGCATCTACGGTGAACATAACGCTGTTCCATTCTAAATACATAATCCGATAAAAACAATAACTATTTCCAAATTTCATTTTTTTGCATAAAAATAAGAATTTAAAAAATTCATAGTGACACAATGTGAACTTAATATGTATCGATGAGATCGAGAGGCGAGTATGTTTTATATGAAAAAATATAGCTATGCTTGTTTCTCCATCTCACCGAAAGATATAGTCCCCATAAAAAATGTTCGTATTGACCCTAAGGAACGACAAATTTGTGTGGGCACTATTTTTATGAGGGACTATCTCAAGTACAAAATATTTGTTTAAAGGGGAGGTAGTCGTAAATCTCATCGGAAATACTTGAAATTTTGTACGATTTATTTTTTCTTATTTAAATAAAATTTTGATATTTTCTCAGTCATATTGTCACAATCATGGGGACGTAGGTTCGAATCTCGGTGATGCGAAATGATTTTATTTCAAATTGATTTGATTCGAAACTGTGGCGTGCTTCCAAGGGCACGTAGAGCCGTCGGTCCCGTGCAACAATAAGACTGTTGTTCGTATGAGTGTGACTGCAAAATGTTCACCATTTTTGTTGTTGAAGGGAATGGTTGCAATCGTTTTCTTTATTTTTTTTGTCCAAAACATATAAAAAAGTTGTTTCGAGGGTTTTGAATGTTTCGGACCGATCGCAATACTCTCACGCGGAAAAGTTATAAAAATGATCTACAAGGAATGAGTGCACTCCAAATTTATACATAGAAAATTAGTGTTTAATTTAGAAGAATTGGTAAATTTTGAGTTCACAATATTTTTGGGTTCATCAAAGTTCACTTGTTCATTTGGGTACTTTTCAAACTAACCTCAAAGATAATGGAATAGTTTTGGCATCATCTATCGGTAGATTTGATACTTTTGGACATATTTGAATGTGTGTTCATGATTGCAGCCATCTTGATTATTTGCTAAGTCATTTTCAACTGGCCCTTTCTTCAATTCATACCAATATCTATGCATTTCCAGCAGAATACGTTAGTTTGGAGAAGATAGTTGTTCAACACGGTAATGCATCGTGACATCGCACCTACATGGTTCATCAACATTTTAGTTGATGACGTAGTCCCGATCTCAATCCTTATATGTTGGTTTTGGCCGCATACAAATATTATGGAAAAATGTATGCAAAGAGCTTCGAATAAACAAACATGCATACGAGGGTCAGTCACATCATAACCGACGCATACGTGCTCTTGTCTGGAAAAATACCCTTATTTCCATGCAAAATTCGAAGTGTTTTCTTCTTCTACGTTTATTCCTTTGATTATTTTGATACCGAGCAAAAAATATACCAGCTGGTACCGCATGTATGGTCTACATGCATAATACCAAGCGGACGATGCTTTGTATCTTGTCCTATGTAAAGGGGTAGTGAATGTCGTTGGACCGAGCCATCTCTACCTAAACGATTGTACTAAACGCTTCAACATTTCACACCTTCCCCGCCTTCCCCTTCTTCAAACAGCGAGATTGACAGGCTCCGCATCTTTGCTGTCATTGTTTAATAGGAGAATTCTCTTTTGAAATTTCCAATTGCGAATGTAGGATATATTTTTTGTCATGAAAAAATGGAAAAACAGTAAACTCAACTTATGTGATGTTGAGTCAATAAATTCTACGAAAAACTATGATGCACCGTTTTATTTAAAACACTATTTTATGTCACACTTCTGTGCGTCTGATGTTACATCTGCACTGCTTTTGCATGCATTCAATTTAGTGTAGTAGGCCAAGCCTTTTTGTAATTTGTTCCTTCTGTGATTTTGCTTTCCATTGTTCTTTCTCTTTCTTTCTTATGTTTCAACATTTTGTTTCCTGTATTTAGCTTTTTTCAAGGTTGTTTTTTCAATAGCCATGAAATAAAAATTCTGACGCAATAATTTTCTTCACAATCAATTCTAAATACATAATATGAAAAACAGATCTGATTTCAAAATACATACATGTTAAACAAAAGAATATCTCGAAAAGTCTTTTTTCAGTGTAATTAAACGAACGATGAACATGGTAAATATGAACGCGATATGCAGAGAAAGCATAAATAAACATAAAAATGTGTACATATTTCGTGAAAATACTTGATATGGCGGTACAGTGAAATTACTACTGGAAATTATCGAAGGTAAATTAACAAAGTGTGATGATTATTAATTGATCTGAATGCGAATGCAGTAAAAATCCACACTTCTCAATGTTCTTTGAAGTAAATACATTGATAAATTAAGAATGGTGAGTATTGTAAGGCGGAGAAGTTGATTGTAATTTGGATTTTGTTTGAATGTTTAACATTTTAGTTACCTGAGGCTGGTGTTCGTGGGCAGGATGGCCCGTGCTGTCTAACAGTGAAGGGGAAGTTGGACCATCTAGCAACAAACAACATTAAGACTTGACATTTACCACAGCAGAGCAAACTGAGCGATTTGATGACATGAGCGCGACTTAAGTCTCTGATTCGAATACTTATGAACGTCAGACAAGTGGACTTGGCTTTGGATTTGAAATTATTAGCCACGTTGTTTGTAAAGTTTTTTATGTTGCAACAACAAATAACATAATTTTGCCAAAGCGCTAAGAGATTCAAAAATGATTTACAATGAACAATTTGCAATAATTTCTTTTCGAAATGTGCATTTGAATGCATGAGACCATGTTGCTCTCGCGCACACGTGATCATTCGCCAAACATTGTGTGTTCTTTTAATTTATTTTGTTATCACTGACAAAACAAAACTTTTGGTAAATTTGGTTGCTCCACAACTAATAAATGATACTGCTGATACAATGAATTGACTTTCAATTAACATGCATTTTTCTTCAAAATTTAAACTTTAGTCCCGTAATAACTCTTTGAGCGATTTTATGTTGATGATTTCGTTAAATTTTTACAAGTTCATAGTGTCAAGTTCTGGACCACCAAAACCTTATGCTAGTCTCCTAAGTATTTAATTCGAGTGTTTCGTGTTTGTAAAATGTATGTGTGCGTGAGAGTGTGTGTCATAAAAGTTGAGAAAAGGAATATTTATACCCAAAAAGTATTCAACACTAACGGATAGAATTGGAATATATTCAATGCCTGAAATTTGGTATATAAAGACGATAATACCAGGTACTTGCATATGAAACCGCGGTTGACATCTAACGGTCAATAGCTGGTACTGTGTGATCTGTCAAACCATGTTGTTCATGCTTATTAGTAAATATGACATCTGTCAACAATACTCCATATACAATATTTCAAGTTTCATACAACAATGTGTTTTTTTCGCTCTTGAAAAATGTCGGATTTTGTGCCTGATAATAGTGAAATGCGGACAGCACTGCTTTTCTGCTTTCGTTTAAAGAAAACTGCTGCCGAATCTCATCGAATGCTTCTAGAAGCTTACGACGAGCATGCTTTAAGTGAAACACAGTGTAGAGAGTGGTTCAGACGATTCAAAAATGGCAATTTTGACCTGAGAGATGAAGAACGTGGTAGACCGCCGAGGAAGTTTGAAGACACTGCATTGCAGGCATTGCTGGATGAGGACGATGCTCAGACGCAACCACATCTCGCAGAGCAATTAAATGTGGAGCAGCAACTATTTCCAGACGTTTGAAAGCAATGGGAAAGATCCAGAAGGTCGGAAAATGGGTGCCACATGAACTGGATGAAAGGCAGCAGGAAAACCGGAGAACCACTTGTGAATTGCTGCTCGCAAGTGCTCGCAATGTACAAAAGGAAGTCGTTTCTGCATCGGATTGTGACTGGCGATGAAAAATGGATATATTTCGAGAATCCTATCAAGAGATCATGGGTAACACCAGGCGAACCAGCGACATCGACCGCAATGCCAAATCCGGCCAAATCCGGCCAAATCGGTTCGGACGGAAGACAATGATGTGTGTTTGGTGGGATCAGAAGGGTGTCATCTATTATGAGCTGTTAAAACCTGGTGAAACGGTTAATACTGATCGTTACCGACAGCAAAAGATCGATTTGAACCGCGCATTGCTTCAAAAACGGCCGGAATATCAAAACAGGCAAGACAAAGTGATTCTCTTGCTCGACAATGCTCCATCACACACTGCAAGACTGGTCAAGGAAACAATTGAGGCGCTTAGTTGGGAATTGCTACCACATGCGGCTTACTCACCAGACTTGGCACCGTCAGATTACTACTTGTCCGCTTCGATGGGTCACGTACTGTCGGAGCAGCACCTCACTTCTTACGAAAATGTGAGAAAATGGCTCGATGACTGGTTTGCGTCAAAAGACGAACAGTTTTATTGGCGCGGTATTCATAAATTGTCCGAAAGATGGCAAAAATGTGCGGATTCGAATGGACAATACTCTGAATAAAATATGTTTTGCCATCATACTAAAATAAACGTGTTTTTTTTGGCAAAAATACAGCGGTTTCATATGCAAGTACCTGGTACATCAAAAAGAATAAAATTAAAAATATAAAGTCTGAAAAATAGTAGTTTTTCAAATTGCAATAAGACTTAGAACATTCATGTATTACTGTGAAAAATTAGGTGCATACTCAACATTTAAAGCTTCCGATAGCATAGTGCTACGAATTTCAGAGTTTTTAAACAATTAATATTCGAATGCGTGACAATTATAATGAGACGTAAATTTCCGATAAATTACTAAACACATGGATGAAAATGATAATGAGATCTTTCCTCACAACACATATAAGTGGAACATCAAAAAGAATGAAACCTAATTCTCAGCAGAATTTTAGGCTTAATCTTTGCAACGGCACCTGGCGTATAGGTGGCATATTGACCATGGTGAAAAAAAATTCTTGCAGAATCTGTCACATTTCAACAATCCAATAATTTTTTTTAATTTAAAACATTTTTTAACTGATAAATGAAGATATTGTGAGTTTGCTAAAATCAAATACACAACTGTCAATGTCTCAATTTGTCTTAAAATGTTCTTCATGAATTTTGGATACTTATTACCATTGACATTTCCTAATCGGCTGAACACATTTCGCGGAGATATTGCATTTGGAACTGAAAGACTGGAAAAGGTTTCGAAACATACAAGGCCAAATCACAAACACATTATATCAACTAATGTAGGTCGGTAACGTGGATTAAAAATTTAGTGCTTCCATATCTGATACGATAAGGGATATTTTTCAATATCTCAACATGCGATTTAAAGACAATACTTTCCAGTACTTTTTGACGTTTCTATCAGTGTACCAATTCACTCGGTCAGTCGCTATGCCTTGTTCCAGATATTATAAATATTCAATATATAAAGTTTTTTATATGAGTTAAATCAGATAATTGAAAATTAATATTGCTTTTTATCATAACAAAAGTGAAAGATTCCCGTAGAAAAAATTACATTGTCGATGTAGAGAATTAGAAAATTTTTAAAAAAAATTTGCATTTTGATGCATTCAAAAAAGATGATTTTGTGGTGATTTCACCTGAGATTTTATTTTCACTTTTAGAATATTATTTTCAGAGGGGCACAATGACCATACAAACGCGGTAAGGCACGTAGTAGACTACGTCATATATTTTGCATAGCGTATTTAGGGCGCGTAGTCTCGTCGTTGCGCTCCCTTTGTTATTTTATTGATTCACTCCGAAATATTTTTTTTCTATGTTTCACTTAAAAAAATGCGAGAGATGTTCAATTCATTATCATTATCATCCATTTATATATTGAAGTGTTACATACATGTATGATAAATTCAAGAGTTTCAAAACGAACTAATTTCGTTTAACAATTAAATATTTTGATAGGACATGATCGAAAAATAGGCATAACAGCTATTTTAAATGTTGTAATCGAATTTAAGTTTAGAAAGTTTGTCGCTTTGAAATTTAAAGAGGGGTCGCAACGAAACTGTACACTCAAAGGAATTTGGTAAATAATGGAGCTCAAACTTAACTGCTGTACTTAAATATGTACTGAAAAATCGACCGCTATGTTTATATAAAGGGTGTTTCAATAAGAGTATCGGGATGTTGAATTGAAATCAATACCAATCTCTTTTTTTTCTATGATTCAGAAAAAGTGTGTTAATTGAACGCTGTCGGGAAAAACAAAGAATTAATGGAATGCAATTTTCTTGAACACCTCAACATACACAAGACACATACTAACAAACTATCGGAAAGAGATTTAAATTTATGTGTAATATAGAAATATACATACAACATACAAATGAATCAGTTAAGCGGAAAGATATCCTCCGAAAAGCTAAGCACAGAAACGAAACTATTCACACGTTTGTACCATAGAGATTCAAAACAATTTTTCGTAACAAAGTGAATCAAGAATACTCGATTCTTGATGCACTTTGTAGCTAAAATTTGTTTTGAATGATTTTATTTCTCATTTCTCTAATAAAATCATTCAAAACAAATTTTAGTTACAAAGTGCATCAAGAATCGAGTATTTTTGATTCATTTTGTTACGAAAATTTGTTTTGAATTTCTTTGGTACAAACGTGTGGATAGTTTCGTTTCTGTACTTAGCTTTTCGGAGGATATCTTTCCGCATAACTGATTCAAATATGCGCATATTTCATGCGCACACCGCAAAGAACTGAGGAAATAGATACTAATTACAAAATCACAATTACGAGAAATGAACAACAGTAATACGTGTTCACAGCCAGCTGAGAACATGCTGGTCTGAGACCCAACGGCAAAAATGCCGCCCATGGTACAACTTTTACGACTTACGAGCCCTAATAAATACTAGAATTGAGTCCGGAAAACCACAAGAGACCGGGAAAATACAATGATGAATTTTTTCAATTAAATTACGTAACATTATTTAATAAAATGTGAGTGAAAATAATACACTAAAACTATGTATGTTTTATATATATATATATAATAAGTATCTCTTTTCAATAGTGTGTATGCTAATGCTCGGTGGATGATTTGCTCTTTAAATGAATGGCTGGGAATGAAAACGGATAATTTCATTTCAAATATGGAACATTAACATTTGTGTGCATTGGAATAATAGTGGGAATAAAGATTTGTATCAGTGGAAGTGAATCATCAAAAGCGTTTTCCGATATCGCACCAATTCTTTAAAAAAGTTACATCAACTACTGGGTATTAGCGGCAATATAAATTTATGATGCGTTAAAAAACACAAGGTGCTTTGAAAAATCTATTGCCCCCTTTGAACAAGCAATAATTATCATTCAGTACAAGCTATTGAATGGTTTTCTGACCATTACTAGACCTCTCAGTCACCAATCCTTACATAAACGCCATAAAAACTATACCATACTACTGAGCTGGTATAGTTACTTATATTTAATGGCACTAAAAACGTAGATACCGGTGGTGATATGTATGAAGAGCTTAATAATAATTGAATCGGTTTGAATGAAAGCGGGACCTCATATTTAGCCTCTTGCTCTTTCTTATGAAATTTTCTGTTAGCGAGAGCAAGAGGTGAGATGTGAAGTCTCATTTTCATTCTAACCGATTCAATTGTATGAATGCATGATTCAGGCAGACGACATATTGACATTTTGGGCAAGTATGGAAGCGCATAAAGAAGAACTCTATATTTCATGTTGCTGAAAAAAATTACATTCAATGAGCTCAAAAACGAAACTGCCGCTTCAACCGCAACTAGACCATTCATAAATAATTCAATGGTATTGTTGTTAGCATACTGTGCCGATTAGGTATTGTCATTGGTTAAAGGTACGCGATATTGATTTCTTCGTAGTGCGAAGTGTTTTATTTTTATGTTTCGGGCAGCTTTGTTTTCGAAACTGCGGTATGTTTCGGAGAGCACGGTAATCAGTCGGCCCCATACTCGCTCATGAGTATGGTGAGTAGTATTCAAATGTAAGCCTCTCTCCAATAAAAACACTCTTTTCAAACTGCATTGGGCTCATCGCCAGCATGCATCTAGTTTCATAAAAATAGTTGCGCTTATTAGTATGAATGTGCAAGTTTAGAACACCCGTAACTAATAAATAGAAAATAATTATCTTAATGTATCAACTACGGCACATTTCATCTTGGCATCACCACCATAGTTCTGAGGCGTCCCGCAAAAAGATTCCCAAAACTGAAAAATATATGTTTTCGGGATTCGATTTTTTTTTCACACACACATAAATCTATAAGTAAATATTGGATTTATTATTCCATTTATGTTTAATTTATCGGAACACTCCGAAATGGAATACAAATGTATTGGTTTATTCCAGTTTTGTTCAAATGTCAAACTTTGTCAACCAATACATCGAAACTTTTGCACAGCAACTTAGTTTGACGCTCATATCGAACTGGAGCAAAACAATATTTGTTTATTTCATTTCGGAGTGTTCCGATAACTTATACATAGATGGAATAATACATGCAATATTTACTCACAGATTTGTGTGTGTGCATTTTAGGAATGTTTCCATTCGTGATCATGTTCAGTTGGATTTAAATCTGCCAAATAAGGAACTAAAGTAAGATGATGGAGATAGAGTGTGAGAAATCGAAAATCCCCTTTTTTTGGATATTGTATTTCAATTGGAATGTTTGATTGAACGATCTGGGAAGCCATTGGTTGCTATTAAAGACTTATAAATAAATAAATTAAATGATTATCACTGGAAAAGTATGCTTTGATTTTGCAATAGAGTTCATATTTTACAATCGAATCGATGATGAATGCTTTTTCTGCCTACATTTTGGAAACAAAATGTAATATTTACAACTAATAATATGTCATGGCGCTGTTAAAAGTGCTTTATATTTTTGGGTATTCTGATTCAAATCTTCAAATAAGTACCCTATTTGATAAATTTCAAAATTGGGAGCAAAAAATTCTGTATCAATTGAAAGTATACACACAACATAGCGATTCCAATCGCAGACCTCCCGAAGCAAAAAACACTCTAATACTAACTTGATTGTTACCTAGTTCATTTCCGTGGCATGTGTCAAATGAAACAATTAAAGAAAGTGTGTTTATTTGTTAGGGTTTTTGTTTCTGTTTCAGATTGATTTTGAGAGATCGAGATTTGTTATATTATTTATTGTTGCGTTCGTTAGTCTATTGTGTTCGAATCAATTGTTTCTGTGATGTCACAATTTAATCGATAGAATTACACACATCAACAAAATGGATGGATCTTGTTTTGATTTCCGTTTGTTTAATGAGTCACCGATCAAATGTTGCAGCGAATTTCATCAGTTGAAGATGTTGGATAAATTGCCGAATTCAAGCTGAAATTCAAAAAGAGTGTGAAGTTTGAACAAGTAAGACACATTTTATTCGATTTGTGTTCGCAAGTACATTCCTTCAATGTTATAAATATAATTTCTGTTCCTAAAAGGTGAACTCGAAAGTGAGCCATGCATCAGATAAAGAAGAAAACTGTGGTGCCTACAATGATAACGATGATGATGATGACAATAATGGAATTGTTAAAATCACATGTGCACTTGTTTCGATTGTTAGACCCATATTTCAAAGATTAGCCATTGATGATGTCACCGCCAAAAGTCTACAAAAACAAAGATATATTCATTGTCATCGCTTCTATTCTTTGACAAAGTTGAACGCGCCTTTGAAGAAAATAGCAGGATATTCTTCAAGGAGGATGGCCAGAAAGTCATTCGGGATTGTGTTTTACTGTTTGATTGTCGAACTAAATTGGATGTGTGAGAATGAAAGTGAGACTTCACATCTCACCTCTTGCTCTCGCTAACAGAAAATTTCATAAGAAAGAGCAAGAGGCTAAATATGAAGTCTCGTTTTCATTTTCAGTTAATCAATTGCAAACTGAGGTGAACGCACTATTTAATTGACAACTACACGCGGTATGAGGTACTTTTTGAACCGAGGATCACCGCGAGAATTTCAAACGGGAACCAAATTACATTCAACCAGTCTATGACTGATATGATGGCGTGGCGGTGTTGGCATTTTTTGACGTGGAAAAGTCGGAGTTCAAGTCTATCGATGGGCACCAGATCATCTACAAAATTATTCCTACTGAGATCTTGAATAAAGTCGGCGTGGACCCAGGACTGAACAAGTGGCAAGTGGCTGTTCGCCGGAACATCGCCACCGGTACAGATGTAGTTAATTCATCAAATTAATTTTACAGAATAATAGAATCCATTCATACGATACAAATTCAAGCTTCTCATCGGAATCTTGATCGATTTTTTTGCAAAATCCATTTTTCCACGAATATTCTGTTCTATTTTCTTTGTTTCAACAACTTGAAAAAGCATAACAATTGTGTTGTTATACCAACCAGCAATATAACAACTCGCAAACCTGTGTGAAATATATTCAACTTTTTGACCGTAGAACCCAGAGCCATCGCAATCGGTTATCGTGACGCAGAAAAGGAAACTGATGAGGATTTTGAGAGAATATCGGGAAGGTATCGCGGAATTAGAACTAGAACTTGCTGGAAATCAAAATGATCACGAAATTGAGGCGTCTTTTTTGTACGACCTGTATAAATGAGATAAATTTACCGTTTGATGTACACTTCGGATACGAAGCGATCGATATTCAGAGTTAACAAAAACGTTTCGCTTCGTGAATGCAATAAAAGTACAGTTTATTCAAAACATGCTATGAGAATGGATTGGATTACTGTAAGGTTTGTATTTGAGTATTTTTTGCTTCGGGAAGTCTGAAGACCATACGCTACGTTGTGTGAATGCCTATTGATCCCAATTGGGAACGCCTATTGGATGGCATGACACATGGCAATATTTTTAACAAATTCCAACCACTGTTAATTTTTTTCGCTAAAATCTAACTTTTGCATAAGCATTCAATGACGTGGGGCTTTATATTTGACAGTGTTCCGGCTTAGATGTTTCGAATGTTTTATGCAATTTCAAGAATTTTTATCAGTGAGTTTAGTATTTTTCCAATGGAAAAGGCCGTCCAAGCACCACCAGCGAAAATCAGTTGATGTGTTCTCTCTACACCAGCGATAATGGTTTCATGTGTATCCAAGTCTGAAGAAGAAGACTTCTGAGTCATCTGTAAAGTTCCTATGCTGAAGAAATTGAACCGAAACAACTGAATTCATTGCAATGCACGAACTAATCGCGTTGGATATATACACATTTTTTTCATATGATTTTTTTTCTCCATTTTTACGAAAAATATTGTATAAAGAATTTGAAAATGCAAAAACACGTTTTTAGGACTAGCAAGCAAAAACTGTATTTTATGCTGACTAGAAGAAATCCTATTTATATAATCAGATGTGCAAAATAGCGTATTTTAAAGTATATTTGCCCGAAAAACAAAACCCGTTGCACAACTCCCCACTCTCCCCTACTAAACACATTTTTCTTCTTTCTCACAATACCATAGTGTAATTTTTTTTTTTTTTTTTTGTTCAACTAGAAGCAGACTAGGAACAGACAAACAAATATGCGTGCACAGAATACATACAAGAGCTGGTGGGGCACACATTAGGTCTTTCTGTCAAAATGTGCACGCACACACAGTGTGTTAATTCCAAGTTTGACTAGAAGCAATCTAGTCGAGGGCAATCGATATTATAGTTAGTCGAATGGTTGATTTTCCATCTCAATTACGAGGAAATGTTTCAATACATAATCCAAAATCTGTGATGTGATCATTTTTAACGGCAAAACAATCAAAAACATTAGGAAACATATGTAGTAGATTAGAGTGTATTTTATTATATGAATCAAAGGTGTGTTTTGTCGGCTTCTGTTCAATCAACTGTTTGGTTGGATTTTGTGTTAACATAAACGACTATCATCGTTGTGGAATAGGGTGAGTTGACATACCTCGCACTGAACTACTGCCTACAGCATTTCCAAGACCCGTGCGTTGATTTGTTTGATTTAATCCGGAGCTCATCCCACCTGAACTAATACCTGCATAATTTGATTGTTTCAGTAAACATTCCTCAACTTTTTTTCGATTTTGTGATCATCTCACACACACTCAACCGCAATTTTCAATCAGTTTGCAAGGGGAAAGTGTTTCGGACGCCAGAGCAAAATAAACTTACCTATTGAGCCCATTTCGCGTGGGGGTGGGGGTGGTCCCCGGGCACCGGGACCAGATGGTTGGCTATTCCTTTGAGTTGCTGTCAATGATACATTTGCCGAGCCCGGATTTCTTTGTGCATTTAGCCCGCTAGTACTAGCATTTCCAGTCTGATTGCTATATTGTTCCGGTGCTTCTGTTAAGAAATTGGATGGCACCAAGCCACGTGATCCATCCAATTCACCCATGTAAAATCCATCTTCATCCATCTCTCCGTACACAAGAATTACTTCGCCTGTTTTAAAACATAATTCCACTTGCTGGAGAGTTTGAGTGTGTACATCGTTCAATGTGTATGTAGACGCCAAAATTTTGAAATTGACGAGTTCAATTAGAAAGAGAACAAGATAGTATCATATTTGATTTTTTTGCGAAAATTCAAAGGGATAATGTGTGTTAGATTTGTTAGGGTATTCGCCTATTTTTCAGTTTTTCTGTGAATTGTTATGTTAGGGAGTGTAACAGTGTATTTGTATCGACGAATCGTGATTGTCGAGAGTAACGATATTTTTTTTTGAAATAAGATTTTAAGTAAAACAAATGCACATACTTCCGCGTCAACATTCGGACTAAGCTCTTGTGGATCATAGTCATACAGTGCGATCATTCGTTTCACGGGCATATTACAATATATGTCTCCCCATCGTTCGCGGCTCACGTTGCGCACGCTTTGCTGAAGGCCCCCAACTGCATTGTTTGTTGTTGTTGTTGTTGTTGTTGTAGTTGTTGTTGTTGTATTTCTGCTTCCACCCACTGTACCACTAATACTTGCACCTTGTAATCCAATTGATTGATTCTCGTCGATCTCCGTGACCATATTATGCGGAACAAAACCACGACGACCTCGTAATTCACCCCAATAAAAACCATCTTGATCTTTATCACCTATCACCTTTAAATTTTCAGTCAAATTTTAATGTTTTTGATTTTCAATCAAGCAATAAAGAATGTTTGTCAAAATCTGCTTATTTGTGGAAAAACTTCAACAGATATAAAACATTTTCGGACAGGTGCAAAAAACGTAACAAAAAGGAAACATATACAAATTTACAATCATAGCGAATGGTGCAAATAGATCGACTCAGGGTTGGTTGAAACATTATAATCACATTTGGGCGAGCCGATCAAGTCAAGCTATGCACAACATTTGAATCAACATTTATCAACTATTCCATGGACTTAATTTAAATGAATATTTTTCGAAAGAGATATTATGCGGTAATAATCCATTATTTCTGAGTGAAAGGTTCACCGTGCATCATCACTTTTCATAAGATATTCCGCATATTATAGAATTTGTAAATCATTCATGAAATATTTTCAATAAGACAGGATATAGACATTTGAAGAAGTATTGGGAAATTTAAACAAAAATGAATAACAATTTTAGAATATCACAACAAACATCAAGACAAATGACAGTATGACAATTTATTGTTGAAAACTTACAGCTCTCATGACCTAAAGAAAAGTTTTCCTCCTGGAGAATTTACACGGTAAATCCATCACTGAGTTATAAAGGCGATCTATCTATGTTATTTTGCAAATAATCGCCTTATCATCTCAGTCATAGAAATGTATTTTTGCACAATTGCTGTTATTGACGATTGAATCAATTCAAAGCTAACATTCCTTCATATTGTTTTTCAACGTTTTTAATTTTAAGTGAGCTTCCCATACATATTAGGATCTAGGACATTACATGAGCAGTTTCCAAATATGGCATGAGAGAAGTCCAAATAAGGCCAGTCTACCATTATAGTCATGTTTACGAGTCATTTATACATCCGTGGAGTCATATGATTAAAAGTGATCTTTTAAATAAGTGTTAAAGAATGCATTTGAGAAAATAATAAAAGATTTGCAATAAATAAATATGGTAAGATCATTATCAATTCTATAGAAAAGCAAATAGCGAATTTTATGAAGCTATGAAATGTATCCTGAAGTAATTAAAATGAGAGAATTCGGATTTTGTTGTAGTCATATGCTTCGTCAGTGAAAACCGTTTCCTTAAATAAAGCCGTCATTCGCGGCCAACTGAAATTAAAAATGTTTATTCAAATCAAATGCGAATTTTCTGAAGGATCTCGAAGGGAAAGAGAAAAGAAAATTTAGTTCACGAAAAAACGAACGAAAGAAAGAAGAAGATTTTTTTTCTTCGACCGAACGAATGAACGAACGTACCAAATTCAATTGAAAATGTCTAGGATAAACGATTGTTGACACCACAAACGCAAATCCAGGATATTTTGATGTTGCAATAATAGTTCGAAAATCACTATTAAATAAATAAATTGCTTTTTTTTTTGCGTTGCAACCCTTTCAACGATTTATTTTCTTTACATTTTTTAATGTTTCTCTTATTCCTCTGATGTCCAATACAGCCGTTTGGTGGGCTCAAATTTTCTGAAAAATTTCCCCTTTACATAAATTAGATGCTCTGAACTCCAGCTTTTACTTGACGTGAAGATGGAAATTCTCGTAAAATCCATTCTCTAAAATCGTTTTCATATTCCCCCAATATTCCAGCATTTGAAGTTGTGGAAAGATTTATGCAAGTCTGTGATTTAATCTCAACCGTTCTAAGTTAGAAGTCAAAAAACATTTTCTCACAAAAGAAATCTGTTTTCTTGGAGAACCAAAAATATCACATTGTGATTTTTTTTCTTCAAAAATTTAAAAAATACTTGAAGTGCAACACTAGCCATGGTAAATTCCATGGAATACCCAAAATGTTGATTGACACTGAGTAAGTGAAAATACAATTTCTGGTAAAATTAAATTTGATTTAAGCTAATTTTTTCTGGCGTGTTCGATATGCTTTTCTCAAATCCTATTCGAATGTAGTGCGAAATGATTGTTTGTTTCATGATCCGTCAAAATATTTGCAACCAACTCATGCTACTGCACAAACACCAATAATAACTTTTTGATCATTTTTACAGAGAACGTTTCAAATGTCTCCGTTCAATGATTATCAACAATTTGCTGTAAATCTGATCAAAAAATTATTAGTTTATTTACCCATACCAAAGTCTGCAATTTATTTTCAGTTATTCATGCGAATCCTAATAATAATTCAAATAAAATGTTACGACACAAATGTATGTACATTTTTTAAAGTGGTCAATTATGGCACAAGCTTTTCTCGTATATTTTTCCAATAATTCAATAGCAATGAGATGCAGACATCATATGACGTGGCTACAGTTTTTTTTATGTAGTTTTCAATAAATGCCAAAAGTTCAAACACAGGAATTTGACACAATCTATACTTAGACACATACTCTAATTTAGAGAGATAGAGACAGACAGAGAGTGAGAGAGAGATAGAGACAACAAATGATGAAGACAGGTCCGGAAGAATTATCAAGAGCACACTGGTCTGTTACGACAAAATAAGATAGAGATATTGTTCGTTACTACCTTAATTGTATCTCCTTCTTGAAATGGTAGTTCTTCTTCGCAACCATCCGGATTTGGACTCATTGTACTTGGATCGTAATCAAACATTGCCATGAAATATCGAGTTTTCTTAGACTGTAATTGGATGGAAAGAATTTTTTTTCAGTTCATAAACGTTGGTGACATAGCAAAGACTGAATGTGTGTTAGGCTGCCCAAACGGTTGACATCTTGGCATCTGTTTAATTTCGTAATCACCTGTTGCTGCTGTTGTTGGCTTTGTTGCGATTGATTAGATGAAATTTGTTGAGGTTGATTTTGATGCATTTGAAATTGGGGATTAGCGCTATTCATCCCGCGCTGCGGTTGTATATGTGTTTGCACTTGTGGTTGCATTTGAGACTGAATTTGTTGGTGTGAATTTTGAATTTGATTGTTTCGATGAGTGTTGCGCTGTTGCTGTAACATAAGATATCCTATCAGTTTTGTCTAGTTCCAACATTTTCGTGAAATAAATGTGTCACTTGACATTCAATACATGTTTGCGTCCATATCATTATGGTAATAGAATTCTATGAATCCTGACCACTTCAATAAAAAACATGGATCTAAATTATTTAAATCATATTTTTTTTGAATGATACTATGGATTTTTTCGTCGGGTATATATTGATTGTTTGGAGAAATGTGCATAAAAACGAATAGTTCAAACAGTTTGTACCATTCGTAATATGTGTTCTTACAAATGATTCTAAAATGGATTATTATATTGAACACGAGTTCCTCAGTAGGAAATCAAAATCAATTGCGTCATTATGTCGCACACGTAATAAATTGTGAATCTTCGCATCTGGAACAATACAGCATAAATTTTGTTGTACTCTCTGGCATTCAAACTGGATGCAGATTCACGTTGCGTTTAATTCCATTTATAAAGTTCAATGAGTTCCAGGAATGTTCTGGATCTTACAGATGTGAGAAAACTTTATAGCGTGCAGAAATGATCAAAATATGTGGTGGAAAGTTAATGGCTCATAATAAAATATCAGTCACATAAGAACGATTAATTTTTTTGGCCGTCGAGCAAATGTTCTGGAAGTATTTCAGTTGTAATTGAAATAGCAGCGGAAAGAATATATAATACTTAAGTACACACACATAAATTGGCGTGAAAAGAACTGTTCTTTCCCCTACACTAAACACTAAGTGTAAATAATCCACGTAAGCTACCATTTATAAACTGCTGAGAAGAAATGTTTTCATAGTTTTGGACAATTTAAGGTGATGACTTGAATCGACCTTCGTGCGCCCCTAAGGCCGAAACTGCAGCCACAAGCTACTCATCTTTCGAGAGGCGCATAAATGGATAGGCAATCAAAACAAATATACAAGTTTACCTAAATTCGCATATAGCTGTGTTAAAGAATTAGAGCTGTTCAATGCAAAATCAGAATCGAGATAAAATGAACTGAGAGAGAGAAAGAACCTGCTCTAGCTTTGTTCATTGGAATTATTTGTTTACTCATTTGAATATTTAATAATAATTTTTGAATAAGAAATTAATTCCTTCATTAAATACAAGATAAATTCTTTTTTATTCACCCTACAATGCTCAAAGTTGATGTAGTATTGCAATTTATTTTCAAAATGTTCTTTTTGCCTTCGAGAGTGATCGGATTACTGATTTATTCAAACTAAAATTTGATTTCATCAAACACCTCTGATAATTTAAATACCCGAAATGATCTAATGCAGCTTTATTTTATACGATCCTTAAACTAAGTACTATTTCAGATGGTCTTGAGATGACATGTTCTTTTTGACTATATGCCATCTCAAGATTTAACTACAAATCTTAAATGATCATTGGTATAAAATAAGTGTAAGTCGACGAAATCTTTTTAAAAATTCAATTGGAGTAAATCGGCGTAGCTTTGAAAAAGAAGCCAAAAAAAAATTGCAAAGTAAAATATGCTGGTCTTTTTATTCGCGCTGCAAAACATGTTATTTTAAAAAATTACTCAAAGTTAATCACACCGATTTGTAATTACGGCTGCAAAGAATTGATTGAGATCGCATAATATATGGTTGAGGTAATTATAAAGCAACGTATTAACATTTTCAATAGTTGAAAGACATTTAAAAAAAAATTCAATGAAAAAGCATATTTACCATGTTATTATTTTGGTGAATTGAGCCTGAAAAAGATAACAACATTTCATTTTAGAATTAAAAGATTCCAATAAATCATATTGACATTCCAAAGCTATTGTCATTATCAAAGAAATGAAAAGCATTTAACACCGGCGGATGAATTGGAAAAGTCTACAGCTCTTTTGTTTGGTCAAAAGCGGTTTTGCATCACACATGTGTATAAAAATGAACTAAATAGCCGCAGTTTATTTAATGTTTGAGCTTTATAGCTTAGTTTATGTTGCTGCGTTCATATCATTCGCAAATGTTTCATGAAAAATCGATATTGATTTATTTGCGTTTTACCTGGGTAAATTTCCTTATCACTAAGGTTCTCATCATGATGATCTAGAATTTGTTGTGGTTGAATTGGACCCGTTGCTTGATGCGGCTGATTGGTATATTGCTGGCTCATTATCGGGCCACCACGCTGTTGATGCTGTTGATGTTGCTGTTGATGTGGATGCTGTTGTTGATGATGATGATGATGTTGTTGTTGCTGTTGTTGTTGTTGTTGCTGTTGCTGTTGTTGCTGCTGCTGATTTCGCATGTGAGGTGGAATAGCTGATTGTGCCATGCTATTTTGTTGCTGTTGTTGATGGTGACGATTTCTTGCTGCATTTCGAACTCCATCTTCGAACAGGTAAATGTACCATAAGTAAATTTAAGTGGAACACAAAAACTGTGGCTTAAATGGAAAGTAGCTTGTACTATTATTTTCTTACTTGGTATCATAGTGGGATTACTATCTGCTGATGTGGACTCACGCGATTTTGTTCTAACCGTTATTGTGCGTGGATTTAATCCAACCAATTTGCCGATATCAATCAACGCATGGTCTCCTGTAGGGGAATCTACATCGGTAACCTAAATGCACACAGAATGTTGAATTTGCGTTTTTTGAGCACAGGATAACACAACTGTTTTTCTCATATTTTCGCGACTTTCTAATCTTATAATGATGTACCAGTGATCGAATAAATAGATAATAATCTTAATCTTATACAACAATTGCTTTATTAAAGCGAACGTAATCGACCAACTTGTTGTCATCTTCAGGCTTTGAACTATTGGTAAACTCAAACATCAATTGGTTATGTCGACGATAAGTTTATTATTTTTCATGCATTTTGCTCGATTTTCTGAATGATGTAATGCCTAGAATAATCGAAGTAAATGAAAGTCAATCGTTTTTTGATGTAATGGTAACAAGCAGTGATGAGCAAATTAGCCGGCTAGTTTTCCACACAAGTATACACTGGCTAAAGAATTTGTAAACCAGATCTAATACATAAACATCAGCCAAAAACTTGCGGTGAGCGCACTCTTCTCAACTGACGAACGTTATCATTTCAAACAGATATTCACATAAACTATCGAGCGTAGTCACACAGATATCTGTCTTATGATTGGCTTACATCAACTGTTGGGGTAAGCCAAGGCTAAGGCAACGCTGGCAATCAGAACAAACCAAGTTCGTCAAATCTATACTGCTATCGACCAGTCAGCGTTCCATGATGGATAAGAAAAAACATTAATCAAATTGCGTTGGCAAATCAATTGGAAGAAGACGAAGAAATCTTTTATGACGGGTTTACATTTATAATTATTATGATTATTGAAATTGTTAAAGACAAGATCAAAACTCATGAGAAAGCCGTAATTTACGCAGTCTTATGTCAGGAGTGTGATCAGGCATACAATGGATAGGATTGGTCAGAAGAGCATGCACATTGCAAATGTCGATGCTTTGACTATTACAATTCTTTTCACATAAAGAGCAGAGGCAAGTCAACTCAACAATCATGAATTCGCAGGCTTTTTTTGTTGAAAGTGGTAAACGATCCCAGTTTGCTAGACGATAACGTGTAAAAGTACATAAATGTCGTATATAAATTATAATATTATAACATGAATCGTAACAAAATATTCAAAGGAATATTAAACTAATTGCTGCATGATTTTTTTGGATAATATTTTCAGGACCAAATGGTAAAGTTTTTACTTTCTTTGTTCATTTATGTATAACTCAAATTAAAATGATCATATTATTTAGCTTCTCTTTGATTGTTTATAACTCTTTAAAATTTGCTTTAACTAAATATGAAAAAACCAATTGATGTTCGAGATTAACAGTTTTGACTTTTCCGCACACACCACTGTGTGTAGTATTGCGATCGGTCCAAAAAATTCAAAACGCTAGGAATAAGTTTTTTATGCGTGTTAAACCTAAAAAAACGATTGCAACCGTTCCCAGAGTAATTTTTTGTCCGTGTGTGGTATCTTGTACGTTGTCCGTTGTACGTTGTCCGTTGTACGTTGTCCGTTGTACGTTGTCCGTTGTACGTTGTCCGTTGTACGTTGTACGTAAACATTTATTAGCCCGATAACTCAAAAAATTGAGATTAGAATTGATCGAACAGATAGTTCTTCAGTGCGAATAGGAACGTTATAATTTTCAGCTCATTCGGATAATGTCTTGGGGTAGCTCTAGTGGAGTCTAATCAAAGAATGGGTTGTTTTTCAATATAATTAAGAAACATATGTATGAGGAGTGGGGACAATGTCAATTTCACGACGTATGATTAAACAAATTCTGTAATCTCATCTTTTCATGAAAACGAAAACATGGCACAACTGATTCGTAGTAATAATCAATCCTAAATCAAATCGTAATGACTCGAAATTTTGTGTGACTTATTTTTTTTGTGAAAAAATGAGATTCTCAGAGTAACATGATGATACGTTAGGAAATAAACATAACCTGTGAACCCGTAGACTTTAATATGTTTTACGTATGTTGGACCATTTATTTGAAATTGATTTCAACAAGTTTGTCGAAAACGTTCGCATATCAAGCAATTATATCAAAATAAGAAGTATTAAAAAAGAAATATGATCTAATATTGAATTGTTTTGTTGAACTGCGTTAAATCCGATAACATTAATATTGTTTTTGCCAAAACTTAAACTTGATTTAACTTGAGTCAATTAATTTTCACGTTTGAGATAAATAAAACAAGAATAAAAATAATGAAAATTAAAAGTTGACCTGTATGCATTTCGAAACAACTATGCGTTTCATCATCAGCATCACGACTGGACTGCCGTCGGCATTAGTTGATTTTACACAACGGTGACAGCACACGAACACGGGACACACACAAAATAAGAACGAGAGTGTGTTGTTGGTGTTAAGCGAGAGAGAGTAGGCACGATTCGATGTTGCCTTTGTCTAAATTCAACGCATTTTCGTCGCGTTGTATGAAATATGCTTCATAAGCATCGAGTCTACTCTCGTTGTTCACTTGTTTGGCCAAACACACACTATCAATATTAATGTTTTCGTGTCCGCCTTCCAATACATGCGAAGCTACAGCTGATTTATATGGGTGATTCAGTCTGACGCACGACATATGATCACCAAACCGAGTTTCAATACTTCTCTTTGTTTGACTCTTTTAATTGACTCAAGTTAAATCAAGTTTAGGTTTTGGCAAAAACAATATTAAATATGATCTATTTATCGGGGGATTTAAACGTCGATTCGGTGGCGAAGGAAGCAAAAAAATCCAGACTGAGATGGTTTGGTCATGTTAAACGCATGGGAGAAGAGCGATTACCAAAACGGATTCTGTTCGCCGCAGTTAGAGAGGTAGGGGTAGACGTTATTAAGATTTGGTTAAATGTGATTTGAACGCGACGGGATATGAATGATGTGATAAAACTCAAAGCTTGGCTCTCGATCGGGGTTTATGGAGAGGTATTGTCAGGGGTGTATGAGGCTTATTGTTTCGTAAAATAGACGAGACACCGGAAGGCATTAATGGTCTAAATAGGCTTGTTGTTGCTATTAACAAAATCTCTTCGAAGTTTATAGCCCCTGTCACTGAGATGTCCAACCAAATATATATGTAAAAAACTATAAATTCTTGTAAAAAAAGAAACTAAAACTGATAAATATTATAATAATATAATTTATTCTCATACAGTTTCTCTGGAAAAGTTGGAAAATAGAAACTTTGAAATTTTGTTAGAAAATAATGACACTTTTGGAAATTTCCCTTAAGCCTCTGGAAATCATCCCATACAAATTTCATCAAAGAAGTTTTCAAGCAGCGGCGAAAAATGGGTTGCATAACTTTTATATGAATACAGATTTTGAATTAACACACACTTTGAACTAATAAATAACCTTCGCTCTGAATTTTAGCTTAATTTGGCATACCTTTTTACCATCGGCATATACAGCATAACCTGTGACAGGACCAGATGAGGGTGGCCTTGTAACGGCTGCCCAGGTGACCAACAAAGTTCCGTCTTGGGGACCAGCTTCAACTTGGATATCCTGTTTCAACGAAGAAAGTTAAGAAAGAATCAAAAGAAATCTACGGTTGTTGCCTACTTGTGGAGGATCTGGCAAGCCTTTAGTTAGCGTTCGAAAATCTGTATAAGCTCCAGGCGCCTCCTCAGTGGCTGGAATTGGAGGCACTTGACCGGGAGCACGCAAATGCTTTGCACGGACTGTGACACGATACTGAGAACTTGGTGACAAACCTAGCACACGTTGGGTAATAGAACAATCAAAAATACCATTCACAAAAATTATAACAGATAAGGAATTTAAACATACCAGTAATTGTTTGACGATATACACCTGGCTTGACTATTTTCACCTCTACATTATTCACACATACGACGTGCTGATGATTTGTGTTGGCTGGAAGCCATGATATAACTGCTGATGAGCATGTTATATTACTTGCTCGTACGGCAGATGGTCCTAAATGTGCAGTATCTCGTCCAATAATCATAGTACAAGCAGCATCACGTGATGTACGTCGATCGTGTGATACACTACGGATACTTATACGATGTGGCTTTTGAATTTAACAAAAGAATGAGACACAAATATGAGTCATGTTAGTGTCAAAATAGAGAACGATTTGCATCAATCAGTGTGATCTACCGCACTGCATTGTTTCAGTGAAAATTCCAAATATTGTATATTTATGAATACATACTCTATTTAAATCGACTCCTTCAAGCAAAGCACGAGTTCTTTCGCTTGCTTTCACGGTTACTTTAAGAACACCGTCAACGTAAACATGATAACTCTCAATTAATTGATTTCCTGGTGGATCTGGGGGTGCCCAGCTTATCAATACACTCTTGTTTAGTTGACGTTCAAGTGACAAATGTTGTGGTGCTGGAACTAGATTAAATTGACACCGTTATTAATGCCCTAGGTTCAGGTTAAGCTTTGGCTCAATAAAATCAATCCTAGCATTAACAATAACAAAACCACAATGCAATGTTTTCTATTAACATTTTTGCGGTGTTCATTTCACTAACCATTATCGGATGCCTCCTCATCGGTCTGATCAGGCCCAAAATCACCGTGTGCCTCACTCAATTTTGCCAAATCTTCGGAAGTATGTGTAAGTAGAGGATTTGTTGGCGGTATATTTGGAGGTAGTGGTGCTGGATCTAGAGGCACGGGAACTTCGTCAGCATCGCGCAGCGTCGATACCACGGCTTGATGGAATTCAAGCAAATCGTCACCTATGCACAAAATGTATTGATCATTTCAATTTTTACTAAGATTAAACCAAAAATACCGCTTTATTATTGGTTGGCAGCATACACGATATTTTTTTTTTTTGCACAATTCTGATACTCACCGATAAGTCTCTGTACAAAAGATGCTGGAACCAAACCCCGTCGGCCATCCAATAATTCTGCGTCAAAATATCCCCCTTGTGGCTCACCACTTCCCCATACTAATAGATAATCGCCAGCACTTAATGTCAATTCCCCTTCCGCATCGCTTTATTGAATAAAAGTGTGCATGTCATACTTCACATTCAATTCCATTGGTAAATGTCAGAAATTTATCTACTCACTCTGGCGGATCATATGAGAAACGTGCAATGAATACACAACATCGCCCTTTTCCTGGTATATCCAGCATATCTACTTGGGGCTCACCACTTCCATTAATAATGTACCCATGACGAGCTGTTATTATCAATTAATAAAAATGCAGTTAGAATCATTCAACATTTATTTATAAAAGCTAAATAAATATGAAGGGTTGAGAGTGAAAGTGACCAAAGTGATCTCACCTCCTGCTCTTGTTCATAAACATTTCCATCAGCGAGAAAAGGAGGTGAGATTACTTTGGACACTTTTAATCTCAACCCTTCATATATATAAGGACCCTGAAGAATATTCACTGATTGACTAATTCAACAACAGAACGACAGTCACAACTATTTTTTTCTGTTACACATTAATACACCCGTTAGCGAAATCAAACCAATATCAAAATATTAGTATTTGCTACCTGTTTATCAAAACAGTAATACCGGTATTAAAACGTTAATCCTTGCATTGCTGTTTGTAAAGAGCACTCATACACATCTGATAGTGGCAGAGATGAGTTGAGCTGGCTACTTTGCTCATTTCTGTGTCTTTGTATGAGTACTGTGCTCAGTATTTCCTTCTATAACGTTATATAGCGGTGTGCATTGTTTTGTTATTAAAAACTTCACATTGGAACAAAGCGGCTTTAACCGCGTTCAGATACAGTATGCCATACTCATACGTTTGGTGTGAGTTGAATATGATCGTCAAGACAACCTGCTAAGTTTCCATTAGACAAGGCGTTTATTATTTCATATGAATACTGATGAAAGAAAAAAATTGAATCTTCACCATGGATAAAAAAAGAAAGCAAGGTCCATATTTTTAGTAGGTTTTAATCACTTAATGCCTTTAATCAATTGAAATCAACTGCAACTCAATCAGTTAGTTAATTTAAACTGACTGAAAATCAACTGCATTTTCAACAGACGGTCAGTTTGAGTGAGTAACTGACTGAGTTGCAGATTATTTCGATTGATTATAGGCAAATTAAGGTGATTAAAACTGAATAAAATGACTATGATCTCGTCAATTTTCCTAAAATCAACTGCAACTCAATTCCCGAAAATTTCTACAATCCAATTTTATTGCACATATAAATAACACATTTGGTCTCAATTAGAGGGTGGGCCACATAAAATTTGCATTTTGACATTTGAGACATTTTGACATTTGAGCTGTGATTCTCTAAATAAACAATTTTGTCAAAATGCAAACGTTAGATGGTCCACCCTGTATTTTTAGAATGTAATTTTAAAGATTAACAATCTCGTGATGGATGAACATCTACTAGGTACAGACTGAACCTTTTATCAAATCTGAATTGGGTTCAATTTAAATGATTTTAGTTTAACGAAAGTGGGAAGTAAAATGGTCAAACTTCTAGATTTGTTGGGTATTTCTGATGGTCTGATTGGATGAAAAAAAGATTTCTCACCCCGAAACATAACACCCCCATACAAGTAATACTCTTTATTCTAGAATACATTGAATTACCCATTCCACAGAATCTGCCTGATCTGAATCCTGTGGAATGGGAACTTTTCTTCTCGACTATCTTTTATTTTCTTTTGATTTCATTTGGCAGTATGTAGAATATACTAATAATTGTAGTTAAATAGAGGAGTTCATAATAATCACAGATTCGAAGAAGTTCAACATGATCAAACTCAGTGGCCACTCCTCAGAAGAACAATTGTCCCACAAAATTGAAACATGTCCAAAGAATAATGAGCATAAAATCAATGAATATTTGCTGAATATTTTGCGTATAATAAATCAATAAAAAGTCTCGGAGCGATAGAGTTGTTGGCGTTCGTTTTAATTCTTCAAAATAATATATTTGATATCAAATAAAAACTGCTTCGATATGGTAAATTTTGTAGCAAAATATGTAATTCAGAGAAATAACAAGATTATTTCTCCGTCTGCATTATTACCTTCGGTATCATCAATTTCTGATAAAAATTGATATCAAGATTCGGCTGTTGAGCGTTTTTAGTTGATTGCAGTTTACTTTATCGTTCAAAAAACCCCTTGCCGCAATCTCTTGTGCCATAAGCCCATGTAATCTTTTATATCACATTTTTGGTCGAAAACAATGGATTTGAATTGATTAAGCAACAGAAACTTGGCTCATGTCGTGAAAATGAGGAGCGAAAAACGCCACAAATTGCATTACTACAACGCTTTCACAATTCGGAAGGTAACAATATTCTTCAAAATGCTTTGGGTGAATGCGTGAACCGAGTCCCGAGTGATACACACTAATTTCCCCTTCTGTATGCACTAAGGTGTTTTTTTCATGTTTTAAATTGAAAAATTTGAAGCTTTCAAAATAGAAAGCAAAAAATTCTGTATGAATTGTTTCCACACAACGTAGCGGTTATTATTCAGAATTCCCGAAGCAAAAAACACTCAAATACAAACTTGATTGTTGCTCAGTTAATTATGACATGCGTTAAATGCCAAATTGAATGAGCTATGTTTGTTAGGTTAGATTTTTGCTTTAGCTTGATTTCGAGCGATCGAGTTTTGTTGTGTTATTCGTAAGCAAATTTTATTCGAAATTTCAGGGGAACAGATCCTATTATCCTTTTTGTATGAACAGAAGATGTGGATTTTGTTTTGATTTTCGTTTTGATATCGATACAGATCGTCAAATGATGCGGTGAATTACATCATTCGGCAATTTTAAATTGTATTGCCGAATTCAAACAAGCGAGAATTCACAAAGAGTGTGTTGTTTGAACTAGTAAGTGTGTTTCACCGATAACTGTGCATTTTAACGGAGTCTTTCATTCAATTTGTGTTTTGTGTGTTAGGATTATTCGCATCATCCGATGAACGGGATAACATATTGCTGACTCAAGATCAAGTGAATTTTATCACCCGCAGATTTTGGATTGCATTGCCGAATTCAAACGAGTGAGAACTCAGAAAGAGTGTGAATTTCGAACATTTCCGATTATATCACCGCCAAAAGTCTACAAGTAACGAAGATATGTTCATTAGCATTTGACGAAAATAACACGAAATGCTTCAAGATGGTGAAAAAATCATACTAGATCGTTTTTTTGCTTTTATTAAGAAAAACATCGTCACAAAATCTATGATTCCCGAATTCCTGATTTTGTGACAAATATCGATGACGAACATCGGTTTGAATGACTAAATAACGATTATTTCGGGAATGTTTTCAGCGATTTGATTGACACATACAAGACGAATGTCACGACAAACTTGAATACGCATCGGAAGAATCGTGTCAACGAATATCTGAAATTGAAAGTGTACGAACACAATTTGAATGCTGTCTTGATTCAATTGGATGAGGTTGATATCAAAAAATGCTGTCAATGTAGCAGTAAATGGACGAGACGACATTCCTGGAACTATTAACGTTGCATTCAGAAGAGCAAGTCGCGATATCCTTCTTCAAATGTTACGTGATATAAGTTGGTGGGAAATTGAAAATGTAAACATTTCGACATTTACGAAGGTGCATTGGTTCAAATCGCTGTCAATCTGGATTGCAATGCAACGTGAGATCGATGAATACAACATCAATCACCGACAGCGACAACGAGAAGAACATGAACAGTCAGAGCAAAATGATAGCTCAAACAGTCCACCGAAGATCAAAAATCTTGCCGTCATACCAATTTGCAATCTTAGGCGAACGCATTATCCAATTGACAATTAAACGCTTTAAAAACTACTTTGTGGAACGAAGATCATCGCGAGAAATGCAAACTGCAATCAAATTACATTCAACCAGTTTATAAACGATAAAGCATGATATTGGAATCAAATGTTCTATTCGCGTAAAATCAACCGCGAATTTGGCAAACGGAAGAAAAAGTAACACTTTCGCATTCTATCTGATGGCGTGGCGGTGTCGATATTATTCAACGTGAAAAAGTCGGAATTCAAGCCAGTCGATATGCAGGTGATCATTCGCAAAATCAATGCTGGTGAGCTCGCGAATGAAGTCGGCGTGGACCCAAAATTAAAAAAGTGGCAAGCGACTGTGCGCCGGAACATCGCCACCGGTAAAGAGGTGGGTAAATCTTCAAAATTATTTTATTAATACTAATATTGCATTTTTTTTCTTTCATTTCATAGGTCAACTTGAAGATAAGCAGCAAACGCTTTCATTGGAATGCTAAGGAAAAAAGTGCGAAACTGCAAATCGAAACGATGGAGGAAACATTTCAATATCGAAGAAAACAATGATCGCAACGACCGCCGCTTATATCCAGTGATGCCATCGCCGCTCAGGAGACATTGGTGCTGAAAAGAGGAATGGAGGTGTATGCAACAGCAAAGTATACACGACTCCAACTCGACAAGTACATCGAAACTATGAGAACCGCTGATAAGGCAGACGGAAGATCATCTCTAGGCAAGATGGGAAATTATGAGCCATCAATTGTTTATTTTGGAGCTTCTGAGACACCACCAAATTCACCAATTCGCATTAAGAAGCACGTGAGATGCCCTGGATCAAGTGTACATGAAATCATAATAGGTGTTTCGGAAAGTTCGGTCCGTTTTCAATAGATGGATCCAGTAGCTATATAGTTATTAAAATGATGGCGGAATGTTGTTGTATTAAGAAAGTTAGACATCTGTCAACAAAAATCAGTCAAGAGAAGTTTACATTTCGTACAGTAACAAACTTTGTTTTTCTAACAAAAATGGCAAAATACAAACCAAATAAACAGCATTTGCGCGAAGTTTTATTATTCTATTTTAATGGTGGTAAAAGTGCAGCGGAAGCACATAGAAATATTGTGGAAGTTTATGGTGAAATAGCTCCAACCGATAAGTCATGCAGAGAATGGTATCGGCGCTTCAAACAAGGTGATTCTGATGTTGAAGACAGAGAACGATCGGGACGGCCAAAAAAGTTTGAAGATGCAGAATTGCAAGCATTATTGGATGAAGACTCAACTCAAACATTGAAACAATTGGCAGAAACATTGGAAGTTTCCCAATCCACCGTTTCTGAACGTTTACATGCATTGGGAAAGATCAAAAAAGAAGGAAAATGGGTGCCTTATCAATTGAAAGAAAAAACCATCTGCGAAATTTTGCTTGATCGGTTCAAATTAAAGATTTTTTTGCATCGAATTGTTACTGGCGATGAAAAGTGGATCTATTTCGACAATTCCAAGCGCAAAAAATCATGGGTAGACCCAGGCCAACCATCAACATCACAACCAGTACGCAATATTCATGGGAAGAAGACTTTGCTGTGCATTTGGTGAGATGAGAGAGGACCTGTGTATTATGAGTTGCTAAAACCTGGTGAAACGATTACTGCTGATCGCTACCGACAACAATTGATCAAATTGAACCAAGCATTGAAGCGAAAACGACCAGAATGGGGTGATCGAACACACAAAGTGATTTTGCTTCATGACAATGCTCGGCCTCATATTGCACAACCGGTGAAAAACTATTTGGAAAACATCAAATGGGACGTACTACCCCACGCGCCGTATTCACCAGACCTTGCTCCATCAGACTACTACTTATTCCGATCGATGCAACACGGACTTTCCGAACAACACTTCACTTCGTACGAAGCAGTGAAAAATTGGCTTGATGGATGGTTAGCCTCAAAAGATGAGAAGTGGTACTGGGACGGAATCCATGAATTGCCAAAAAAATGGGAAAAAGTCCTAGCTAACGATGGCAAATACTTTGATTATTGAATTCATTCATTTTGTCATTTAAATAAATGCGTAAAAAACACAAAAAAAACGGACCGAACTATCCGAAGCACCTATTAAATGACAGTATCGATAAAGTAAATGCAGATCTCGCTAAATTGAATGATTTTATTAAACGGTTTCAAATCTAAAGTAATGATAATCGGTTCGAAACATTAAACTAGTCGGATGAATTTTGATATGATCAATGATGTTGAAATAGGTAACGAAAAACTCGAATTCTACAAGTCAATAAAGAACCTTGGTGTTATTTTTGACGAAAACTTCGATTGCCAAGAATATGAAAAGTGTAAATTGAGAAAATGTACGGTATTTTAAACCGTATTCGTCATACGAAACATTTTATACCCAATTATTCTTACTGAATTTTAACGTTATTTAGAATATATGAATATTAGTATTGTATTTCCCCCGATTCTCCTGAATCAGGCCGGTTTTCCCATGGTTTTGCGGACCCAATTCTGGTATTGGATCTTCTCATCAATACTCTACCCCCCTTGAATGTATCTCCTTTTCAAAATCGCACCATGGGCGGAATCTATGCCGTATTGGATCTTTTTACCAACATGTTCACAGCTTGCTGAGAACACATATTGGCATAAATGTATGCTTCGTATCAAATGAATAAATAAATAAAACTGTTTGGCAACGCGACACGCTAATTGAATGGGTGAGAATGAAAACCGACCTCTAACTATTGTGAGAATTCAAATGAGACTAGAAAAAAATGCAAATTAAAATGAGACCAGAAAAATTGTTTGCATAAAAATGAGACCCAAAATTTTTTCACTGGATGTCTCATTTTTATCTTCAAATTTTCCGGGGTCATGTTTACTCTCAAAATTTTCTGGTCTCATTTCTACATTCATATTTTAAATGTTTTTCGATCTCATTTTTATCCTCAACATTTTCACGATCTCATTTTTACTCTTCAAAAATTCCTGGTCACATTTTTGTTTTAAAAATTTTCCGGGTCCCATTTTCGTTTTCAAATTTTGCTAGTCTCATTTTAATTTTCACAATAGTAAAAGGTCGGTTTTTATTCTCACCCATTCAATTTTGAAGATGGAATTTGCCGGCGAATAATAAGATTATATGTACATTTTGTTGCGATTCCACATGAAATACATTTTTTAAAAAAGCATTGAACGCAAGTAAGCACTGTTTTGCGTGTGTTTCTGAAGCAGTGATCTATTCGAATAGCACGCACACTTTTGTGTAAATTTTGTTTGGTAAGCGACTGGAAAAATTCTATTTGTAATCAGCAGCAGTCTTATACTTTGCATATTTTAAATGGATGTTATGGTGTTTAATGAAACCATTATTAAAAGAAGGCGTTCACTACTATTTAGTTAGATTAGCTTACTTTCTAAATCTAGTGCGCCTAATCGTGAATGTGGTCTCTGGGCATGGATGAAAGCTGGGTTTACACCATCCATTCCGCTGTAGCTGTCCATACTCCAGTTGCCTGTTTGTATGGGGGATGTTGGAGTCAGTGGCCGTGGACCATATCGACCGCCAACTATTAAATCTAAGTCATCGTATGGCTTTCTCATGCCTGCTGTTACTCCACCAGTCGATAGTAAAGGATTTGTGTATGTTGAAAATGCTGAGATTAGAAAAGCAATAAAAAGAAATTGCTCAAACATATCCATATCATAAAGTAATGAAAAATAAAATTTATTTGTTACACACCAAATGGGTTGATCGATGGTGCTGATAATGTGGCCAATCCGCTGGTACCACACATATTCGAGACAGCTGTTGAAGGAACTCCAGATAATATAGTGCGATCAGTCGCTGCACCAGTTCGAAATGATGCGACATTTGGGGCTCCGCTCAAACCGATCGTATAGCTTGCTGAACCGGATGGTAGCGAGAAGGTGTTGTGCAACGACAAAACTGGCATTGTTGAGCTCTGAATAAAATGCGGAGATTGAAAAAAAAGTTAATTTGAATAGAAGAGTTTTCAACCGTGTTCACGTAGAAATATATGTGACAATACTTTAGTATCAACTTGAAATTGACGAGTTTAATTGTTTTATTTTTCAGCATTGCAGTAAAAGCTGGGATAATTTATTTCGAATTTTTTTCAAAGTTGCATAAACTTTTTCAAAAATATGAAAGGAATCTGAACCAACTCAATCAATTAATTTGAGAATTTTGTCGCGCATGTGTTATGATGCATCTCTTCAAATTCGTCACAATTATATTTTTCTGATGCTTTCACCTTTATTTGCAGCCAGAGTTAAACATTGTTTGTTCCTCAAATTCCTGAAAAATTGAATTATTTTCTATGGGGAAATCCATTTTAGTTCATATTGTATCGTTATGATACTTTCAGGATCTTCTATTAATCATCTACATATTTTTAGATTTTTAGATCACGATGCATATTTTGTACAGGAGGTAGTCAAAATGCTTAGGGGAATGACTTGAATTTGGTACGACCTGATCTATTCTTGTAAAATTAATATTTTGGAAGTTTAATAATAATCATAGTTTTACAACTACCTTGCAAATTTTCGATGTTCGAAGTCAAAATGGCATATTTGATTGAGAGAGAATGAAAAAGGGTAGTATTATTTAAAAGGCGGTGCAGCGATTTGACTACGCGTACTGACTACGTTATGCAAACTACATAGCGTAGTCGACTACGTGTACCATTGATTTTGTATGGCGGTTCACTGGTCTGATTATTTCATACTTAATCGGGATCTATCAAATTTTTTATTTGGTGGGCGTTCGGTCGGGGTCTCAATTAAAACTCTGGTTAAAAGTGGTTCAAAGTACGATTTCGTGACATCGACGAGATTTTTATCTATCAGTTTTTTTCGTACATGTTTATTTTGTTTACTAATTGCATTGCCGTCCGTGTATTCTGCGGCAAAGAATTTGATGGCAACTTTTTTATGTTTTGAATTCGCTTGCGGAACGAGAATTTAGTCCGGAAACAAGTTTCTTATTCTACATCGATCGTTTTAATTGGTTGAATTTAAGAATGGAGGACAGTTACCTGTCCACCGAAAGTTATTCTTTGTGCAATGTGAGGGATGACGGCAGACAGCATCGATATCAACCCTTCATCATGCTTTTCATTGACAAGAGACTATCACATGTTCGTAGCGTGTTGAATTGCTTGTGTGACCAATTTCTCTGTGTAAAGATAATTGTTAGAGAATTTTTTTTTTCTACAATTCATATAAGTTTGATAGGACTCTTACACACACACCTCAGATCATTATATTTACAATTTCGTTCATATTCCAAACAAACAAGGCTTGACTCTTCATGGATTTTTCCATAGAAAACGTAAATGAAACTGCATGAAGCGACATCTCACTGGAACAAGAGAATCTAATATAGATAACATGCGATCTTTCTTCTTCATATTCAAAATTGTTCATGACTTTTTCCCAATTGTAATTTATATGCGAGCAAGAGGTCGCGAATGAACATATTTTAATTGCATTTGGGACGCCTGGGTCTTGTGTGTCTGTGTGTTGAAAGTGAATTTTGCCTAATTTTGGGCGAAAATATTCATTTAAACCGCGAGTGACGCAAGCACATTTGGTGAAAAAGTTACACACCTATATATACAGAAAATTTTTGGCTATGAGATGTAGGAGTCCGATTGATTAAAGTGGGCAATGGTTGGAAAGTCCTTCGGCCATATGTTCAAAAAAACTAATGGAACTTTGAAAATCGACCTCGCTATTATAGTTGCAGAAATTTGAAAATTGGGTCCAAAATTCATCCTTGTTCGGACGAATTCCCTTAAATTGGAACATTCCTCAAGTTTTTCGAACTTCATGTATTCGTTCACAAAATTCAAATCGGTTCATATAACTATTTTTCGGCACGAAATTTGATATCACACATGCTGTGTTTTATCTTTGCATGCGAAACGAGTGTTTACTCCGTCAAGAGGTGTTTTATTTATATGACATATACCGCAAATTTGGTTTTGAGAAAAACAAATATAAAATGTTAAGGCTAGTTTTCGAACCGAATGTGTCTGGCTGAAGCAGTGTTATTTGGCTTTTTCCATATATCACCCTCCAAAATTTTCAAAATTGCCAAAATTGAAGTTTCTGATGTTCCATCAGATAGCTAATATGATTGATGTACAGCTGGGCATTATCAGTGAAGTTATAAGAATCTTTTTTTCGTATTAGCTAATAACATCGGTCATAACATTAATATCTATTACTTTCTGACGCCAAAAAGATGACTAGCAACCATAGCTACTAGAATCTTATTACTAAGGCAGACGCCCTTGCAAAGATTTGATAGGTTTTATTCACTCTCCTTCCATAAATATCAGTATATTACCCAAAAATTGACATTCGCAAAGTCACACTCACACAAAAATACTACACTCCAACGACACTAACACGAAAATTCGGTTGTCAGCGTATACTAGGTTTCACTCACACACAAACTCTCTCCATATTGCCATAATATTTACGTTCGTAATGGTGACTCTAACCAAATCTTAAATGTATATTGATATAAACAAATAGTTAATTTTTTTTTAAGAAAACGAATATAAGGCAGATAACATACAGTACAGGCCAAAAATATGGATACAGCAACAGATATTCCGTTTTTCCAACTTTGTCATCATATTTTCATAATAAATTGATATTGTTTCGCTTTATTTTTGTTCTTTAATGTAAATCTGAGATTTTTTTTCATCATTCTGAACAAAATCTATGGCAATAAAATGAAATAATTACTTTTAATTGTCATTTTCCATGCGCAATAAGATTATTAAATATTAAAAATTTCGAGGAGTGGTGGGCAGAAATGTTGGCAAAGATTCATTGAAACTGGCAGTAACATGAACAGAGCTGGACGCGGACGACCAAGAAAGACATCTAAAAGAGATGACAACGATATTTTATTGATTTTTGAGGCAAACCGATTCAAATCAGCGTCAGATATTCGAGCTGAAATCAATCAAACATTGGCCGCTCCAATTTCCTTGAATACTCTCAAACGGCGACTGCGAGAAAATGGAATGATTGGACGAATAGCTGCTAAAAAACCACTCTTGCGACTGATAAACAAACGGAAACGATTAAAATTTGTCAAAGAACACAAAGATTGGTCGATTGCGCAATGGAAATCAGTGCTTTGGTCAGATGAGTCAAAATTTCAAGTTTATTTATCACTTTTTGGCAGTAATCGGCGTCAATTCGTTCGTAGAAAACCAGGTGAACGGCTCAATTCCGATTGTATTGCGCCAACTATAAGACACGGCGGCGGTTCTGTGATGGTTTGGGGCTGTTTTTCGTATGATGGAGTCGGCTAAGTCAAGTAAATTGATGGAAAAATGACAAAAGAGTTATGACTATGAACCACAGCATTCTTCAACGCCATGCGATTCCATCTGGAAAGCAATTGATTGGGCGTGGATTTATTTTCCAGCAGGATAATGATCCAAAACACACTTCTGGATTGTGCTCCACTTATTTACAAAATAAACAAGACCTTGGTGTGCTTCAAGTCATGGAATGGCCACCACAATCACCAGATATCAACCCAATCGAACTTCTGTGGGACGAACTCGATCGCCGTGTGAAATATTTGCTACCAAAAAGCCTTGTACCTTGTACATCTCTGGAAGTGGAAACACTGCATAATCTTGTTGAAAGATTGCCCAAAATATGCGCTGTACTCATCAAAGCCAGAGGTGACCATTTCAAAGGAAATCGTCTTAAGTAGAATTTTCTCAATTTTGATTTGTAAAAGTCATTTAATTTATGCAAAATGCATATAGAATAGTCACTAGAAGTGAATTCGTAAACATATGTGCCTTCAAAATGTAGATTAAGTCAACTGATTTCGTTATAAAGACAAAAAATTGAATTTTTCTTGCTGTATCCATATTTTTGGCCTGTACTGTATATAAATTATGCGATAGATTTCAAAATAAAAATTCAAAAAGAGTTATCTCTCAATTCATTTGCCCCGCAAAGACTGTGGTCGTAAAATTGAATTTTGGCTCACATATTCGAAGCCCCAAAAGGATGGTCGATTTCCAATTTTCAATGGTTTTTCTGGTCCTATGTCAAAATGGCTTGGTTCCAAGAAGTTGCCATTCAATGTGCAATGAATTGGCTTTCGAGTTTTGCCCACATGCGTTACTTGAGTATTTGTGCCGCTAATGGTCATTCCGAAGTTCGTACAAGCCTCTTCTAAATCATTGATACTATTTTGCAGCTCCATTTCAGAATTGCCAAACAGTACCAGATCATCTGCGTAAGCGAGTGCAGAGATAATATTGCCCCCCAAAGCTACTCTACCCATTAAATTGGCTGATTTGATCAGCTTGTCCATATAAATAATGAATAGAAGAGGTGAAATTGTACATCCCTGTCGCAGACCATTACGTACTTCAAACCATTCACTCAAATCTCCTTCCACTCTTACTGCTGCTTTATTGTTTGCGTACAAACTTCGAATCGGGTTGAGAAGATAACCATTCACACCATATTCGGCCAAGACTGACCACAACTTAGATCTGGGAATGCAGTCATATGCTTTCTGCAAATCCACGAAACAGAAGTACAGTTCCCTATTTCTTTCAAGGAATTTCTCCATTAGTTGTCTCATTCAAAAAATTTGATCTTGACAGCCGTGCATTGGGCGAAAACCCGATTGATTTTCATCCAAGAACGATTCGACAATAGCTCTTGTTCTCTTTTCCAAAATTGCACTATATACTTTACCGACAACGCTCAGTGGAGAAATTCCTCGATGGTTATTGCAGTCTCTATTACTACCTTTCTTATGAAGTGGCGAAATGACTGCGCCACCCCATTCTTCAGGGACAACAGAGGAACTCCAAGCTAAATTAAAGATGCGATGCAACCAGCGAACACCTACCAAACCACTACTAATCAGATATTCATTCCGAATCTCATCCACACCCACAGCCTTACCCCAACTCAACTTATTGATTGCAATCTGAATTTCATCCATGCTAATCTCTTCCAAACTCTCTTCACTAACATTTACATTCACATTTTTATTCACCAAATCGGAATTTTCTACATTCAGCAATTCATCAAAATATTCCTTCCATCGTTTCAACACATTCTTTCTGCCCATCACTACATTGCCCGACTTGTTCAAAACAGCTCTAGGAGAATGTTTCTTGCCTCCATTTCTAATGTTCTTAACCCTTGACCAGAATACCTTATTCCTCTGTTGTCCAGCAACTTCTAGATCCTGACCAAACTTCACCCATTCTCTCTCTTTTGCTCCTTTCACCATCATTTTCACTACACGCTTTTGTTCCCTATACGACTCCAGATTTTCATCAGTTCGGTTCTGCAACCAGCGGATCCATCTCATTCTCTATTCTTTTACAGCAATTCTAATATCTTCATTCCACCATTCAGTCTTCTTTCTCTCATTCTTGACTACAAACATGCCACAACACTCTTTTGCTACTTCCACAATCACTTCCTTGAACAAATTCCAGTCATACTCAATATCGGACGCTTCGTTTACTTCGACTTGCGCAAATTTTTCCCCTAATTATGCTAAAAACTCAATCGCTCCATTCACATCACGCAATCTTTCCACTTTCATTCTTTTTGTTGACTTCTGATAGCTTCTTAAGCCGCTCTTGCTAATGCATAGTTTGCTGGCTACCAAGTAGTGATCAGAGTCCAAACCAAAACTTTTATACACTCTCGTTTTTAAAACTGTTTTGCGCAAGCTTGCCTCAACGATAATGTAATCGAGAAGAGATTTTCGATTTTGACCGGGATTTTCCCACGAATACATCTGAATTTTCTTGTGCTTGAAAAAAGAATTAGTTATAACTAAATACTACCCACTCTCGCATTAAAATCGCCTAATAGAATCACTCTTTCACTGCCCTTTCTATCGATCACGTCATTCAGATCGATGTAGAAATCGTTCAAACGGTCCGGGTCTGCCCCTTCACATGGCGAATAAACACTCACAAATCTATAAATTGCTCCCCCAACTTTAATCGAGATCCACATTAATCTTTCATTGTTGAATCTATGACTGACTGCTGAAGACTCTAAATTTTTGTGAATCAAAAACCCTACGCCCCAATTAGCTCTTCCTCTAGAAACACCCGACAGAAATACGCGATAATTCCCTAACGTATCCTCAAACTGTCCTTTAATACGAACATCACTCAAAGCTAAGACATCTAAACCAAAAACATTCGCTCTCTCAAATAATTCGAATTTCTTCGACTCAAAACCTCCTCTCAAATTCAAGGTTCCTATATTCAAAACGGTTTTCAACTGTGGAGCTCCGGTCAGGTCCCGGGGAGGGCTAGCTCCGTGGCCTCCCCTCGTCCGAGGCACGTTTAAGGTGAGGGGCGTGCTAAGCCACACTGCACCCGAGAAAAAACACATCGATTTTGCCGAAAGAGACATGTCCGCGGAATTTACGAAAATAAACTCGGCCAAATGTATGAGATTGGAACGAAATCACCAAATTACGTGTACACTCGTCACAATTGAAAGCAGTATTAACTGAACATTTACCGTTATATTGACATAAATAACCAATTGTAAAATTACTAATGAAATATTAACTGGAAATTGATAATTAATGACTACTTAAAATGCATGAAACGCCGTTCAAATTATGATAAAGTTAATTCGCGGTGCACTTTTCTTGTTTTCACGGCCGCCATTGACGAACTAACGGACACAAGCACTGAAACTAATGGACTTGTCATCTGCTCATATGCACAAAAGTAATATTTTTGAAAATTAAATAATATAAAAGGAATGACAAATTGATTTCTACTCCTAAACGTCCAAATTAAATCTGTTTTACGGCCAAAATTTTTTTTAAATTGCACAGTCATTGTAGCCGGTGCTTATGTTCACATGATCGAGTTTGATATTTGCCGCGTAAACAAGTGTACACTTTCCCGTACCGAACACACACTTTATACGAAAAAAACCGGAAAATCGAAGTTTTCACGCGAATTCCATAATATACTAAAGCGAACACGATTACTGGACACGTTGAAAATAAAATAAAAATTTAAAAAATCCAAAAATTTAATTTAATTCGAAAAATGTGAAAACCGTTTCGGCAGCAACAGAAATCCACGTCTGTCACTCCCAACGCCATTTTGCGATTTGTCCCGTCGGACCTTTGTATGAAAATATCCAAATCTCGTGTATGTATCTTTAATCATTGTGATGAAGAGATGAGCATCTACATACTCGCCTCTCCATCTCACTGATAGATATAGGCTTGTGACTGTTGCATTCGGGGTGATACCAGAATTGATGTAGCTTATGTTGAATGTTGAATACAGCTTCTTAAAGGGGAATTCATGGTATTTTTGATCAGACTTAAAAAATGAACCTTCTGCACGGAGGTTTCAAAATTTTAACATAAATGGATGCATTATTCTTTGATGTTCAAGCTTAATGTTGCATAGGATTCAACAAAGAATCAAACACATAATATGAAATCGTAGACCTGTACATATTAGCAAATTATAGTTTTATGTAATTATGCTGATAAAAAACGCATACGCACTCCAGCAGGTGTCGACTGAATAAACGAAAAAAACTTAGCTATGCTGTGATGTTGCTTAGAATTCAATCACTTTATGAAGAATGAACTTGGAAGTAGCATACATCCAGAATGTCAGCTTTATTAGTTTGGTCGGCAACAATAAGGTCGATTCAGAAAATACCATATATTTATGATTGCAATAATTTATTATTTCAGTGAAATATTATTCTGGAAAATTCCAAAAAAATTATGTCAAATAAAGCAAAATATTTTTTAATATGGCACAATTGAATGTCCGAACAATTCAATCGATAGCAGCATTCTTTAATGCAATGAGAATAAAAAAGTTAACATCTACTCAATTCACACCTGGCAAATTGAAGGTAGACCACTGCTGTTCTGGTGCGAATTAGATGTTGGCGCACGTATACCAGTTGATGTTGTGGGACACATCGATGGACAAACGGTTCCCCCGATGCTATTGGTTGCAGTCATATTTGCGGAAATTCCACTTAGCGCTGGATCTAAATTGGCAAATGTGTGATTACTAGTGCTCGATTGATTGCCGAGTACATTGATATCACTAGATAGAATCGATGTGCCAGTAGCTGCGTAGGATGTTAGTATACTAGACGGTAAGATTGACGATGTGGTTTTTCCAGATACAGCTGCGCTTGGACCAGTTGTACGAGAGTGATCCAGTTCCGCTAAAATTCGATTATCCTGTATCAAATTGATATAATAGATTCATGTTTATATAAACCCATTTGATTTTATTGATTAGATTTTACTAAAACAAACACCAAGTGGCACAAAAAACGTTGCAAGGTATTCGTAAATTAAAAGACATTTTGAATGGCACCTATGTGCTCCATATTTTGGGGTTTCGTATTTAATGTGAATCAAGTAAATGAATAAATGACGTGTGTTCTGAAATCCGTGATTCGTTCAATATATGTGAAATCTATTAATGAGTTCTAAGAAATGTATCCTTCAGTTCCATAGGAAGTCACAAAATGTCATCAGTTCTAGCGAGAAGTGTGTATGCTCGAACAAATTTGCTATTTTCGTGAAATTTAGCTTTAATTGATTTGCATTTTTAACGGCAGCTATACACAGAGGTGAGAAAAATTACCTTTTCAAATTGGTCTTATAAAATGATATCTACACGATTGATCATTTGTACGTGAGAATTTATTTATTTTATTTTATTTCGCATTTATTTGATTAGAATAATTTACGTGCCTGTTCAATCTTCGCCATTATCCTGTCTATTTCACTAGCTGTACCAGACGTTCCGCTCAATTTGCTAAGGTTTAATTTATTCTTATCTGATGATGTTGCTGATGAAGCGATAGACATATGATCAAGATGATTCGATAAATCATGCTAAATGAGAAAAAAAAATCTAGTAAGTAGAATGATATACGTTTTATATGTTGATCAGACGAGATATTTAATTAAGATAGGTTTTGAGTGTTGGAATGAGAATAAACCCCATAGCTGTCATTATTCCTGCTAGCATATTTTAATCAACAGAAAGGATTTATTCATTCCCATTAAACTAAATCCTACAAATGAGTGAATTTGCTCAATAGCTTAATCGGATGAGTTGAACTCATATTCGGACCAAATAGAGCACATTCTAATGTGAAAGACTCGAAGTGAATCGATGTTACGCCATATCAAGCGTTTACTAGGCTTTTCTGAATTTTTTACTACAGAATATTCTATATATTATATGATTCGGGCGGACCAACAGCAGACATTTCTAATGCCGCAAACATGTCCGTAAAATTAGAGCCGATTGTTTATGAGTTGTAACCAGTGATTGTTTATCTGCTGCCGAGGAGGAAAACGATACCTAAAATTCCTATCCTACATTTCCTAACGACGCAAGTGAATGACGCATTTTAACATACGACATGCTTCTCCTTCATGTATTGTGTGTCGGTTTTCGTTCATTTCAAATTAGCTGCACAGTATATGAAGGAGAAACGCGTCGTTTGTCTTCGTCTTTCTCTGTTCCTACATACATTGAGCTGCTCGCGCTCTTCTTTCGATACAGTAAAATACAATACATGCACACTTCCGTACTGAAACGGGGCGTGAGCAACTTAATGGGCAACGACAAACAGCGAATGGCTTCTCCGCCATATTCCGTTCTTATACACATCAACGAAAGAAGAGCGCGAACAGCTCAATATATGTAGGAACAGACATTGTGTGTTATAATTTGAGGTGTAAACGCACTAATCAAACTGACATTTGTTGTTAATCATCAATATATTTATGTTATATAAACGTATACGGCTAGGAATATGAAACTGACTCTTAAATATTTCCAAAATTTTGCATTTGTGAGATATTTTGAGAATGAGAATTTCTCAAGTTTTATGAAATAAGGGCCAGATGGCACTTGATGAAAATTGAACGTCCAACCTTCAATGTATATCCCACGTGCTTGCAACATTTTTGTATTCTTTTGGTTGCGTTTTTAAATGCGAAAAACACTCGATCAGTTTTATCAAACTTCCATTTGGAAAATTACAATATTTGAAATATTTACTATTAGGCAAGCGGACCGTGCTTGTATGGGATTGGAGAGCTATTCGAGAGTATGCCAATTGACCGCGCCATCTTATTTTACATCGGTGGACTCAATTTAGATCCATTTTAATACGAACAAAATTATTACTCTCCGGTTATGTTCATTGCTTTCTCTACACGCTGCTATACATACGTAAAGAAAATAACGATTGAAATATCACATCAATACTACTGCCCAATAGCTGGCGCTGGAGAATAGATATGATTAAAATGTCTCAAATAGCACGGCCCCTTGCTATTAGGTATGCTATTAAACCATAATAACAAATTATGAAAATTAACGATAACCAGTTGCATGCTTAACCACATATGTTTTATATGAAATCCAAAATTTTGAATAAATTCACAGCAATAGTGGTTTTCATCGATAAATCTCATTTTGCGGAAAATAAAAACCGAAACCGACGCGAATTTACGTGACGCCCTCGTATACACTAGTAATTTGAAAAAAAAAAAAAAAAAAAAAAATCTACATCGCCAACAAATTTTTCAATATGGAAACGAGCGCACAAAAATGTTGACGATAAAAACCACCAATACTGTAAGACTGCGCGAAAATTTTTTGTATGATGAAAATCCCCAACGAAAGATGAATTGGATTGTGAAGTGTTTTTTAGAAATCAATTTTTCTTCTAATTTATGATTCAGTAAAAAATGGAAAAAACAGAAAAAAGAATAATGTAACAGCTTTTATGTGATAAAGTCTATACGTCATTGAAATTGTTTAAGCTGGATCCTGCAAAATGTTGTCTATATTACATTTTAACTGGTATTTCAAATATATCAACTTTCAACTTTGTTAGTGCTGGCTGTAGCTATCTCTTCGTCTGGAAACTGGATAAGTTCACATTTTGACCAACCGTATAGTACTGAAAAAGTGAATTATACCATATTTCAAATGAGAGTTGAACGTGCCAACAAAGTCTAAAATTTAATTCTCTGAAAATTTCCACCAACACAATTTTCATTTTATTCTGAAGATTTAATGGCTATATTCCATGTACATAAAACCAGGATTATTAGATTCAATTATGAAGAGTGAGATTTGATTGGTTTTTTTGCACAATTTTTATTGCAAAATTCCATATGTATCCTAAATTTTACTAGCGCATATTTGAGCATATTAGATGGCTTTTCTAAAGCCCCCATATAGCTCAAACAGATGAACGCAAAAGGATATGGAAAAGTCCTGATCGATAGAAAATAGCCGTTGGCCCAAAATATACCCTCTTCAAAAATCTTTGATCGTTAGAAATCCTATCCTAATCAAAATCAATACAATCTTAATGTTATTAACAATAGACGTGACATATTGGAGCAAAGTTACACTTTTTTTACCAGTTTTTATTCAAACATTTTGGTGTGTTGGTTGGCGATGTTCTTCAAACACATAAATGAATGGCGGAGAATAATAGTGCAACGTATTCTAGTTTTCAAATGAAGTATCCCTAAAAAAAATTACAATATAAGTGTCCCTGAAAATTGTTTCAGTGAAATTGTCTCAACTTTTCAAATTTTATTTCCGCATTACGGATAAGAGATAAGTGATAAGTGTCTCCAGCATATATAAATATAAGGCTTCCTAGGATCTATATATTTGGCGAAGACTTTTATCACTTTTCTTTTATCAGTAATGCGAAAGACAAATTTCAAATGTTGGGACACTTTAACTGAAACAATTTTCAGGGACACATCACTTGTAAGATTTTTGACGGACACTTCATTTGAAAACAAGAATACGTTGCATTTTTATTCTCATCCATTCAAATGTTCATCAATAAAGAGAGTTCACCTTATGCTGTAGTGATGGCAGATGAATGGGTGTTGGTGCCCATGTAACAGTTCCCGTGGTTCCACCACCGATATTGCTGATCTGTGACGCATGGTGTCGAGAGGCTCGCTCTGGGGCAGACTTTGATTTAAGCGCTGCGGACAATTCCAACTGTAGCTCTTCACATCGAACAGTCTCAAGTGCAGCCTATTTGTTTTTGGATTTATGAAGAACGTAAAAAATTATCAGTTCCCCGTAGAATCTAAACTACTACTTAGAAGTTTGCTTATTTTCAACCTTTTCAGCAGGGATTTCACTTTTCCGCACACAACACCGATTAGTGAGTTGAGTGTAGTACGTTGTACTGATTTTTTTATTTTACCTGATAGCTCAAAAAGTTCAAGATGAATATTTATCATACATGACAACAAAACATGACAACAAAACAGCGTAATTACAAGCTAGGGGGTAGTCACGGCTTTTAAATTTCGAATGATTTGAAACAATTTGAATCTTTTAGAATCCCTTATTAGATTCTCAGATCTGAAAGAAAACTCATGTGCACATGCCTTCATGGATTCAAATCAATTCCATGGATTCAAATCAATTCGAATCTTTTTGAATCTCTGTGGATCTGCTCAAATCAAGATGGCGGATCTGTCAAAAAATCATTTGAATCACTCAAATCTTTTGAAATCACTTTAAATCCCTTAAGTTTTTTTTCTTTTTTTTTTTAAATTCGAGAATACCGACATAAGCACGGGCCACAATGATTGTGCAAATTCAAATATTTTGGTCGAATTCTAAATTTAATTCGGATTTTATGAAAAAAAAATAAAAATCATTTTTCATTCATTTCCTAAATTCAATTTTCATAATTAACGTGTTTTTGCAAATTTAAAATGGGCAAATACCCACCCTATTAGTACCAGTATTCGCTTTCGTTAGTTTAACAATGGCAGTCGTGAAAACCAGAAATTGCACAGCGAATTATTATTGTCATCGTAAGTTAAAAAAGAATTTTACTCATTTTCTTTTGTGTTATTAATCATCGATTTCGAGTTTTTTGCATTATAAATGTGTATTTAATGACGTGTTTTGTCCGCGCATATTCTCTGCTATGCATGTCAAAATAACGGTGAATGTTCGGTTAATACGACCTTGATATTTGGAGAGTATGCGCGTAATTTGGGGAGTTGGTCCCATTTAAATCCATGAGGCCGCGTTTATTCATGTACTTTTTAGTGGGAATCCACGGACATGTCTCTTTCGGCAAAATCGATGTGTTTCGAATTCGAAAAAATGTGCCTCGAACAAGGGGAGCTCGCCCTCTCCAGGACCTGGCCGGAGCTCCACAGTTGACGTCCGCTTTGAATATTGGATTGCGAATGTGATGAATATTGGAATGCGAATGTGAAGCTTTGAGTGATGTTCGTGTTATAGGATTGTTCGAGGATACTCTGGGGAATTATCGCATATATTTGTCAGGTGTTACTAGAAGAATAGCTAATTGGGGCGTATGGTTTTTGATTCACAAAAATTTAGATTCTTCTATAGAAATTCATAGAATCGTCAATGAAAGAATAATTTGGATATCTATAAAATCATAAATTAATATCCACTCGAATCGTTCAGATTCTACTCAAATCAATAATGTTGTCTGAACATCACTATCACTCAAATTCTATTTTATTTCATTTTTCATATTTGTTCATATTCTTCGTGGAAGCGAGTGGATATACGCTGTAATAATGGGCGGAGACAACTCGATATTTATCAGAACTCGGATTTAGTTATAATTAAATCATTCTTCAAGCATGAGACAAATTTATGGAAGTTGGAAAATCGTGGCCAGAACCGAAAATATTTTCTCGATTACGTTATTGTTGAGGCAAGCTTGTGCAAAACACTTTTAGCTACAAGAGTGTAAAGAATTTTCGCCTATATGTACAATATAAATGCAGAAAAGTCAAATCGTCTTGAAATTTTCCCAATTTCGAAACAAGAGTTTTCGCAAATCCGTCTCATGATATTTTTAAAATCGCCCCAAAATCGATTGTCGAAAACTTAAATTTGTTTTATGAATTCCGTCTGAGGTGAAAAAATCGTCAACAATGAGAAAGCTATACAAATAATAATAATTAATCAAATGTACGAAATACAAATAATTCAACAAATTTACAGATTCCATGAAACTACATTTTGAACGAAATCCATAAGGCAATCGAATAGCCTTTTTCGATTAAGTAAATATTAAATCGTAGATGGTTTCGCTTATATTATTGAATTGCCCCGTGACAAGTAGACAGTTTTTGTAGGTCAGGTGATATATCGCCCGTTTTCACGTATAGTGAATGAATAGTTTCCCCTCAACATTCATGAGCATTTATATACCATTATTGCATTTTAGCGTCCGGTCTGTTTAACGAAACCAATTTCCTCATACACCCATAACAATACCTCTCCACAAACCCCGATCGAGAGCCAAATTTGAGTTTCATCACACCATTCATATCCCCATATCGCATTCAAATCACATTTAACCGAATCTAAATAAACACAGAAAACAAAATGGTATTGCAAAAACCACTTTAACAATATATATGGTTTTAAATTTAGTTTGATATGATTTATCTTATTTTTTCATTTTTTCATGGTGTTATATTAATAAATATTTTATAGGAGTATTTTGAAATAACACCATAAAAATATAAAAAATAAGATAAATCATATCAAACTAAATTTAAAACCATATATAGTGTTAAAGTGGTTTTTGCAATACCATTTTGTTTTCTGTGAAGTCTACGTGGTCTACCTCTACCTCTCGGCCCATCAGCTTCCGCGAACAGAATCCGTTTCGGTAATCGCTCCTCTCCCATGCGTTTGACATGACCAAACCATCTCAGTCTGGATTTTTCTGCTTCCTCTCCTACCGAATCGACGTTTTAATCCCCCCGAATCGTCTCATTTCGGATTCTGTTTTCCCACTGATCGCGGCGCGAGACTCCCGAAACCATTCTCAACACATTCATATCAGACACTTCCAGATCATGAATCAAATTCTCAGAATCAACCCAGCTCTCGCTACCATATAGAACAGTTGGTCTGAAGATTGACCCGTGAATCAACATCTTTGTTTCTGTACTCAATTCACGCTTATTGAAAACGTGTGTTCTAAGTTGCGCTACTACTTTATTTCCATTAACCCTACGCTGTTCAAACTATTTGTTAAACTTGCCATCTTCCGAGAAGATGCAACCCATATATTTGAATTGGGACACTTGTTCCAACAAGTTGCCATTCAATGTGCAATGAATTGAATGAACTCTTCCAAATCATTGATACTATTTTGCAGCTCCATTTCAGAGTTACCAAACAGTACCAGATCATTTGCGTAAGCCAGTGCAGAGATAATATTGCCCCCCCCCAAAGCTACTCTACCCATTAAATTGGCTGATTTGATCAGCTTGTCCATATAAATATCCCTGTCGCAGACTATTACGTACTTCAAACAATTCACTCAAATCTCCATCCACTCTTACTGCTGATTTACTGTTTCCGTACAAACTTTCAATTGCATTGAGAAGATAACCATTCACACCATATTCGGCCAAGACTGACCATAACTTTGATCTGGGAATGCAGTCGTATGCTTTCTGCAAATCCACGAAACAGAAGTACAGTTCCCTATTTATTTCAAGGAATTTCTCCATTAATTCATTAGTTGTCTCATGCAAAAAATTTGATCTTGACAACCGCGCATTGGGCGAAAACCCGATTGATTTTCATCCAAGAACGATTCGACAATAGCTCATGTTCTCTTTTCCAAAATTGCACTATATGCTTTATCGAAAAAGCTCAATAGAGAAATTCATAGATAGTTATTGCAGTCTCTATTACTGCCTCTCTTATGAAATGGCGAATGAAGTGCGCCATCTCACTCATCAGGAACAACAGAGGAACCCCAAGCTAAATCAAAGATATGATTCAACCAGCGAACACCTACCAAACCACTACTAATCAAATATTCATTCCGAATCTCATCCACACCCGCAGCCTAACCCCAATGAATTCCATCCATGCTAATCTCTTCCAAACTCTCTTTATCCACATTCCCATTCACCGAATCAGCATTTTCAACATTCAGCAACTCATCAAAATATTCCTTCCCTCGTTTCAACCAATGTTGCGAAATAGACTGTATTTTATACAGCCGTTGTCTATACCGTTTATTCAAAGATTCGTGTATACAGGTACAGCGTGTGAAATTGCTGTTGTGCGAATCAGAAAATAAAGGAATGAGTAGAAAAAAATGTTTTGTTGTAGTGTGTATTTTGATGGTAAAGATCTTCTATACGATATCAGATTTTCGTCAGCGGATCCATCTCATTCTCTTTCACAGCAATTCTAATATCTTCATTCCACCATTCAGTCTTCCTTCTCCCATTCTTGACTACAAACATGCCACAACACTCTTTTGCTACTTCCACAATCACTTCCTTGAACAAATTCTATTCATACTCAATATCGGACGCTTCGTTTACTTTGACTTGCGCAAATTTTTCCCCTAATTATGCTAAAATCTCTCTCGCTCCATTCACATCACGCAATCTTTCCACTTTCACTCTTTTTGTTGACATCTGATAGCTTCTTAAGCCGCTCTTGCTAATGCATAATTTGCTGGCTACCAAGTAGTGATCAGAGTCTAAACCAAAACTTCTATACACTCTCGTATTTAAAATGAGCATACAAATGTATTTATTTTTAACTCGTATATTCCACCAATGTCGTCAAACGAAACTTATCAATCTCATCTTAATGCCATAAAATCAATACATTGACTGGTGATTTCAATATGCCAAATGTGTCGTGGATCGCGGATGATGATTCTAATATTCTCCTGCCAGAGCAAATAGAACCATCACATGCAGCTGAATTTATTGGTACAATAAGTGAGCTTGGATTGTTTCAAGTCAATAATATTCGTAATTCAATGGGTAGACTATTAGATCTTGTATTTACGAACGACCACGAAAATCTAACAATTTTTAGACCGCCTCCGTTAGTCAAATTAGAGGATCTTCATCCACCGATTTTGCTCACATTTGAATGGCATTTCAATGTTGCTTCATCTGAGCCAAATACCGACACATTTAACTATAAAAGAGGAGACTATTTTGGCTTGAATCAGTATTTGTCATCTTTATGCTTGGAAAATCAACTTATTAGTCGTCATCTATCTCTGGACGATAAGGTGACTGTGCTTGTTAATTCATTAAAGACAGCAATAGAGCGGTTTATACCAAAGAATACCATTAAACGTAATGTAAAGTGTCCATGGAGCAATGCTCAACTACGCAACCTAAAAAACAAGAGAAATAAGGAATGGAAGAATTTCAAAATCTCGGGTGACAGACGTTCGTTTGATGCAGCATTCGCTGCGTTTGATTCATTGAATACAAAACTCTACGATGACTACATCAATAATATGGCTTCTACTGTTCGATCAGACACAAAATCATTCTGGCGTATTATTAATTCCAGGAGGAAAACTGATAATATACCGAAAATTCTTCATTATGGTGATACATCAACGACTAATATTCAAGTTCAAGCTGATCTTTTTGCAAAATTTTTCAACAAAAATTTTGAATTTAATAGGAATGGCTTACAACCCAATCGAGTTACCACCATTGGAGGAACTAATGATTTATTCCTGTTGGAAGAAGCATTTGTATTCGACGAGCTTATGAAAATTGATATATCGAAAGGAACGGGACCTGATGGTTTTCATCCATTATTGCTGAAAAACTGTGCAGCCTTTTTGTGCACTCCACTTCACATCATATTCAACGAATCACTAACTCTCGGATTGTTTCCTTCTCAGTGGAAGAGTTATAGCGTGAATCCAATCTTTAAAAAGGGATCTAGATCGAATGTTGAAAACTATCGCTGTATAGCTAAACTACCAACTATAGCTAAATTCTTCGAGAAACTCGTGAATATTAAACTGACTGATATGGTTGCAAATAGAATATCACCGAAACAACATGGATTCTCTAAAAGGCGTTCAACAGTGACCAATCTTATGGATTTTACTCACTTTGTGTTTAAAAATCGACGACAAGTAGATGTGCTGTACACAGATTTTGCAAAGGCCTTTGATAAAGTCAATCATGATATATTGATTTCAAAGTTAAACAGATATAATATACCTAGTAACCTCATCTATTGGATCAAATCATATCTTCGCGACCGTCGTCAATTTGTAAACTACAATGGTAGAAGTTCCGGGGAATTCATAGTAAACTCGGGTGTGCCTCAGGGAAGTCACTTGGGACCTACACTTTTTTTACTATTTATCAACGACATAGTTGAGGAATTGGGTATTGATGTGTTTATATCTTTGTTTGCTGATGATCTTAAAATTGCAGCTGCAATCAATTCCGCTATGGACACATTGAAGCTTCAACGTGCTATCGATAAATTGAGGCAATGGTGTATCGCAAACGATTTACACCTAAACTTAAACAAGTGTTCAGTGATGTCAATTACCAACAAACAACAATCGAACATCTTTATTGGAAATTACCATTATGGGGATCACGTGTTTGAGAGAGTTAAAGAGCAAAAGGACCTTGGTGTGATTGTGGATTCGAAACTGAATTTTAATAACCACATAAATATGATCGTGTCTAAAGCAAAATCTACACTTGGATTTATCAAACGCTTTTGCTTTGACATAAGAAATCTCAATACTCTCAAGACTTTATATAACACTCTAATTCAATCATTGCTTGAATACTGTTGTGTCGTATGGTTACCATATCATTCGATATCGATAGACTTAATTGAATCGGTGCAAAAGCAATTTACAATATTTGCATTGAGAGAATATCCATCTGCCGAAAACAACTATCATATTTCTTCATATGAATGTAGACTGGAAAATTTGAAAATGATGAAGCTTGAAAGGAGGCGTATCAATGCAGCTTTGCTGTTTTTCTACGACGTATTGAACGACATTATCCCATGTTCACAGATAAAAAACGATATTGCGCTTCATTCAAACCCATTCAATCTTCGTGAATCGTCGGTGGAAACTTTTAGAATAATAGATCTATTACTTATTAATGAACATACGGCACCAATAAATCAGATGTGTAGACTTGCAAACTTCATTGATGAACTGTTTAAAGAGCCTGCTTCTCGTGCAAATTTTAAATCTCAATTAGTTGCCTGTGATAAATTGAATCTTAGGTTGAAACAACAACAAATCCAATGATTGTAATTAAACCATTTCTTTTTAAATTTCATTAGCATTGTTAATATTGTGATATTGTGATTATGTGATATTTTTAGCATAGTTATCGAATGTAATATTTATACAAATTGTATTTATAATCATCCAAACTTGCAATGTTTGAATGGATTTTTCTAAAAGAAAAGATACAGGTTTTAATGGTGGTGAGATCCGATATAATCGATTAATGACCCTTACCTTTTCCCTGTCAGATATGTAATTAATCAATAATGAATAAAAACAGCCAGTCTTTGGCGGTGTATTGTTAAATAAAAAACTGTTTTGCGCAAGCTTGCTTCAATGATAACGTAATCGAGAAAATATGTTTGGTTCTGACCCGGATTTTCTCACGAATATATGTGAATTTTCTTGTGCTTGAAAAATGAATTAGATATAACTAAATCCGAGATCTGGAAAAATCGAGTAATCTCTTCCCATAACCATTCGCGGCAGACTATTCACCAAATTTTCCCAATACATCGGAAAAATTTAGATCATTTCTACCCACTCTCGCATTTAAATTGCCTAAAAGAATCACTCTTTCACTGCCCTTTCTATCGACTACATCATTCAGATCGATGTAGAAATCGTTCTAAAGATCTGAATCTTTCCCTTAACATGACGATTATACGCTCACGAATCTATAAACTGTCCCCCCAATTTTAATCAAGATCCACATTAATCTTTCATTGACGAATCTATGACTGACTACTGAAGACTCTAAACTCTTCTTTTGTAAATCAAAAACCCTACGCCCCAATTAGCTCTTCCTCTAGAAACACCCGACAGAAATACGCGATAATTCCCTAACGTATCCTCAAACTGTCCTTTAATACGAACATCACTCAAAGCTAAAACATCCAAACCGAAAACATTCGCTCTCCCAACTAATTCGAACTTCTTTGACTCAAAACCCCCCTCAAATTCAAGGTTCCAATATTCAAAACTGTTTTCGAGTATGAAGCTCCGGTCAGGTCCCGGGTTTTTTTGTGGTCCCGGGTAGAAATTTACCACGAATAGTCATTTATTTCAAAATTTTCTGGCAATTTGCGTAAACACAGAAAATACAAGAGTCGATGCAACACACTTCAAGTGTGTCTGCAGCTATCAAAATGTACACGCACACACAGTGTGAAAATTAATTTATTTGACACCAGCTTAGGACTTTAACTCAATGCATCAGTTTCCACAAAATACCCATAAATAGGAAAAATATATATAGCATAACACATTTCTTTCGGTAAGACAGAGAGGCAAGTATGTCATTCTAACCACTCCATCTCACTGATGACATTGAGTTTAATTTTTATAAACGCACAGATAAAGAATTTTCTGCATCTAAGAAGTTCGGAGAAAAAAATATGCAAATTACACGTTGTATTGTAAATATTTTTGTACTACGCTTTTAATTCGTGCACCTTAAAAAAATTGTGTAAAAATGTGTGGTTTATACAGAAAAATGATATAAATGTCAGAAAACACAATATCAAACCGAACTTGACTGACAGCACAAACGATATATTTTTACACATTTTAAAGCTACACGAATTCACTGCATAGATCCAAGAGATATATTGCAACGTTTATTTTGTATATTTTCTGTGATTTATTATCGACAAAATCGATGGCCACCGCAGTGTGAAGGTATTTAAATTAGAAATTCATAGAAATACAGAGACTTTATTGAAAGTAGGTGCAAACAACCAATCCTCTTGGTTTCCTATTTCATTTCGTTATTTTAATTTTCCGCACACACATATTGTGAAGGCATAAGTATTGGAATCGGTCAAAATAATAGGGTCCCTAAAATTTTGTTTTTATCCATTTTGAGCACAGAGAAACACAATGGAGCGGTTTTTTCGGTATCGAAATTTAGGTGCGTGGCACACTGTAAGCTGTACTCAATAAAAAAATAAACACAATAACTCAACAAGTTTAAGCCTACAATCAAACGTACATCAACGCACAAATGAGTCTTCAATAGGAATAGAAACCTATTTATCAGCCTAATCGGATAATGTCTTCGGGTAGCTCAAGTTGGGTGTAATCAATAAATGGGCTGTTTTTCAATATAATTAAGAAAAATGTGTATGGAGACCATTTATAGTTCGCATTGTATCATTATAAAACTTTCAGAATATATTTTTTTTATAAAATAAATGGTATTACGAACGTAAAACTAACTTTTCCGCACATTTCCCGAAATTGTTCGGGCTTACGCATTTTTCATTGATTGCTACGCATTTGTATTAGATTTATGTTTATTTCTTATCGTATCATCATGCAACTTTGAGAATAAATCACAGTCAATTTCAAGTCATTACGATGAGATCGAATTTCAAGTCAGTACACATCATGTAATTTAAATTTGAATAAAAAAAACAAATAAACATCTTAGTTTCTAATTTTTACTTCAACAAACGTTCGCTGCTTCTGAATTGGTAATTACAACTACGAATTAGTTTACTCCGATCAAAACTTTCAATTCATGCCAACGATAAATATGATTCCACATTTATGTTATGTATAAATTTCGTTCAAAAGTTAATGAACATTCAAATTGATGAAAAATCACAGATTAGAAAATCACAAATACTTTATCCAATTTAATGACAAAATTTGAATGTTGACCCCGAAAATCGAAAATTTTGCAGGGGAAGTAGTCTTGAATCTCTTCGGATTGACTTGAAATGTTGTATAACTTATTTTTTTAATAGAAAAATAATGTTCTGAAAGTCTCATAATGATACAATGTGAACTAAACATAGTCCCCCTACAAATGTTTCTCAATTAACAGCCCATTTATTGATTCGACTCCACTTGAGCTACCCGAAGAAATTATCCGATTGGGCTGAAAATTAATAGGTTTGTATTCCTAATGAAGGCCAATGTGTGTGTAATTTTGATCAATTCTAATCTCAATTTTTTGAGCTATGGTGTTAACAAATTTTTGCGGACAACGTACAACGTACAACGTACCACACACGGACAAAAAATTGCTCCGGAAATGGTTGCAATCGTTTTTTCTAAGTTCAAAACGCATAGAAAACTTATTTCGAGCGTTTTGAATTTTTTGGACCGATCGCAATACCGTTACCACACACAGTGGTGTGTGCGGAAAAGTAAGAAATAAGCCACACAAAAGTTCAAGTCATTCCGATGGGATTTAGGACTACCTCTCCTACAACATATTCGATTTTAGAAATTTTCGAAATTTTGAACCGGAAATAGTTTCAATTTTTATCCAAATGACTTGAAATTTTGTGTGATCAATTTTTTTTTTTAAGAAAAAACAAGATCCTGGAAATGTTATTACAATATGATTTAAAATAAATATATTAATAAGTTTATTTCACATTATATCAGTATGAAACTTTCAGATCCTCATTTTTTCTGCAAAATAATTGTATCACACAAAATTTCATATCATTATTATAAAATATCTGACTACGAAATTTGAATTTTTTCGATTTTCAAAGCCAAAATATTTTTTTTTACCGGAAGTAGTCTTAATTCCTATCGGAATGTATTGAAATTGTGTGCAGCCCAATTTTCTCATAAAAGCAGATCATGGATGATATAAATAATTGAGCATAGCCAATTTCGTTTTTTGATGAAAATCCACATCCCGAAAGATTCATAATGATATAATGTGAAATAATTGTAATCCCCATTCAAACTTACAATAGTTCACATTGTGTCTCACGGATGATAATTTTTATTTTCCTTTCTTTTCTGAGCATCGCTTTCATTCATATTTTTTTTGGATCAATTCATATTTTATTTTCAGAGTAATATTATTGACTCACAAAATTTTCAATTTTCGGGGTCAATATTCAAATCAATAAATTGGATGAAGTATTTGTGATTTTCTAATCTGCGTTTTTTTTCATCAATTTGAATGCTCATTAACTTTTTAACGAAAGTTATACATAACATAAATGTAGAACCATATCTATCGTTGGCATGAATTGAAAGTTCACATCAGAGTGAACTAATTCGTAATTGTTATTACCAATTCAAAATAGAGAACATTGAAGTTAGAATTAGGAACTGAGATGTTTATTTGTTTTTATATTAAAATTTAAATTTAAATCAAATGATGTGTAATGACTCGAAATTCGATCTCATCGTAATGACTTCAAATTTTCTGTGATTTATTATCAAAGTTGCATGATGATTCGATAAGAAATAAACATAAATCCAATACAAATGAGTAGAAATCAATGAAAAATGCGTAAGCCCGAACAATTTCGGGAAATGTGCGGAAAAGTTAGTTTTACGTACGAAAGACCATTTATTTTTTTTGGAAATACTTTCCGGATTCTTGTTTCAGAAAATTTGTATCGTATTTTTCATCAGAAGATGTCACCGTGTACAATACTCGCTGCAGCATTAATTTCAGACTTCAGACAATTTTTCAATACATATTTAGAAAACATGTGAAATACTGAAGATACAAACAAAAAAATAGATAGTATATGGAATGACATAACAATGAGCATCGTATATCAATAGCCGCTGCTTATGTAACAACTCATAGTCACACAATTATCATTGAAGAATAATAATTGATTTTAGGCAATGAGTTTTATTTGGAAATATGGTCGCAATTAGTAAGTCATTGAAATGTATTTATGTTCATAAACATGATGAACAAATTTGCTCGATTTAACGTTGAAAACACTTAAGTTAAATACAAATATTAAAAGATTAAAATATAATACATCACTCAAATGTACTCGTTCGTGCGTTAATAAAATATTGTTTTTGATGGGAAAAAATACAGTTGAAGCAAAACAGTGGCTTAATAAGCATTACGACAAATCTTCTCCCGGCAAATCAACCATCTGCGATTGGAATAATGAATTCAAAAGAGGTCGTTGCAACACCGAAGACGCGGAACGCTCTTGTCGCCCGAATACGCCAGTTACTCAAGAAAACATCGTAGAAATCCGAAAAATCGTATTGGGAGACCGTAAACTGAAGTTAAAATAGATAGCAGGGGCCGTGAATATATCAGAAAACAGTGTGTTTTAAATTTTACACGAACATTTGGGCATGAAAAAGCTCTGCTCAAAGTGGGTGCCGCGCTTGCTTAATACAGAACAAAAACAACAACGTATTGATGATTCTGAGGCTTGTTTGGACCTTTTGAAGCAGAATACCGTGGATTTTCTCCGTCGCCACATCACTATGAATGAACCATGGATACCCCATCTCACACCGGAAACAAATCGGCAGTCAGCTGAATGGACAGCAACCGGTGAAAGTCGTTCGAAGCGTCCAAAGGCCAAGCAGACAGCTGGTAAGGTTATGGCCCCAGTATTTTGGGATGCTCACGGAATTTTGTTGATAGAATTTCTCCATAAAGGAAAAGCAAGATGGCGTTGAGAGTGACAGACGTGGATTTCTGTTGCTGCCGAAACGGTTTTTGCATCTTTTCGTGTTTAATTAAATTTTTGGATTTTTTAAATTTTTATTTTTTTTTCAACGTGTCCATACACTTGTTTACGCGGCAAATGTCAAACTCGAACATGTGAACATAAGCACCGACTAAAGTGACTGTGCAACTAAGAATATTTTGGCCTTAAAATAGATTTATTTTGGATATTATTATTAGAAGTAAAATTTTCACTCTTTTCATAGAATTTAATTTTCAAAAATATTGCTTTTGTGCATTTAATATGAGTAGATGACAAGTCCATTAGTTTCAGTGCTTGTGTCCGTTAGTTCGTCAATGGCGGCCGTGAAAACAAGAAAAGTGCACCGCGAATTAGCTTTGTCATAATTTGAACGGCGTTTTTCTCATTTTAAGTTGTCATTAACTATCAATTTCAAGTTAATATTTCAGTAGTAAATTTACAATCGGTTTCATGTTGTCTCCTCGCAAATTCTCTACTATTAATGTCAATATAATGGTAAATGTTCGGTTAGTAAGGCTTTGTTATTTGACGAATGTACACATAATTTGGTGAGTTCGTTCCAACTTCATACATTTAGCAAAGTTTAATTTCGCAAATTTTTACTAATTCCGATTTCGGTAGCATGGAAATTCCGCGGACATGTCTCTTTCGGCAAAATCGATGTGTTTTTCTCGGGTGCAGTGTGGCTTAGCACGCCCCTCACCTTCAAAATTCATTTAGCTCGAAATCGAAACATTGTGCCTCGGACGAGGGGAGGCCACGGAGCTCGCACTCCCCGGGACCTGACCGGAGCTCCACAGTTGAAAACCGTTTTGAATATAGGAACCTTGAATTTGAGAGGAGGTTTTGAGTCGAAGAAATTCGAATTAGTTGAGAGAGCGAATGTTTTTGATTTAGATGTTTTAGCTTTGAGTGATGTCCGTATTAAAGGACAGTTTGAAGATACGTTAGGTGAGTGAAAGAGTGATTCTTTTAGGCAATTTAAATGCGAGAGTGGGTAGAAATGATTCAAATTGTTCCGTTGTACTGGGAAAATTTGGTGAAGAGTCTGCCGCGAATGGTAATGGGAAGAGATTACTCGATTTATGCCAGAAATCGGATTTAGTTATAACTAATTCATTTTTCAAGCACAAGAAAATTCACATGTATTCGTGGAAAAATCCTGGTCAGAATCAAAAATCTCTTCTCGATTACATTATCGTTGAGGCAAGCTTGCGCAAAACAGTTTTAAAAACGAGAGTGTATAAAAGTTTTGGTTTGGACTCTGATCACTACTTGGTAGCCAGCAAACTATGCATTAGCAAGAGCGGCTTAAGAAGCTATTACAAGTCAACAAAAAGAGTTAAAGTGGAAAGATTGCGTGATGTGAATGTAGCGAGGGAGTTTTTAGCAAAATTACGGGAAAAATTTGCGCAAGTCGAAGTGAACGAAGCGTCTGATATTGAGTATGAATGGAATTTGTTCAAGGAAGTGATTGTAGAAGAAGCAAAAGAGTGTTGTGGCATGTTTGTCGTCAAGAATGGGAGAAAGAAGACTGAATGGTGGAATGAAGATATTAGAATTGCTGTGAAGGAAAAGAGAATGACATGGATCCGCTGGTTACAGAACCGAACTGATGAAAATCTGGAGTCGTATAGGGAACAAAAGCGGGTGGTGAAAATGATGGTGAAAGGAGCAAAAGAGAGAGAATGGGTGAAATTTGGTCAGGATCTAGAAGTTGCTGGACAACAGAGGAATAAGGTATTCTGGTCAAGGGTTAAGAACATTAGGAATGGAGGCAAAAAACATGCTCCTGGAGCTGTTTTGGACAAGTTGGGCAATGTAGTGATGGGTAGAAAGAATGTGTTGAAACGATGGAAGGAATATTTTGATGAATTGCTGATTGTAGAAAATGCCGATTTGGTGAATGAAAATGTTAATGTAAATGTTAGTGAAGAGAGTTTGGAAGAGATTAGCATGGATGTAATTCAGAGTGCAATTAATAAGTTGAGTTGGGGTAAGGCTGCGGGTGTGGATGAGATTAGGAATGAATATTTGATTAGTAGTGGTTTAGTAGGTGTTCGCTGATTATATCGCATCTTTAATTTAGCTTGGAGTTCCTCTGTTGTCCCTGAAGAATGGGGTGGCGCAGTCATTTCGCCACTTCATAAGAGAGGTAGTAATAGAGACTGCAATAACCATCGAGGAATTTCTCCACTGAGCGTTGTCGGTAAAGTATATAGTGCAATTTTGGAAAAGAGAACATGAGATATTGTCGAATCGTTCTTGGATGAAAATCAATCGGGTTTCCGCCCAATGCGTGGATTACAAGATCAAATTTTTTGCATGAGACAACTAATGAATTAATGGAGAAATTCCTTGATAGAAATAGGGAACTGTACTTCTGTTTCGTGGATTTGCAGAAAGCATACGACTGCATTCCCAGATCTAAGCTGTGGTCAATCTTGGCCGAATATGGTGTGAATGGTTATCTTCTCAACGCGATTCAAAGTTTGTACGTAAACAGTCAAACAGCAGTAAGAGTGGATGGAGATTTGAGTGAATGGTTTGAAGTACGTAATGGTCTGCGACAGGGATGTACAATTTCACCTCTTCTATTCATTATTTATATGGACAAGCTGATCAAATCAACCAATTTAATGGGTAGAGTAGCTTTGGGGGGCAATATTATCTGTGAACTCGCTTACGCAGATGATCTGGTACTGTTTGGCAATTCTGAAATGGAGCTGCAAAATCGTATCAATGATTTGGAAGAGGCTTGTACGAACTTCGGAATGACCATTAGCGGCACAAAAACTCAAGTTATGCATGTGGGCAAAACTCGAAAGCCAATTCATTGCACATTGAATGGCAACTTGTTGGAACAAGTTTCCCAATTCAAATATTTGGGTTGCATCTTCTCGGAAGATGGCAAGTTTAATAAAGAGTTTGAACAGCGTAGGGTTAATGGAAATAAAGTAGTAGCCCAACTTAGATCACACGTTTTTAATAAACGTGAATTGAGTCTAGAAACAAAGATGTTGATTCACGGGTCAATCTTCAGACCAACTATTCTATATGGTAGCGAGAGCTGGGTTGATTCTGAGAATTTGATTCATGATCTGGAAGTGTCTGATATGAATGTGTTGAGAATGGTTTCAGGAGTCTCGCGCCGCGATCAGTGGGAAAACAGAATCCGAAATGGGACAATTCGGGGGGATTTAAACGTCGAATCGGTAGGAGAGGAAGTAAGAAAATCCAGACTGAGATGGTTTGGTCATGTAAAACGCATGGGGGTTTGTGGAGAGGTATCGTTAGGGGTGTATGAGGCAATTTGTTTCATAAAACAGACCAGACGCTGAAAGGCATTAATGGTCTATAAATGCTTGTTGTTGTTGTTGTTGTTTGGAAAAGCAATCAATAGCGACTATTACATAGCGTTGTTGGATCAACTAGCTAAAAAAAATCAAGGAAAAACGGCCCCATATGGCAGAGAAGAAACCAAAAGACAACGCACCGGTTCACAAGTCGATAATAACAATGGTCGAATTGAACGAATTACGATTCGAATTGCTCCCGCACCCACCGTATTCGCCAGGTCTGGCCCACGGTGACTAATGACTTCTTGCAAAAGAATGCACTAGGGAAAGAGATTTCGCTCCAATGAAGAAGTGATTGCTTTTTAAAAAGGGAATTGAGAAGTGAGAGAAGCGCTGGACCGACTGTATGGCCTTATATGGAAACTGTTTTGATGAATGAAATTGAATTTTAAGAAAAAAATAAATAGTTTTCATCAGTTAGTCCGGAGACTTTTTGAGTGATTCTTAATGAATCATCTAATCATGCTCAAAGAATTATTTAGGGGACATTGTAGTAAAATGCGTGAAGCTGGATTTTATGTCACACCTAATCTATTAAAAACATTTGGACAGACTGTTGTCATGTTTAATATAGAGATTGAACGATCGTGTAACATATTGCACACAAAACATTATGCAATTTAATAACAAAAATCACTCGCATTTTCGTTTGTTTTACGAGCGTGAAGCAAATGACCCATAGTCATTCTATGGTCAAATAGTTCTCTGTAATTTCTACACAAAGTAATTAAATAAATATACATACTTTCTTCTCAAATTCACGAGCTCGGGACTTTAGCGTGTCGATAGCTTCTGAATTTCGTCCACAGCCAATGCCAGTTGTTACACCACGTAACTGATCCAGTGCTTCCTGTATCAAACACAGATTGATAAATACATATGAATTACTTATACATTAAACATCTTTTTTTCTCTTCAAATTTGTATCAATTGTCTTTCAAGATTGATCTTCGCGTAGGTTTTTTGGGCAGTTTTGATGGTCCGATCGAAAAGATAACCAAACTTTCCCATAGTAATGTTTGTTCGATAGCACATCATCATCATCATCATCATCATTCAGTATTTATAGACCGAATTGTGTACCGTTAGGTGTATTCAGTCTTTTTCGTATTCCATGAATACCACCAGCATGAGAACTATTATTCGGAAGTTCGATAGCACATTGAACCAAAAATCGAAAAGCTTGGAATTTCCGATTCCATAGGATTCAAGTCTGATCGATTCTGTGGAATTGGTACTTCCAAGCTGGTGGATGTTCGGTCCAATGTGTTCTAAACCAATGAATATTCTTGGGGCCGAAAAATCCATGCGAAATTTGGCCATGTTATTTTCCATTAGCGCTTTCGATTTGGGTCGTCAGGTGAGAAAAAAATATCAAAGTGAAACAAAATTAGGGGACCGGATTCCATATTGGATCAGCTTGCAGGTTGGAAAGATCACCAGTCAGATTTCGACTCTCTACACGTAGCAGTGAAAACACCAAAATTCCGACTGTTATCGACGTCAAAAAAATCTCAGTCACATTTAATGTGCTTTTGGATCAAATAGACGCAATAACATAGTGCACAAAGTGTGAAAATTCTAATAAATTGAAAAAATTGAACAATCAAAATTGATTTTTTTTACTGTGCTCATAAAGTGAACCATTTCCATCTAAAAATGCATGTGAATATTTGTGCTTGGCTACAAAAGTGTTGTATAAACCAAAGTGAATTCCAAATACATCGTGATGTCGAATCTTTTTTCAATGCATTTCAAAATGGCGGCGAAAATGCAGATTGGATCAGAAATGGGCTTGCACCTTGGATCACTAATTTTTCTCCTCTTTTCACATTACGACGCCATTGTTTGGTGTTTGAAATCGTCATTGAAACTGATTTGAAGTGTTTTTAGTGAATTTGTCTCAAATTTTATGAGATTTTTTAAAATTTTTGATGTAATCTTAGTATATCTGTGCGTCGACCGAGAAAAACTGATCACGTTATTACCGCTCATAATGCATTGATCAACGTAATGAAAAACATCGAAATCAATAAAAAAAATTTGAGAGCCACACCAAGAGCATACAACATCCAATTAAGCAGTTTGCATCGATATCTCATCAAATTTCGAGAGGAAGTTCCCGATATTGCGGCTGTTGCTGATGATGAATTTTTAAAAGTGGTTCGCTTGTCCAGATTGCGATGCCGATGATGATACGGTGTAATATTAATCAGGTGTCATTTTTTATGAAAATTTTTATTCAATTCAATGTTCGAAACCTTTGCGTACAAATTTAAATACGATAAATTTTCTTACATTTTGTAAATCATGTGCTTTTACTTGAGTTTTTAGACATTTTTTGGGAGTGATCCAATCTGCAAGCCTATTTCGAGGAGGTCGATTTTGGAATTTTTTTTCACATTTCTGTAAGAATTTTGTTTTTGAAAAATTCAAATGATTTGCTCTAAGTTGTAGCTATTGAGGCAAGCTTTCCAACGTTAATTTTACATCAACAATATGTTGAATTCATGACGAGCTATTAGCATAAAAGCTAAGGTGATCCAACCTGCAAGCACCTCCCCTAAGAAATTCATAAAAATGACAACAGAAAAAGCAACACTTTCAAGTGAAACACGGTGGTCTTCCACTTTGAAATATTCTATGCTCGTAGACCCAAAGCCATCAAACAAACTACTTATTTTCTTGTATACGGCAGATTTTCGAAAATTTATCATTGTCCAACCGTGTTCTATCCGAAACATAACACTTTTTTGATTGTAATTGGGCAGATCACTTTATTCGCGGTTTTATTCGCGTGACGCGGAAAAGTATACTTTTTCGCACCAATACGGCAGATTTTAGTGTTAAATTCTTTGTTGTGATCCAACTAGCCTCAGAATTCAAAAATCTGCCGAAATAAGTGGGCGGATTGTTTAAAAAAGACCAACAATTCTCATGTTTACAATTCCACCAATGCAAATTGTAAACATGAGAATTCTCCTTTTTAATTCGTCTTTTTTAAACAAACTTATTTCGGCAGAAATCCAGGCGCCAGTTTTATAAAATGACTTTTATGATATTGGGAGTATAACTTAAAAAGTTGTTTTTTTTTTCTGCGAAAATATACATTTATATCGACAAAAAAATGAATTGATACATCATTCAAAGTATTGGCCATCGCTAGCCACAACTTTTTCCCATCTTTCTGGACATTTTTGGATTCCTTCCCAAAAGAATCGTTCGTTTTTTGAGCCTATAAACGAATCAAGCCGATTTTTGATTCCCTCAAATGAAGTGAAGCGTATTCCGGTAAGGGCATTCTGCATCGATCAGAACATATGGTAGTCAGAAGGGGCAATATCTGGGTTATAAGGCGGGTGAGGTAAAACCTCCCAACCATTGTTTTTCAAATAGTTTTTAACCGGTTGAGCAACATGGGGACGAGCGTTGTCATGATGAAAAATTATGGTCTCGTGTCTGGTCGCATATTCCGGCCGTTTTTCGGTGATTGCTCGCTTCAAATGAATCAATTGTGTTCTATACAAGTCCCCTGTGATCGTCTGGCCCGATTTCAACAGCTCATAATACAAAACACTCTTTTCGTCCCACCTAATACAGAGCATTACCTTGGCACCATGGATATTCGGCTTTGCCGTTGATTTGGATGGTTGTCCGGGATTCACATATGATTTTTTGCGCTTGGGGTTGTCGTAATGGATCCATCTTTCATCACCAGAAACAATGCGATGCAAAAACGACTTCTTTTTGTACCGTTCAAGCAGCATTTTGGACATGCAAAATCGGCGTTCGACGTCTCTTGGCTTCAATTCATACGGCACCCAATTTCCTTGCTTTTGAATGAATCCTGCCGTTTTCAAAACGTTTTGAAATGGCTGCTTGAGTAACTCCCAATGATAATGCAAGCTCTTCTTGCGTTTGACAATAATCTTGGTCAAGTAATGCATCCAATTCTTCGTCTTCAAACTTTTTTGGCTGCCTTGGACGCTCCTTGTCTTCGATGTCAAAATCACCACTTTTGATTCGTGCAAACCACTTCTGACACACTCTAACCTCTGGAGCATATTCAGGATAAGCTTCCGTGAGTAATTGATGAGCTTCTGTTGCCTTTTTTTTCAAATTAAAAAACAAAAGCAAACTTTCCCGCAAATGCTGTTTTGTTGGCACATATTTCGACATTTTCAGCGTAACAAAAATTTTGTTCATATCAACTTCTGTTCACTTTGACAAATAATCAGTGCATATATTAGTAAAGCAATCTAGTAGCAAAACGAACTTTTTAACTTATACTTCCAATACAAAATTTCTTTATAAAAGAAAAATCTTGTTCACCCATCGGGCTGCTTCGTTCTGAAATAAACGTAGTCCCCATACAAATTGTTCGTTTCGACCGCAGTGAAAAATTTGCATGGGAATTATGTTAATTTTACCAGAAAACCCATGAAATTTTGGAAATCGACCTTTCTATATCCTAGTAATGGGGGATATGAAAATGCGACCCACAATTTTTTCGACCCTAACCTCACTAAAGGGGGCTTATTCCCAATGAACACCTATCTGCCCCGGATTTTTTAAGTTTTCATGATGTTTTTTCCGTACAACCTTACACACAGATAACATTTGCTCCGAATAAGGTCGCAATCGGTTAGTTCAGGTTTAAAAGGGATAGAAAACTCATTCTGGCAGTTTTGACATTTTTGGAGGGATCGCAATATCACAAAACGATGGGGTGCGGGAAACTAAAAACTGAGAATGTATTAGGAATAAACTGATGAAGGTCTAATTTATTTTAGATATAAATAGTAATTGAAACATCTTTTGTTATTTTTTCATTCGTAGTTGAATGGGTGTGAATGGAAACCCACCTCTAATTATTGTGAGAATTGAAATGAGACTAGAAACAAATGAGAACTTAAATGAGACCCTGAATTTTTTTTACCGGTTGTTTCATTTTTGCTCTCAACATTTTCAGATCTTATTTCTACATACAAATTTTAAACGTTTCTCGATCTCTTTTTTATCTTCAAAATTTCCCCGGTCACATTTTTGTTTTAAACAACAAAAGTAAGAGGTCGGTTTTCATTCTCACCCATTCATTTTAATTGATGAAGAATAGTTACTTAATATATTTAATATATATAAGCATATAAATATTTATATATCGATATTTATTTATTTGATTTGACGTGATATTGTCGAATTGAATTTTGTACGAAGAACTTTGCACTTTGTAACCGTGTTTACAAAGAAAGATCGTATGTTATTTAGCGGTAACGGATAGGGAGTGAGTGAATTAGTACAGGAGAATTTGCCAAACCAATGTGTGAATCGGTGACACTCCCCGACATCGTCGTACGGTGAAATGAATAAATTTAATGAAAAGTGGTTAATTTGGTGCGATAAGAATTTACAATAAAATCGGTAACGAAGACTGAATAACCAAATAGAGTTTATGAGCATTACATAAATGCCAAACATATATAATGACAGCTGTAATATTTGTGCCAACTGGCGGTGAAATTGCAAATTACAGACAGTACTGCTGCTTGTATATGTAGTCTCTTTCATTTATTCATTATTCAGGTACCGAATCGTGTACCGTTACCACCAGCATGAGAACTATTACTCGAGCCCACGTCCCCATGCTTGCAAAGCCGGCACGCTAACCACTACTCTACAGCTGGGCTAGTAGGTAGTCTTTATAGTTGAATAAAAAGAAATTTTTCCAGTTTCGCATCGTTGACATTTGACAGCGGACTGAGCTGCGTGATTCAGTTAACTATAGAAATTATCAATATAAGCAGCAGTTATGGCTGTAATTTGCAATTTCACCGCCAGTTGGCACAAATTTACAGCTGTCATTCTTTATGTGTGTGTATCACCACAATTCCAAGATCTTTCTCTCTCTCTCTCTCGAAGAAGAAGAAGAAGAAGGAGAAGGAGAAGAAGAAGAAGAAGAAAAAGAAGAAAAAAATGTAGCGAAAGCTTATTCAATTAGAAACATACTTGATGTGCCCGCTCAGCCTCTTCACGCCGCATCTCGGCCTCTCGTAATTGAATATTAAGTGAATCTAACATTTTATTCGAGTTCTTTTGTCCTTCATGAGACATCTTCTGTAAAAAAATAAGAATAATTATATAAAAGTATATATTATGAATCAGAACGATGTTATCTTTAATGAAAGGACAAAGTGAATTTCAGTCCATCGCAGAGCATGCGAACCGTACACTCAATTCACCACAAGGCTAAGCGAATTAGCCCTGAATTGCACTTGAGTGCTATACGGTTTACGGCAAAAAGTGTTTAAAGCATTTATATGCATTTTGTATAGCTTCACTGTGAGAACTATGCGACATAATAGGCCTTACATACGTAAAACTTACTTTTCAGCACATTTCCCAAAAGTCTACGGGTTTACGGGATTACCACTGATTACTACAAAATTTGATGGGTTCATGCAACCGTACTCCTATTTGAGTCATTTTAATCATATCTATTCTCCAGCGCCATCTATTGGGCAGTAGTATTGATGTGATATTTCAATCGTTTCAATAGCTTATTTGTTTTTATTATTTGTATCAATAAAAATTTCGCTCGTATTACAATGGATCCAAATTCACCTATGTAAAATAAGATGGCGCGGTCGATTGGTGTACTCTCGAATAGCTCTCCAATCCAATACAAGCACGGTCCCCTTGGATTCATGTAATTTTGAGACTAAGTCATAAAGAATAGAAGTAATTTAACCGAAACATATGACAATGTGAACGCGCTCTTAATGACGTTTCTAGAAGCTTGGTGCCTTCTGCACATACACACACGCATACGCAGAACACGCTGTTTTTGCGATTCATTCGTTCTGGTGCTTTTGTACTGTAAATGACGCGCACACTAATTTCGCAACGTTCAATAAAATAAAAACTATTTTTCTTACAATAAATTCTATTGTGTTCTCTTTGCTCATCACACGATTTGCTTTCCACTGGTGTGTTTGATAATTCATTCTACACAATATAGCTTTAAGTCATCATTCAAGTCATTACGATGAAATTTAGGATTATTCAGGCTACGAATAATCCGTGCAAAGTTTGCGGATGTATTGGTATTTGCAAATATACAGCATTCGAAGAGACTCAAGCGTCTACGATGGCTTCCGAAAAGGAATTCTAACTCTGTAAGGATTATTTTTTCTGAATCTCTTACTAACGAACAGAATACACTATATTTGGGTATTTAGTTTTACCTCACCATTAATTAGACGGGAACTAAATATTAGCTCAATCAGTGTGGATTGAAGAAGTTGTCAAATTGCATTCCTTTCATACTCAATCTCAAAATTATTAGTGTTTACGGTTTGAAATATTGGACAAAATCTCGTCGTTTTCAAAGATTACAATTTGAGATTAAGTTTATTAAAAGTACTATTCGACTGCTAAATAAATCCTCACTTAAACAGTGTATTGTTGATGTCCACTTATAAATATATATTTTAGCATTGAACAACACCACAAAATCTCGTGAAAATAAAGATTCTTGTAGTGAAATAAAAAAGAGCACAACTTTTTTTTCTTAAATACCTACACACGCTTTCTCAGAGTATAGAGAGAGCTCGATCGGATCATGTCTTGGGGTAGATCTAGTGGAGTATCAGAATATAGTTTTTTTTATGAAAAAAGTAGGACATATGAAATTTCAAGTCATTCCGGTGAGATTTGGTAAATATTTATATGGCAGCTATGTTCAACGGTGTTGTAATGCGGCTTAGTGCATGCCGCAAGCGTTAACCTTAGCGCATAATACATAATGATAAATTAATAAAGTAGTCTTGGACTGCACCTCACACACAACAGTTGACTTTCAATTACACCTTATATGGCGAGTCCGGCATTCGAATAAAAAGGAAACAATATATAAATGGCAGCAGAAATAATTAAATATATAGGAAAAGAAATCTTTAAAAGAGTAACGAACTGGTTATCTGTTGCATTCGTCGGTTGGGAAATAAGACAAGCGGTAGAAAATGAAGGAGCTATTGTAACGACAACGAAAAAATACGTGGAAAAAAAGGAAAAAGAAAGCGAAATAAAAAGCACAGACGTAACTTTATTTCTAATCATAACAGTGTTGGCTATGATCATAATCATTCTAATAACGAATTTAATCTCCACAATAATGAGAAAAGCAAATAAAACAAGAGCAATTCCGATGCAAAATATAAATGTTGAAAGTGGTTCTGGAATATAAAAAGGCAAAGTGAAAAAGTACAGTCAACAATAACTTAAAAAGTAAATTTTTCCGCAAGTATAAAAATGATCGAAGAAGTACAGGGAACATAACGCTTAGAACGACAAAATAACACGAAATAACTGTGAAACAAAGTGCAAATATGCAATATACACATAAAGCAAAAACGAACGAAAGCGAAAAGTGAAAAAAAAAAAAAAACTTAAAATGGACAACATTTTTAGGAATGCTTGCGTGTAAAATTGTGTGGACGGTGCTGTTTAAAGTGGAAAAAACAATCGAAATCGAAAATGAATTCCAAGAAATCAATGAACATGAATATGAAAACACTGAAGAATTTAGAGCACAAATTCGCAAATTAGACAACTCGATATTTGGCGACAACAGCAAAAAACCAACGAGTGAAAGTGACAACGACGGCAAGAATGACCACAGCAGTACTGACACACAAGACGAAAACGAAGCTCTCAAAGTAAATCAAAGGAACAGCATGTGCATTCGTCAAGATTTACTATTCAATCACGATCAGAACAAAGCAAGGTTTATCGGGATGTAAAGGAAAACAGTAGAAACATAACGGAAGGCAAATAATCAACACATTGAATACAGTTTAACTTGAGAACATACTCGATAAAATCTTTAAGTCAGGAATTTTTTAAGCTCGATAAAATCTTTAGATCAAGAATTCTATTTTTCATCTTCAATAAATCTTTAATTCAAGAATTTTTCAAGTATGACAAAACTTTAGAGCAAGTAAATTTTTACATTTCCAAGTTAAATTCTATCATTTAAATCATTTATAATTACGGGAAATTGTGAGTGAACACCATGGCACCAGGGACAGCTTCGAAAATTGGACAATTAGCTTTGGCTGTTATGAGTGGCTATGAAGTGGGAAAAACACGAGATCCTGAAATTAAAGAAGTGCAAACGACGAAAATTATTGAAAAAGACTCAAATAATCAGAACATTTCTACCAAAGATTTCGCCATTCCATTACTTATTACTGTTGCAGTGATGTTTATAATTATTGTGTTAATTCAATTATATGACAAGTGTAAGAAAAGAGACAATGGACAAATTGTGACCTATAACCCATCAATCTACAATCAACATGTACCATCGAGTGATCAGCGAGTACCAGTGTCTCCTGTTCAAATTCCAAGGGGTCTGTAGGAGTATCCACAAGGGATCAACCGAATTTAACAAGTAACCTCATGATCTTATTTTAAGGAAACAAATAATTAGAATAAGTTACAAATGCCTGATAAATTTGATGAAAATATTTACAAGGGTTTAAAGAAAAATTTTGAATCAGTATATAAAAGAATCCAGCCTTATGAAGTAAGAAGAAAATTAACGAAATGTGAAACAAAGTTAAGAGAATATAAAACAGATATCATAGAGACATATAACGCTATAATAGGATATCTGGGGGATTTCATAAATAAAACAGATGGTGAGGGTAAAAAGACGCTCACCGAATACGCAAATAGTTACAGAGATAAAATAAATAAATGTTTTAATATATTAAATTTGAAATACAAGTGGTCTAGTAATGTATTTGAAATAATTACAAGCAAATATTTAGAAATAAAGTCCGGTGTTAGTGAGTTGAATTTAGAAGAAAATATTCCAGAGGAAGTGGATATTGAATCAGTCACAATCGATTCAGATTCTGACGAAACTGAAGAGGATAAACGTGAGATAGCTAATTTGTCTCGAATAGAATATATTGATAATAATGATACAATTGGACAATCGCACATGAGTACGCCGAGAACAGCTAGCAGAAGTCAAAATAATTACGATAATATCAGGAATCCGACAGAAAATTTGACAAGTGTAGTAATAAATACAGACAATATGGCTCAATCAAAGGCAGATTTGGTTAAGTTAGCTGCACAAACAATCACTACGACATATGCGGGTGATCCTACGCAGTTGAAACGATTTATTACATCGATTGAATTAGCTGAAGCATTATGTGAGGTAAACAATATTCCGACACTAAAGATCTTTATTCTGACTAAGCTTGAGGGCAAAGCTGCTGAGGCTATGGTTTCTATTGAGGAAATTAAAAACACATTGAAAAGATGTATTAAACCGGAATCTTCACGTGTCATAGAAGGAAAAATTTTGGCTCTTAAAGCAGATGGTGGTTCTTTGACCACATTCCAAGAAAGGGCTAAAGAGTTATCGAATGAATACCGACGCAGTTTAATCGCTGAGGGATTCACGAAGGAAAAAGCCGATGAGCTTACGATAACGAAAACAGTGGAAATGTGCAGGAAATCTGCTAGAAATGACACTGTGAAGGCAGTTTTAGCTGCTAGAGAATTCAGCACACCGGAAGAAGTTGTGTCGCGAATGATTATTGAAATTGATAATCTTCGGATTGACAGAAATCAATCTGGTAGGGGAAATAATTATAATAGAAATGATAGAGGACGCGGCAGCCGTAATGGAAACGGTGGTGGCCGTGGCAATGGTAGAGGTGGCCGTGGCGGTTATAATAATAATCGTCAAAATTCTAATGGTCAAAACGGAAATTTCAACCGAAATAATAATAATAACAACAATAGAAATGGTAGCAACAACAACAACAACAACTACAACAGAAACAACAACAATAGACAAAATGGTAACAATAACAACAACAGACAAAACAATCGTGAACACACAATTCGCATTGTGTCGGGAAACGACCAAGCGCCGCAACAGGTGCGGCCAGACAACCAAATTGCGTACCAAATACCATATCAAATGCCACAATAAATGGGCAAAATGTAGACATTTTCTACATTGATAATAATCTATCAGATTATGTATTGCTGAAAACAAATTTAGCAAACAGGGACATAATATGTCTCGTAGACACAGAAGCAGGTGTTTCTTTGATTAAAGTAAACGCCGTGCCAAATTTGGTTAAGTTTGATGATTCTGAACGTATCAAATTGACAGGAATCACAAATGACGCCGTATATTCTTTAGGAATTTGTTATATTAAAATAGTGTTAGGTAAAGTAGAGGTTGGTCACAAATTCCATGTTGTATCCGATACATTTCCCATACCATCGCATGGTATTATTGGAAAGGATTTTTTGAAAAACAATAAGTGCTTAGTAGATTATAATTCAATGACACTTACTGTCAGAAAAGGAAATAGAGCAATCGCAATTCCGATACAGTCTGAATTGTTAAAGGGATTAGCTGCTATTCCAGCAAGAAGCGAATGCTTCAAACAATTTCACATTCAAGCTGAAAAATATCCATGTGTGGTAGAAGCGAATCAGATTGATCAAGATTTGTTTATACCTACGACAATAATTCATGGAGAAAGAGCATGGATACGTGTTTTAAATTGCAGTGAAGAATTGAAATTGATAAACACAAATCTAAATAAAACAAGTAATATCGCAGATTTTGATATTTTGCAAATGAATACAAATATCAAAGATCAATCGAGCGATAGAATGAACCGATTAAACAGAACTTTGTCTGATAAAATTCCAGATCATGCAAAAGGCAAATTACTACCTTTATGCATTGAGTTCAATGATATTTTTCATTTGGAAGGGGACAAAGCAACGGTGAACAATTTTTATTCGCAGGATTTGACAATTACTGACAATATTCCTGTATACGTAAAAAACTATAGACTACCGCATTCTCAAAAGAAAGAAATCAGTACACAGGTGCAAAAACTTTTGGAACAAGATTTAATTGAAATTAGTACGTCGAACTACAATAGTCCTTTATTGGTAGTACCGAAAAAATCTGACAGTACTGAAAAGAAATGGAGATTATGCGTAGACTATAAAGCTCTGAACAGGAAAATTTTGCCTGATAAGTTTCCTTTACCGCGGATAGATGAAATTTTAGATGGATTGGGAAGAGCGAGATATTTTTCTGTGATGGATTTACATTCGGGTTACCATCAAATTCCAATGAACCCTTCTTCAAGAAAATACACGAGTTTCAGTGCTAATAATGGTCATTTTCAATGGAAAGTTTTACCATTTGGTTTGAATGTTGGACCATCATCTTTCATGCGTATGATGACATTAGCTTTTTTTGGTTTAACGCCTGAGAAATGTTTCATATATATGGATGATCTCATAGCATTGGGTTATTCTGAGAACCATCATATAGAAAATCTAAAATTAATCTTTGAAACGTTAAGAAAATTCAATCTTAAACTTAATCCGTATAAATGCAAATTTTTCAACACTGAAGTACAGTTTCTTGGTCATAAATGTACTTCACAGGGTGTTTCACCAGACCCAAATAAAACCATTGTAGTAGAGAAATATCCTGTACCGAGAGACAGAGATGAGGTCAAAAGATTTGTAGCATTTGCGAACTATTACAGGCGGTTCATTAAAAATTTTTCGGGAATAACACAACCGTTAACAAGATTAACGAGCAAAAAAGTACAATTTGTGTGGACACAAAAGTGTCAGGAAGCCTTTGAAAAAATTAAGAAAATATTGGTTTCACCACTTATCCTGACTTATCCTGACTTTTCGAAACCATTTCGTGTAACTGTTGATGCAAGTCAATTAGCATGTGGCGCTGTTTTATCACAAAATGTAGATGATCATGATAGACCAATCACCTTCATATCAAAGACTTTCAAAAAGGGCGAATTGAATAAAGCAATTATTGAAAAAGAACTATTGGCGATTCATTTTGCCGTGACAGTTTTAAGACCGTATTTATATGGCAACAAATTCGAAGTCATATCAGATCACAAACCACTGATATACCTTTACTCTCTTAAGAACCCAACTTCTAAACTCGCGCGCATTAGATTAGATTTGGAGGAGTACGACTTTGTTATAAAACACATTGCTGGTAAAGACAATGTGGTAGCGGACGCGTTATCACGAATCGAAATTAGCGATTTGAAAGATTTGTATGGGGAGCATCAAGTCCTTCTAATGGAAAGTGAGAAAATACAGAAAGATAAAACAGTTTCAGTCAGATCAATCAATCAAATTTTGGCCGTCACTAGATCAACCACACGGGCCAGTATAAATGAAAATGGGGATACAAATGTTGATACGACAACAATTCCCATTGTTTATGAAAATCTTTTGAATAAAATTGATAGCAAGAAGCCAAGAATCCGAATTATAAATTTCAAACATGAAAATGGAAAAATCCAATATGTATCACTGACTATTTTCCGATCAAGGAAGCAAATATGCACAATAAAACTCGCGAACGAAAAACTGACACTCGAATCGGTTCTTTCGAAGGTATTTACAATTATGCGAGAGAATAACATTCAAATTTTGCAATGGCCATTGCACGACAAAATATTCGAAATGTGCACAATTAATCATTTCAAAACCGCATGCGTCACGTCTTACGATAGACTCAGAGCCCAAGGCACCATACAGTCAGATACACAATATCAAATCGAGTTGGTTCACACACCAAAGAAAATCGAAAATGAAAATGATCAAAAGGACATTATTCATAAATTTCACACAGATGTGTTATTCGGAGCACACTGTGGCATGAAAAAGCTATACGCTAAAATTCGTGAAAAATACTATTGGCGCAATATGACACGAGATATTGCAAAGTATGTCAAAAATTGCACAGTCTGCAAGCTATCAAAACCAAATGAAAAAACTAAAGAACCAATGACTATTACCGATACTTCTATTAAACCGTTTGATGTGGTTCATATCGATACGATAGGACCATTACCTAAGACCATAAATGACAACATTTATGCCGTCACCATGGTATGTGACATGACAAAGTACTTGGTAGCAATTCCAGTTAAAAATAAGACAGCTTCAGAAGTAGCAAGAGTTATTTTTGAACATTTCATTTTGAAATATGGACCTATGAAATCAATACGAACAGACATGGGAAGCGAATATCGTATTGAATTAATCTCGGAATTATGCAAATTGCTAAGAATTGATCACAAAGTTTCAACCGCGTATCATCATCAATCATTGGGCGTAGTGGAAAGAAATCATCGAGTGTTTAATGAGTATATTAGGTCATATTTAAACGGAAATTTGGAAAATTGGGACTCATACTTGAACTATTTTACGTTTGCTTATAACATACAGAAACATTCAAGTAATAATGAGAAATATAGTCCGTTTGAGTTAGTTTTTTCGAAGAAACCAAATAAATTCAATGAAATCTTAAATGGAAAAGTTGATCCAGTTTATAAAATTGAAAATTATGTGAATGAAGCCAAATATTGACTTCAAATGGCGCACAAAAGTGCAGTTGAAATAATAAATAAAATTAAATTAAGAAATAAAAATATATATGATAAAAATATAAACATATTAGACATAAAAAGGGGAGAGAAGGTGAAGCTTCTAAAAGAACCTTATAATAAATTTAGACAAATTTATGATGGGCCATACGAAGTAATAGATATTGAGGGCCCTAATGTTATTATATTGTTAGAAAATAATAAGCTCTATACGGTTCATAAGGACCGTTTAAAGAAATACTAAGAATTTTTATTACTATATTCAAAATAATCATATTAATATTTGTTTAAGAAAGATTCATGTCTAATACATTTAAATGACAACTAAAAGTTAAAACAAAAGTAACACAGAAAAAATTTTACAAGAAAACCAATAAAAATAGTAAAAACCGTAACTAAAAAATTGTGAGATAGAATAAGTTTTCAAACTAATTTTCCTCTTAAAAAGGGAAGAAAATAAATCAAATAGTTAAGAAAAATTGTATGAAAATTTATTCTAGGAAGGGAGATGTAATGCGGCTTAGCGCATGCCGCAAGCGTTAACCTTAGCGCATAATACATAATGATAAATTAATAAAGTAGTCTTGGACTGCACCTCACACACAACAGTTGACTTTCAATTACACCTTATAGTGTCCCCGAAAATTCCCGACAAGAATTTCCCGAAAAATATTTTCCCGAAATTTGAAAATGTTCCATTTTCCCGAAAAATAAAATCCTGAAAATGAATTTCATGAAAACAATTTCCGGAGAATCCGATTTCCCGAAAAATAAAATCCTGAAAAAGAAATTCCCGAAATAAGGAATTTGGTCTATCGGCTATTTTCGATTTGAAAATGCCCAATGGGGACTTTTCCCACACTCACTTCTGGGAAATTCAGTGCTCGGGAAAAAAGGATTTCGGGAAAATATTTTCCGGATTTTTTTTTCGGAATTTTCTTTCTTCAGGTCTTTTTTTCGGCTAATAATTTTTCGGGAAATTCAGTTTTCGGAAAAAAAAATTCGGGAAAAATCGAAGACCGTTTTCGGGAAATTCAGTGTTCGTGAAAAAAAATCGGGAATTTTCAGGGTAACCGTCTGTTGCTGATTTTTTGTTAGTATGGGGCCTCCCAATTCCAAAAAGCCCAAGACCTTGGAAATCTCATAGCCCGTTGCAGAGTTGTGGCCCAAAATGTGAAAAAAATCAATTTTCGCAACTTTTGCCCATATTTATATGATAACCAAGAGAATAGACCCATTTTGGAAAGGTGGCGACCGTGCGCAAATTTTAAAATTGTTTACCAAAAAATCGCATTCCTAAAATGGGCTTTTCGGGATTGGGAGGTCCCATACTAACAAAAAATCAGCAACAGAAAAATTGCGTATGAAAAAAATCAAATATTGTAGCATTGAGTTATTTATATGGACAAGCTGATCAAATCAGCCAATTTAAGGGGTACATGATCTGGAACTGTTTGGCAATTCTAAAGAGGAGCTGCAAAATAGAATCAAAGATTTGGAAGAGGTTTGTATTAGAGGCCCCAATTCAAATATTTGGGTTGCATCTTTTCGGAAGATGGCAAGTTTAATGGAAATAAATTAGTAGCCCAACATAGAGCACACGTTTTCAATAAACGTGAATTGAGTACAGAAACAAAGATGTTGATTCACGGGTCAATCTTCAGACCAACTATTCTATATGGTAGCGAGAGCTGAGTTGATTCTGAGAATTTGATTCATGATTTGGAAGTGTCTGATATGAAAGTGTTGAGAATGGTTTTGAGAGTCTCGCGCCGTGATCAGTGGGAAAACAGAAACCGAAATGAGACGATTCTATGAATGGTCTATAAATGCTTGTTCGGTCCTGCCAGCCTCTCACCAATAACCATTCGTAATTCAAACGTAATCGTGCTAGCTTCAAAAACTTTTACACTCGAATGGGTAAATTCTTCTTATTTTAATATTTAATAAATCAATTAACAGACCGGCTGATAACTTCCCAGAATTTTCAATAGAGGGCATTTCCATATGGTTTTTCGTAAATGACAACCTTCAAAAGATACGTATATAAAGTTGACAGCGATCGGTCCATTAGTTCGTGAGTTATAGCAATTTGAGTGAAACGACTTTTGTGTTGATTTATCACTGCTTTTTGATGGGCAAAAATACCGGTGCTACCCAAAAATGGCTTTTTCACGCAAAATTCAGTCAAGTCATTCTGATGAGGTTTAAGACTACCTACCCTACAGAATTTTCAATTTTCGGGGTCAAAGTTCATATTTTGTCATTAAATTGGATGAATTATTTGTGATTTTCTAATCTGTGATTTTTCATCAATTTGAATGCTCATTAACTTTTTAACGAAAGTTATACATAACATAAATGTGGAACCATATCTATCTTTGGCATAAATTAAAATTTCAGATCAGAGTAAACTTATTCGTAATTGTTTTTATCAATTCAAAAGCTGCGAACGTTTTTTGAAGTAAGAAATATTGAAACTGAGATGTTTATTCAGTATCTTAAAGAGCGTCGAAAATTCTATTAAATTTGGTCTGTCAAAGTGAACACAACTTTTCACACAATTTTTTTTTATTACCATCAAAATGTCGGATTAAGTGCCAACAAAACAGCATTTGCGGGAACAGTGCTTTTGTACCTTAACCAAAAGAATAGTGCTGCTGAATGTCATCGTTTGTTGTCGGAAACCTTTTCCGAATAATCAATATCAAACAGTGTGTATAAGAAGTGATTTGCAAGCTTCAAAAGTGGTGATTTTGACATCGGAAACAAAGAGCGTCCAGATCATCCAAAAGTTTGAAGATCAAGAATCGGAAACATTACTTGACCAAGATTGTTGTCAAACGCAAGAAGAACTTGCATTATCGTTGGGAGTTACTCAAGCAGCCATTTCAAAACGTTTGAAAACGGCAGGATTCATTCAAAAGCTAGAAAATTGGGTGCCGTATGAATTGAAGCCAAGAGACGTCGAACGCCGATTTTGCATGTCCAAAATGCTGCTTGAACGGTACAAAAAGAAGTCGTTTTTGCATCGAATTGTTATTGGTGATGAAAAATAGATCCATTACAACCCCAAGCGCAAAAAATCATTTGTGAAGCCCGGACAACCAGCCAAATCAACGGCAAAGCCGAATATCCATGGTGCCAAGGTAATGCTCTGTATTTGGTGGGACGAAAAGAGTGTTTTGTATTATGAGCTGTTGAAATCGGGCCAGACGATCACAGGGGACTTGTATAGAACACAATTGATTCGTTTGAAGCGAGCAATCACCGAAAAACGGCCGGAATATGCGACCAGACACGATACCATAATTTTTCATCAAGACAACGCTCGGCCTCATGTTGGGAAGTTTTGCCTCACCCGCCTTATAGCCCAGACCTTCCCCCTTCTGACTACCATATGCTCCGGTCGATGCAGAATGCCCTTACCAGAATACGCTTCACTTCATTTGAGGAGATTAAAAATCGGCTTGATTCGTTTATAGGCTCAAGAAACGGACGATTCTTTTGGAACGGAATCCACACGGCCGCGGTATGAAATTGAACGGTTTAAAATCGAAAGTGATGGTTATCGGTTTTAAATATCAAACGGGTCGGTTGAATTTTGATATGAAGGGTTGAGAGTGAAAGTGACCAAAGTGATATCACCTCCTGCTCTTGTTCATAAACATTTCCATCAGCGAGGAAAGGAGGTGAGATTACTTTGGTAAAAAGAAGTTAACTATCGAGAGCTTCAATAATGCAACATCTATGCGTTCCAAATGGAATGTCATCGAGTCTCTTGGATGTTGTAAAGATGATAACTCTAAAGACAGTGAATCTGAAATTCTGGATAATTACAATTTGAATGACATCAATGAATTCTTTGCTTCTACGCACACGTCTCATGGGGCAGACTTGAGCAATTTATCGCTCCCAACGAATATTAATTCGAATTTCTCTTTTCAAGCAATATCCATTGATGAATTTTTATCAGCATTTCATAGAATCAAGAGTAACGCAATTGGTGATGACGGGATTGTTGAATATGCCAAAATAACAAATGTAGCGTTTACACTACCAACGAAATGTAAAACGTCAAATGCAGATTCGTGCGGTAGCACACACTTTTAGATGGTGTAAAATTTCATTCCACTCTCACATCTCACACAGTACACATCTCCAATACAGTCTAATTAAACTAATAATTATCTAATTTACTTTGCCAATTAAACCCGATCGTTTTATTTCAATTATACTTCCACGGATTTCTACGGGGATACCACTCAAATTTCTTAAATTAATCATTGATTCGATTGCCCATCCCCTTGTTTACATTATTAATTATTGTATTGCTCATAGTGTGTATCCAGCTGATTGGAATAAGGTTATCATCAAACCTTTAAACAAAGTTCCAAGTCCCCAAACAATTTCTGACTATCGACCAATCAGCATAATTTCAGTCATCCCAAAAAATTTTGCGATTCTTCTGAATAGTCAATTAACTGGCTATCTAGAATCAAATGCACTTCTTCACGAAAGGCAATCTGAATTTCGTAAGAATCACAGTTGTGTCACCGCATTATTGGACATAACAGAGAGTATCAGATCCGCGATTCGTCGTAAAAAGCTCATTATTTATAACTCAATTGATATTAAGTGTGCTTTTCCATCTGTTCCCCATGATGGTCTTCTTAAAGTCTGTGAATCGTATGGTTTCACCGATGACGCAACAAAATTAGTAAAGGCAATTTTTTCTAACATTGAGCAAAATGTTAAAGTCGGTAGCTCTGAATCCGATTTAATCTCTATAACTGAGGGAGTTCTTCAAGGTAGTAATTTCGGCCAAACATTCTTTTCACTTTATGTTAATGATACTTTCAATATGCTCGAGCATATGACTGGCCATTTATTTGCTGATGACGCTCAAGCATATCTTGAAGTGGATTTCAATCAAATTAATGAAGGAATCTCTATAGTAAACTCCGATCTTGCTAAATTAAATGATTTTATTACAAGTCGCGGTATGAAATTAAATGGATTGAAATCCAAAGTCATGATCATCGGTTCTAAGCACCATACAAGTCGATTGAATTTTGATATGATCAATGATGTAACCATTGGAGGTGACAAGCTGGAATTCTGTAAATCGATCAAAAATCTCGGCGTCATTTTTGACGAAAATTTAAATTTCGAAGAGCATGTTGGGAGTAAGCTGCAAAAGGTATACGGTGTGTTAAATCGTATACGTCATACCAAGCATCTTATACCCAACTATGTTAAGCGGGACATTGCTACTGCGCTGATCGATCCTTCAATGGACTATGGTGATGTGATTACATATGGTTGGGGTGTGCACGGCACCCTAAATCAAGAAAATCGTATTCTTGTTGCTGACAATGACAAAATACGGTATATTTAAGGTTTAAAACGTAATGATCACATCACTGAACATCGACAGCGCCTTAATGGATTGAACCCTGAGTGTAGAGCTAAGTTTCATTCAGCGACCTTGATTTATAAGCAATTGTCTAATCGTTCGCCGAATTATTTGAATCATATGTTTGTCCGAATCAACGGTAGAGCCCGATCTCAAAATAATCTTCAAGTACAGTTTCCGCAAACTGAATTTTATAAACGCGCTTTTACTTACGGAGCAATTAATTTGTGGAATAGCATTCCCATCTAAATAAGAAATGTTGAATCGTTATCCGCGTTTAAATTTAAATTGAAGCACTGGTTGCGCATAGAACATTAGTATTTCTCCTTTTTCTTCTATTTCTTTTATTTTTTCTATCGAGTAAATTCAAACATGCTCAGATTTGGTATTATGATCATTCTCGCCTATAGATTTAGGATGAGTTTTTGCATTGTATAAAGTAGGGAAAAATATTAAGTAAACAATGATGTACTTCCCCTGATTCTCCTGAATCAGGCCGGTTTTGCCATGGTTTTCCGGAATCAATATCGGTATTTAAAGTCTATTCATAAATACCATCCCCCCTTGATGAAATGTAATAGTCTTTTTGCTTAAGTCGCACCATGGGCGGAATTCATATCGTATTGGGTCTAAGACCAGCATGTTCTCAGCTTGCTGAGAGCACATATTGGTATGAATTTAGGTTTTGCAATAAATAAATAAACCCTTCATATGATCAATGATGTGAAAATAGGTGATGAAAACTCGAATTCTGTAAGTCAATCAAAAGCTTTGGTGTTATATTTGACGAAAATGTTACTTTTCGGGAAAAAACCCAGCTGTAGAGTAGTTGTTAGCGTGCCGGCTTTGCAAGCATGGGGACGTGGGATCGATTCTCACCAGCGGCCGTTTGATTTTCTATCAATTTCATCATTGTTAATAACAGTGATATATTGATGGGAGACAAACTAACACAAAACAGTGATGTTCGACTCACGGAGTGTTTTGGAGGACACTTTAAGCCGTCGGTCCCGTGTGTGCACAAAGAGGATTTTGAGTTAGCACAGACACACGTAAATTGACTACCTTAACGCTAAGGTTGTGTTATTGGGTAATTCAATATTCAATACACCACCGCAAAAAAGGTAGTAGCCATTCATGGGCCCGAGCATTCGAATGCGGTGCAGTTGTGCCCTGCAAGCCTCTCACCAATGTATTCGAATAAAAGTTCTCATGCTGGTGGTATTCATGGAATACAAAAAAAGACTGAACACACCTAACGGTACACAATTCGGTCTATAAATACTGAATAAAATGAATGAATGAAATTTACTTTTCAAGAACATGACAAGTGTAAATTGCAAAAAGTGTGTGGTGTGCTGAATCGTATGAGCTACACAAAGCATTTTATACCCAACTATATCAAACGTGATATGGCTGCAGCGCTGATTGATCCCATAATGGACTATGGTGATGAGTTACATATGGTTGGGGTGCACACAGCACTCAAAATCAAACACATCGTGATATCGTCGCTGATAACGACAAGATCAGATACATTTACAGATTAAAACGTTATGTTCATGTAACTGAATATCGTGAGCGTCTGAATGGATTGACCCCTGAAAGCAAAGCTAAACTGCATTCGGCGATCTTGATGTTCAAGCAGTTGTCAAATTGTTCACCCGGGTATTTGAATCACATGTTCGTAAAAAACGGTGAATCGTCGCGGTATCCCGATGACCTTCGTGTAAATTTCAATCCGCGTACTGCATTTGATAACCGTGCATTCAGCTTTTCGGCAATTAATTTTTGGAATAGTATACCGGTAGATATTAGAAATTCGAAATCTTTGCTATCTTTTGAAAATAGCTTAAAGCATCTGTTGCGTGCCGGTGAATGAATCGTATTTATCATCTTAAATTTACTCATGTCGCGAAATTCTCGGATTGATGTCATGAAATTTCTTATCAATTGATTAGTTATAATTTAGTACTAGTATACTATTTTTTCATTTTCATTTGCTTATTCATTGATGTTAACGTAATTTAATTGCAAAAAATAATGTTGTATTTCCCCCTGGCTCTCCAGAGCCAGGCCGGTTTTGCCATGGTTTCCCGGGTCCAATTCTGGTATTAAAGCTTCACTTTAATACTATCCCTCCCCTGACTGTACTCTCTTTGCAAAAGACGCACCATGGGCGGAATTTATGCCGTATTGGGTCTCTGACCAGCATGTTCTGAGAAATGGTTTCGTAATAAATAAATAGATAAATAAATAAATAAAAAGTTTAAAGAACCTGCTTCTCGTGCAAATTTTAAATCTCAATTAGTTGCCTGTGATAAATTGAATCTTAGGTTGAAACAACAACAAATCCAATGATTATAATTAAACCATTTCTTTTTGAATTTCATCAGCATTGTTAATATTGTGATATTGTGCTCATGTGATATTTTTAGCATAGTTATCGAATGTAATAAAGGGTTTCCCCTTTTTTTAATTTATTTTTAATCATTCAACCTTGCAATGTTTGAATGGATTTTTCTATTGGGAGAACAAATTGAAAACCGCGCATTTTTTTCAAAATTTCGATCTTTATTATGGAAAAATGGTTACAAATTGATTATTCAAAGTATTGTCCATCGCTAGCCACAACTTTTTCCTATCTTTCTGGCAAATTACGGATTCCGCGTCGAAAGAAATCTGTGCTTTTTTCGGCTATCCATGAATCGACCCATTTTTTGCATTCCTCGTAAGAATGGAAATGCTGTTCAGCCAGGCCATGTGTCATTGATCGGAAGAGGTGGTAATCGGAAGGGGCAATGTCTGGGCTATACGGCGGGTGGGGTAGGACTTCCCATCGAAGCGTTTCCAAGTAGGTTTTAACGACCTGAGCAACATGTGGCCGAGCGTTGTCATGTTGCAAAATAACTTTATCGTGTCTTGCGACCGTTTCCGACCGTTTTTCCTTCAGTGCTCGGCTCAAACGCATCAATTGAATTCGGTACAATGCTCCTGTGATGGTTTCGTTTGGTTTCAACAACTCATAATAGATCACGCCGAGCTGATCCCACCAAATACACAGCATTAGCTTCGAGCCATGAATGTTCGGCTTTGGCGTCGATGTTGATGCGTGGCCGGGGTAACCATACGATTTTTTTCGCTTCGGATTATCGTAATGAATCCAGTTTCCATCACCAGTCACAATACGATGCAAAAAACCCTTCCGTTTTTGCCTTTGAAGCAGCTGTTCACAAGTGAAAAAACGGCGTTCGATGTCTCTCGGCTTCAATTCGTATGGCACCCAATTTCCTTGCTTTTGAACCATTCCCATGGCTTTTAAACGATAGGAGATGGATTGTTGTGTCACTCCCAATGATTTTGCAAGTTTTTCTTGCGTTTGACACGAGTCTTCATCGAGTAATGCTTCCAACTCCACGTCTTCAAACTTTTTCACTTGGCCTGGACGCTCTTTGTCTTCCACATCAAAATCACCACTTTTGAACCGCGCAAACCACTCCTGGCACGTTCTAATCGACGGAGCATATTCTGGATATGCTTCGCATAACAAACGATGACTCTCGGAAGCATTTTTCTTCAGATTAAACCAATAAAGTAAAACTTCCCGCAAATGCTGTTTTGTAGGCACGTAGCTCGACATTTTCAACGCAATAATAAACTTGTGTATTCAACTGAATGATAAGTTTGACAGATCGTTTTCAATGTATTTTTTTATCCTCTTTAGGATACAATAGCTGTCAAAGTCAAAATAATGACATCTATGATAGATATGAAGTTAGTAACGAATGCGCGGTTTTCAATTTGTTCTCCCAATAAAAGAAAAGATACATGTTTTAATGGTGGTGAGATCCGATATAATCGATTAATGACCCTTACCTTTTCCCTGTCAGATATGTAATTACTTAACAATGAATAAAAACAGCCAGTCTTTGGCGGTGTATAGTTAAAAAAAAAACAAATTGCCAGAAAGATGGGAAAAAGTAGTGGCTAGCGATGGACTGTACTTTGAATAACATGTTATTTGATTAATGTTTTGAAATAAAGCTGTATTTGTTGCAAAAAATGCCAGTCATTCCGCTAAGATTTAGGACACCTCCCCTAAAAAGTGTTCGACTTTGGAATTTTTTGCAATACTAGCTTTCGATTGAAAGAAAACAAGATCGTGAATGTTCATAATGTTTCTCGGGGTCAAAACGATAAATTTATTTGGGGACTATATATATTTATTTTTATTTTTATTTTTATTATTCACGGGTGTAGAAAACAGGACGAGTCCCTTTTACAATCTATCACCTTTAGTGATTTGTATTTACATTATACATTATATCTGAAGTGGAGGTACACTTCACTTATGATTAATTTTGAGTCGTATAAGCTATCAGAAAATTTCTATATTACTCTCAATATATCACTAATAATTACAGTTTTCACAAGTCAACAACACTCATTACAGAATTAATTTTCAAATTTCATTCCTATATTGATTAAAATTCATGTTAAGAATATAAACAGTAGTAAAGTTGGAATCAAATAACCGTTGAGTTCTGATAGATGGGTTTCTTTTCAAGCCGAAGTCGGTTCTTGATGGTCTTGGAGTAAAGATTTGGTTTTGTCGGCTTGTGAAACGACCCACCCTAAGAATTGGTCTATTATTCGGTATGAGGTCTGCATTATGGAAAATTCTATGGAGTAAGCAGGCATCAAAGTACAACCGTCTATTGCTCAACTTCGATAATTTCAAAGTTTTTATTCTTACATCATAGTCTCTATATTCAAATCGAAGTTTATAGAATAACAGACGTGAGTACTTACGCTGGACTCTTTCAATTCGGGTTTCGTATTTAATATGGTATGGATTCCATACCGCAGAATTATATTCAAGTCTTGATCTGACAAGAGCGTTGTAGAGGAATTTTATACATGTGGGATCAGAACTCATCCCTTGCTTTCGGATGGAATCTTTCATAAATCAATTGAGTTGAGTGTTGATTATAAATTGATCTCTAACCCCAAAGATTTTTCTTCCTCCGAATATGTATTTGATTTCAGAAGGATGAACTTTAATTGTTTCAATGACTTTATGATGGCGCTTAATTGGAATTCTCTTTTGAGGGGACGATCGGTTGATGAAATGGTTCAGACGTTTTATGAGCACATCGGTTTTGGATTGTCAATGTTTGCCCCAGTAAAAGTGGTGAAGACCAATTCATTTCATCCCACCTGGATGTCTCGAGCTGTTGTCAATTTGCTGAACAATCAAAAGAAGGCTCATGCCGATTACATGGCATCCGGACGCTCTAATTATTATTATGAAATTTTCTCAAATGTTCGTAGGCTAGCCAAAAAAGTTTCAAATGATGCACATTGATCGCATTGAACGCAATATAAAATCGAATCCAGCAAAATTTTTCAAATATGTAAATGAAAAACGCAATTCTAATGGCATGCCCTCAACCATAAAATATGGTAATAAAAAATCATCCGATACCTTGGTTATCGCTAACTGGTTTGCAGAATTTTTCAATAGCGTTTATACCCCTTGTTCGAATGCTTATGTGTCTTCTCATTATGATTTGAATGAGCATAACGTGATGGTGTCACCGCTTTTTATCGATGCGTCGGAGATCAGTAACAGATATTGCAAATTGGCCAGTACTCTCGGTCGTGGCCCGGATGGATTACCGTCAATTTTCATTCGCGAGTGTGCATTTTAATTGGCAGTGCCATCGCAAATTATATTTAATGAGTCATTGAGCGGTTCAGTTTTTCCTATTGCGTGGAAGCTGTCAAATGTTCGCCCGATTTTCAAAAAGGGGCTGAAAAATGATGTGTCGAATTATCGATGTATTTCAAAACTGTCTTTTATACCAAAGATTTTTGAAGCAATTGTTTGTGATCACGTGTCGTACCATACAAAATCATTAATACCACCTGAACAACATGGCTTTGTGAAAAAGAGATCGACTACCACAAATCTTGTAGAATTTTCCACATTCGTGGTGCGAAATTTGATAAGTGGAAAGCAGGTCGATGTGATCTACCAGATCGTCTGATAAGTCTCCGGCCTAACCAACAGAGGGCACCTCTAATCAAAAATCCTATGTTTTATTCTATGGTTAACAAGTAACATCTGTCTCTAGTCTACTGTCAAATTTTGAGCCCATTCTGACGAATATTAAACAAGTTAACAGTCATTGGTGTCAATCAACTTTTGTGTTTTTTAAAATCATGGAAAAAAGTGAATTTCGTGTGTTGATAAAACACTGCTTTTTGAAAGGAAAAAACACTGTCGAGGCAAAAGCATGGATTGACAAACATTACGGGGACTCTGCTCCATCCGCTACCACCGTCAAATATTGGTTTGCTGAGTTTCGACGTACGACGACAGATGATGCTGAACGAAGTGGAAGGCCAAATGAAGCAGTTATACCAGAAATCATTCGACAAGTCCGTCAAATCGTAATGTTAGTTCGAAGAGTGAAAGTGCGCGAGATAGCAGAGGCCGTAGGCATATCAACATTCTCAGTTGGAAAGATTTTGCATGGACATTTACACATGAAAAAGCTCAACGTAAAATGGGTGCCGCATTTTCTTGATATTGAACAAAAAGAGCAACGTATCACCGCTTCTAAGTCTTGTTTGGCCCTGTATATCCGCAATCCGAAGGAGTTTTTGCGTCGATACATCACGATGGACGAAACATGGATCCATTACTACACTCCGGAATCAAATCGATCGTCTGCTGAGTGGGTAGAAGCCGGTCAAAGCCGTTCAAAGCGTGTGAAGACGAGTAGATGGGCCGGAAAGGTTTTTGCTAGTGTTTTTTGGGATGCACGTGGTATTATATTCATCGATTACCTACAAAAAGGCCAGAGAGTGAATAAGGAATATTATATGGCCGAACTGGACCGTCTGAGTGCTGAAATAAAACGTAAACGTCCGCATTTAGCGAAGAAAAAAATCTTATTTCACCAAGACAATGCACCATCTCACAAAGCCGCTGTTACAATGGAAAAATTCAACGAATTGGGATGGGAATTGCTTCCCCACCGTATTCTCCAGATCTGGCCCCGAGTGACTTTTTCCTGTTCGCGGACTTAAAAAAATGGCTTCAAGGAAAGAGATTTTACTCAAATGAAGAGGTTGAATGGGAAACGGAAGCGTATTTTGGAGGCCTTGATGCGAACCACTATTCGAAAGGCATCGAAATGTTAAAAGATCGTTGGACCAAGTGTATTGAGCTCGACGGAGAGTATGTTGAATAAATATATTGATTTCTACCCAAAAAATGTGTTTTTCTTTGTTAGGTCGGAGACTTATCAGACGACCTGGTATACAGACTTTACGAAAGCATTCGACAAAGTAAATCACTTCACTTTATGTAATAAATTGTCACGTCTGGGTTTTCCACCTGCGTGGGTGAAGTGGATTAGATCGTATTTGTCCGATAGGTGGCAACAAGTTGTTATTGATAGCGTGCATTCGTATAGTTTTTTGGCAGCTTCTGGTGTTCCGGCTGGTAGCCATTTGGGCCCGTTGTTGTTCATTCTCTTCACATGTGACATTGGCTTGGTGTTTAAACATTGCCTTCTCCTTGCCTATGCGGATGATTTGAAGATTTTCAAGGCAAAATCTTGTGTTCGAGATTGCATTTTACTGCAAGAAGATCTAGCTGCCTTGTCTAAGTGGTGTAATGATAATAACTTGCTTTTGAACGAGAGTAAATGCACGGCTTTCACATTTAGCAAGAAGAAGAGTTTGATGATCTTCGATTATTCCATAAATGACAGCATTTTGGAACGTCCGAGACTGGTGAAAGATTTGGGTGTCGTTTTTGTTCCGAATTTATCATTCAGTGAGCACATTAACAATATAATTGCGAAAGGCTTAGCGCTACTCGGATTCATTGAACGCTGTGCTAGTGATTTCAAAGACCCATGCACTGTCAAAACGTTGTTCTGTGCAATTGTTCGCTCGACAATTGGATATGCCTCAGTGGTATGAACACCATCATACGAAGTTCACGTGAAGCGTTTGGAGTCGATTGAAAGAAAAATTTTAATTTTTGCACTTCGCGGTATGTTTCGAAGAGTCAATTATGTTTTGCCGCCATATAGGGACAGACTCCAGTTATTAAATTTGCCACTGCTGGCTACGAGAAGAATAGTTGCTGATGTAACCTTCTTTGCTAAGTTGCTCTCTGGTGAAATTGATGTCCCCCAGCTTTTGAGGTTGGTAAATTTCAATACAAGAATCAATGTTCGTCTTCAACACAACGCCATTTATGTTGATTTCCAGAGGACAAATTATGGTCTACATCAGCCAATTGTTAGAATGTCCCGCATATATTGGGAGAACAAATTGAAAACCGCGCTAATGCTGTGTATTTGGTGGCATCAGCTCGGCGTGATCTATCATGAGTTGTTGAAACCAAACGAAACCATCACAGGAGCATTGTACCGAACTCAATTGATGCGTTTGAGCCGAGCACTGAAGGAAAAACGGTCGGAAACGGTCGCAAGACACGATAAAGTTATTTTGCAACATGACAACGCTCGGCCACATGTTGCTCAGGTCGTTAAAACCTACTTGGAAACGCTTCGATGGGAAGTCCTACCCCACCCGCCGTATAGCCCAGACATTGCCCCTTCCGATTACCACCTCTTCCGATCAATGACACATGGCCTGGCTGAACAGCATTTCCATTCTTACGAGGAATGCAAAAAATGGGTCGATTCATGGATAGGCGAAAAAAGCACAGATTCCTTTCGACGCGGAATCCGTAATTTGCCAGAAAGATGGGAAAAAGTTGTGGCTAGCGATGGACAATACTTTGAATAATCAATTTGTAACCATTTTTCCATAATAAAGATCGAAATTTTGAAAAAAATGTGCGGTTTTCAATTTGTTCTCCTAATATAATCAATTGCATCACCTAATCGATTTCAATCTGAGCATAAATCAGATTAGGAAGCTAGCCTACGAATACTATAAAACCTTGTGATCTCAAAATGTTGTTTTATTTCATTAGAGTTTAAGTAATTTTTAAAGCTATTTTGAGTTGAGTAGTCAGCTGAAGAGGGTTAGAGGCTCGTTCCGAATGCGATAGGCATGACGATGTCTTTTTCGGCTCACGGGTTAATGGACTTTCTCACTCATGTTGTTACTCTATTGTTATATGTATGTATTTATTGTTATATGAAATCACTGTAATCTTTAGGAGAAATCTGTTTGGTTAATAAATTCAAATTCAAAATTCAGTAAAATTCGTAGTTATTCTGAATATGGAGCCAAGCATTTGAAAAGCCTTTTTGGTAATAGAGTCGATATGTTCAGCAAACGTTAATTTCTTGTCAAAAATAGCACCAAGATCTTTTATAGTGTTGAACTCGTTTAGTAGCGTGCCATTAATGTTGTAAGAAGCACTAGCAGCATAAATAGTTTTATTTATGAAACATATCGCACAACATTTATCGATATTTAGAATCAACTTATTCTCAACTGTCCAATTGTAAAGCCTATCAATATCCATCTGTAGCTCAATTTGATCAAAAGCGTATCTCATTGTTCGAAAATTTATTTCATATCATATCGTTATGAACATTCATGATCTTGTTTTCTCTGCAAAAAATTGGCCACATTAAATTTCAAGCCGTTTTTATACGATTCCGACTAACTCACCTGCAAAATTTTCGATTGTAGATTCGAAATTAAATAAATGGTCATACATACGTAAACCTTTTTCGCACATTCCTCGACAGTCTACGGGCTCACAGGTAATGTTTATTTCTCATCGTATCATCATGTAACTATGAGGATATGTCATACAATTTAGGAATTATTAATGCTACACAGTTCAAAATTTGCTAGTTAATGTTAGTCCGAATTTTACTTGTGTAGCCGTCTAGTTATTTTTCTACTTGCATGAATGACCTGAAATTGTGTATGACTTTTTTGTTTCACGAAAAAGTAATATTCTGACAATTTCAATTATAAAAAATGTGAACTAGACATTGTCCCCATACATAGCACTTCACTCAAAAAGTTTCCTCAACAAAATTCCGTGAGGATCCCAAAATACTGAAGCCATGACTTTGCAAGGTGTCTGCAGGGCATACGACATTATCGAAATGGATTTTTTATTATTTTTTATTAGTGTCGCCCTATATGTCAGCCCGGGAACTTTTTGAGTGCAGTGTTATATTTCTTAATTTTATTGAAAAACCGCCCATTCAATGATATGGCCCCTCTTGAGCAACCCGAAGACATGATCCGATTGAACAAAAAATTGCTCCGTGAATGGTTGCAATCGTTATTTCAGATTCAAAACGCACAGAAAACTCATTCCAGGCGTTTTGAATTTTTTGAACCGATCGCAATACTTTCTGAGATCCGGGATAATATAAATAAATAAACAAAGTCTTCAAATGATACAGTCCATCTCAATTTTGAATTGAATGTATTGGGGAAGACTTGTGTTAATTTAATTCAATGTCTTTGGTAGTTGGTTAACATGGAGCTTCATTGTTGTAATTCTTGAAAAAGTGAAATTCGTGCTGTAGTAAAATTCTTCTATGTTCTTTCTGGAGCCTCCTTCAAAAGCAACAGTTTATAATTGGTTGAATGAGTTTGCCAGAGATAGATTGAGCTGTGAATCAAACTGATCGCTTAGTTGAGGTGACTACGCCGGAAAACATAAAAAAAAATCTATGAATTGATAATGAACGATCGTCGAGTGAAAGTGCGTGAAATAGCAGAGGCTCTAAACATCTCAGCTGCGGCAGTATTCAAAATTTGGTATGAATATTTGGAAATGTATCAAACAATGTCTTATCGTTGAAATATATCCATCGGTTGAGAGAATCATCGCAATGAGTTAAATCATCTGTGTTGCAGCAGTCTCGCGTGCAGAGTGCATATATTCACACACTCTCATTAGAAAACCCGTTTAAACGGACATACTCACTCTGTTTATATATGTATTCTTACGACGATATGTATGCGCGCTATATCGGTCATTCCTATGGGCATGCATGCTGCTCTTTACAGAGACTGTGTATGAAATCTGCACTCACAGCTGTCGCAACACAGTCACTTTAAGTCATTGCGATGAGTTTCTCATCCGATGGGTATATTTCAGTGATATGACTTTGTTTGAAATGAACAAACATCATCTCGATTGATACATTATGGGAATTTCGGAGCAATGTTTGCAGCTATTTCAATCAAATCCAAACGAATTTTTGCATCGGTTCATAACCAACAATGAGACTTGGGTGATGGCCAATGCGATTTGGGATGCGCATGGCATAATCTTCATCGACTGTTTGGAGTATGATAGAACAATCACCGGTCAATATTATATCAGCTTATTGGACCGTCTGAATGCTGAAATCAAGACAAAACGGCCGCATTTGCAGAAGAAAAAACATCAAAAAGCCGTTTTGGACAAACATTCAACTACAGTGTCGAAGTGATCACTGCCGTTAATGGATATTTTGAAGACATCGACACCGAACATGAAATACATAATGACGCTCAATAGACACTCCATTGAAAAATAAGTATAAATCACAGCGGAATCATTTTGTTTTCTTGTTTAGTTTAAGTAAATAAAAAACCACCCTCGTATTTACATCTCATTTACATGCACACCGCTACAGTCACATAATTTCCGATCATTTCATAGTCGGTCACGTGATGTCAATGTTTTGTCCAGACAATTCAATGCCCCTTGAGTGAAATTCAGAAATAAAACCAATAGCTCTTCATTCACTGCCGTTTTTCCGCGTTTTGCAAAAGATCCACAACACGTGCAGTCCGCTTGCATTAATTTACAAATATTTTCGCACATTTTTTTAACTTTTTCATTTTTATAACTTCCGATTACACTTTCATATTATTGGAATGAATCAGAAATGTCTTTTTTCCTGTCAATCGGACATTTTTGCGGTTCGAACTTTTGTTCGTTCACACAAAAATGGAATGTGTTGAAAGGTCGGTTTTTTTTTAGTGAAAAGTCGGGTTTTTGCAGCGAAATGTTATTTAATCACATAAAAGTTACCACAAAATAGTTATTGTACTCTTTGAATTTTGTTGCAGTGAAACAATATTATTTGCGTGAAAAAACCAAAAGAGAAATCGAATCTGCATTTATTAAGGATTATTAAGACTCTGTACCGTCGATTGGTATAATTCACAGGTGATTTAATCAATTTAAATTCGGACGTACAAACACGAGTGATGCACCGCGATCAGTATATGCACTTCTCAGCTCTGTTTGGACATGTTTAGGTCTGAATTTTTGCATCGATACATTGCCGTTGATGAAACATGAATTCACACTATACACTAGAATCCACCCAGCAAGCAAAACACAATGGCGAAAATCTACTCCTTCATTTATTTGCATGCGTCTATTATACGCGAGTGGATTTCCATTTGTATATAAACCGAGAGAAAATGTCAATAAACCAAAAGTGGCAACCAAATAATAGTTTGCGTATAATAGACACACGCATAAGAATGAAGTATTAGATTTTTGACAGTGCAGTGGGTTCCCCCCGATGGTATTCCTTCGAAGCGGCGAAAGACACAATGGAAAGGATATCGCCACTGTATTTTAGGATTCCCATGTTGTTATATTTTTATTTATTTATTTATTTATTACGAATCCTAAATTTATACCAATATGTACAAGAGCTACGCAGTAACTCATGTATGCTGGCAAAGTGCCCAATACGGTATAAATTCCGCCCATGGAACGACTTAAACAAAGACAATTACAGGGATGGGGGATATCTACGAATGACTATAGATACCAAATTGAATCCGGGAAACCATGGAAAACCGGCCTGACCCAGGAGAGTCAGGGGAAAAACTTAAATAATTTAATACTAAATGATGATGATGATGGAGAAACGTTGGCAAGAGTACGTAAAACTAACTTTTCCGCACATTTCCCGAAATTGTTCGGACTTGCGCATTTTTCATTGATTGCTACTCATTTGTATTGGATTTATGTTTATTTCTTATCGAATCATTATGCAACTTTGAGAACACAGTCAATTTCAAGTCATTGCGATGAGATCGAATTTCAAGTCATTACACATCATGTAATTTAAATTTTTATTTCAATAAAAAAAAAAACAAATAAACATCTCAGTTTCTAATTTTCACTTCAACAAACGCTTCTTTGCTGGTTTTGAATTGGTAATAACAATTACGAATAAGTTTACTCCGATCTGAAATTTTAATTCATGCCAACGATAGATATGGTTCCACTTTTATGTTGTGTATAACTTTCGTTAAAAAGTTAATGCGCATTCAAATTGATGAAAAAAACACAGATAAGAAAAACATAAATACTTCATCCAATTTGATGACAAAATTTGAATTTTGACCACGAAAATTGAATATTTTGTAGGGGAGGGTCTTAAACCTCATCAGAATGACTTGAAATTTTGCTTGACTTATTTATTTCGTAAAAAAATTATATTCTGAAAGTTTCAATCGGATACAATGTGAACTTAAGATATTCGCCATACAAATTTTCAGTTTTGACCTCGAAAAGACACCGAAAATCGAAAATTTTACAGGGGAGGTAGTCCTAAATCTCTTCGGAATGACTTGAAATTTTGCACGACTTATTTATTTCATAAAAAGTAATATTCTGAAAGTTCCATAATGATACAATGCGAAATAATGGGTGTGGAAATGAATAATGTCGATTTAGATAAAAGATGGCGTAACTAGTGTTATGTGCACCGGAACACACCGCGGCCATTTTCTTTTTTTTTGTCTGTCATTAGGCTAAAAATGTCAGTATGTGTCATTTCGTTGAAGTGTAAACAACAAAGTTTTTTATTGCATCAAACATGTCGAATTTTGTGCCTGATAAATCTATTTTGCGGGGATTTTTAGTAACCTTCTTTTATTTAAAGAAAACGGCGGCTGAAAGTTATCGATTGTTGTTAGAAGCTTACGGCGAACATTCTCCAACTCAAAAAACTTGTGAACGATGGTTTGCACGCTTCCGAAATGGTGATTTTGACTTGGAAGACAAAGAACGATCAGGTGGGCCAAAAAAATTTGAAGATGCAGAATTGCAAGCATTATTGGATGAAAATTCATGTCAAACGCAACAAGAACTTGCTTTGGAATTGGGAGTTGACCGAAGAACCATTGGTTATCGCTTACATGCAATGGGGAAGATTAGAAAACTTGGAAAATGGGTCCCACATCAGCTGAATGAAAAACAACTCAAAGCACGAATCGATGCATGCAAAAAACATCTTGCAGAGCAGAAAAAACATAGTTTTTTGAGTCGAATTGTGACTGGCGATGAGAAATGGATTTATTACGACAATCCGAAACGTAAAGCATCGTATGTTGATCCCGGACAACCATCAACTTCACAACCAAAACGCGATATTCATTGCCATAAGCTTATGCTGTGCATTTGGTGGGACCAGAAAGGTGTGGTGTATCATGAGCTGTTAAAATCGAATGAAACGGTTACAGCTACTTCTTCAAACGAGGAATCAACAAACTTCCCAGAAGATAGGAGGAGGTCATAGCTAACGATGGCGAATATATTGGATAATCTGTTCATTAATCTTGTTATTGAAATAAATGCTCTTTCAAAGACAAAAAATCGACATTATTCATTTCCACACCGAATAGTCATAGTCCCCATACAAATTTTTCGTAATTATATTGAAAAACAGCCCATTTTTTGATTCCACTCCACTAGAGCTACCCGAAAAAATTATCCGATTAGGCTGAAAATTAATAAGTTTCTATTCCTAATGAAGACCAATGTGTGTGTACATTTTTGATCAATTCAAAAATCAATTTTTTGAGTTATCGTGTTAGCAAATTTTTGCGTACAACGGACAACGTACGACGGACAACGTACCACACACGGACAAAAAATTGCCCCGGGAATGGTTAAAATCGTTTTTTCTAGGTTCAAAACGCATAGAAATCTTATTCCGAGCGTTTTGAATTTTTTGGCCCGATCGCAATACCTTTACCACACACAGTGGTGTGTCCGCACACTAAAAGTAAAAAAGAAGCACAATAACAGACGATTGTGTGTCATTCTTGCATCGTTTGAATGGTAAAATGAAGCAGAACCGGCCTCATACAAACAAGAAATAAGTTCCTTCATAAATGCTACATAATACGAGTATAGACAGCAATGAAGCCAAAATTCAATGAACTAGGCTATGAAAAGGTCACACATAAACCGCATTCTCCAGATTTTTCCAAACCTTAAGGGATGGCTCTAAAGAAGGGGGGAAATAAATTTTACACCAATAAAGAGGCAGAATGAGAAACTGAAGCGTATTTTGGAGGGTTGGATATATATCATTAAACCGACTTTGATAAGTTAGACAATCGTTGGACTAAGTGTATCACCAAAAAAAGATTTCTTATTCAATCTTTTACGGACTTAGTCAAATATCTTCCTAGTAAGATTAACATTCTCCATTGAAGAAACAACTATCTGTAAATGTCATTTATAAACCTGAATCAGAAACTTTCTCACTTCACCCACTCAAAGTAAATTTAAAATGACATACAAGCGTAACGAACCAAAAATAACAAAAAGACATTTAAAATTCTGGAAGAAAAGAAATTAGCACGCTTGTTTGTAGTTGAACCTTGAGGTTGAATAATGAAATTTTTCATTAGTTTCAAATAAAATATCCCGACTACTTGTGTGATTGTAAATGCATGAAAATAGGACAATTGGCTAGGAACACGGAATCCAAATTTTTTTTATTGTCTATTTGAATCTACTGAGCATTTATGTTGTACATTTAAAATGTTTCAGAATACAAAAAGGAGTCCTGAAGAAGTAAATCTGAAAAATGAAAATCAAAAAACTCATACATCCTCTTAGATTTTAGTGTTGAAATGATAATTTTACGTATAACAGAATCACTCATATAGTATAAGAGTATCATGGTCTGACTTTCCTGTGACTATAATCCTTGTTTCATATCATAACGAAAGTAATATGAGATAAGAGTGTTCAGGAAACACAGTACTGAGAAAATCAGTTGTGTTTTCCAGTTTGCAACTATGTTTTGTCAATTATTTAACTTCTGAAAAACAATGAATACATTTCAAAAATGTAAGAATCATTACATTCAAGGTGTGTGAAAAGAGTTTTTGTGAACCTATACGGCTGAAATTCACTGTCGCTTTTAATATTAATATTCGTTAATGAAAAAACACATCTTCAATATCTGCACTAGGATTGGGTTTAATTTTTTTAATTTGATAACTAAGAATGCTTTTATCTTACCTAGAATGCAGGCTGCAAGTATATTCTTTTTTGTACTTAAACACTGCTAAAAGAATATCAGAAAACATTTTGAATTCAGACTTTCCATAACGATATGAAATTCACGAAAATTAGCCTGTACAACAATTTCACTGATTAGATTTGCACTTTTCAGCTATTTTCGGTGTACACTCTTCACCGGTATGTTATTTCTTATCAAAACTTAACTTTATTGGTGTTTGTTATTATTGAATGTACTTCAAAAATTGTTTTATTCATCAAAATAATGAGAACGGTTGAAACCATAAAACCGTCTTTGTGTTTAATATAATAAAACACATAGAAATCCTACGATAAATGCTGGATAGATATGAAGCACTGAATTTTATTAAAGCCATTAGAGCACATCCTAGGAATCTGTTGTTTTCCTGTGATTATCAACACAATTTATGCAATACACAACTCGCACACAACCTATACGAGTGTCTGAAATCATGGATCAAACCTCAAAAAAACTTTATTTTGGCATATTTAAGCATCACTTGGGTTTTTAATGATTATTAATTATGATATGATAACCTATGTTTATATTGAACTTTTTACACGTTGTATTCACGTTATATAGAATTGTTCCAACCGTAAACTAAATTTAATCAATAGAAATGGTTAAATTGATTTTACTCAATCCTGATAATGCAAACTTCGATTAAATTATGCAAGATTAAAAGCATATTTGATTCAGCGATATTTGATTAAATGTTTATCCGTCGATTGTTGATTTTATCACTGTAAATCAAATAATTGCTGGGTTTTGAAAAGTGTCTCTGCTGGAAAATTAAAAAAAAAAAAACATTTATATCTCTTTGCCATTATCACGATTTTTACAAGATATTTCAAAATTTTCAATCTGAATAAAAAAACAAAGATTGTTTCGTTTTATTATTAAACTTGTACTCATAATGGAACAATAATCTAAATTTACATTGGATGCAAAGATTTGCGAATTAAATTGGTTCAATCGAAATTCCAATTTGACTTTAAGTTTTATGCCGTTCAGTCAAATTGTAGCAATATGTTGAATGAAAAGCTTCAAACGATGCATGATTTGAGGACATATTTCTATGGAAACAAATATGAACTGGTCAAAAATCATTAACTTCTCTAAAATCATTGAAACGCCACTAGTTACTCCCTTAAAATACCGCATCAGACGTATAATAATACAAATTTTACAAAGAATAGTGTGCCACCGTACTATAACACTTTTAGTATTTCAAATAATATCATTATTCAATACTTTTTAAAACGACTATAATATGATGAATGCACCAAAGAATCATGAACAATATTTGTGTGCGGTGATAAATGTAAAAAAAAGAACCGATGACGTCAAGAAGTTGCTCGGGAATTTGTGTACGATATTTAGATATACGCATCGCACAGAGCACAGTACCACAAATTCCGCCCAATACTTTACATAAAAAAAGGCTTATTTTCATTCTTGCTCCTTCCTTTTACAGAAGCAGCAAAATTATCAAAAGACACAAAATGTGTTTTTTCTAGTTTAACTGAATATTTTCATTTTGATATAAAAATTTCGAGCGCAGACAAGTATTTTTTTTTTTTTTCTTCTAAATAGTATTTGTAGCTTCGTGTGAGTTCAATATTATAATTCATTTGTATAACACTTTTCACTGGAATTTAACGCTTGATTTCCCATTCAATGCGCTACTCATTGATGTTCCTTAGTTTTTTTTGGCAATTTTGAAATTATTATGTTTTCTATTATTGTGATAAAGGTACAAACATTCTACTCATATAAATCTTTTGCACGAATTGAAAAAATCGAATTGACTATCGTACAAGTGCTTGTTTATTCATGAAAGTTCGTATTCATGAATGATAGTGAAGTAGCGAAATAGTATATTTATCTCGCTTGTACCGATGTCGATGCAACGACAACAGAAAATTGCTTGCTTTGTTAAGGTATTTGTAACGTACAGATATGCCTGGTGAAAGGGGATGAATGTCGAGTGAATGGAGCGAGAGAATAAGTGTACGCGTGAAGCGAATGCGCAGGAACCAATTGCATCATTCATTTACACACATACATATGCATGTTCACAAAACTGTTGAAAGATAAAAGTTTTTGTAGATCGAGAAAATTGTAAAGCAAATTTATGTAAATGATTCGTGGTATTTCGTCACAGCACTTTTGGTTTGCAATTAAAACAGCAACCTAATTCATTTGATTCTTTTTATGTAGGGAACACACTGGCTAAAAAAAAATAGCAGAAATGCTCTCTTGGCATTTGCGTTTGCAACAGTATTTCGATTTTTATGAACGTACATATCAAATTATGAGCACTTCTCAACTGAAAAAAGATTTTTCTCTAAACGTACTGGAATTCATGAGATGTGCAATTTGGTTTACATATTGATGAATATTTCTTTTCTTTTGTTCGTGGCCAAATCAATTTATACGTAAATTAAACACAAACACATCTTTAATGAAATTATTTTTTTCCTTTCAAGGTATCACAATCAAATACCTCTTCAATATCATTTCTTAGATTCTGCACAACACATATGTTCCGTTAATCTGCACGAAAAACTTATTAATACAACAAAGTCATTAGAATTTTGAAAACTGTTTTATACCCTTCTCGATTGCATTAAGGTAAATTCATGCGAACAATAAAGAACGGCCAGCCCGCCCAATATAAATTGGGTCAACACTGAAAGTAGCGCACTTTTCAGCCGTTTGTCAATATTTCCACTACACAACTAAATTGATGGAAGTCAAAAGAACTGTACCAAAGCGCCATAACAATTCGAAAAATGCTACACGCATGAAAAATCGAAAGGAGAACGAACGTTTCGAAGTCACCATCGAATTTTATACTTTCACTTGAATACTCTATATATTTATGGAGATATGTGAACTATATTCATCTCTTTCCGGTATTAAATTCGTTCCATGGGTTGCATTAGTAAAAGCTCTCAGCGCGACCACGCATAATCTATTTCTCATAGCTTTTGCATATATATTGATCAAAAGTGCGCATGCCTTATTTCCATTGTGCATCAATTAAAAATGTATTTTGGTCGTAGTTAAATACTTGGTGAATATTTCCAAAATCAAAATATGATATTACCGACTTGGTTCTTTTTTGCTGAAATACCCCTCCAAAAATCTCTCCAAAAACTAGTAGAATTTACATCACTCGCTTGTTTCATATTTATTAGAGATGGCATCGTATAACAGGTGGCGCTATTTTTCACTATTCTCTGATTGCTTGATGTTAACAGGAAAACTTAACTATGACAGTCCGCTTGTTTAAAATTATTAGAATATCCATATTCTACGCAAATAAAAAGATAGACCCTCAAAACTAGATGGTATGTGCCATTCAAAATGTGTATTCAGATGAACATGTCATATGAATCGATTGTTTTGTTTAAAATGTGTACATTTATAGAAATTTTGGGGCAAATGAGATCATCAAACTTCTTCTTGACATACTGGTTTAACGGTGGATCATTTTAACGACAATTATTTCTAGCAACAAACAAGTGATAAGTTCTTCAGTAGACTTATGTGACTCAAAAGCAATCTGTCGAATAGTCTGCTTGTGGCAGCTCTTTTTGTAAGTCGTACTAATGTACATACCAATGGCGATTTGTGTTTTGTGGATTTATTCAACTCGAAATTTTATTTTCAATAAAGCGGAATGCATTAAAGAGATACAATATTGTAAAGTTCAATCTAATACAAATAGTAATACAACTGAAATCAGCTCTAGTTATAGATTAATATATCAACCAAGCCTCATCTGAATTTTATTGTATCACCACACGCAAAATATGTACATTACAAAAATTAGACTAGAATTCTGGGCTTTATTTCACAAACATTGAGACCATGAGAAAATCTTTCGACAGTATTAAATAAATCAAAACCAAGAAGTCAAGCAACCTTGATCAAAACAAAACAGATTTTTTGTGAGATTTTTTTCTAAAACTTATTGGATTTGATAGTTCTTAATACAAAAACTGAGAATACTCCCAAATGCCAAAAAATAGATATTAAAAAACTCGCCTCCGGATCTACTAAAACCAAAAGAATGAAAAACACTGGTGTGTACGAACGAAACGTAACTTTCAAATTTTCGCTCAACGCACAAATAAAACCACAGGATACATGAAATAATCAGCTTAACGGGTAAATTTTAAATAAAATCCATTATTACTTTTTCTAAGTGATTGGATTATTTATTTTTTCTTTATTCCACAAAGGCCTTGGACCGGAAAATGTTTAAAACATAGAATATGTCTCCTGAAAGTTTGGAACTACAGATTTTTACACTACTTTTTTACTTCACTGAATGAATATTTTATTAATTCTCAAATAATGCACTGAATTTGCATTTCACTTGTCCAATTTTTCCAAGTGTGAAAGTATTCAAATGAAAAATGCTAATTGTTGAGAATGCAGGCATAAACACAAAGTCCATGTACACAAAGCCATACATGCAATTCATACACGCATCCGTGCAGTCACATACGTGACACTGAATCACCCATTCACATTTACACAGAAATGGTTACTGTTCACTTCGCTCACGACCAACGACAAAATAAGATCCTCAATATCGCGTGCAAGTCACAAATTGTCATAGAATTAAGAAAGAATAATCAAATGGTGGTTCAGTTTAAACGTTGTATGAACGCATTTTTGATTTATTGCTCACATTAACATCTTGTGCTCGGACACTTATCCTAACTATTTGATATTATTCCTAGGTTTTCTCGGGATCGAACGAGTTTTTGTTAGTAGATTCGGCAAAATTAATTAATTCAAATATAACTACTACGCTAATTCCTACTTATTATTTTGAATTTTTTTTTTGACATTTTCAACTATAAATTCACTGACGCTTACTGATAATAAGAAAAAATCATTCAAACCTTGTTCCCTTTATTATATTTTTATTTTCAAGATTTTATTTTTGCAACTAAAATCATTCCGCGTGGCACATCATCTTCAGGTTGTCTTCTTAGAGGAGGCCGCAAATACCTGGTTCTGGGCGTGGTGGACCTGGGTTAAGACCAATTCGTACGACATCATCAAAAACCGATTTCAGACCTCTAGGTTCGAGGGCTGAGCATTCTAAGTATTTCGCTGCGTTTATTTTCTTAGCCATATCATTTCCCTTGATTAGAAAAATGTATGATGAATTCAAGTGCTTTGTTTTTAATTCGTAAACTAGATTAATTCAAAAAAAAAAATATCACATATCTCTAAGTTTCCACGAATTCAATGTAAAATCGGAACAAACACAAACAACGTGTGTATTCGAATAGATGTTTATAGGTATTCTTTAAAATATGTCATTCTTCAGCAAACAAAAAGTGTATATTCTGCTAATCCATTGAATCCACCGCATTCAATTATGTGTCTCTTCAACAGCAAATACTAATACTTACCTTGGAATAAGTGATCGGTGAACACCCCTTTTCACGTAGTTTTCCTAAAGTATGCTTGTCACGTCTTAAATCCAATTTTGTGCCAACAAGAATAATGGGTGTTTGTGGTCTATGATGTTTTATTTCAGGAAACCACTACGAATAAAATATATGTTATTTTCCATTTTTATTATGTTCTGTTGAGCTATACATGTATTTCAGGAAATCTTTTTCGAACGGAGAGCCTGTATATCATAAGTAATGGTTTGATGCAAAAGTTGAATAAGTGGTCTTACATACGTAAAACTAACTTTTCCGTAAATTTCTCGAAAACCTACGAGTTTACGGAATTTTCATTGATCACTACAAGTTTGATTTGGAGTTACGTTCATTTCTTATCCTATCACTTACTTTGAGAATCTAATTTCATCATGCAAAAAAGACATAGACAATTGCAAGTCATTAGATGGTATTCGGGATTGATTCAAACTATGACTTTGCCGTGCCATGTTTGCGAATTTATTGGTATTCGGTGACTCACCAATAGCGAGACGGGAACTATTAGCCATTGTTGATGTTCATTTTGAAAAAAAAGTTAAAAAAAATTATCTTTTATTAGCCGAATTCACCCTTTCGAATGTAACAGTCTTTAAATCTAGCACGATTTCGTTTGATTTTACGAATGGCTATTGGTGAGAAGCTTACAGGACCGTACTGCACCACACGCATACGTACAACGGTCTTTTTGTTGCACAGGACCGACGGCTCTACGTGCCCTTCGGAGCACGCCACAGTTTCGAATCAAATCAATTTGAAATAAAATCATTTCGCAGCACCGAGATTCGGACCTACGTACACAAGTTTATTATTGCGTTGAAAATGTCGAGCTACGTGCCTACAAAACAGCATTTGCGGGAAGTTTTACTTTATTGGTTTAATCTGAAGAAAAATGCTTCCGAGAGTCATCGTTTGTTATGCGAAGCATATCCAGAATATGCTCCGTCGATTAGAACGTGCCAGGAGTGGTTTGCGCGGTTCAAAAGTGGTGATTTTGATGTGGAAGACAAAGAGCGTCCAGGCCAAGTGAAAAAGTTTGAAGACGAGGAGTTGGAAGCATTACTCGATGAAGACTCGTGTCAAACGCAAGAAAAACTTGCAAAATCATTGGGAGTGACACAACAATCCATCTCCTATCGTTTAAAAGCCATGGGAATGGTTCAAAAGCAAGGAAATTGGGTGCCATACGAATTGAAGCCGAGAGACATCGAACGCCGTTTTTTCACTTGTGAACAGCTGCTTCAAAGGCAAAAACGGAAGGGTTTTTTGCATCGTATTGTGACTGGTGATGAAAAGTGGATTCATTTTTATGTCAGTATGTCAAACAGTATAGACGTCTTATTTCTGTGGTCCGTGCGTTATTCTCGTTTTTATTTATTTTCAACACATTAATGTCGATTTAATTGTATAATTTTTATATTTCTCTGTTCGTTACGTGCTCCTCTATCCGACGTATATGGAGTTTCGTCGTATTTTTTCAAGGAAAAGTGAAGATTAACAATTGAATTGAACATTGTATTGACTGCGATTGTTGTTGTTGCTATTTTGTGTTGTCATGATGGGAACACGTAAAAAATGTTCAAGGGATGACTGCAACCCACTGAATGTAAAAACCGAAGTGTCTACGAACTGTGCCAATTGCCGGAGTGAGATTCATTTGCCGTGCATTGGAATTACCGCAAAATTAGTGCAAATTGATTCGCCGAACATCCGTATATTTTGCAATGAATGTTTGCATGAGCTGTCAAATGTCATTGAACCGCTTTCAAAGAAAAACCAGAAAAGTGAAACCGAAACTAACAAAATTGTGTCTGAATTGCGTGAGTTGCGAGAATTAATTGTGAAAAATGACAACAAACTGAATGCAATCGATGCCAAAACGACCGTTTTAGTGGACAGAGCAACACGACCGGTATTAACATCAGCCGCTTTACCGCTTCCACGGTCACCACTGATCTCATTCACACCGACATCATAGAAACATGCACACAAACCACCGGAAACACCGCTGAAACCTCAAACCAATGTTTCATACGCCAATATTGCGCGCCAAAACACCGCACTAAATGGAGCAAAGCGCAGTCGTATCGAGCTGAACGCACCTCCCGCCGCCAAATATGTGCCGAAAGCAAAGACTGGAACCAAAACGAATTCATGCGGTCTTTCAGTCGTTTCAAAATCAACCCGTGTAGAAAAACCGAAGTTCACAAAGGCTGTGTGGGTGTCCCGATTCAACCGTGATACAACTGTAGAGGAGATTTTTGATTACATTCAGACCGAAACCGACATCGACGACAAATCGAAGTTCACAGTTCACAAACTGGTGAAAAAAGATCGCGACTTGGAAACACTTAAATTCGTGTCATTCAAAATACAAGTGAATCAAGATAACTTCGACACTCTCATGGATCCAAACGTGTGGCCAGCAGGTATTTTAGTGCGCGAATTTCTGCAAAACCCGACATTGGGCGACCATATTTTTCCTGCTTTCGACGCAAAAAACCGGAGAACATCTACGGAACTGATGGATACCACAGAAATGTCACAACATCAGCCAACACCAGTGCAACACTCGCCAAAAAGGATAGATTTGACAGTATCACCATCGAAAAAACTACCGAATTCAACGCCAACGGGGTAATCTTGAACGCAGCACGCAGCGGTCAACAAACGATTCAACAACAACCACAGGCAACGACACAAAACATATCAAAAACATCAACAATCGAACAATACACCGAACGAAACGCCCGACAAAACACCGTTAGAGGCACCGACAACTTCACCGATGGATCGCATGGTCGTCTGGGTGATCGTTTGTCTACAGTCAGTTCAAATGAAACGGGGCTGAATGCGTGTATCCAAAATGCTTCGCCTACCAATTTGCCAGGTAATATAAACAGAAACAGAGTTAAATGTTCTCGACAAGCGTGGAATGATACTACCCCACCCAATTTGAGTTCGTATTCTGCTTCAAGCCACATTAATATCAATCATCTGGACTTATTGGAAATCAATATCTACTCCTCGAATATCCGTGGTATGAGAACGAAATCAAAGGAAGTGTATCGCAACTCATCTTTGTCCGAATATGATATCTTCACATTGACTGAAACCTGGTTAACTGATGGAATCGCTTCATCAGAATATTTTGACACATCATTTAACGTTTTTCGTAAAGATAGGGATCAAACTGATTCAATTTTTGAACGTGGAGGAGGAGTTCTGATAGCCGTCCGATCTCATTTCATCTGTTCAGAAATATCTATTTTCAACGCATCATCGATTGAATGCATTTGTGTTAAATTAACTTTAAATAAGCATACAAATGTATTTATTTTTAATTCGTATATTCCACCAATGTCGTCAAACGAAACTTATCAATCTCATCTTAATGCCATAAAATCAATACATTCATCATGCCGTCCATCGGATATTTTTATATTGACTGGTGATTTCAATATGCCAAATGTGTCATGGATCGCTGATGATGATTCTAATATTCTCCTGCCTGAGCAAATAGAACCATCACATGCAGCTGAATTTATTGGTACAATAAGTGAGCTTGGATTGTTTCAAGTCAATAATATTCGTAATTCAATGGGTAGACTATTAGATCTTGTATTTACGAACGACCACGAAAATCTAACAATTTTTAGACCGCCTCCGCTAGTCAAAGTAGAAGATCTTCATCCACCGATTTTGCTCGCATTTGAATGGCATTTCAATGTTGCTTCATCTGAGCCAAGTACCGACACATTTAACTATAAAAGAGGAGACTATTTTGGCTTGAATCAGTATTTGTCATCCTTATGCTTGGAAAATCAACTGATCAGTCGTCACCTATCTCTGGACGATAAGGTGACAGTGCTTGTTAATTCATTAACGGCAGCGATAGGGCGCTTTATACCAAAGAATACCATTAAACGTAATGTAAAGTGTCCATGGAGCAATGCTCAACTACGCAACCTAAAAAACAAGAGAAATAAAGAATGGAAGAATTTCAAAATCTCGGGTGACAGACGTTCGTTTGATGCAGCATTCGCTGCGTTTGATTCATTGAATACAAAACTCTACGATGACTACATCAATAATATGGCTTCTACTGTTCGATCAGACTCAAAATCATTCTGGCGTATTATAAATTCCAGGAGGAAGACTGATAATATACCGAAAATTCTTCATTATGGTGATGCATCAACGACTAATATTCAATTTCAAGCTGATCTTTTTGCAAAATTTTTCAACAAAAATTTTGAATGTAATAGGAATGGCTTACAACCCAATCGAGTTACTTCCATTGGAGGAACTAATGGTTTATTCCTGTTGGAAGAAGCATTTGTATTCGACGAGCTTATGAAGATTGATATATCGAAGGGAACGGGCCCTGATGGTTTTCATCCATTATTGCTGAAAAATTGTGCAGCCTTTCTGTGCATACCACTTCACATCATATTCAACGAATCACTAACTCTCGGATTGTTTCCTTCTCAGTGGAAGAGTTATAGCGTGAACCCAATCTTTAAAAAAGGATCTAGATCGAATGTTGAAAACTATCGCTGTATAGCTAAACTACCAACTATAGCAAAATTCTTCGAGAAACTCGTGAATATTAAACTGACTGATATGGTTGCAAATAGAATATCACCGAAACAGCATGGATTCTCTAAAAGGCGTTCAACAGTGACCAATCTCATGGATTTTACTCACTTTGTGTTTAAAAATCGACGACAAGTAGATGTGCTGTACACAGATTTTGCAAAGGCCTTTGATAAAGTCAATCATGATATATTGATTTCAAAGTTAAACAGATATAATATACCTAGTAACCTCATCTATTGGATCAAATCATATCTTCGCGACCGTCGTCAATTTGTATACTACAATGGTAGAAATTCCGGGGAATTCATAGTAAACTCGGGTGTGCCTCAAGGAAGTCACTTGGGTCCTACACTTTTCTTGCTATTTATCAACGACATAGTTGAGGAATTGGGTATAGATGTGTTTATATCTTTGTTTGCTGATGATCTTAAAATTGCAACTGCAATAAATTCCGCCATGGACACATTGAAGCTTCAATGTGCTATCGATAAATTGAGGCAATGGTGTATCGCAAACGATTTACACCTAAACTTAAACAAGTGTTCAGTGATGTCAATTACCAACAAACAACAATCGAACATCATTATTGGAAATTACCATTATGGGGATCACGTGTTTGAGAGAGTTAAGGAGCAAAAGGACCTTGGTGTGATTATAGATTCGAAGCTGAACTTTAATAGCCACATAAATGTGATCGTGTCTAAAGCAAAATCTACACTTGGATTTATCAAACGCTTTTGCTTTGACATAAGAAATCTGAATACGCTCAAGACTTTATATAACACTCTAATTCAATCATTGCTTGAATACTGTTGTGTCGTATGGTTACCATATCATTCGATATCGATAGACTTAATTGAATCGGTGCAAAAGCAATTTACAATATTTGCATTGAGAGAATATCCATCTGCCGAAAACAACTATCGTATTTCTTCATATGAATGTAGACTAGAAACTTTGAAAATGATGAAACTTGAGAGGAGGCGTATCAATGCAGCTTTGTTGTTTTTTTACGACGTATGGAATGACATTATCCCATGTTCACAGATAAAAAACGATATTGCGCTTCATTCAAACCCATTCAATCTTCGTGAATCGTCGGTGGAGACTTTTAGAATAAAAAATCTATCACTTATCAATGAACATACGGCACCAATAAATCAGATGTGTAAACTTGCAAACTTCATTGATGAACTGTTTGAAGAGCCTGCTTCTCGTGCAAATTTTAAATCTCAATTAGTTGCCTGTGATAAATTGAATCTTAGGTTGAAACAACAACAAATCCAATGATTGTAATTAAGCCATTTCTTTTTAAATTCATTAGCATTGTTAATATTGTGATATTGTGATTATGTGATATTTTTAGCATAGTTATTGAATGTAATATTTATACACATTGTATTTTTAATCATTCAACCTTGCAATGTTTGAATGGATTTTTCTAGAAGAAAAGATACAGGTTTTTAATGGTGGTGAGATCCGATAGAATCGATTAATGACCCTTACCTTTTCCCTGTCAGATATGTTATTACTTGAAAGTGAATAAAAACAGCCAGACTTTGGCGGTGTATTATTATAATTACGATAATCCGAAGCGAAAAAAATCGTATGGTTACCCCGGCCACGCATCAACATCGACGCCAAAGCCGAACATTCATGGCTCGAAGCTAATGCTGTGTATTTGGTGGGATCAGCTCGGCGTGATCTATTATGAGTTGTTGAAACCAAACGAAACCATCACAGGAGCATTGTACCGAATTCAATTGATGCGTTTGAGCCGAGCACTGAAGGAAAAACGGTCGGAAACGGTCGCAAGACACGATAAAGTTATTTTGCAACATGACAACGCTCGGCCACATGTTGCTCAGGTCGTTAAAACCTACTTGGAAACGCTTCGATGGGAAGTCCTACCCCACCCGCCGTATAGCCCAGACATTGCCCCTTCCGATTACCACCTCTTCCGATCAATGACACATGGCCTGGCTGAACAGCATTTCCATTCTTACGAGGAATGCAAAAAATGGGTCGATTCATGGATAGCCGAAAAAAGCACAGATTTCTTTCGACGCGGAATCCGTAATTTGCCAGAAAGATGGGAAAAAGTTGTGGCTAGCGATGGACAATACTTTGAATAATCAATTTGTAACCATTTTTCCATAATAAAGATCGAAATTTTGAAAAAAATGCGCGGTTTTCAATCTGTACTCCCAATATATAGGACTGTTTCGTTATAAAACATAGCTCCTATATAAACTTTTTCCGAATATCATCAAATTGAATTGAAGTATTTTATGCGACTAATTTTTTTCCGAGAAAAGATGATATTACGGAATTTTCATAACGATACGACGCGAAACAAACATAGTCTCCATACAAATGTTTCATTTTGACCCCGGAAATCGAAAATGTTGTAGTCCAAAATTTCATCGGAATGACTTGAAATTTTGTATGACTTATTTTTTTCTTATAAAAATAATATTCTGAAAGTTTCATTATCATACCCTGCGAACTAAACATAATATACAAGGCTGTCCGATAATGACCTGAAAAAATGAATAAAAAAACATTTTTTTTGTAAAATTTGATTTTATTCTTCAACATAATCTCCTTTTAGCTCGATACACCGAGTCCAGCGATTTTCCAACTTTTTTATCCCTTCCAAATAATATTCTGATGTTTGTCGTCCAAAATAGCTATTTGTTTCCCATTCCACCTCTTCATTTGATCCAAAACGCCTACCAGACAACCATCTTTTCAGGTTTCCAAACAGATAATAGTCGCTGGGGGCCAAGTCTGGAGAATACGGTGGTTGGGGAAGCCATTCGTATCGTTATTCGTGCAATTTTGCCTGTTGTTTTGAAGTGGTCACACGAATGCGTTTTTGATCAATTGTGAGCGAACGCGGCACCCATCTTGCACAAAGCTTTCTTGCCTCCAATTTGTCGTGCAGAATATTACCCACACGGTCTCTTGAGATGTGTACGGCCTCAGTTATCTCGCGCACTTTCAATTTTGGATCATCCAATATCATATCGTGAATTTTTTGAATCATTTCTGGAGTTGTTACCTCAATTGGACGACCTGGACTTCGTATTGTTTCTGTGCTCGTACAACCACATTTAAATCCAGTAAACCACTTATGAATAGTTCCAATCGACGGAGAAGAGTCCGGAAAATACCTATCAAGCTTTGCTTTGGTTTCGCTCATAGTTTTTTTTGCGCAAAAAATAGTACTTTATCAACACACGAAATTCACTTTTTTCCATTGTTAACAAAAATATTGGAGGTTGTTTGCTTTCAATGACTGTCACTTGTAAACTAATCAGCATAAATGGCTGAAATTTTGTCAGTAGAGGTATGAAGGATGGTACCACTAAAAAATAATATCGATTCTGAACGATAGATGGAGCCACTTGTATTTTTCAGGTCATTATCGGACAGCCTGGTATAGATGTAGCCTGCCACCCTGTAACTAAATTTGATATCCATAACATAGCATAATATTAATATTTCGTTATCAAAACATCAAAGTTTTTTCATGCTTACTGTTATTTTATGCTACCATCTCATTAAGTTCTCATTCAAAATAAAATTAATTGATCACATATTAATCTTAATGATAATTCTCATTAAATTTAATGCAAACAATGATTTCAATTATCACTACAGTGCGGATCTGTGTTTAAAATCAAATGTCGACGAATAAATATAAATACGTTTGTTTTTGATTTACTTTAGTATATCGCTCATTGTGAGGGTTCCTCTTATATTCACAGGAATATCACATTTTAGTCATAATTTGACATTTTATTCATATTACTTTTCCGCACACACCACTGTGTGTGGTAAAGGTATTGCGATCGGTCTAAAAAATTCAAAACGCTCGGAATAAGTTTTCTATGCGTTTTGAACCTAGAAAAAACGATTGCAACCATTCCCGGAGCAATTTTCTGTCCGTGTGTGGTACGTTGTCCGTTGTCCGTTGTACGCAAAAATTTGTAAACACGATAACTCAAAAAATTGATTTTTGAATTGATCAAAAATGTACACACACATTGGTCTTCATTAGGAATAGAAACCTATTAATTTTCAGCCTAATCGGATAATTTTTTCGGGTAGCTCTAGTGGATTCGAATCAAAAAATGGGCTGTTTTTCAATATAATTACGAAAAATTTGTATGGGGACTATGACTATTTCGCATTGCATCATTATGAAACTTTCAGAATATTAATTTTTTATGAAAAATGAGGCATGCAAAATTTCAAGTCATTCCGATGAGATTTAGGACTACCTCCCCTGTAAAATTTTCGATTTTCGGTGTCTTTTCGAGGTCAAAACTGAAAATTTGTATGGCGAATATGTTAAGTTCACATTGTATCCTATTGAAACTTTCAGGATAATATTTTTTTATGAAATAAATAAGGCACGCAAAATTTCAAGTCATTCTGATGAGGTTTAAGGCTCCCTCCCCTACAAAATTTTTAATTTTCGTGGTCAAAATTCAAATTTTGTCATTAAATTGGATGAAGTATTTGTGATTTTCATGACTTGAAATTTTCTGTGATTTACTCTCAAAGTTGCATGATGATTCGATGAGAAATAAACATAAATCCAATAGAAATGCATAGCAATCAATGAAAAACCAGTAAGCCCGAACAATTTTGGGAAATGTGCGGAAAAGTTAGTTTTACGTACGTATGACCATTTATTTTTCATTAATTTGAATGCTCATTAACTTTTTATTAATAACTAAAGTTATACATAACATAAATGTGGAACCATATCTATCGTTGGCATGAATCACAAGTTCAGATCATAGTAAACTTATTCGTAATTGTTATTACCAATTCCAAACCAGCGAAGAAGCGTTTGTTGAAGTAAAAATTAGAAACTGAGATGTTTATTCATTTTTTTTATTAAAATTCAAATCTAAATTATATGATGTGTAATGACTTGAAATTTGATCTCATCGTAATGACTTGAAATTTTCTGTGATTTATTCTTAAAGTTGCATGATGTTTCGATAAGAAATCAACATGGATCCAATACAAATCAGTAATTTCGGGAAATGTGCGGAAAAGTTAGTTTTACGTACGTAAGACCATTTATTTTATTTATAGTTCATGGTTTCAATAGGAAATATTGAAAAATAATATCACGATTCATTGTTACTGTGGGAGTTTTCATTGATGTTATACCTTATGATACGTCATAGCCTAATGATTTCATATAATTAAGTGAGTATCATAATTAAAGTTGTCTTAAAATCTAATGAAAAATTATTGAGATTTTTAATGACAACTGTCTCAATAAATTCAATGAAAAGTTGTCACTAAATATTTTCTTATGAGAACCTAATAAGATGGTTCCATAACATAACAATAAATCTAGTGAGAATATGTTGAAAGATTTTTAATACTCAGCAATGACTATTGCCAATTTGAATAAAAATTCGAAAATTAACATCTATAAGACATAGTCCCCATACACATTTTTCGTTTCAACACCATGCAACGCAACGCAACCATTGCAAAACTCCACGTTTAACAATGATTTCATCATTCGAAGATAACTTTTATGTTTGATAGTGTTTCGGTAGATAGGGAACGGCTGGAAATTTGCAAATCAAACAAAAATCTCGGTGTGGTATTTGATGAAAACATGACATTCGAAGAGCATAATGATGGTAAGTTGCAAAAAGTTTATGGAGTACTCAAGAATTCACATACACTCGACATTATACCAAATTACTAAACGTGACGTTGGGACTGCGCTTTTGATCCCATATTGAGCTATGGCGATGTGATCACATTCGGTTGGGGAGCACATGGCTTGATCAAGAAGGAAAATTGTATTTGGTCTTGTAGCTGATAACGACAAAATTCATTGCATTTATGGGCTGAAGCGAAACGATCATATAAGTGAGTATCGTGAGTGGATGAACGGGATTTTTCCTGAATCTAGAGCATGGTAAAACACGTTCTTCTTCCTACAAGTATCTGAAAAATATGTTTACTTATAACAAAAATTCGACACGTTATAATGATCAACTGCGCATATTGTTCAAGCCACATTCAGAGTTCGACAAGCGATCACTCGGTTTTGCGGGAGATATGGGAATCAGATTCGAAAGAGTCTTTCATGTCTCTCTTAAATCACAGGTTGCGTGATAATAATCAACTTTAGGTAAATATTTATTTATATGCTGTTGTTTGCTTAGAATTCGTATTTGCTCTCCTATCAATAATTTTTCATCATTTTCATCATCATTATTTTAATCTTTAGCCTATATTCATTTATTTTCAATTTTTTAATTTCATCTTATCATCTTTTCATCATTTCATTTTGATTTTGATTTTATCTTTTGCACTGCATAAAGTAGAGATTAGAAATTTTCAAGAATGATGTAATTCCTCTGATTATCCTGAATGAGGCCATTTTAGTCATGTTTCTTCGAATCTTCTATCTTTATATTGATTGGGTACACATAATGTATACATTTAGGTCTTGTAATAAATAAATAAATAAATAAATAAATACAAAGCTTCACACAAGTGACTATATTTATTTATTTATATTCTCATGGTCTGTTTTTATGAGAAAATTTAGTTGCACACAATTTCAAGACATTTCGTTAAGATTTTAAACATCATCGGAATGTCTTTAAATTCTGTATGACTCATTTCATCAGTATGTATTAAAATTAAATTCTGAAAATTTCATAATGATATGATAAGAGATAAATAATATAGTCCTCTTTTGCATGAAGACTACATTTATTTTACATCATCAAACTTGAAACATCAAGAAACTTTTAGGATCTTGTCTTTCCATCAAAAATTCGGTTGCACAAAAGATCAAGTCATTCGGATAAAAATGAGGTCTGCCTCCAGTACAAAACGTGACCCCGAAAATCGATGAGTTTGTGATGGGAGGAGTCCCAAATCTCATGGGTATGACTTGATATATTGTGAGCAATTTTTTGTCCGTGTGTGGTACGTTGTCCGTTGTCCGTTGTACGTTGTACGCAAAAATTTGTTAACACGACTTGGGAACTATGTTTAATTCGCACTGATTCTAATGAAACTTCCAGAATATAAAAAAAAAAAATAGTTATACAAAATTTTAAGTCATTCCGTTGAGATTAGGACTACCTCCCCTGCAAAATTTTCGATTTTCGGGGTCTTTTCGGGGTAAAAACGAAAAATTTGTGTGGCGACTATCTTAAGCTCACATTGTATCGAATTGAAAATTTTTGATATTGTTTATTTATGAAATGAATTAGTCATACAAAATTTCAAGTCATTCCGATGAGATTTGGGAAATATTCATATGGCAGCTATGTTCTTCTAACGAAACAGTGTAAAGTTCATAGTTCAACGTAAACGTCAAATGAATTTGAATCTTATTGCTCCATGTAATAATGTTCATTTTTAAAACAAATAACACCATTCTCACGCGAAATCTTCAAATTGTCTCTCTCTCTCTCTCTCTCCCGATACTTTTGAAAGCGTTTGTAGAGATTTGAGAAAAAAAAAGTTGCTGTCTATTATTTCACAACAAGAATCTATATTTTCACGAGTTTTTGTAGTGTTTATTTCAATAGTAAAGTAATAGTTCAAAGTCTCGCTATTGGTGAGCTTGAACGATATAGCAATAAATTCGCAAATATGACACGGCTGATTTGTAGTATTATTTAATCCTAAATCTCATCGAATGACTTGAAATTCTGTGTGACTTATTCTCAAATTTTCATGATGATACGATAAGAAATTAACATAATTTGTGAACCCGTGGACTGTAGAGAAATGTGCGGAAAAGTTAGTTTTAGGTATGTAAGACGATTTATTTTTTAAGAAAATCATGGGGAAATTGTGTCCATTAAGCTTTGGTTACAATTTTGCCATCTATTTGGCTATAATATCTCCAGGAAATCATGTCCAACTCAAAATGGAAATAATATCTCTTGTTATTTGGTCATATTTTCTCTAAAAAAGTGTTTGTCATCCAACTTAGGATCTGCTATGTCCGGAAAGACTTGTGTCTCTGCTTGGAAGCAGCTAACGATGTTTTGCTATCCTGTGGCCATTTCAAATACTGCCTCAGATGTTTTGAAACGGAGCAAAAATTGTTCAATTGACAAAGTTTGAGTTAGGTCGACGAGATTTGAGTCCACATTTAAATGGCCACTGTGCCAACAACAAATTGTGAGCCACATGCACGATGGTCAAAAAAGTTTTTGTGAAGAAAATATGACCAAATTATAAATGGAATTATTTACTCCGACATTTCAGTTATAATTTTTCCGTTAAGTTTGTATGGGGAAAGTTATAGCCGGGGAAATTATGGCCGGATACCATTCCGGTGGGTGTAACAAGTATCAACATAACCAAGAAAATGTCAACATGACCGACAAAAACCAACCGAAAAATATCCAACAATATTGAGAGAGACAGAAAGCGAGAAAGAGAAATATAAACACTATTGTTCCGTATCATTGGAGAAACATGGTGAAGAGAGTAATACAGACAGAGTAACACGCTTTCATTTAAATTTAGTTAGATCTTTTTCGGTTAATGATGATATTCTTTGCGTTCTGACGGTCATTTTGACGTTTTCTCGATAATCTTGATATTTATTCCTCCCTCGCACATTCTCCATACAAATGTTACGTTATTGTACTGAAAAACCCTCTAAAGGGTTTCCCAATAGGGGTGATATGATTTTGAATGTCCCTATCGGGCTCATTTGAACTAACATTTTTGACGTCTACTGTCAGTTGTCATCAGTAAGGTTTGCCATTTAATCATGAGTAGTTTCACGCTTCCACAACGAATATAGCCGCCGTACAGGCCAGTATCGAGGAAAACCGTGAATTGTCCGTTTCACGCCGATCTCAGGAATTGGGCCTGTCCAGGATGACTACCTGGCGTATTTTGCGGTTGGATCTTGGCCTACATCCCTATAAGATGATTCTGGCCCAAGAACTGAAGCCTAATGACCATCGTTTGCGTCGGGAGTTCGCGGATTGGGCTCTGGAATCAATTGAAAATGATCCCAATTTTCATCAAAAAATCATCAAGCTTGAACGCATTCGGGTTTGCAAGAAGAGTCGCGGGAGCCATTTGGCCGATATATTGTTTAAATCATAAATGGCATAGAATATCCAATATAATAAAACAGATTTCGATCAATTCCGCATGAATATTCAGTGTTTTTTTTCATTTTCAAAACATATCACCCTTATTGGGAAACCATTGAAAATTAATAGGTTTCTATTCCCAATGAAGACCGATTTGCGAGCTCATGTACAATTGATCGTGGTAAAAAACAGGGTACAGCGTACCACGCACCTACATTCTTGTTGCCAAAATGAAGAAAAAACACATTTTTTAGAGGTCTGAATTTTATGAACGATTCCAATACTTATGCCTTCACACTATGTGTATGCGGAAAAGTAAAATTAGTCGCCGATGAGATTTAGAAAATATTCACATGTTCGACGTCAATGTGAAGTGAATTTGAATCTTATATTATATAATGTTCATTTTAGAAACAAATAGCATAATTTTCACACAAAATCTTCAAACTGTCTCTCTATCGATATTCCGAGAAAACGTTTGTAGAGATCTGAGAAAAAAATCTTTTGGTGTTTTTCAATACCAAAGTAATAATTCGTAATTTCTTTCAGTCACTAAATTTTCAGACAAAATGAAATAACTCTCCAAATTATTCTCACGTGGTTGAAAACATACCTTTGCACGAACGTGTTCAAATGATACTGGATTCACAAGTGAGAAGCAAATGAGGAAAACGTCAGTTTGGGGGTAAGATAGTGGGCGCAAACGATCGTAATCCTCCTGACCTGTTTTCAAGAATTCATTTTTTAAGCGTCTTCTGCTTCCAAGCCTCTTCGTTTTTCTTTTGTTTTTTTCAACGATACATACCTGATGTGTCCCATAAGTCTATGTTGAAAAATTGAAAAATATGCGAAATTTATCAATTAATTGGATATTCGGTCTAATTAAATGCGATGAAATATTGCCCAATTCTAGCAGCTACTCAAAAAGGCATGCATATGCAAGTCGAATTAGCAAGTAAACAAGAAAATCGTATTGATTTGATATAAAATATAATTTTTTTAAATCCATGATTTATTTCACAGGACTACATTTCCAATGTTTCATAAATATAATAGTGGTCCACTATTTGAATAATGTATAATAGTTTAATTTTTTTTTTTTTTTGGTTACGTTAGTAAAATGTTTAATTAAACCTAGGCTGTGCAACGTTTGGTGAATTACTAAACGTAGTAGTACGCGTAGTCGTCACGTTGTACAGCCTAGAATAAAATATTATGTTTAAAAAAAAATCACTAACGCGTTTTTTCAGACCTAAGCACCGGGTGAGGAGTATTTTGAATCATTTACTTTTATTTTTGAATATTCCGAGCAAAATTGTTAAACAATTGCTTATACACTAATACCAAAATAATAACTTTGGTATATGTAAGGAATAGATTCTGTAGAAAAGGTGAGAAAAAACCCGTAGGATTGTTGGTAAATTTTGCTTGAATGACCACTCGCATTTTGATATAAATTTCGGTTCTAACATAAATTCAGCAGCAGTTTGGCTTTATTTTACCAAACCTGGTTGCTGCGCCATCTGATAGTTCAAACTGGTATTTATGTTAAAATCAAATTTTAAGACAAATTTTGTGTGGTAATTCAAGCAAAATTTATCAACAATCTATTGTTTATCAACGCATGACTCGGAATCACCATTTTTTCTCTCTGTGCAGTATCTTTGCTATGTTGTGATAATGATAGCGATGGAGATAAAAGTATATGCCTCACACAACTTCATAATCAACTTTAATTCATAGTATGGAACGGTTTTGACATCAATTCGAATTCAATTTGTTCAAATGCCAGTTTTGCAGCAGGAAATGAACCTCACAACCTGTACCTTGTATAAGTTTCGAGCCCTGCATAGCTTCGATTATGGCCATATTGAATAGTTGAATAGTTTCTATTATTCTATATTTTTGTGTCAAAAAATGTGAGCAAATATGTACTTAGATTTATTGGTTTTGTATCGACAATAACGTTGGCTGAGTAGCTATCAAATACAGTTGGTGGGCAGTCCTGAGGAAACGCATCCATTGTATAACTCAGAAGAAGACATGTTTTACCAACATCGCTTTATAAAAGGGAAAATAAAATGTAAAAAATCAGCAGGTGATGAAAATAAATGAAGTATGTAATAATAATCCTATCAACTGAAGCAAGAAGTAATCGGCTTCATTTTTAAATTATGAAATTCAATCGTATTTTGAAATTGTAACGCGCAAATGTTAGAGATCTAAAATAAATAAAAAGATGTGATATCATCTCTCTTGACTAGTTCAAGAGTAGTCAATAGATTTGGTCTCGTGGAACTTCACTATATTTTGCTCATTTAACAAGTATTTATTCTGCGCAAAATTTTAATACTGGTTTATTAAATAAAACAATATTTTAAATAATGATAAAATAATAAATGCGTGAAAATGTATAATAATTATGAACAATTGTTCGATTATATCAATTTGAGATAATATTTAACGCACAAATATAGATATTTCACGTATATCTTTGTGTGTGATGCACTTACCCATCGCCAACAACAACCACTTTGATTCCTTCCATTCTATATTTTATGAATTATAATGTTCTTAATAACAAGCCAACGCGGCAAAAAATGTAACAAACCAATTGTATTGTTCTAATATTTCTTTTAAAATATGTTCATTTACGAGCAATAATTTCTTTTTTGCACAATTAAATTGAATAATTTGAACGCATTGATGGTCTACACCTTTTTTCTCAAAATATCCTGGAATATTTTCCGTCACAATTCGTCACTAATTCTTTATTTTATCCATGATAATATCTGACATCGTTCTCCAACAATTTTCAATTCACTGCATCTTTTGTATACAATAATGATAGCACAGAGTTCTTTCAAATTAAATAGCTAACAAAATTAGCATTGTCAAAAAAAAAAAAAAAAATCGGCTCCCTTGATCAAGCCAATGCTATGTTACAAAATATTCTTGCCGTGCGTCAAAATATACGTATATTGATATGCATTTGTTGCTCACGACGACTTTGGTTTCTGACTGACTGACTGATAAGTGATTACTAACTACGCAAATCAGAACAATAATGAAAGTTTCGCTCTCCATTTTTTCTGAAGTCGACGTAGCGTAATGTGGGGTGGAGTGGAAAGGGTTCTGAATCAGCCATATTATGCGGCCACAGAAAATTTTTGTATATTTGAAGAGTTCATTCCATATAGATTAATTTCAAAATCCATCTATATAAATTTTTATTACAATATAATGATAATGACGCAATGCTAAAATTATTTTCTTCTCACTGATTTTTTACATATCCACAAAGCCAGAAGAAACAAAAGTATATAATATGAAAATTTTACCTGTAAAAGTCAACAAATTCACAAACAGAAAAGACCAAATTTAAGAAATTAACACCATGGAAAATGTTCAAAAATTCACAATAATTGAAAATAAAAACTGTTTTCGATTGCATCACTTTTATTTCTTGTTTTAATTTGATCCCTCGTTTGCATGTTGAAGAGCTTGCGTATTTAAAGAATATTGTTGAATACAACTCATTTTTAACAATGCGTTTAAATTTGGTAGGGTTCTTACACAGATGTTGCATAAATGGTAGCCTCGGATCATTATCCAATTTTGTTTATATTAAAAAAAAAAAAACATATTTTAATTGCATTTGGTATTGAAAATGTCAAGAATTATTTGCCTTAGACAAAAATTATCATTTGAATTGCCATATCTCGTAAAACAGAATTTTCCCAGATATGAACAATAACAACAACAACAACAACAACAACAAACATTTATAGACCGTTATTGGCTTTCAGCGTCTGGTCTGATTCATGAAACGCAATGTCTCATATACCCCTAACAATATCTCTCCACAAACCCTGTTCGCATACGTTTGCATATCGATACAGATACATCTAAACTATGGAATATTATCTGGATATATATGCGATTCATGCGAACGTATGCGCGCGCTGCTGTGAGCTGCGGCGATGAACACGAACAGCTCGGGACACGCATACGCAGGCCTCTCATCCTCCTGTAAATTTACAGGAATTCCTGTAAATTTTGGCCCATTCCCGTATTCCCGTATTTTTTGCAATATTTCAGGATATTCCTGTATTGTTTAACTCATGCTTTTTGAAAAAAAATATGTATTGAAAATAAACAGTTCGTTGAAGGAGTACTATGAAAAGACCAAGCTCAAAGTTTCCAAAACCATTCGTGATTTTTTCGATGACCAATTAAATCGTTTTTAATTAATAATTTTTCGCGACATTTGTGAAATGTTCGAGCGTACCATCATCAAAATTGAAGGAAACGACATTACCGGCTATGAAGCAGCCAAAATGGTCGGTGAATTGCAAGACAAACTTCGCAATTGTGTAGATGAGCGCTTTATGTCGATTGAGGCCGAACTTGAACTTCAAGATATAGCTCAAATGGATCCGACGTTTGACGAGACCGACATTTTCGATAAGATTTCTCGTCAATTATACAGTGAGAAAAAAAGCCTACACCTTTTAACAAATATTTTACAATTGAATGGGTGAGAATAAAAACCGACCTCTAACTATTGTGAAAATTAAAATGAGACTAGAAAATATTGAAAACAAAAATGGGACCCGGAAAATTTTCAAAACAAAAATGTGACCTGGAATTTTTGAAGAATAAAAATGAGATCGTGAAAATTTTGAGGATAAAAATGAGATCGAAAAACATTTAAAATATGAATGTAGAAATGAGACCAGAAAATTTTGAGAGTAAAAATGACCCCGGAAAATTTGAAGATAAAAATGAGACAATCAGTGAACAAATTTTGGGTCTCATTTTTATGCAAAAAAATTTTCTGGTCTCATTTCAATTTGCATTTTTTTCTAGTCTCATTTTAATTCTCACAATAGTTAGAGGTCGGTTTTCATTCTCACTCATTCAATTTTTCTATTGATTTTCCAGATAATTGTTTAAAATATTCGAGCGATTGGATGGAACATGCCCGGTTACTGAATGAGTTTAGCTGGATCGCTTTGGCCACACCACCTGTATGGAATGACATCAACAAAACAGCCCATGCATTAGCTGAAAAAGGATTTTTTCAAGCCGAGAATCATCAAAAGCTGTTCCATGCATTTGGCTAGTTGAAATCGTACATGAACCAGACGAAAATCGCGCAATTTGCTGAGAATAAAACGAGCATTTCGGATCGCTGGGTTGCATTTTTTCTGAAATGTGATAAAGAAAACGTTGATGCTGAGGCATTGGATCATACGTTATTGTGTCTTGTGTGATGGCTATTTGTTTGAGAGCCAGCTCACATATACACATATACAGCTCGTATACACACATACACAGTGCAGAAAAAGACGAGAAAGAAAAAGAAACGAGTAGTTGACAAAAGACCTTGAGACAGATCGAATCGCACAGAGATTGGAGCATACAGAAAATCCTCATATAGTATTAGTTGTACCAAATGAACGAACAATAAAAAAAAAGGAAAAAATATCCTATTATCGGAAATGAGTTCGTGTTATAATTTCATTCTTCCATTTCAAATAAATAAACATTCTCTGTAGCGAACATTTGGTGCCGTGGCGAAGATGACCGTATGAGAGATTTTCTGTATATACGACAACATGACCATAAAAGAATTTCATTGCCGAAATTTAGTTGCCATAGGGAAATTCCCATTTGGAGAAATCAAAAACTCAAGAATCGGATTACACAAATAATATTGCCATATATACAGCCAAAGAAATTCCCATTGATTTTGTGCGTACAGTGCAAACGATTGACCTCAGTTTGTTTTTCTTGGAATTGATGACCGTTATACACAGAGCATGCGACAAGCAGATGACAAAGATTTGTTGCACAAAAAGACGAATATCGTTTGGTACAGTCAGACACGACGTATCACTCGAGAAGACCAAAGTACAACCAACCATTTGCATGCAAATGTGCCCACTAACACAGATGACCGTGTCAAGCGTATGACATGCTATCGTTTAGCTCGATGCGAATGATGCACGAGTTAAAGCGAGACGACTCGATGACGTAGAACGAACTCGGACACACAATTTGCATCACAGTAGTAAGACAGCGTGATTTGTCGCAGGAAAATTTCTTCTTCTTAGACTAACATTCGAGTGCTCCGCATGTGCAAAGCATTTTTGTTTCCTCGGATCGCCATATTAAAAAAAGTGAATTTCGCAATAGTTAGAAATAGTTCCGTATGAAGACGAAATTAGCAAATTTGCGTAAATACGACCGTAATTCAACAGTATTTAGTTAACCAAAGTAATTGCCAAGTGACAATAGGATTTAGTGTTGACAATTCCGTATTTTTGACCGATCGTTTTTTTTTGTTGTTGTCCATTTACCGGTGTGCATACGAGTGACCGCCATTTTTGGTTGCGACAAAGAAATGAGCGATTTTATGCAGTAAAGACAAAAAGAAAGACAAAACTGGATATACCAGCTAAGAGAACCAGGCCCGCATCGACTGCTGAAAAAATAATGTCCCCAAATCGCCGCGCGACGTTCGAAAAGAACATTAAGCGTTTCGTCGAGGAATGCCCAGATGATGTGGTAAATCAAATGGATAGAGCCGAAGTGAACGACCGGATGGCCCGATTACAAACAAATTTTGACAAATTCGAAATAGAACATTTGAGCCTTGTTAGCAATGCAAAAGACTCTGCCGAAGCCCAGGCCTACGACGACAAATACATCGAAGTTGATAAAATGACCGAATCATTACGGCTCAAATTGACTAAACGAGGCCTTGATCTAAAGCAAATCGAAGACGATGCACAACGACCAATGACATCGAGCACTACAACCCCACAACAAGTTGAAGTTAACATTAAGTCAGCGAACTTGTTGGGCAATATTGACGACACATGGGGCTCGTTCCACGGTGACTGGAATAAGTGGCCAGATTTCCGCGAACGTTTCCGAGTAAACGTACACGAAAATGATGCGTTGACACCGGTGCAAAAGTGCCAATTGTTGATCAAAGCCTGTTTTTATAAAAATTATACGCGAGCATGGGACCAATTGCACCGTGTATACCAGGACGACTACCTGGCGATTCAGCAAACCGTAAAAAAATTGCTCACGATACAGCAAATTGCCCGACCATCGTACCATGACCTTCAGAGCGATGTCAAATGTGATTCACAGCGTAGAAGGTGAATTAGCAAACTTTTTCGATGTCAAACACTGGCATCCGATGATCATGTTCACATGTCTTTCACGTTTAGACCCGATTACCTACGAAAAGTGGGAAACCGAACGACAATCAATGCTGTCGCAAAGATCCGCTGATGAAGAACGGGCAAGTATGCTGGTTGATGACGAGTTTAACAGCCAACCGGATGAATCTGAAGGTCCAAAATTGCCAACACTTGACCAATTCAAAAGTTTCCTGGAACGACATTCACGTATCCTCTTACATAAACAAGGACAAAACGAAACAGAACAAAACCAGCAACGTTCACGAAGCCATGACTCAAGCTCCAGTCGACAAAAAGACGCATCTGGCTCGGGCACCCAGCATAGACGACCAATGCAGAAATTACCCCCATGCCGTTTATGCAATAAGGACCATGCACTTTTCGGCTGCGATATATTCCGTAATATGCCCTTTGCTGATCGCGTGGAAATGGTAGCGAAGAATGGTTTGTGCAAGGTTTGTTTTCATCTTCACCAAGAGGGTGAATGCCACATCAGACAATATCCATGCGCAAGATGCCCAAATCGCCAGACACACAACACACTCATTTGCCCGTCCCGGGAGGCAGAAAAACGTACCAGTATGATGTCGGTCGTAGACAATAGCCCAGAGCCATTGATCTTTGGTTCAATAGCAAAGCGAAAGAGAACAAATGACCGAACAAATGACCAATGACTAGCCGACTCGAAGCGGCCATGTCTCAGCGTGCAGGATGTTGCACGCACATCAGTAAAAAACGTCAGGAAAATAACGACCAATACACCTTCGCTCCCGCCAGTACCAAGAGATTTGCGATGGCCCGTGGAAACGCAGGAAGCAACAACTGAAGATAGAATGCGTACGACCATCATATTAGCCACAGCAATGGTACGAATCCAAGACCGAACAAACATATCGCAGCCACAAAGTGCACTAATGGACTCGGGTGCACAGTGCAGCTTAATTTCGAGATCATCCGTGCAACGTTTGAATTTAAGATTGATAAGATGCCAACTACCGTTACGCGGTGTTGGTGGTGAGGTTGGTATGCTCAACCGAAAAGTACAAATACACATAAGACCATGGTTCGAAAGCCCGATCATTCTACCAGTTGAACTATTTGTTATTGATGACTGGCAAAGTCTGCATCCACAGTGCATTGCCGCCTTTGAACGGCCACTACCTAGCAGATGAGAATTTTAAAACACCTGCCAACATTGGCATGTTATTGGGTGCTGACATATGGGCATCGATTGTTGGACCAACCATTTACAGAAACCGAAATGGTGCCAATGAAAGCGTCAACGTTCGGTTTTCTGGCATTAGGCCGTTTCGTTTTGGATGATCAAGATGTTTTGTTCGCCACCGTCTTGAATTTGATGGCCGGAAATAAGCCATCATTAGAAAATGACCTCCTTTTGGAAGCTTTAAAACGATTCTGGAGTTGGGAAGAGATAGCCGAAACCACTCCATGGAGCGAAGACGAAGAAATGGTTGAGAAACTTTTTCTAGAAACACATTATCGGCGTCCTGATGGCCAATACGTCGTTCGTATCCCGCTGAAACCAAACATGCCTCCGCTTGGTGAATCGCGAGCAGTTGCATTAAGACGTTTTTACCACCTCGAACGCCGTTTGCAGGCAAATCCAGAGATACGACAAAAATACATTGACGCGATGCGTGAGGAAATGAGGAATGGCTATATGAAGAGAGCACATGGAAGTCCAGATGGAAGTTTAGCATATTACATACCTCATCATTATGTCGAAAAGAAGTTCAGAATTGTAAACGATGCTTCCTGTAGAACGACCAACGGTATTTCGCTGAATGACATTCAGATGATAGGACCTAAGATACAGTTCGACTTAGCCGATCAGATCATTCGTTTTAGAAGATATAAGATAGCAGTGGTCGCTGATATCAAAGCCATGTTTAAACAAGTGAAAATTGACCCGTCACAATGGGATCTCCAACGTATGTTTTGGCGCGAAGACCCAAATGACCCTTTGTACGGGTATTGGCTGACATCAGTAAATTTTGGACTGTCATCGTCACTTCATTGCGCTTGCCGCTCAATGATCCAATGCGCTCGAGACAATGCTGTCGAATACCCAGTGGCTGCAAAAGCTATAGAATCAAATTTCTACGTAGATGATGGCCTATTTGGTGATGAGTCAGTCGAATCGACCGGAAGGTTGTGCCGTGACATTGACCATGTACTAAGATCCGGCGGTTTTGAATTGCGCCATTGGTCCTGAAATAGTAAGCAGATTGAAGACCTTTTCGAATCAAAAACTGAATCCATGATTGCCATTGAAGACAAGGCTGCTGCTAAAATATTGGGATTAAATTGGTCCAAAGACACCGATGAATTTTCAATAAGAGTACAGGTCGTTGCCCAAGGAACGGTTTCGAAACGGCAGCTGGCAAGTCAGCTGGCCGGTTTATATGATCCAAGTGGCTTTATTGCTCCAGTGATTGTGAGCGGAAAAATAATACTCCAAGACATATGGAAAAAGCAAGACCAAAAGTGGGACGACCCGCTTCCGTTTGGCATAACAAAACGATGGAGAGACTTTTATACCAGCCTTCACCTATTGTCTGAATTTCGTGTACCACGCTGGTTGAGCATGCAGTCAAGTACAAAAATAGAACTCCACGGTTTTTCGGATGCCACACTAAGAGCATACGGTGGTGTAGTGTATGTGCGAACCGAAAATGAGGATGGAGCTATAAGCTCAGGACTGCTTATATCGAAATCGAAAATCGCCCCAATAGTACCAATGACAATTCCGCGTTTGGAATTGCAAGGAGCAGTGGTTTTGAGTAAGATGCTCAGTCACGTAATCAAAGTGTGTGATTTTGTAGACGTGCCTTTCTATGCATGGACAGACAGTGCAATAGTTCTGCATTGGTTACGACGTTCACCGTCCTCTTTAAAGACCTTTGTAGGGAACAGAGTGGCCACTATCATAAATAATGTTCCTCCGACAGCCTGGACTCATGTGAGCTCAGAGCAAAATCCAGCGGATTTGATAAGCCGAGGCATGAAGACGAAAGATTTGATTTCATCAAGCCTCTGGAAGCAAGGACCAGGTTGGCTTATGAAAAACAAGAATGAATGGCCAATTCCAAAATTGTCATTGTTAAAGCAAGACAAGAAGGAAATTTTGAAAGAATGTAAGCCGGAAGAAGTGTACGCGATGGTTGCATGCACGCCAATGACCCTCAAAAGATGGAGATTAGATTATACATTATAGACCGTTACTCCGATTGGAAAAAAATCGTACGCATAACAGCAATCGTAATGCGGTTTGTAAGAAACTGCCGCAAAAAGGACCCAAGAGAGCGTTCAGTTGGCCGAGCACTGAAGGCTGAGGAGACCAGAGATGCAGCCGTGTACTGGATAAAGTGTGCACAGGCGATCGCATATCGACCAGAAATCAATTGCCTTAAAGGAAAAGACAAAGACTTTCCGCCCAAAAGTAAGGTTTTGCCATTGAACACTTATTTGGACAAAAATGATGTGCTACGAGTTGTTGGCAGGCTCGTAAATGCACTAATTGTCCCTGATAGAAAGCATCCTTATATTGTGCCACCGAAGTCAAGAGTGGCTCAGTTAATCATGCAACAAGCACATAAAGACACATACCATGGAGCTGTGCAGATGATGATGGCACATATCCGAACCGTGTACTGGATCCCAACGTTACGTCAGGAATTGAAATTTTTGGTTTCGAGGTGTGCGATATGCACGCGGTACGCAAAAAGAACAGAAGACCAAATAATGGCCGACTTACCTATCGAACGTGTAACACCAGCAAGACCGTTTTTAAGTTGCGGTGTTGACATGGCAGGACCTTTTTTGGTAAAGCTGACGGATAAGTTGAAACTGAATACGAGAGCCCGTGTATTGGCCGAAGCGGAACTAAAAGGCTATGTTGCCGTCTTCGTGTGTTTAACAACACGAGCAATTCACCTTGAACCGGTGATGGCCATGACATCGGACGCTTCCAAGGCAGCATACCTCCGTTTTGCCGCAAGAAAAGGAACGCCCGAGAAAATGTTAAGTGATCATGGAACGAATTTTGTTGGATCGAACCGCGAACTGAATGAAGCAAGACAAACCTGGGAATCGCATGAGCTAAGACGATTCATAAACGATCAAGGTCCAAGATGGAAGTTCATCACACCTGCGGCACCACATGAGGGTGGTTTGTGGGAGGCCGCAGTAAAGTCCATGAAACATCACGTTCGCCGGGTGATGGGCGCCCACAAGTACACTTTTGAAGGTGTTGCAACGTTGCTGGCTGGCATAGAAGCCTGCCTCAACTCAAGACCATTATCCGCCATGTCAGATGACCCAAATGACCTTGAGGTTTTAACACCAGCACAATTTATCATTGGTGCACCAATTACTTTGCCATTGTCTAGTAAAGGTTTGTACGAGTTCATGAGAAACCAACAGACAGCATTCTGGAAGTCATGGTCGGCAGATTACCTGTCTTCGCTGATGCAAAGACCAAAATGGAAACAAGCAAGAGAAAACGTGAAAGTTGGCCAGTTGGTGTTAATCAAATCAGAGCTTGATCCACCAACATATTGGTAGATGGGTAGAATTGCCAAAGTTAAACAAGCCCCGGACGGTTTCGTGCGTTCGGCAGTAGTCAAAGTGCATGGCGGCGAACTGGAAAGTCCAATAAGGAAACTGTGTATATTGCCAACAGATGAAGACCCCAAAGCCCGTCTCTTTTGTTGAGGAAACCTCAACGGGGGGAGTGTTTGAGAGCCAGCACACATATACACATATACAGCTCGCATACACACATACACAGTGAAGAAAAAGACGAGAAAGAAAAAGAAACGAGTAGTTGACAAAAGACCTTGAGACAGATCGAATCGCACAGAGATTGAAGCATACAGAAAATCCTCATATAGTATTAGTTGTACCAAATGAACGAACAATAAAAAAAAGGAAAAAATATCCTATTATCGGAAATGAGTTCGTGTTATAATTTCATTCTTCCATTTCAAATAAATAAACATTCTCTGTAGCGAACACTATTCCTGGTATGACTGATTTAAATATTTTGATCTTCTTCGAATTTGTTCATCTTATGTTTGTTTACATTTCTTATTGGTACAACAGCGCCAGCTGAGCGGTCGTTTTCGATAGCGAAGAATATCTGGACGAATGAACGGTCTGAACTATCGATGGAAAAGATCAAAGCGATGACAATAATCAAATTCAACAAAAATCAGAAATGCAGCGATTTCTACGCATCCATTAAAAATCAACCAGACATTTTAAGAGCCGTGAAGTCCGAAAGCAAGTATAATTGCAAGAACATGAGAGGAAATACTTTGCAACTTGCTGGATGCAATGAGCCAAATACCAATGAATGTTGAAAATGCAATTTGTTTGCCAAAGAAAATTCAAATTTAAACTCAAATATTCTGAGGAAATAAAGTATATTCACGATAAACCTCAATAAATTATGCATTTAAATAAAAAAAGTGATGTTTCCTGAGATTTAAATGTTTTTTTATATTCCTGTATTTTTCCTGTACATTTTTTGCCAAATTTCCTGTAATTCCCGTAATTTCGACCCGAAATTCCCGTAAATTTCGTAAATTGAGATGAGAGGCCTGCGCATACGTACACACGAACGGCATAAATGCGCTCGAACATCTGGTTACGACTCAGCATACACTCATATATACACAAAAGAAACGAAGCAAACGAAGAGGCAAGAATATATTAGGAGTACAAATTGAAAACCGCGCATTCGTTACTAACTTCATATCTATCATAGATGTCATTATTTTGACTTTGACAGCTATTGTATCTTAAAGAGGATAAAAAAATACATTGAAAACGATCTGTCAAACTTATCATTCAGTTGAATACACAAGTTTATTATTGCGTTGAAAATGTCGAGCTACGTGCCTACAAAACAGCATTTGCGGGAAGTTCTACTTTATTGGTTTAATCTGAAGAAAAATGCTTCCGAGAGTCATCGTTTGTTATGCGAAGCATATCCAGAATATGCTCCGTCGATTAGAACGTGCCAGGAGTGGTTTGCGCGGTTCAAAAGTGGTGATTTTGATGTGGAAGACAAAGAGCGTCCAGGCCAAGTGAAAAAGTTTGAAGACGAGGAGTTGGAAGCATTACTCGATGAAGACTCGTGTCAAACGCAAGAAAAACTTGCAAAATCATTGGGAGTGACACAACAATCCATCTCCTATCGTTTAAAAGCCATGGGAATGGTTCAAAAGCAAGGAAATTGGGTGCCATACGAATTGAAGCCGAGAGACATCGAACGCCGTTTTTTCACTTGTGAACAGCTGCTTCAAAGGCAAAAACGGAAGGGTTTTTGCATCGAATTGTGACTGGTGATGAAAAGTGGATTCATTACGATAATCCGAAGCGAAAAAAATCGTATGGTTACCCCGGCCACGCATCAACATCGACGCCAAAGCCGAACATTCATGGCTCGAAGCTAATGCTGTGTATTTGGTGGGATCAGCTCGGCGTGATCTATTATGAGTTGTTGAAACCAAACGAAACCATCACAGGAGCATTGTACCGAACTCAATTGATGCGTTTGAGCCGAGCACTGAAGGAAAAACGGTCGGAAACGGTCGCAAGACACGATAAAGTTATTTTGCAACATGACAACGCTCGGCCACATGTTGCTCAGGTCGTTAAAACCTACTTGGAAACGCTTCGATGGGAAGTCCTACCCCACCCGCCGTATAGCCCAGACATTGCCCCTTCCGATTACCACCTCTTCCGATCAATGACACATGGCCTGGCTGAACAGCATTTCCATTCTTACGAGGAATGCAAAAAATGGGTCGATTCATGGATAGCCGAAAAAAGCACAGATTTCTTTCGACGCGGAATCCGTAATTTGCCAGAAAGATGGGAAAAAGTTGTGGCTAGCGATGGACAATACTTTGAATAATCAATTTGTAACCATTTTTCCATGATAAAGATCGAAATTTTGAAAAAAATGCGCGGTTTTCAATTTGTACTCCCAATATATAGGACTGTTTCGTTATAAAACATAGCTCCTATATAAACTTTTTCCGAATATCATCAAATTGAATTGAAGTATTTTATGCGACTAATTTTTTTCCGAGAAAAGATGATATTACGGAATTTTCATAACGATACGACGCGAAACAAACATAGTCTCCATACAAATGTTTCATTTTGACCCCGGAAATCGAAAATGTTGTAGTCCAAAATTTCATCGGAATGACTTGAAATTTTGTATGACTTATTTTTTTCTTATAAATTCAATACGTTTTCTCTGTTTTCGTTGTTTCTTCCTTTTCTTTCTTCAACGAAAACAAAGGAAACGAAAGGCTTCGTTTCTTTTGTGTATATATGAGTGTATGCTGAGTCGTAATCAGATGTCCTAGCGTATTTATGCCGTTCGTGTGGACGTATGCGTGCCCCGAGCTGTTCGCGTTCATCGCCGCAGCTCACAGCAACGCGCGCATACGTTCGCATGAACCGCATATATATCCAGATAATATTCCATAGTTTAGATGTATCTGTATCGATATGCAAACGTATGCCCGTTCGAGAGCCAAATTTTGAGTTTCAACACACCATTCATATCCCCTCGCATTCAGATCATATTTAACCGAATCTAAATAACGTCTACGTGGTCTAACCCTACCTCTCGGCCCATCAGCTTCGGCGAACAGAATCCTTTTCGGTAATCGCTCTTCTCCCATGCGTTTTACATGACCAAACCTTCTCAGTCTGGATTTTCTTGCGTCCTCTCCTACCGAATCAACGATTTAATCCCCCCGAATCGTCTCATTTCGGATTCTGTTTTCCCACTGATCGCGGCGCGAGACTCCCGAAACTATTCTCAACACTTTCATATCAGACACTTCCAAATGAGTATATATAATTTGCAAGGTAAAAATGATAGGTTTTTTTTCATTCAGAATTAGATTATTTTTTTTTGGATTCAAGATTATAAAAATAAAATTTCAAGTAGTTTATGAATAATTTGTGAAATATATTTTAGGTATTTTTGGACACTAATAAATGTTAAGAAATAATCGGGCTCAAGTATCATCACATTTTATTTTTTTTTGAAAATCACAATTTCATCACTTTTTTCAATACATCCATACCAAATCTATCAAAAATTGAAACAAAAACCAATGGCAAATGAAATATGAAACAATTTTATTCACGGTGCACTGCGCCTGTCATTCAAGCGATGGCCTCAACTATTGACGAACAAGTGCTAGTTTCGATTTTGCCGGACGGCCGCATTATCGTTTTTCACCTATCGGAACCGATTTCGACTCCGCCGGTGGCACGACACATTTCGTCCTGATGGCAATTCCAATGATATTAAGGCACACGTATAATTCATAATAGTCAGCGCACTGACATTCACTTTGAAGCCAATTCGTTCGTTTCAGTGGATTTGGAAATGTAGTATCGTACGAGGTGAATGATTTTGATTTAAAATTGTCGAAGTCTTCGAACTCAATCAAATTGCCAGCATCTGCATTTCTCGTATGATAAACCATTCGATTTCCGCTACGAGTTGTTTTGCTTGTTCGTCTTCGCTGACGGAAGATTGAACCGTGAATCAACATCTTTGTTTCTGTACTCTTGTTCTCCCTAAAACTTGTTCCCTAAAACTTGTTCCAACAAGTTGCCACTCAATGTGCAATGAAATGGCTTTCGAGTTTTGCCCACATGCGTTACTTGAGTATTTGTGCCGCTAATGGTCATTCCGAAGTTTGTATAAGCCTCTTCCAAATCTTTGATACTATTTTGCAGCTCCCGTTCAGAATTCCCGAACAGTACCAGATCATCTGCGTAAGCGAGTTCACAGATAATATTGCCCCCCCAAAGCTACTCTACCCATTAAATTGGTTGATTTGATCAGCTTGTCCATATAAATAATGAATAGAAGAGGTGAAATTGTACATCCCTGTCGCAGACCATTACGTACTTCAAACCATTCACTCAAATCTCCATCCACTCTTACTGCTGTTTGACTGTTTACGTACAAACTTTGAATCGCGTTGAGAAGATAACCATTCAAACCATATTCGGCCAAGACTGACCACAACTTAGATCTGGGAATGCAGTCGTATGCTTTCTGCAAATCCACGAAACAGAAGTGCAGATCCCTATTTCTTTCAAGGAAATGATTTCCCAGATATGAAATATATCGCAATTTTTTTTTTTTTCGGTTTTTTGAGTATTTTATCAATGAAAAAAAATGGTTAAACATTGTGCTAGTTTTCGAGATATTTGAATGTGTCTAGCCAAAGTCAACTTTTATGGTTTTTACCGCATATCACCTTCCAAAGTTGCCCAAAGTGCAATTTTTAATACTATATGTCTATGTTATCTGTGAATTGAAAGATTCAGCCGTTTGAATAATGGCCAAATTGTGGACTTTGAAGGCCGGCCAAGGCCAAAATGGTAATCAGTTCAGAAATTCTCAATTTTTGAATTGCTTTTAGCCATGAAAGTTTCATCTGGATATATTGAAAGTACCTTCCGGGCAAACAGACATACAAAATACCGAATGTGACATTGAATCTCTTCGGAGGATATACTGAATGTTTGAAATAGCGAAGGTGTAGCTAACAAATGTTTATTCGGAACAATTAGCTTGAAATTGTAGGTAAAACATAGTAGTTTGGTAGACATTTATCGGGTGGCTCTATGGTCTGAACTAGACCAGTGGTCGAGATTTTCAGTTAACTTTGTTCGATTCTTATAACCTGGAGTTATGACATAATATTAAAATTCCAATGATCTGGATCATTACACCAGAGCTTTCGCTCTCTCTCTCTCTCTCTCCCTCTTTCTCTCTCTCTCTCTCTCTCTCTCACACACACACATACACACCAATGCAGAGAACTTACCTGGTACATGTTAATTTCCCTGAATATTTTAACAGTATAATTTTTAAATTATACCCACAATGCAAGTTGTACATATTAGTATGTGCAAGTTTCGATAACTCGTAACAAATAATATGAATAAACATGCTTATGTAATGGAACACCTGTAATGAAATCGTATACATTTAGAAGAAAATATAAATAAGACAAATATCGTAGTAGTTAAAGAATGGTGTAATTTCACGGGATAAATTAATATAAAAAATCAATCAGCTTAACCGGTAATTTTTAGATAAAGTTAACATTCTTTTATTTTCTTTTCCAGCTTTTTCTTTAGAAAACTGTTACAAGTCGTGTAATACGTAAAAATATTATTCATTCTCATTATAATGTATTGTTTACAGATTTGAATTATTTTAATTTTTGAGTGAAAAAGAGAATATAGATGAAATATGGTTTGAACATTCATTACATTTTTCAGTGCTAAAATTGTGTAAAGTATATCCACAAAGACCAGAGGAAACAGACTTGTATAAAATGTTGAATATATCTATTGAAAATGTTGCGCTTTTGTTAAGTATTCAAGTAAAAATGATATTATTTCTCTATCTTCTCGGGAACGTACTGAAGTGAACGAATGAGTTGTGCTGGTCGTTCATAATTATCTTTACCGATTCCCTTCAAAACGTTGGACTTTTAACTGACGCTCGAAATGATTTAAGGTAGTTTTCAATGAATTTTTTGTCATTTCTGATGTTTGAAATCTATTCTCTTTATCATTATTTTTAAGCTTTTGTGTTTCTTCTATGTTAGTGATACTTTATTTGTTGCTGAGTGGCATTTCATTGGATTATTTATATTTTTTTCCTTTTTAACTAAATATTATTTCACGATTCATAGTGCATCCATCTTTGTATTCTCCTTTGTTCATCTAGAGTAATAAACATTTACGTTGTTTTTTGACTGGCAGAACTGGACATAGGACCGCCCGTATGGCTTCATCAAAAACAGTTTTCAGACCTTTTTGTGTCAGTGCCGAACATTCCAAGTATTTCACTGAGCTGATTTCCTTAGCCATGGCTAGACCCTGGATTTGGACAAATGAAGTAGTTCAAATAATGTATACATTGTGTAGAACATTTTTGTGTTTGGCAATGATTACTTACTTGGGGATAAGTAATTGGTGCTAGTTTCTTTTCACGTAGTTTATCTATAGTGCTCTTGTCATCCCTTAAATCCAATTTTGTGCCAACGAGGATGATAGGTGTGTATGGGCAATGATGACGTACTTCAGGAAACCACTAAGAATAAAAGATTATTACATACAGTTACTCACAAAATTGTTCGTACACCACACGTTTTCGCATAAAAATCATGATAAATCATATTTTTCTAAAAGATTTGCTGAAAATACCTTATGAAAATAAAAAACAGGACTGATTTCTTTTATTCTTGGCAATTTTTATTTAAATATATCATCCAAAAAAAAATTTATAGGCCAAAATTCGAGATTTGGCCGTTTTTGACCGTCACAAAATTGTTCGTACACCAATGTTTACTGACCTTTATTGATACTATTATTGAAACTTATTGACACTTATTGCATTTTGACTACAAATGTGCTGTCTTATTATAACGGTACAATCGGATGATAGTTTTTTGTATTTTACATCACACCTTTTGACAGTTCTAATCAGAACAATTAACACGATGGCTCCGCGTGGTAAAGAAGTGGACAACGCTCTCAGAGAAATCGCAGTAAAACTGCACAACGAAGGTAAATCGCTTGGAGAGATCGGAAAAGTGATCGGAAGACCTCGTTCCACCGTTAAGTCAATAATTGACAAGTACAAAGCCCACGGAACCGTGAAAAATCTGCCCGGCCGTGGTCGAAAGAAGATGCTGACGGCGCACGATGAGCGGTATATCGTGAGACAAATCAAAGTAAATCCCAAAACAAGCATGCCAAAATTGACGGAACGAGTGTCCCAAGTGATCAAAAAGCCAATATCGACAGAAACTGTTCGCCGAGTGCTCCGATCGGATGGTTACAATGGCCGCATTGCAAGAAAAAAACCATACATTTCGCCGAAGAACAAGAAGAAGCGCCTGGAGTTCGCCAGAAATCATCTTGGTAAGCCAAAATCGTTTTGGAACGAAGTAATTTGGAGCGACGAAAGCAAAAAAAACATTTTTGGCTCGGATGGACGTCAAACTGTGTGGCGCAAAAAGAACACAGAGTTCAAGAAAAAGAACATACAATCCACGGTGAAGTACGGTGGTGGAAATGTCAAGTTCTAGGGCTGTTTTTCGGCCAGTGGCGTTGGCAATTTGGTTTTTATCGACGGCATAATGGATCAGTACGTTTATTTAAACATTCTGAAGAAGAATTTACGCGATTCGGCCGCTAAATTGGGTTTATCGGATAATTACCGATTCCAACAGGACAACGATCCGAAGCACACGGCCCGTACTGTTCAAGATTGGATGGAGAAAAATGTGCCAAATCAATTGAAAACACCGCCACAATCACCAGATCTCAATCCCATTGAACATTTGTGGAATACTTTGAAGCAAAAAGTCGAAGAAAACCACCACGTGACCAACCAAAAGCAATTGAAAGAGGCCATCCTGGCCGAATGGGCCAAGTTCGATGCCACGACCACACAGAACCTTGTCGATTCAATGGAAGACCGTTTATTGGCCGTGATTGAAGCTAAGGGAGATAATACGAAGTATTAAAATCGAAAACGTCAAATGCCTTTACACATTTACACATTTATTTAACGTTTACACCAAGTGTACGAACAATTTTGTGACGGTCAAAAACGGCCAAATCTCGAATTTTGGCCTATAAATTTTTTTTTGGATGATATATTTAAATAAAAATTGCCAAGAATAAAAGAAATCAGTCCTGTTTTTGATTTTCATAAGGTATTTTCAGCAAATCTTTTAGAAAAATATGATTTATCATGATTTTTATGCGAAAACGTGTGGTGTACGAACAATTTTGTGAGTAACTGTATATAAGGCTTGTTGTGACCGAAACTTCTTGAAAGGTTCGATTCATTTGTTAATTGCTTATACTAAATAATATCGATATGTAAATATTTTTATTGACAAAAATTGTTGTTAGAACAGTAACGATAGTAATTTGCAGGTAAAGCTATTTCTTTTAAATTCCATAAGAAATTGATAAATCCGGGGCTACGTAAAATACTAAACTATTTGAACGACAAACATTGCCACAAATGAATTTTTATTATGAAGTTACCTTTGCACGAACGTTTTCAAATGATGCTGGATTGACAAGTGAGAAGCAAATGAGGAAAACATCAGTTTGGGGGTAAGACAGTGGGCGCAAACGATCGTAATCCTCCTGACCTATTTTCAAGAACTCAAATTGATTAAAATGATCGTGTTCTGCTATCAAGCTTTTTTTCTTTGTTTCGTTTTAATCGATTGCTAGTTTATTCATATAGACTACAAAAAATAAGTTTTGTTTAAATTAGATGCGCATTACAAATGCTACGCTCCGATCACAAAGGTGTTCCTAATAAATGCACTGAAGATGCCAGCGTAGCATTCGAAATGCGAATCTGAGTTATACAAAAACCCAATTTATATAAATAAACTAGCAATTACTAGAATACACGCAAATATCTAAATAATATTGATTTTTTTCGTTAAAGTTAATTGATTTATTTTATGTCCATGTTACCCACCTGCGGTATCCCATAATCCTTGTTTGAAAATATGAAAGTATTCAAAAAAAAAATTATTAGCAATTAGATTTTCCATTATGCAAGATAAAAAGGTCAATTAGTGAAGCTACTCAATGTGGCCTGCATATAATAATCAAAAAACTATTAAAATGATAGCGTCAAAAAGGGGAGAAGAGAGTTGCTGCCTCTGCTTTAACTGTAGTTCTCGATGTCTCGGGCATTAATTTGAAAGGATTTAACTAAGAAAAAAATCCAACCACAGCTTTGCACAAGATGGAATCGACAAACGCTTTGGTCATCGTTACAGTAGCTGTATACAATTTTTATATAATATATTCGAAGTGAGCATCGTATAATATAAATACGAAATAAATATTTCAGTTGGCTGTATCTTAAGAACTCATGTGAACGTAGCGGTGCCTAGGCTCTGGTTCTACGTATGGCTTGAAAGATATGTTTCAAGAAAATTTTGAAAAAAAATAATACCGTGAATGGTAAAGTCGATCGGTGAATCTTATTCAAATCCTTTCATGCGGCTTGACTATTTTTACGTTTGATCCCAGAAATATTTGAGTATTTCAAATAATCTCAAACGAAATACTTCGAATTGTGATTATTCTAGTGGCAAACACGCTTTTCTTCGAGCTATGCTATCATGCAATATATCACGAAACATATGGTTCTCAGTGGAGATTTCTCACACTACTAATCAGCATTTGAGTTGTTCTGTACGAGATTACATTTCGCTGTGCCGTGATATTTCTTTTATTTATGTTTGATTATAATTGTAAAGCTATCAAAAATTTTAAACGCTGTTGACCACTTCAAATATCGAATGAGATGCTCTGTGTGAAAAAGTATGATACACTTCCTTTTGAAAACCAAAATAAGATGAACAAGCAGATACCTAGATTAATTGGTTTTCCATCGACCATAACGTTGGCGGAGTAGTTATCGAATACAGTTGGTATGTATTCCCCAGGAAACGCGTTCGTTGTGTAACTGATAAGTAGACATGTTTTACCAACGGCACTGTGTATAAAAGAGAATAACAAGTTAGATATAAAGTTTTAAATATACATAAATAAGTCAGAACTGACGAAAACGAATCAAGTATATAAAAGTACGTAAGTTATAGTGAGAAATTATCACTTTTTCTTCTAGATTATACAAATGAATTTCGTATTTTGTGTTGAATTTTCCCCTAAAAATCAAGAGATTGAAAAAGATTTAAATCTTTGCTTTTCCGCACGCTGTGTGAGTAAAAGTATTGCGATAGGTTCAAAGATTCAAAAGCCTCGGAATGAGCTTGCTATTCGGATTGCAACAACAACAACAATTTAATCTTGAAATTAACCGTACATGTAAGCACAAATAGGTCTTCATTGGGAATAGAGATCTATCGACGTTTGTAAGGATTTGAAGGAAAACTCGGTCGTTTTTTATTTCATTAAAAAATCTATATTTTTCCCAAGTTTTTGTGGTGTTTTTCAGCGAGCAGTCAAAGTGAACATCAACAATAACTCATAATTCTCGTTGTTGATGAGTATGAACAAAATACTATCGTGGCTGTTTATAATTATATTGAATTGTCCTGAATCTCATTGGAATGAGTTGAAATATTGTGTTACAGTTGGGCATTATTGGTCTATATTATTACTATTTCGCACACACCACTGTGTGTGGTAAAAGTATTGCGATCGGTCCAGAAAATTCAAAACGCTCGGAATAAGTTTTCTATGCGTTTTGAACCTAAAAAAAACGATTGCAACCATTCCCGGAGCAATTTTCTGTCCGTGTGTGGTACGTTGTCCGTTGTCCGTTGTCCGTTGTACGCAAAAATTTGTAAACACGATAACTCAAAAAATTGATTTTAGAATTGATCAAATTTACACACACATTGGTCTTAGAATAATAGGAATAGAAACCTATTAATTTTCAGCCTAATCGGATAATTTTTTCGGGTAGCTCTAGTAGAGTGGAATCAAAAAATGGGCTGTTTTTCAATATATTTACGAAAAATGTGTATGGGGACTATGACAATTTCGCATTTTATCATTATGAAACTTTCAGAATATAATTTTTTTATGAATGAGGCATGCAAAATTTCAAGTCATTCCAATGGGATTCAGGACTACCTCCCCTGTAAAATTTTCGATTTTCGGGGTCTTCTCGGGGTCAAAACGAAAAATTTGTATGACAGCTATCTCAAGTTTACATTGTAACGAATTGAACCTTTCAGAATATTATTTTTTCATGAAAAAAATGAGTCGTGCAAAATGTCAAGTCATTCTGACTAGATTTAGGACTACCTCCCCTGTAGAATTTTTGTTTTTTGGGACCTTTTCGAGGTCAAAACTGAACATTTGTATGCCGACTTTCTCAAGTTCACATTGTTACGAATTGAAACTTTGAATATATTATTTTTTTATGAATAAAATGAGTCATGCAAAATTTCAAGTCATTCCGACTAGATTTAGGATTACCTCCCCTGCAAAATTTCGGATTTTTGGAGTCTTTTCGGGGTCAAAACTGAAAAATTGTATGGCGGCTATCTTAAGTTCACATTGTTTCCTATTGGAACTGTCAGAATATTATTTTCTATGTTTTTCAAGTCATTCTGATGAGATTTAAGACCAGCTCCCTCACAAAATTTTCAATTTTCGGGGTCAATATTCAAATCAATAAATTGGATGAAGCATTTGTGATGCTGTTACCGAAAGTTATACTGTTATACATAACATAAATGTAGAACCATATCTATCATTGGCATGAATTGAAAGTTCACATCAGAGTGAACTAATTCGTTATTGTTATTACCAATTCAAAAATAGAGAACGTTGAAGTAAGAATTAGGAACTGAGATGTTTATTTGTTTTTATATTAAAATTTAAATTTAAATCACATGATGTGCAATGACTCGAAATTCGATTTCATCGTAATGACTTCAAATTTTTTGTAATTTATTCTCAAAGTTGCATGATGATTCGATAAGAAATAAACATAAATCAAATACAAATGAGTAGCAATCAATGAAAAATGCGTAAGCTCGAACAATTTCGGGAAATGTGCGGAAAAGTTAGTTTTACGTACGTAAGACCATTTATTACTTATTACTTTCTGGCGCTAATTATACGGAGATTAATTTACAGTTGTCAATAAACCAACTAAAAATGTAAATTGACTGGATGGCATTCCAAATTGTGAAATTGATCTAATCACAAATTGAATATAAATTTTTACCTAAACAGTTTTCCAATGGAATGGATTTCAAGTGCAATTCTCACGAAAATTTATTTCCTGATATTAAAAGATGTATTTATGAGTACATTTGCGGAAAGAGCATCAAGTCGTTGAAAATTCTGATAGAGTCAAATGTGTCGTAAAACTTTTTTCCATGTTTTTGTTCTTAAATATGCTCACATCCTTGTAAAATTCGCAGTAAACATTTGCATTTGAGAACACTAGAATGACATTTGGTTTATTTGCATTTTAGCCGGTTTGTTGACAAATGTAAATTAACATGCGTATTATTGACACATACCAATAAACGAAGTACTAGATTTTTAACAGTGTAAAAGTTAGTTTTACGTATATAAGACCTTTTATCATGCATGAGACGAACACTTTATTTCCACGATTTCATTATCAAAATGAGATAAATGTATTTATACTGTATTAACAATAGTGTATGAATTTCATCTAAACCGTCTTTGTGTGTGTATTTCCTACAATAAATGTTTTAGCCGCAAACTATGAGGTCCGTCGAAATGCTGGTAAAATTTGACAGTACATGCTAAACATTCATCTATACTTGATTAGCTTGGACGTATGCGTAATACACTCAGCCATGCGTACCAGCTCTTCGGAGAATGAAGTGCATTTATTGTCAAGGCGGTGCAGCGATCTGACTACGTGTACTGACTACGCTATGCAAACTACATAGCGTAGTCTACTACGTGTACCATTGATTTTGTATGGCGGTTCACTGACCTGTTTATTGTACAAAATACGCACAAATATACGATTTGGATTGTATGAATATTCACGTAAATTTATATGACTGAAATCACTTTAAGTGAAATGATTGGATATTATAGTTTTGTGCGGGAACTTTGGTGTTCCACAATATAGATGGACCGCGTTTTCACAGATATTATTGGAATTCAAATACGACAAAAAAAAAAATCGCGTTCTGAAACCCCGTGTTGGAGTTCATATTTGGAGTACACAGAGAAATTTTTTCGATGAATTGTTAAAAGAATTCGCTGTGCAAGTAACAAGTTGAAAAATTTGGGACGTTTTGATAGGCTAACTAATTAGATAATTATGATTACATCGAACAAAATAGACAACTAAAGCTATTGTCAATATTCGGTCAAACTGTTTCAAATCTATCTGACTGAAACGTAACAGAACACGACAATTTTTCATGCAAAATAAAAAGTTAGCCTGCTAAAATCGTTTATCGTCAAAAGTAGTGGCTGACTTGTAGTCAAAGTATTTCCACGTAGAAATTCCTAGCTATTTCACTGGATGACATATTCAGAACTATAGTCAGTAGACAAATCTTATTCAAATGAATTTCAAATCCTTACGTATTTATTTAGCTACAACCATTTGAAAAAAGTTATAACGTTTTGCAATAAAATTTTACTTTCGTGGAAAAATAATCTGATGCCCCGTGAAATCATCCTGAGAATGTTTGGAAGTTATCGCTGCTTGTGTTTGAAATCCAAATTTAGCTTAAATAGAATGATTTGATTATGTTTTTCTTTTGGAGTAATGTTATTAGTAAGATAATAATCGATTAGCGTGTCTGAAACTCGAAAAAATCTTAGACTATCACAATAGACCTGAATTAATCAATGTTAAACATTTCAACATAAATTTATAATTTAATATAAGAATAAAAAGAATTTAAATTCGCTCTGAATTTTTGATGTTTATTTCAATACGTGTTCCATGTACATTTTAATAGTCGGACACATACTTGAATGTGCGCCGCACCAACTCTTTGTATTTTCAGTGTGCACGCACATTTAAGAATTTTGACATTAGCGAAAATGATTTCATATTTGAAACCAACCGTCGCTTATGTCAAAATTTTGAACAATTGCGCGAACATTCGAGCGTGTGTGCGATTGTTCAATCGTGTAAGCACACACAGTTTGAATATTCTCTCTCAACGTGTTGCTCTCAAAACCAATATTTTAAACGAATAAAAACTCAAGAATGTCTTAAGTTCAATCATTTTTTGAAATATCTACATGAAAAAATTGCAACAGACCTACACTCGACCGATTTATTTATAGAATGTAAAAATCCATCGATCCGGCAAAAGCATGAATTTTCACATAAATCATCGAATATATTTTTTATTTTTTATTAAGATTCTTCTGATTTGTAGTAAATTGATTTTCAGATCTGATATTCCAAATTTTACAAGATAAAACAGCAAAAATAACAACAATTCTGCATTAGAGGCAATGTCTTCGTAAAAAATCCAGGAAATATAGGCCTGTTGGAGCATTATGATTGAAATTAAATCCAGTTTTCAGTTCATGAAGCAGTGAAATTCTGATAAGATAACGAACAAAAATATGCATGAACAAAACGTAAAGGAAGAAGAAAAAGGCGGGAGAAGAAAAAAAAGAACAAATTTTGAGAGTTCATTCGAATTCATTATGATTGAAGAAGTGATTGCCTGGGCTCACTGATTCTCATCTGAAGCCGAAAAAATCTATTCAAAATTTTGCAAAGAGAGTTTTACTCCTAAAATTTTGATCTATTACAGCTGACACACACACGCAACGTAGACATACAAACACTCACATAGAGAGAGAAAGACATGCACGCGCGCACACTTCAGTAACTATAAATTCCATTGGATTATAAATTTTTCACGCTGCACTCAACGCCAAAGTTTGACAAAATAAAAATATCATGATTAATTTTGCAATCAATCAAGATCTATGCACTTACCCATCGCCAACAACAACACATTTGATTGCTTGCATTTTGTTCAAATGGTTATTATGTTTTTAGTGACAAACAAACGCGGCAAAAAAACGCGACAAATCAACTATATCGTATTATTATTCCATTGAAATATGTTCATTTAACTTTTGATGCGCTCGCTCTTCAACACTTTAAAACGTATACACAAACCATTGACTCTTTAAATAGTATGTTTTTAATTAGGAGTTGTTTTTTTGGCACAGTTAAATTGAAAAACTAGATCGCGTTGATGGTTTTCACCTTTTTTTTCAAATTACATCCAACGACATAAAAATTAGCACTAATCATATATCATTCGTTCGAAAATGTTTCATTCACAATTCGTCATTTATTCTTTTTCGTTTAACAGCACATTATTCAATTTGATATCTGAATTGTTGCCACTTGAAAAAAAGAAAACATTAAAAAATATCCACAAAATCACAAATAGAATAAATACATTTTCAATTCAATCATATGGATTTCATGTCCAAATTAACATTGATGAATAAAACATAGAGCATTTTTTTCGAAATACGAACACTTCAAAATTGTATGTGGACGAGCTAAATGACAATTTTCGCATATTTTTTAACTAAAAATTTCATGAAAAACAATATTATTATGACTTCAGCATTCGTAAAAAAAAACTCTTTTGACTGCTATGCTCAAGGCAATGTAATGTTTCAAGTAAACCTTGTCTTGTTCGGACGGCAAACTAATGACGCCTACACATCGCATTTGTTGCTTACGACGACTTTGGTTTTTGGTTGACTGATTACTAGCTTAACTACATATTCTATATCAGAGCGAAAATGATCGATGTAACATACACATTCAAGGATTGTTTAACACTTCATTTTTTTTTAAATTCTGAAAATGATGTACGATTTTTGACATCCAATCAAAAATAAGGATTGAATGTATATGAGTGACGTTATTTTTTTTTATTGTGGAGGAGACACTGAACTCTGAAATAGCAACGGTGTTGCTTATAAATCTTTATTCAGACCATGTCAATTTCGTTAACTATCAATTGATATATCTGACAGAAATTGCAGAAATGTTCAAAAGTCATAGTCGGATGAATAATTGAAGTACAATTGAGCATGAAATTTATTTGCATATTTCGGTGTATTCGGAAGACTTTACGGAATCAATCAACAATATTCAACTCGAAATTGTGTGTAGAAGAAAAGAAAATGAAATTCGCTGTTGAAATTCGATTCAAAGGCTTTTGTTGCAATCTTGAATATTATTTTGGAGATTGAGTTGATTGGAATGAATTATCTTGGAGTGTGTAACTCGATTTATTACCTATTACTAACAATGACCGCGAAAAGTTAGGGTAGAATGAGGTTTGCAGAGGAAACACACAATAATTTCAATTGAATAAAATATGAATGTGGATCAGTATTTTTTTTTTTTTCATGAGATTTAACAACTTTTTCCAACAACACACACTTCTGACTACTAACATTACAATATTCGAACGAAATGCCATAGACTCGTTGAAATTAGTTTGTTATTTTCTTTCCTTCTTTTTGAATTTCAATTATTCGTTTAACATGAAGACAACAGAGAAATAAAAGATAAAAAAATTTGACTTCAGTATACCAGCCCAACGACTGCACAGAAGAGACGACATGACACATAGCTTTAGCAATTTCACCAATACATATGCATCGCTTATAAATTCATTCACATTGCCGGATTATACTTACGAACGATGGAAAGGAAAGAGTAATGAGTTAGCCAAACAGAAATAGATTGGTGGGAACAATGTACAGTATTTATCAATTATCGCCATTTTTGTTTTGCAGCGAATTCACTGGAATGTCAACTGGATACATTCAATGCCACAACAAACGCTTAAACTAATCAAAGCGAATTTTTACGGTTATACAAATAAGAATTGATTTGAATTTTCTGTGTTTCGTAATTGTTTGAATAATATTATTGCATGCTACTCTTAATTCACTGAAGTGGTTAACATTTGTTATCTTATTCAAATAATTTTAATATCTTTATTAATCGTAAATGCGCAAAAACAATCAAATATATTCTTTGAAGTGCATCTAATGGAGGATATGTACTATATAGAACAACCCATTCTGTGTATTTTCTCCAAAAACTTGTTATCGCCAGATTCAAAAATATTTTTTTTACTTTCAGTTTGAGGTTTGCCGTGTGCGGAGGAAATTGGCTCCAGAATGCACAATTGCTTACTCATGCTCCAATAATATTTCATTGAAATTGTAGAGCGATTTCATTGGAATGTACGGTAATCAATCAATCTCGATTCCATACGTGCTGTGGACCATCATTCACAATGCATGTGTCAAACGAAGAGAAATGTCAAACTTAATTTTATTTTCCTTGCTAACTTTATTTCGGTTTGGAGCATCCATATCCTAGGAGCCAAGAACACTTTTGATCACCCAACATCAACTCAAATGGAAAGGGCTGGATGAGGACAAGAAATTAGAGTGATATGTACATTATATGGAAAAATAAGAAATTCTCAATACATCTTGAGACAGTTTTGTAGTTACTTCGAAAATTCACGAGAATTTCTAATTTTTTCAATTATGTGTCTCTTTCAAGTTTCTAAAAATTTTTTCATGTTTGCTTTTTGTTTCTTTAAAATATTCGGACGATAAAATATGATCGGTTAAAATATATTTTTGACATCAATCACGATTATTATAAGACATTCCGTTTAGAATTGGGAATCAATAGTTATATCTTTTAGTCCACCCAAAATCTTATCCTTTAGTGCCAACATAAAATCTTCTATGAGGAATATTTACGACATCTGATGGATATTTTTCATACATCTTGTAATTTGAATCAATCATGCATATAAAGCTAATATTCTCTATTCACAGTGGGTGATAATACGGAGGACATATCAGGTGAATTACGGGCAGGATCAATGATTTGATTTAACAAAGCATATGAACCGTACATTAGGTTCACCATGAGGCTCATCCAAGTGAGCGATGTATTGCACGTGAGCGGTTTGCTGCTCGCACAGTAATGAGTGCGTGCGTCCCTCACTCAGAGAGCTCAAAGCGTAAAGAGGCATTTTGTATAGCTATATTGGGAGCATTCTGAGCGAACAACGCACCGCACTTACTCATTACTTTGAGTAATAAACCTTACGTTCAATGCGTCGCTCATCTGAATATTTTTGGTAAACACACAATGTGCTACTCTAATGAGCACTGGAATTTAAGAATAAGAGGACTGAAAATTTGGTAAGAAATATCGAAGCTGAAAATTATTGAAAGAACAGTTTCAGAAACAAGTCTTACCAATACAACGATTAGAGGATTCAAGAGGAGTTAAAATCCAGAAAAATCGAATATTTCAAACAAAATACCATATTTTCCTATTTGTATTCCTTCGCTTTTTTATATACTTCAGAAAAATACAATGTTCTATCGGTAAAATCATAGCATTTGCCCAAGGGGGAAATCATTCAGAAAAACTAACAGTCAAAATTACTTTCATAATCATTTTTCCAGTAAAAATTACTTTGCAATTACTTTTCATTTTACAATTACGTTTGTAGTTTTAAATACAAAGTAATTTTTTCTGTAAAAATAATTGTGAAAGTAATAGTAACAATTACTTTTTCAAGTGATTTCTCCTTTGAAATTGCCGCTGGTGAATAAAGGAGTTCTAGTATACAATAAAAGTCGAACTTTTGAACGTCAAATTTGTATCAAGCTTGATATAAAAAGAGAAGGAAAATTTGCTCACTGTGTCAAACCTATATTTTTTATTCATTATAATTTTTGTTCAGATATACTAGAAAAGTAAGAATATACTGCCATCTCCTCTAATAACAGTAGTATTCCAAAAAACTGAAAATTTAATTATTTATTACTTGAAAATTGGTCGAAACGCTATATCTATCGTTGAGATGGAGAGGCGAGTATGTCTGTGTAATTTTAAATGTACATACTCGCCCTTCCATCTCACCGATAGATATTTCGGTGTACGATGAAAAGTCTTAAACTTTTATGTTTAAATCACATTGTTCTAATGATTGTTGATATTACGGATATTATTGTATTCGGGGGAATTGATTGGCCGAGAAAAATCCTTTTAGATGAATGTCAATACAATGATGTTTATGTGTTTTTTAAATAAAATTATGGAAAACACAAATCGAAACTATATTTTTTTGTACATATTCTCAGCTATATTTGACACTATCAAGGATGAGTTTTTTCTCATGAGGGCACGTAAAGCCGTCGGTCCCGTGCAACAATAAGACCGTTGTACGTATGAGTGTGGTGCTGTATGGTCCTGCAAGCCTCTCACCAATTGCCACTCGTAAAATCAAGCGAAATGGTAAATTCGGTTTAAAACGTAGATTTTTTTCTTTTGAATGAACGTTTCATGCAATTGTTCCGTCAAAAAATATCTCACTCGCATCAACAGCAATAGGAAATGAATAAGCGTGTGTTGTAAATAATATTTAATACATTTTAAAACATTGTTTGGCATGGAATGGAAAAGTGGAAATTCACGTCAGCATATGGATCGTTCTGTTCAAAAGACGAGAAAATTCGTGCAACGATGCAATCTTCATCCGAAACGACGTATCGTTGTTCTTAAATCTCAGTGAGCTCTACTTAGTTTTATTTTAAGATTCATTTTTATGTTTGGAGATTGTAAAAAACATCAAGTGAAATGGCTAGTTATTTGGGCGAATCAAGAATGTATTTTTACTTTCATAATTTGTTCATGAGTGAAATGAAATCGTACAATTGAGTATGATATGATCAGAGATACAAAAAACTTAGAAGGAAATATTTTTTGAGTATTGAATATGGACCCTTAGTCTAGAGTCAAACACCGTCTAAGCTTATTATTTTTTATATAAAGCTTCATGAGTTTGGTACAGTCTGCTGAAGTTTTCTGCTGTAAAAGCTTTTGTGATAAACATTTCATCGTCACTAATTTTTTCATCACACAATAAGCGATATTCTAATTTAGTTGATGGTTTTATGTAATTTTGAAGTGTGGGCTCTAGGTCAATCGATGAATCCTTCGTTCTAAAATGCGTACTCCTCTGCATATTAATTGGCCGATGCTTTGTATCTATTGATGGCATCGCAGGAATTTGTTTGTACAGTATTTTATCAGATTCGATATTTAGTTTTTTCAATGCCTTCAAAGGAAAGAGATATATAAGTGTATTAACCGAAATGATATAAATGCGTTCTTACTTTTTCGACAACGACTGCTTTAGAGGACGGACTCAATTCACTTGCATTGGATATTTGTTTTGTGTTCAGCTTCTGTAGGTTTTCCAATTTTCTAGCTACACTTTGTGATGTATTCTTTATTGGTTTTCGGAACTTTGAAATGGCATCAGGAAAACTTGAATTCGCAGATCCATTCATTTTTGTAAACATATGTACACTTAAGTTTTTAATTGTTAACGAAACAAACTGTCACTTTGTAGTGGCTGCGGACTTTCATGATTCAAGTGTACTATTCAGCATGTTCTATTCAGCGACATATATGTCATCTTTCCATATAAATGATTTTTGAATTTTAGAACAAACATCACAATTCATGTAAAGCAACATTTGGTTGTGATTTTATTGATGTTTTTTGTGAGCATTTAGATTGCAAGAAGGTGTTTTGGTACGAATTTATTTACGTTTATTTAGGAAAACCATGTTCTTTCAGGGACTGTTCCTCAGCGGATGAAACTGAAAAGAAGGAACATACTGTACAGAAATATATTATTCCTAAATTTTAAGAATTCATCGCGACATTTCTTATTAATAGTTAAGTTTCGTGTTTGATTTTCTTCACAAAGAATGAAAGAAACACAATGAGTGACAAAGAAAAACAAAAATATTCGTAGAAGACATATGTAAGTGAAATTTTTTTTTCCGCTTTTCAGTTTCCGCAGTGTACAACCAGATACAAGTTAGAATGAAATTCGCGCCTGTACACTGTTTCGAACTTTCGTAATGCATCATGCGTTTTTCAGTATGATAGAAGCGATACGTATGGTCCGTAATTGTAAACTGATTTTCACGGCGAAACACAAATGCGAAGAAGATTGCGATTTCGCCGTTAAAACAGCTTTTATACGAATTACTCTACGTAATTTCGTATAGGCGTCTCCACTATACTGAAAAACGTAATGGAAGACTACGTAAGTATAATACAATGAATTAGTCATTAACGAATCAGTGAAGTTTCTTTACTTTGTACAATGCAACATCCAAGCATGAATAATGAAAATGAAAAAGGAAAAAGGAAAAATGATAAACGATGAAACGATGATGATGATAAAGAATTGTCTCAGATATGAAATTTATTGATTATTACCAATTATGCAATTTTTAAGTTGACATTTAAATAATGCGGTCGAATTTATCAAATTTATTTCCGCGGGTATACTATTCCAAAAATTATTCGCCGAGAAAGTGAATGCGCGCTTATCGAACTTAGTTCGAGGAAGAATTAACTCATATATTATCTCGTAGTTATCATTGAACATAAACATGTCATTTAAAATCATTTAAGAAAGCAGTAGCTTGCATTTTCAGTTGCTTATGGATCAAAGTAGTTGGAAAAAGCTTTGCTCTGCATTCAGATTTTCTACTAAATGAGAATATCTCAATATGTGACAAATTCGGGTATATGTCATAAGCCCTTTGGAAATAACCCCTTTTAATTTTGCAACTATTCGGTTACAAGCGTTCAAAAAAATACGGAAATAAGACCTCAAAATAAAAATGATAGATTATGGCAGAAAATGGACAAACGTCAAACTCTTTTCCCATTATTTATTTACTCATGTAAGCAGCTTATCTTCGGTTTCGACTGCATTGGGCCGTTGCGTGCTGGAACGCCGAAGAAGAAGTCAACTCGTGGCCTAGTTGCACATATTAGTATGGATGTGCAAGTTTCGATAATCCTTAACAAACAAACAAACAAATACTGCCATTCTCTAAGAACAACAACTACTTCGAGCAGCTGTAAAAGATAAGAGAGAGGCCGCAGCTGTAAAACGAGAACGAAATGCGTCACCAAAGATAGCCACGACACATTATATTAAATTTTCATTCAATTTCAAAATTCACATGTATTCGTGGGAAAATCCTGGTCAGAATCAAAAATCTCTTCTCGATTACATTATCCTTGAAGCAAGCTTGCGCAAAAAAGTTTTAAAAACAAGAGTGTATAGAAGTTTTAGTCTAGACTCTGATCACTACTTGGTAGCCAGCAAACTATGCATTAGCAAGAGCGGCTTAAGAAGCTATTAGAAGTCAACAAAAAGAGTGAAAGTGGAAAGATTGCGTGATGTGAATGTAGAGTAAGCCTGCCAGATTGCCCGGAATTTCCCGGACTTGCCCGGGTTTTTAGCACTTCTGCCGGGAGAATTTTGCCCGGGCCGGAAATCCGGGTTTTTGAACAAAAGTCTGGGAAAGTCCGGGATTTTCGGCGTTTTTCCCCTCAACAATTTTTTTTTCTACACATCAAATGTATCGATATCGATTGAACCGCTGCTATGAAACAGCTGATCGATGATACGAACAAACTCCCATCAATCGAATCGTGCTTCTGGAGCTGTTTTGGACAAGTTGGTCAATGTAATAGTGATGGGCAGAAAGAATGTGTTCAAACGATGGAGGGAATATTTTGATGAATTCCTGAATGTAGAAAATGCCGATTTGGTGAATGAGAATGTGGATGAAGAGAGTTTGGAAGAGATTAGCATGGATGAAATTCAGATTGTAATTATTAAGTTGAGTTGGGGTAAGGCTGTGGGTGTGGATAAGATTCGGAATGAATATCTGATTAGTAGTGGTATGGTAGGTGTTCGCTGGTTGAATCGTATCTTCAATTTAGCTTGATGCTCCTCTGTTGTCTCTGAAGAATGGGGTGGCGCAGTCATTTCGCCACTTCATAAGAAATGCAGCAATAGAGACTGCAACAACTATCGTGGAATTTCTCTGCTGAGCGTTGTCGGTGAAGTATATAGTGCAAGTTTGGAAAAGAGAACAAGAGCTATTGTCGAATCGCTCTTGGATGAAAATGAATCGGGTTTCCGCCCAATGCGCGGCTGTCAATATCAATTTCTTTGCATGAGACAACTAATGGAGAAATTCCTTGAAAGAAATAGGGAACTGCACTTCTGTTTCGTGGATTTGCAGAAAGCATACGACCGCATTCCGAGATCTAAGTTGTGGTCAATCTTGGCCGAATATGGTGTGAATGGTTATTTTCTCAACGCGATTCAAAGTTTGTACGTAAACAGTCAAACAGCAGTAAGAGTGGATGGAGATTTGAGTGAATGGTTTGAAGTACGTAATGGTCTGCGACAGGGATGTACAATTTCACCTCTTCTATTCATTATTTATATGGACAAGCTGATCAAATCAGCGAATTTAATGGGTAGAGTAGCTTTGGGGGGGCAATATTATCTCTGCACTCGCTTACGCAAATGATCTGGTACTGTTTGGCAATTCTGAACTGGAGCTGCAAAATAGTATCAATGATTTGGAAGAGGCTTGTACGAACTTCGGAATGACCATTAGCAGCAAAAATACTCAAGTAACGCATGTGGGCAGAACTCGAAAGCCAATTCATTGCACATTGAATGGCAACCTGTTGGAACAAGTTTCCCAATTCAAATATTTGGGTTGCATCTTTTCGGAAGATGGCAAGTTTAATAAAGAGTTTGAACAGCGTAGGGTTAATGGAAATAAAGTAGTAGCGCAACTTAGAGCACACGTTTTCAATAATCGTGAATTGAGTACAGAAACAAAGATGTTGATTCACGGGTCAATCTTCAGACCAACTATTCTATATGGTAGCGAGAGCTGGGTTGATTCTGAGAATTTGATTCATGATTTGGAAGTGTCTGATATGAAAGTGTTGAGAATGTGGTTCGGGAGTCTCGCGCCGTGATCAGTGGGAAAACAGAATCCGAAATGAAACGATTCGGGGGGATTTAAACGTCGATTCGGTAGGAAAGGAAGCAAGAAAATCCAGACTGAGATGGTTTGGTCATGTCAAACGCATGGGAGAAGAGCGATTACCGAAACGGATTCTGTTCGCCGAAGCTGATGGGCCGAGAGGTAGGGGTAGACCACGCAGACGTTATATAGATTCGGTTAAATGTGATTTGAATGCGAGGGGATATGAATGGTGTGTTGAAACTCAAAACTTGTCTCTCGATCGGGGTTTGTGGAGACCAGACGCTGAAAGGGAATATGTGGTATAAATTGACATTTTAACACGTTGGACGGCAGCTCACGCGAGTGACGCAAGCAGCCTGAGTGAAAAGTCACCTATTTAAACATGAGAAGTTGGATATCGTTGGAAAGCCCCTGGGCCATTGGTCCAGAAAAGCCATGGAAGTTTGGCAATCGACCTGCCTAAGCCCTAGTTATTTGGTTTGAAAATGTGATTCAAAATTCAGTCTTTTGACCCTAACCCTTCCTGTGGAAGGGAACCAAATTACCCCTATATTTTTGAAAGTTTTCCTGAATCTACTCATCAAGATGCTTTCAACGGTAAGCCGTTCAAAAATTAGCTCCCATGATGATGATTTTTATTTTATCATATATTCTCACAGATATTTTTGATTAGGGCGCATTTTTGCTGTTCAGAGTGAATATTTCGGCTCTTCCGAAGAACGTAGAAAATTTATTAGCTTATAAAAGCATTTTATTCATTAATATTTTCATTTTTAATTGACTAGCTTTTCCATATACTGCGATTTTGAGTTTGCAGTATCCCAATTGATATAATATGAAACCCATAAAAAATGACAGCGTCGAATAAATTTCATTTTTTACATTTTAATTTTTTTTTTTTTTTTTTTTGTTCTTTACAATCTTCTCTCGTTCTTTATGCATATTCAATTGTATTTTAATGACAAGAAATATAACAGCATTCGGGGCTTCTGATATGAAAACTGAAATATATTCAATATTAAGCTTGACTTCGTCTTCTTAATTGCGCTTGTCCACAACATACAGAGAAAATTACACTTTTTTCGATCTCACTGGGAAAAAGGTGTTGATCGAATATTTTTTCGAATAACAAAACATCCAAAATTAGCGCATACTCAAAAAGATTAGATGATTATAATCAATCAAGAAATATTTAATGATTCAATTTGGAAACGCCTTGCATTTCATAGATGGGCTCATCTCATTTTGTAATGAAAAAAATACAGCAAAACATAATTCAACGACGTTCCCGCACCGCTTGACCTTGTTTCCGAGACAGCTGATCAGTGTATTCATCATCTGAAAACCAATCGAAAATAGTTTTCATTTAGTGAGATAAAAGAAATAATGTAAATTATTTATAGAGTCACGATCATTTGCGCATATTATTTCAAACCACCGAGTCATACAAATCATATGAAGAAGACCGGAAGATACAAGGCTGAGTTTTGACATTCAGCTCGACGCGAGCACTATCTAAGCCATCGGAAAAAAAATTTGAAACGATGACAGCAAATTTGTGGAGACTCATTATCACGTCACTATTTATATCTTTTGACATTTCGTACAATTTCATTTCAACACACATTCTCTTAGCTCTCAAAAGCATTAATATATAAATTACGCCATTCTTGTTTAGAGATAAGTTTTATTAGTTGTACATTCGGCCGGTTTAATGATGTGAGTTTCTACAATTGGTTGGCAATCTACAAACGTGTTTCATGCCATAAGAAAATACTAATCGATTTGGTTAAACTACCTATATTCTGACGTGTATGCGTAAAAAGGTTTGCTCTCGTTTTCACAATATAAAATCATCGTGTGTTCGTTATAAGCATTGTTCAGGGGGCGGCAATGCCATCAAAATACCATGCGTCAGTTTAGAAATGAATAGTAGCATTGATTTGTCCTTTAAAATGAGGGCGCTCGCGCCAGTTCGTATCTGATATTCCCGCCCGATGGCATTGTTTGGTTTGCAAAATTGTTCTTATGTTTTAGCAATACTTCTCAATATCAAAACGGATATTATTAAATCGGCTAAATGTACGCATTTGTATATTTATAAGTGGGAAGAAAACTTACCTTCAGATTAGATAGAAAAGAAAAGAAAATTGAAATTGTTTCGGCAAAATGATGCACCCAAAAAAGTTGGAAATATTGTGAAACGAGAATTTATCCGAAATAATTGTGAAACATTAGCTATATTTAAAATACAATGTAAATCATGTTCCACATTTATTTCAAATATATTCTTACGATTATTTCGAATATTACCTTGATACAATATATCTGCCAAATAGTTATAGTTTCAATATTTTTCCAATCTTATCTGGAGGTATGTTTTCTTCCCACCGGTTTATATCAACTCTGAATTATTATTATTAAAATGAAAAAAAATCAGCATAAACATTAAAATACTGAAAATTATTGAAATGTTGAAAAGTTTGATTCAGTCTAATAGGTAGAGATTGCGCCTTAATTGGCATTCACCACCACCTAACATAGGAAAGTATAGAATGAATCCTTCGGTTTGTTATAGAGCAGGCCCAATCTTATTGACAGAGGGAAGGTGAGCTTCAAAATGTGCAAAAGAATACTTGCCATCTTCATCCTCCTCAACATGAACCTCTTCTTGATACGCTTTTCCTTGGTCTTCATTGATTTCATTTCTCAATTCGTTGCCATTTAACTGTGCTCGGTTGTCATTGTCATTAGTATCCTGATTAATCACTTGAAAGTCATCATCATTGGGAATATTTATAGAATTATTTGGTTCATTGGCCTTATTATTCGAATCATATGCATTTAAATCGTCCTCAGCAGCGTTTTTGACTCCAACATTACTTTTTCGTTTTAATGCTTTAAGCATGTGACCATCATGATTGTGATCGACAAGGTCATTGCTGTCGTTTTCCTCTTGTGCACCTGTATCATTATCGCCATTTGTGTCCTGGTGAAAGCCAGTTTTATCGATATCGTTGTTGTTTTGGTCTTCGTTTTCGGCCGATTTCAAATTCGTTGTGTCAATTTTAATTTGGCCTCGAAGATCAGTTTGGAATGGTACAACTCCGTGCGGAAGTTTCATATATTTTCGCTCACTCTTATCGATCTTTACAGCATTTGACTTCGTCTTTCCACTTTTAACCGCATTCACCTCAATATCTTTATAAGATTTATTAGTTTTATTGTTATGAGCCGATACTGACGAGGCTGATGGCAGCACAGCCAGATTGTCAGACGATTGACTTGGCATCAAATGAACACTTTCGACGATACTAGGGACATTACTTGTTTTCGTAGATTCATTCAATGGCTTTGTTGATGCAATCTCTCCGTTCACTAATTTCGTTATATTTTTTAAATTAATCGGTATTTCATACAAATTATCGCTTACAGCAACCATTGTATCAAAGCTTTTGACATTTTTCTCTGTCAATAGAGTATCTATAGATAGTGAAAATTGTTAAATAAAATAGAGCTCTATCAATAGGCTAGCCGCATTTGGGGTATATTCATGGTTAAATTAATGGGTGGATTTGACTGTGATTTCACCCATTCTTAGCGTCGTAAGAACTTTTGATCGTCAAAATGGGTAAAAATAGGGTCAAATGCACCTCCAAAATAGGTAAAAACGTTACTTATTAACGTCAAATTGAACTGAAAAGTGTTAAATCAATGTAAAGTATTTATATATTGCTTCGAAACGAACTTGTAGAACTTTTGACGCTTTCCATAGCTGGATGCCAACTGCAGTGCTTTGTATACTCCTTAACATTTTGATTAAGTTTATCAATTTCATTCCTATCGTTCGATCTCAGTTGTTCAATCAATCCCTTTTCATAAAGTAGTTCATCGTATTTTGCCTGGAATGGAAAGAACATTTACGTTGATTGTGAGATAATAAAAGTTACAGTTTTTTCTCCAAAAATAAAATGTATCAAAGATTCAATAGTTGGCGTTGATTTATTGATGCTGTTCAAAAATGTTTCAAACTGTACAAAACCTTTTTCTGTTTCCAAATATTTATATGAATTCCGGCTGGTTAAATATTTAGTTAAAATAAAAAAGATTTAAATACCTTCCACAACTCATTTTGTTTCATCATATTCCCGTTTTGACTTTCTAGAGTTGTAAGTTTCTTCCGTAGATCATTTATATCTTGTAATTGTTTATTTTTGATCTTCGTGCATTCTTCTGTGAAGTCGTCTTGTTGAATTTTCAACAATTTGTAGTGCTGCTGAAGTGAAGTTAATTTTATATTCGTCTCCTGAACAGATTTCTCCTTCAATTCGGTTTGCTTTTGAGCTTGACGTTGCAGATCGTGCTTCAACTGTTCGTATTGTTGTTTTTCTGATTTCATCTTCTTTTCTAAATCTGCATACCAGAAAAAAGACCTTTTTGAGTATATATTTTGATACGAAAAATGAAGAATTGGAAAAAAGAATGAAGGGCCGTGAAAATATGTCTCTCATACAAATGACAAAAAAATTACATTAAGTTTATGGACATATTTTCATTTGTTAAAAAGACGCATTTTCACTTTAAAACTGGAAATATGTTTATAGACTAATTTTCAATTTCCAGATAGACACATTTTCAATTCATAGGGACTCTTTTGATGTATTAACCTTCTAGATTCGAATTCAATAAATTTTGTTGATATTGGCACAGAACTTCCTTTTTCCTGAAATGCAAATAAAAGAGTTTTTCAAAATAATCATGAAAGAATATTGTAGGTGCACAACCTGACTTCATCGAGTTGTCTGCCCAAGCGGTGATACATTAGAATAAATACCGCGGATAATACCAGGACACTAAAGCAGATTAAAAATCGGGTGCGAACAATCCTTGCACGCGCATTCATTTCGATACATTCCTCTTAAATCTATTTTCGAAATTATTTTAATCTTCAAATATTCAGATTCTGATATCAGTAAAGGAACTATATTTCAACAAATTTTTCAATGTTTTCCCATTTTTTCCACTTGTGCACAAATGAACATGTTCACTTAGTTTATATACTTCAATGAGAAATATCTATTTACATCGGATGTCAAAATATCTTCTGTCATAATATCTTCTGATGTACTTTCATCTGCATCGGACAACACTTTTTTGATTGGAAGTTGGAGAAACACATTTCCTTTTATTTCAATAAAATAAACAATCTGTCAATAGTTTCCGCTTCAGGAAATATAAATTAAATTAAGAATATTCAGAATGAACGCCGTAAGTTATAAAAAAGGCGAAAAATCCAACATATAAGAGCTTGATTTTATTCATTTCAATTTTCATTTTATAATCAAACTAGGATTTTCGTTCAAAGGTAGAAGAATCATCGCGAACAGCGGAGGATTTCACAAAGCTATATTATGAAAGTCTGGACAAAAAGCGACATGTGAGTGGCTCAGTTTATACACATACCAATTAATTAAAGTGTAAATTAATTCATGTTTTTCAAATCCTTTTGCAAATTTTAGCAAATGTCGCGACTGTACTTAGACAACGGGATTGCGATTTGGAATGGGAATGGAATTACCGGCAAAGAAAACATTCAAAAGTTCTTTCAAGAGTTACCAACAACGGAACATATTGTGACCACATTGGACGCCCATCCTGTTTTGCTGGACTCGAGTGAGTCCCAGCAAAAGACATTATTGATTATGGTATCGGGAATGTTCCGGGTCTCTGGCAATTCATCGTCAAAACAATTTCAGCAAACATTCATGGTAACTGCTCAGGGTGACAAATGGAAGATTGTTAGTGATTGTTTCCGAGTTCAGGATGCGTTGAGCACAATAAAACCGAAATAAAATCCATTTTTTTGAAATGAAATAAATGATAAAGCTCAATGAAACAAAATTAAAAACAACAAAAAGAAGAACATCGTGAGTTTTTATTTATTTCATATTTGTCACTCTTGTGTAGAGTGCTCTGCTAGTCAAATGTCAAATCCATTCAAAGTTGACACATCTCAAACATATGTTGAGAATTGTTAAGGACAGAAAAGCGGTAGAAGAAATATCATCCAAATAGCTTAAAATATGTCATATTTATCGCTTAGGAGAGGTAACTACCCAACAAACATTAATGTAACACATTTTAGTTCATTTAAACATGAGAATAAGTAACGTTCTTACCCATTGTGAGGTTGATTTGACCGTTGTTTCACCCATTCCTACCGTCAAAATTGGATGAAATTCAGATGTCATCCAACCGTACGCCGCACTCGAATTAATCCCATTTATGACGGTAGAGAATTTTATATGGTTCAACATTAATATTCTTTAGCATTTCAAAAATTATATTTATGATTATTTAATAGCTGATTTCGTTCATAATCAGTGACTTGATTGAGTCAGCTTCATGGTATTTGGAAAGTTGTATTCGCAATGCGTGTAGCAACAGAATATTTGGCAGTGAAATTTTGGCAAAGCCTCGGTCATCGTTAGAGAGTAAAACCAAAAGTTCACAACATTTCAGTCTATTGTTTACATTTACAAGAGCACAATATTCTGAACTACAAAATCAACCAAATCTCATTTCACCTCATTTCGTTGCTTGTCAAATCAATACAACCAAATTGGTTGAACCAATCTAAAGAATTTTAAGCATTCTGAATAAGTCGCATTGTCATCACATTTGTTGACATCTGAATTGGCAGATAACTGTACAATTTTATCATGGAGTAAGTATTGTTGTTATTGGTACCCTTCCGCTCAAGAAAACTGACATTCGACTCTTTTTGAGACTGTGGCATAACGTTTGACATCGAACACATTTGAAGTAGCTGTGATTCCAAAGAAGTATGTTGCTCTTTTGGGCCTTTTTTGAGTGTTCTAGTGCATAACTTGATTTTAATTTCAATTATTCCAGATTTCCTCGATAAATTAGCGTTTAATTGACAGTATATTGCAATTATTGAATTAATTTAGCTAATTTTTTGTCAGTGTATGTGGAAGTGTGCGGTGAGTATTTTTAAATGACAGAGTATTTTTCATGAGTATTTAAATTGTGAGTATTTTCCATGATTTTTCGAAGTGACCAATCGCTTGCAGTGTTCTCGCCTTATTGAATTTCATCATCGATTGCAACTCATTTCAATTATTCCACTTTTTCCTCGATAGATTCACCATGGCGAACGAGAAATGTCGTTATATGAATTCTGGTGTGTCCCAGAAAAGTTGGGCAAAACAAAAAAAAGAGGCCAAAGAAGAAGAGCTTGATATAAGAACCATAAAGTTATCGACAAATTTTGAAGAATTGCTCACGAGTGATTTCTTCTACCGATGCTTTGAAGCCACCCGAATAACGGCTCTCGATTCGTTATTGCTGCTCTTCAAAATAACCGATGCGTAAAAAATAACATATCTACTTGACGTTGGCCTAGGTTGACGTATTTTTTGCGAATTAGGTGCTATCGATTCAATTAACAACCAAACTCTCATTTCAATGACATTGACATAAGAAATACTACAATATATGGAATCTTATGTTCAATCAAGATCATGTGGAAAAAATGACCATCCGGTTTGATGAAGTCTATGAAAACTGTGGTCCATCATTCGAAGGACGACTAACAATGTATGAATACGTTGAAAGAGATTGGGTCGAATCGATGTGGATGTTCGTCCGTATACAACGGGAAGTGAGCCAATTTTTGTCCGATAATGACATTCTTGTATATCGATGGTTGGAATATCGAAAAGATCCTGCAAACAATCCGATGCCAAGTGTGCCTATGCCACCAAAATTAAATAATTTCACCGTTGTTCCACTATGTAATAATCAATTGAAGCACATCCGATTCGATTATCAAGATTTGGTCAACCTTGTTGGCCAATTACAAGTTGTAAATATCGGTCGTGCAAATGGGAAGCATACAATGGCGAGTCGCGAATATTACAAAACTCACACGAGCGAAGCTTGGAGCCTCCTATATGATATGGACAAAACTGATAGCATTCGACAACATCGTCAGCAGTTCCACTATAGTCCTCGATAGCGTTTCCGCTTCGGAATTGTTTAATGCACCGATCCGTGAGAGCGCTGAAATCAATCGCGAAGTCATATTCGAAAGAAACAATGACAGACAAAATGAATACAAATATAAAATTGCCATCTATTCCGGAATGAAAACGTGGATGGCCGGAGTGCGTTGGAATATCGATACTGGCGTTGAGGCAAGTGAATATACATAGAAATATTTTGAAATTCGCAATAACTAAAATCAAGCTCATTAAATTCTTTTTCTTAAGGTAAACTTCAAGATATTCAGACGCAAACAGCAAAAACGAATGACTGTTTCACTAGAGAAGAACGACGTGATCGGAAAAGTTATCCATTCATACCATCACTATTAAGGATAGGGTAATGGATTTGCTGCATATGTCAACAGATTTGCTGGCCAACAAAATTACAAAGGGCAGTCCATTAATTCTTTACATCGGAGCTGCCGAAATGGCGCCCAATTCGCTAATTGGGATTAAAAACGGAAAAGGATGCCCAGGAACAAGATATATGGAGACCAGCATAACAAAACTTGGCCATTCAACTGTTGTGAAAGTAAACGAAGACTATCGCAAACGTGCTCCAATTGCTTCAGGAAATTCCACATTGCCATAAAATGGATATATTGAAAGTTTGCAGAGGATGCAATCCTCGCCCGGATATAAACCTTCCACCGATTATCGCGACAAAGAATAGCAAGCGACGTCTGAAAAATGAACGGCGCCTTGGCCGTGATAACATGTCAAAGAAGATTACCTTCCACAAAAACTGGCAACTAAACCCTGTGAATCAAATGGTACCTGCTGCTGCTCGCGACATTGTCGCTGCGAAGTGCATCTTGTGGTAGGTAAGCAACATTATAAATATTCATTTTTTTATTTTTTTTTTCTATTTATTGTTTCAGGTCGATATTATATTTTTACGCAAACGTTGTTCTGAATGCGAACAATGAAACGCTACATGTTAGCGAATTAGTTATTACCAAGCGCCTGATTTTGTGGCCTTGTACATGTAAGTGTGTGTATATACACTTTGTATGCACACGGTGTCGTACAGTTATTTAACTGTGGGTAAGTTTTATTCTCGTCGGGAATAAATCATGCACATATTGTAAAATATATTGTTAATTCCTAGCATATTTCCTTTCACCAATCTTAACCGTCGAAATTAGGCGGGAATTTGGGTTTGGCGTATGATTGGATGACACCCAAATTCATCCTGTTCCGACGGTAGAAATGAATGAGGCTACGGTTAAATCTGCGCCTTAATTAAACGCTTAATATGTGCCCGGAAACGGCTATATTTTTTAATTGAAAATTGTTACTTGTACTGCCAAAAACCTAGTACTTCATTCATATATTCATGTGTCTATTATACGCAAGTTAATTTATAAATATTTGTCAGAGACGACGCAATGGTCCACGTTTGTTGGCCGGTTTGCTTAGCCGGGTAATGCCTATCCATTAGCCGTAGATGTGCACAAGTGTCACACTTACTCATAAAGAGTAACGCGGGTGCCGCAAGCACAAAGGCGCATGCGCTCTCTCTCTCTCTCTCTCTCTCTCTCAATCTTTGCGACTTTTCCTAATTTTGTGTACCAAGATTTGTAAATGTTTCTACATATCATAGAAAGGTTTGAAATCGAATAAATAGGCGTCATAATTATAACAGCGTTATAAATAATTATTTATGATCAGCAAATGGAATTATGAATGTATTTTTGCATTGTTTGACTTGCAAAAATCAACAATATTTTAATGTCACAAATCACAAGAACTAATGATAAAAAATATAAGTATAAAGTTATTTTGCATAATGCGGTTTTGAAATATGACTTGACTGAGTTTAATGGCATGCGGTACATGCATAAGATGAAGTGACGGAGTTTGCGGCGGTTGCGAAAGTGCAACGTATGTTGCGGCACATGCCCACTTGTGTGCAGTTGGCCGGCTAATTAGCATGCCTATGGGCTTTGCGGCCCATGCGTTCGGGTCTCTGATATTTGTATATAAACCGACATAAAGTGTCAATAAACCAAATTTCAAACTATTACTCAAAGTGTCAAACCAAACAATAGTATGACATTTGGTTTATTGACATTTTATGTCGGTTTATATACAAAAGTAAATTACCTTGCGTATAATAGTCACATGCCTGAATGAAGTATTACACTTTTGACAGTGTGGGTACAATAGACAAATAAAATTTAAACGTTAACATGGAATTCAATTTATTTTTCAGGTAGAACAAATGTATGTGAGTGTAACCTCACTGAACCATATATAACATGTGTCGAATGCAACAATAAAATATGTTTGAAATGTTTTGCGTCGGGTTGTGAATCCGTGGAACATTCGAATAATCATTCCTATGCAATCACACATAGCTCTTTAAAAGTGTTTGAAGACACCGAATGGTTGGCAAACGAAGACTATTCCCTGCTTGAACTCATCAAATGCTACGGTTTCGGCAATTGGAAAGATATCGGACAAAAGCATGAAACACACAGTGCGGCAGAATGCCGTAATCACTATTTACAAAATTACTTTGACGGAATTTTTTGGGAAACTTGCAAGATTACAAAATATCCGTTCATTCGACTTGATGTTCCATATTTATATCGGAGTTCCACATTCGATCCACCCCGATTTCTGACTGATTATCGCTTTGCACGCAGTGACTTTGATACACCCTTTGATAATTCAGCAGAAAAAGTGATCAATGATATTCAAATGGATGATAGCTGGGGTGATGAGTTTGCTGAGGAGTTAAATGTTGCCATGTTTCGTGTTTATAATAATCGCTTGAGGTAAGGAGCAGTTCTTAAAATGCAGTGGACAATTCATACTAACCCGTGTAGAATATTTTGACTGAGATCAGTCCACTAATTTGTATCATTTTGGCTGAATTTTTCTGGCTTCCTATGATTGAGCTCGAACCAAATATACAATTACTATTATTTACAGCTTTAGTCAACTTTCAGTCAAAATGACCCAAATTAATCGACTGACTGAAATGTAACAGCAACTGAAAATCAAAAGTCACCGGAATAGAATTGTAACAAAATTTAAAATTAAATCAATTTGAATGGAACAGGGAGCGTCGTCGTCGGAATAAAATAGTGCGCGACCATGGTTTGATCATGCCATACCGCACAAAATCGTTTTTGGCAAAGTACAATAAGGCATTAGGACTGAAAAATACGAGCGAGGGGCGGGTACATACGGGCAGATTTATTGGACTTATGCAATTAATGACCGGTATTTATTTCGACTTTATCATAGAGAGTCTTCAGTACGAGCAAGATTTAAGGAAATTTTTATTCAGGTTAGTTTGAATGCCTTTTGTTCATCCGTTTTCCAATAAAGTGATAGTTTTCCTTCAACAGATTGTATGAATTACGTGGAAATGGAATAACAACATATAATGGTGGTAGAGTTTTTCAAAATTTCGAGAACAACCGTACATCAAAATCCAGTGCAAAAACCTGCGATAGTTGGGAATGGAAACATTTGACTGCGAACAAAAAAAATCTCCTCTCGGGAACTGAACAAATCATCAAACACTGTTTGGACTTGAATAAAATGCCTAAGAAGAGAAAAAGCACCCCGCTCAATATAATAGGTTTGTGCTTCAGCTGATACCGCAAAATTCAAGAATATTCAATGCAATTTATTTTTCAATTCAGGTCTTTCGAACTATGACAAATTAACGAAAGAAGAGCGTGAGCTATGCGGTACAATCCGAGTTATACCGGATGCTTTTTTGAGTTACAGAAGTCTTTTGATTGCTGAAAATGCCAAAATGGGTTATTTGCGGTTAGCTGATGCTAGAAAACTTATCAAAATTGACGTTAACAAAACTCGAATGATATACGATTTTCTATTGCAAAATGGATTCTTAAGTAAACCACATCATGTAGCACAATTTGACTGAAAAACCAACCAATCATGTTGGTGGTGAAAGCGGATTTTTTCTGTTATTAAACCGACCACTAGTTAAAAGAGTGAGTTTTGACACTTAGGTCGACACCAACGCCATCTGTTCTTTCTTTCTTCCCCTCCTTCGAACAATGACAGCAAAGAAGTGGAGACTTTTAAACTCTCCATTTACCATTTCATGCAATTTGAATTTAACTGATATAAAACAAATTGTCTAAACTAAGAAACATTTCTAAACATCAAGAAGAAATTAAATGCAACGATTGTTTTTTTCAAATTTGGCATGGTTTTATTAAATGCGTACATTGTTTCACGGAAATGAAAACGATTCTTTCTTCAAATGTATGTATTTCTGCGGTCTTTGCTTTCTTGCCAACTCTATCGGCCACATTTTCATTCGCTTTTGTTATGATGTCGTCGATATTAAGTATTTGAAATTAAATAAGTCAAGGGCTGAGAAGGTAATGAATAACTGAACATGATTTATTATTTCCTGAGCTGATATTTTAGTAGTGATTAGACAATATTCAGTATGTTTAGGCTACTCTAACAGTCAATGTCTTCACGGGCCTCATCATTCGATTGGTATTCCAGAATCATCGCTTTGTACCGCTGTGTTTATTCGATCAATACAAAAATTCGATCCCTTTAATTACTTCTCTTCTTTGCATTTAAAGCCACTTTATTTAACCTTCGCTATCTATTGTATCATCCATCACGTATCAATCAGACCTAGTCCCGGGAAAAAAAGCACGAGACATACCCCCGTAATAGTTTGGACCCACACATTATGTATTTAGTTATTCCAAGATGTTGGTTTTGCTTTTCGGACCCAATTCTTCCATTTTATCGTCCAACTTTTCGATTGGGTTTATGTCTGACGATTTTGCAGGCCATTTCAATATTTGGAACACAATCGCTTCTTCTTTTAACTCTTAATAGTTGCGACAGTGATGCAATCAGTTTAATACCGGATGAAATAGCATGGCGCTGATGTTTCAAATGATACTCTTCTTTATTTGATATTCCGTCGATTTCTTGTAAAGTACCAACATCATCGTAGTTAAAGCCCCGACTTGTACTGAGCCACCACTGCTTGAATGTTGACACGATACACTCTGGTTTGTATCGTTACCAACCTATCTTCGACTATCGAAGTGCGACAATAAGCAAATCGTTTAGTTCCAAAAATTTGAAACAGAATTTGCCAGTCCAAGGAATAAATTGGTAACAGTTCCCGTCTCACTATTGATTAGTTATAACTAAATACCAATAAATTCGCGAGGCTGATTCATGGTTTGAATAATTCTAAATCTCACCGTGATGACTTGAAATTGTGTATGACATAGTCTCAGAATTACATGAAGATACGATAAGAAATAAACATAAATCCAATAACAATTCAGTTATCAATAAAATAAGGGTCTTTTATAACCCGTAGAATTTCGGGAAATGTGCAGAAAATTAAGTTTTACGTATTCAAGACCATTTATTTTTTATTCAAATCATTTTACTAACGATTTTCTTTTCCAAATGATTCAAAATATTCAATGTTAGATGTTAAATCATTTTTTCTCTTTCATTTTACTAAACTTTTTCGCAATATTTCAAGTGAAAGTATCTATTTTTGACTTGATTTTCACCTGGGTTGGGACGTCAAAAACCTCGATGTAAATTACATGGGTTTTCGACGTCATTTACCTCATGTCATAAACCTAATAGAATTAGAGTTTTTGACAGAATTTCGTAATTTATTCAAAATCGTTCATTCATTAATATCAATGAAAATTTGAAACAATTTTGAACATAAATTGACATTATTTTTCAATTGTCGTATCGTTGTAACATCAGCTGGCATGGTGTTATAACGGGGACTTAAGTTATGTTGAAACCTTCAAAATCTTCAAAAAACTCCTCTTCATCTTCTAGGATAAGGTCATTTGAGCGCAATGTGAAATAGATATTGAGAAGCTTCTTTGAGTGTTCTGACGTAAGTCGGAAATTATGTCATCATTATCTTCATATTGGTTTGCTGAAACCTTTTTCAAGAACGGCAAGTTGAAGAGAAATGATTTGACCGCGTCTCGGGTGCTTGCCAATCGAATTAGTGAAAAAAGTACAGGTTTTTTCCCACCAATTTTCGTCAATTGGGATTCAAATCCTGGCAAACGAAAGTTCTTTTGGACCTTCATAACTTTGTTCATTACTGTTTGATGTTTTTTCTCAGCAACCAAATCTTTCGCCAACAAATTACCGGTATGTTGGTTCGATATTGCAATATTTTCAAATACAATTTTTACGTAATTATTATTATAGTTTTTGAATGATTTTCGGGTTTTTTACAATAATTTAGTTTTTGACATGTCAAAAACGTAATTTACAGTTTTTGACGTAAATTACATTTTTTTCTGAAAAATGTGTCATTTTCCCAACTAAGATTTTCACAAGTTTTTTCGAGTTCATTTCGCAATCAAGAAAGAAAAAGAACAAATAAATGCTGTAGTCTCAAAAACATATCATGAATCAAAAAAGAAAATCCTACATTCGTACAAACGGTACGAATGGTTTTGCAACCAAAGAGAAAGAAACTGCCTAATAAATGAACCTTTGTTGAAAGCGAAAGCGATGGATTTATTTTCAATATTGTATGCGGATAGAAGATTAACTGATTTCAATGCAAGTAACGGATGGCTCACCAAATTCAAGCGCAGGCATGGAATTTCAATTCCCACGAGCTGCGATCAGACGTAGTAAGAAATCATCTGGCCAAGAAGACGCTGCTTACTAATTATTTTTCTAAGCGCTGCATTATGCTTTTTACATTGCTATAATAAATAGTAAAAACATAAAATATAATCTACAGTGTTTATATTTTATTATAAGCATTTTCATCAATTTAGGCCATTTTAGATAACCGTACAGAAATCAAAAGAATTCACAAATCTAAAGTAGCTAATATACAAACTGATTTAAATTTTCGAGCGTCGACTGTACCAATGCATTCGCAAACATGGTACGGCTAATTCGTAGCATTAATTAATCCTAAATCTCATCATTATGACTGAAAATTTGGTGTGACCTTTTTTTTTATGAAAAATTTAGATTCTCAGAGTTACATGATGATACCATAGGAAATAAACATAGCCTGTGACTGTCGGGAAATGTGCGGAAAAGTTAGTTGTACGTATGTAAGACCATTTATTATTTCACATTAAGGTAATTTTGTCAGAAACAAATTTTTATTTATACCAATTCATCTATCGTTCGTTTGAATTTAAACATGCAATTTACGAATATGTACATAATTTTTGAATGTCCCTATCGGGCTCATTTGAACTGACATTTTTGACGTCTACTGTCAGTTGTCATCAGTAAGGTTTGCCATTTAATCATGAGTAGTTTCACGCTTCCACAACGTTTGGAAATTGTTCAATTATTTTATCAAAATTCGAGAAGTTTTGTCGGTGTTCAAAGAGCATATCGTGCAAAATATGGCCGGCATTCTGCTCCATCCGCGCTCTCAATTCGTCGAATAATTAGTTGGAGAGTGAATTTACTCTATTGGATACTAAGCCTCGAAATCGTATGCGTACCGCACGTTCTACACAGAATATAGCCGCCGTACAGGCCAGTATCGAGGAAAACCGTGAATTGTCCGTTTCACGCCGATCTCAGGAATTGGGCCTGTCCAGGATGACTACCTGGCGTATTTTGCGGTTGGATCTTGGCCTACATCCCTATAAGATGATTCTGGCCCAAGAACTGAAGCCTAATGACCATCGTTTGCGTCGGGAGTTCGCGGATTGGGCTCTGGAATCAATTGAAAATGATCCCAATTTTCATCAAAAAATCATCTTTTCTGATGAGGCGCATTTTTGGCTTTGTAAACAAGCAAAATTGTCGTTATTGGTGTAAGGAAAACCCTCAGGTCATTCATTCATCTCCAGAGAAATTAACCGTTTGGTGCGGTTTATGGTATGGTGGCATCATCGGGCCATTTGTTTTCAAAAACGCCGAGAACCGAACCATAACTGTGAATGGAGAGCGATATCGGGCCATGTTAACCGACTTTTTCTTTCCGGAATATGATGCAGAGGACCTTTACTTTCAACAAGACGGCGCAACTTGCCATACTGCTGGCCAAACAATGGATTTATTGCGAGGAAAGTTTGGAGAATCGATTATCTCAAGAAATGGCTCTTTCAATTGGCCGCCAAGATCTTGAAATTTAACGCCTCTGGATTATTTCCTTTGGGGATACGTTAAATCTAAGGTTTATGCCAATAAACCAAAGACAATTGGAGAGCTTGAAACCAATATCCGAGCCGCTATAGCAGCCATACCACCAGAAATGCTGCACAAAGTCATCGAAAATTGGCTAAAACGCATTCGGGTTTGCAAGAAGAGTCGCGGGGGCCATTTGGCCGATATATTGTTTAAATCATAAATGGCATAGAATATCCAATATAATAAAAAAGATTTCGATGAATTCCGCATGAATAATCAGTGTTTTTTTTCATTTTCAAAACATATCACCCTTATTGGGAAACCCTTTATTTTCGATATGAGAATTCTCGCTTAAGCGAGCTCAATAGGAAAATCCTTTCGTTGGGCTAGCGAGAATATTCTCAGTTGTTGTATGGAGAACTGTCAAAATCAATACATTTCAGTTAAACGTTTCACAAAAACATCTTCTAAGAGGTGGAATTGGTGATTGCCTGGGATGATCTCATAAATACAGGGCTTCATTTCGCCAAACTTGAGGAAATCTCATAATCAAAAAATCTCTTCAATGCAAAGAGAAAGATGAAAATAGCAAAAAAGGACATAAATATATGAAAAAATGAGAAATTCTCAACATTTCATGCGGCAACTATGCATCTGCCTCAAGAATTCGCGAGAATTTCTCATGTTTTTATATATTTGACGCAATCGTTTCCATACTCATCTTTCTATCTTTCTCCTGTATAAAAAGCTTTGCATTGCTGAAATATTTTGAGAATGAGATTTTCTCAAGTTTTGTGAAATGAAGCCCTGTATTATTATTGAGATCATCCCGGGCTCTCACCAATTGCACAATGCCAAGATAAAGCTTCAATAATCCCCGAAGTGATGGACAGTAGACAGTAGATATGGGTTGTGATATAAACTTGTATACAAATTCAAATTGACTGCAAATGGAGCTTCCAAACGGCAAATAAAACTCCAGCTCAGATGGGAATAAAATATTTTATGTCCAAGTCCTCAATCAATCGAGTGGATTAATAATAAAATAATTATATTTATTGCAATCTATTCCTGCTGTTTCGATTAGCTTTATTTCAGGAGCGTTCAAAAAAACCATAAACACTCATTTTGAATGACTTTTATTGACACATTTTTATGAAACATAAGAAACTGGAATTAAATGTCATATTAACGTAAAAATATGCGACAGAAATTGGATGAATTAATAAAGTGGATCATAGTAGGAAGGCGGTTATCAAGGAATTAGCTCTTTTGTGCCACTATGTATACTTTCAATTACTTCTCTTCAGAATGAACAACAGATTCATTTCAACACAAATGTGGTGGTGATAAATCAATTTTCGGTTAAATATATCGAATATCAAGCCAGTTTTCGAGGCAGAAATACGATTTTTATCCTGAATTCAATCGCGCTGCTAAGCAAAAGCTACATCAATTATGTTTCAAAGTGAAGTAAATCATTTGAAGAACGAAATCCTTCTTTTTTTGTGGAATTTGAAATATCTGAATATTGAAGAAATATAATATGTGTTTTCAGCAAAGTTGTGCATTTTGCGAAGCGCTTTACCTTTGCTGAACATTTTTCTAGGAGTAGTTTCATGGTTTGTTCGAACATAATATGACAGCCTCGGAAAGAAAGCATATCCTATAAATTTGTTGAAGAAAACGCTAATACAAAAACATTATGCAAGAGACACTAACGAAAAATCGTCGAAAGTAAAAGCCAAACAAAAAAACACTCAGCGTGTAAGCCAAACAATATGCACTTTAGTATTATTGTCTTTGGATGATAATACTCAAATGTCAAGAGTGAAAACCAAACAAGTAGGTTTGTTTGGCTTACACGCTGAGTGTTTTTTTGTTTGGCTTTTACTCTCGACGATTTTTCGTTAGTGTCTCTTGTATATTATTTTTGTATTAGCGTTTTCTTCAGCAAATTCATAGGATATGCTTGCCTTTCGAGGCTGTCATATTTAAATGTTATTTTATCAAACATAAATCTGTGTATTATTGTGTTGTTTGGACAAAATAAATTCCTGATTTCGCAAAAACACGAGTGTGTCAAAATACGCATATTAAGTTTCTTAAGACAAAAACAGAAAAAACTCTTATATATTTAACTGAATTCGATTAATCTTATATTAATTATAGTTTCCTATTTGACAAGCTTTGAGATCTTATGTTTTGTTGGAACAACTCCCATTTGAGTGCCGCAAAATATTTCTAAATAAACTGCAGACAACTCCTATAGTTATAATCATTGTACTTTCGAAGACGAGCCCAGTTCATTGGAAACAAGAGCATAGTAGATTATATGGCTGAGCTCGATCGTAGAAACCTGCTGCTGCGATAGTTATAACTCTTCGTGTGTTGATGGGAATTTTTTTAGAACAGCATGATACAATGAGTAGAATGCATATACTGCAACAATCAATATAACGCACAGAGCACCACACAAAGCGAAACTAAGAAAATTCGCATCGATGATCCCGGCATTTTTGGTTGATTTGGTATTGAAAAGAATGTCATCATACGATTGTGCTTTTGTACCAGATGCTGCCTGTTTTTCTGCAATCAAACGCTTCATAGCACTCAAACGTTCTCTCAGCACTTCAACCGATTCAGTTGATACGTCTACCAAGGTATTAAAAACATTTTCAACTATTGCCAACAATATATACCGTATTAGTTTGACGAAAATAATTATTTACCATCGTCCATATTCGCCTTTGTTGACATTCTGAGAATAAAATGCAAAACGGTTCACTTGAAAACTAAAATCCGCTAAATTATTATCTATATTTTTTATTGGGAAGGGAAAAAAATTTCGATTTCTCAACACTTGCAAGTGAATGAATAATATGCTGCTGTGTTGTTTGAGTTGAAGTTTTCACCGAAATTCACCATACTTCATTGAAGTGTCTGTGTATGTGTTAGCGTACCTCAAACACATCTATACATACGCGCAAGTAAAATGAATGCCATTCAATTATCGTCTCTCTCATCAATTGTCAAACTTTGAAATTAGGTAGTTTTGAAACGCGTAGATTCATAAGATGGAAGTAAATTTCCATTTAATTTTAGTATTTTTCTTAAATAATTGTTATGGATTTGCTGTAAAGAAGAAACATTAAAAATTTATAGTAACCTTACAACTATACGGTGCCGGTATCAAGTTGATTCTATCACAGTTTATTCTTGTCAAGAACCTTTTCTTGCATACACGGTTTTTACACATAATCTCCGAAATACACACAAATCTCCGAAAAAAGAGGGACAGACCGAGAAAGAGAAAAAGAGTGAGGGTGCGATTTCAACGCTAGGGATTTTGACAAGAACAGTATTGAATGCACAAGCGCGTGAAGAATTGGCATAAATTGACTGCAAATGTATTTGCAATTGAGCCGCCATTATTTTGATTCTTTTCTCACAAAAGTGTACCAAATCGTGTATAAGTGAATTTTTTGGCGTTTTCAATATAATTGCATTTGCTCTTTACATAAAACGAAATCGTACACATTGAAGTGAATTTAATTTGAATGAAAGTAAATAATTAATGTGAAAAAATTGTGACGTTTATTTATACGACAAATTGAATACAAATACTTGGTACACAAACATGGAAAATGGATCAAATAATCTAGGACCACCGATGAGAGGTGGATTCCGTGGTCGCGGAGGTAGTTTCTTATTGCCAGTTCTGTATTATTTAGCCAATTAAAATGCTTATTATCAACTTTTTCATGGTGCATTTTTTGATGTGGCTGAGATAATGTTTTTTTTACGTTTAAGGAATGCCGCGAGGAGGTTTTGACGGTCGCGGCAGGTATGTGTATATCTGTGAATCAATTTGTATTTTTTCCAGCGTGCTGCTATTCTAGAAATACAAGATCGAAATGATTAAGGTGTATGGGTTGAATCGAAATTGATATTTTTCCTTAATGTCTTCATCATATCAGGGGCCGCGGTATGGGAAGGGGTGGAGGACCAATGGGTTCGATGCCAAGAGGATTCAATGGACCACCAACCATGCGACGTGGCTTATTACGTGGCATCGTACCTCGTGGGATGGGATTTAGGTATAATGTCATTATTTTAATTATTAATTGGTTCGAATTCAACTGGTTCATTAATTGAATTGTGATTAAATTCTAGAGGTGGACCGTCTCACAGGGGCGGTGGCGGCCCCAGAGGACGACCAATGAATTACAACTACCAAAATCAAGGGTAATCATGACAGATTCACATCAATATTCGAAATATTTAAATCAATGCTTTTCTCCTTATTTCAAAGTTCAAATCAAGTGACATCAAATGATGCGGCTCCAAAACCAGAACCAACAGCAAATACTATATCCAGTGCGGCACCAGCACCAAAACAAACACAGAATAGTAACTCTCATTCACCGGGTAATGATCCTGGGAATTCAGTCCCCGTCAATCAAGCCCCCACTGGTGGGCCACCACAATCAAAAGGTAACATCACTCATGATGTATTCACTTAATTGTAAATGAACGAAATGTTTGTTTCAAAGGAATGAACAACTCAACAATCCGTGGTGGAAGAGGTGGAATGGTACAGCGTCGTGGAAGTAGTCATTCAACCAGCTACAATCCAAATATTAATGTTACAGGAAACGATGCTCAACAGGGTAAATACATTTCAACAGATACATTATTATTAGAAACAATAAAGATCCAAAATGCGATTTTATAATGATCCCGATATTGCAATGAGATGTACTGCTTTTAATGACCATTAGAATGCCAGACAAATAATTCAACAGCGAAAAGTTTAGTAAAAAGATAGTGATAATATCATAGTTATAATAAACCACTTCATCAGTTTAATTGAAATTAACAATATTTAATAAATATCATGTTTATGCAGGATCGAATATGTCATCAAAACCATTCTATCGCGGCGGAATGTCTCGAGGTCGCGGCTCATTCCAACAAGGCCCTACTCGACCAAATGGGCCGATGCAAGTTACACCAAACCATCAACAAGGGATAATTCAATCTGGAAGTAGGCAGAAAATACTATCTAGAAAAAGCACATAAAAACCATTTTACTTAATATTCACATTAATTTATTTTCCAATTAGTACCACTTAAAAGGGGACCTCCAATTGGACATCCGGGACCAAAACGGGGTAAGCTACGGAGGTTTGAATAAAAATACAAGTTTGAATTAGAAGTAGACGACTTTTGTAGTCTGTAGTCCAAAGATTGTATAAAGCCAGACTGTCGATTGAATGGTGATTCTTTAGCAAGAAAATATAGATGCAAAACTTATGGGAAACTTTGCGAAAGAAAAACTTCCCCAGAGAAAACACATTTACTAAATATACTGACAAATAAACACTGGAAATACTTGAATGTGATTTCTATATAGGTCGTTACGAACAAGCACCTTCACATCGCTTGCAGAAATACCCTCAACATATGCAAGGTCCACAGGGACCGCCAGCACATATGCAAGGACCGCCGAATCATCACCAATCTCAATCTCAGCCCAACTACAGTAATAATTTTGCAAATTCGGTGCCACCAATGCAACAGCAAAGCAATTATTACGGCCCGCAAGGTACAGTGCAATAAAAAATTGAGTGTTTGATCTCATAAATATTCTTTAATATTCTTTTCTACAAGCATCACAAATTTTTTTCTTGAATTCGGTAAACGCAAGAAACATCCTGTGTTTGTCCCATACATTCTTGCATTCTTCGGGTTGCAATACGAAAACTTAATTTTCTTGAATTGTATTTTCATCATATGTAACGATAATTTCAAAACAATTCTATTAAAGGAAATGGAGGATATGACCAAACCAACCAAATGCATGATTATTCTCAAAATTATGGACAACCACAACAATCTGGCTATAACACGAATGGTTATTCACAATACTCGCAACAAGGCTATCCGCAATCATCTGAATACGATCAAAGTCAGGGCTATTCTCAAGATTACAAGTAAGACACTCTAAAAGTAACTTATCTAAATCTTTGATTCAATAAAACATCGTTTTTCATATCGTGAATCTTCCATATTAGCACCACCTCCTATCAACAACCAGACAGCCGATATTCAACTAGTTATGCTCAACCAGACTATAACGCATCTCAATATGGTACAACAACCGAGTACAACAATACTTCTTCTGAGTATACACAAACTGGAACGTATGACAACAGGTCATATAGTGGATATGGTAAGTTTGATCCCAGTTAGTACTTTGAAGACATTAATACGAATTTTCAGGTATTTGTATGACATCGCATACCGGCGATATGAATTCGAATATTTTTCTGTAGCACAGTTCGAATATTGGTGTGAAGCTTTTGAATTGGTCGCTAGTAACAAACGACGACTTTTTACATTTTAAGCTCTTATTAACGCCTCTAGAATATTAACTTGATAGTTTGAAGATATTTTTCAATGTGCAATTTCCTAGACACTGATACATGAAAGCAATCACTGTTTCGATCAGTGACATAGGAATGAAGTCCTTCATTTTAAATTGTTTCCGAAAGACGGAAATCAAAAAACTCGTAAATTTGAAGAAAAAATGAAGAGTCCGGTGCTGTGGAGTAAGAAATTTAAACGGCGAAAGTAAATGAAAACCATTAAGCAGTCCAAAAGTAATCAAAAAGCACATGAATATAGATTTTATGTATATTTGTGAAATATATTAAGTGAAGAGTGAATGAGGGTTTTCTTTGACCCCACCCAAACTTTGTTGAAAATTGCTCACATAAATGTCAAACATTCCTTTGGCTAGGGATTTCATTCAGCTAGAACTATTTATTCATATCCACTCATACATATATACACTTTACTGATCCTCCATCTATCAACGTGCGTCAAAATGTAACAGTATGATCCGTTCACTTACGCTACACTTGCTCCGACGCATACAAAGCAGAAGAGGAGAATATATGAGCACATGAGAGTAATAATGAAACCTTATTCACATGCAAGTAGAAATGTCCCAGAATTGTTTCTAAGTAAAAGTTACCCCGATTACTCACTTCATTTTTGTGACGAGTTGTTTGAGCTCAGTGGCCACCTGAATTCCGGTTCGTTTCGTCATTGCAAAGCATATGCTTGCATAAACAACAACAAAAATATATGCAGAAATTGCTCGTTACGTGCAACGTTTTTTGACGGCGTTACCTACTATGGCTGTCGCTTAATCACGTCTATATATACACGAGATTTCGAAATTTTGATTCAGAGGCCCGATCCCAAGAAGTGCGATATCTTCACATACGCACAAATCTGTGAGTAAATATTGGATGTATTCTTCCATCTTTGTATAAATTACCGAAACACTCCGAAATGGAATAAATATGTATTGGTTTATCTCAGTTTGGTTCAAATGTCAACTTAGTTTGACGGTTATGCCGAAATGGAGCAAACCAATACTTGTTTATTCCATTTCGGAGTGTTCCGATAACTTATACATAGATGGAATAATACATCCAATATTCACTAACAGATTTGTGTGTGTGTTCCACACTTTTACATTTTATTTTCACGTAACTGAAAAAATAAGATATTTGAACATTGCTGAAGTTACTTTAAAAAAACGGGGAAATTTTTGTTGATAAGATTTTTCACGAGACACTTCTGCTTACATGAGCATAAGTTTTAATTATGATAGTGACTAGTAATATTAGACGCATAGTTCGCATCCATAGTTGGTGGATCATTGTAGTTATAGCTTTGACAGATGACTCGTTTCAGAACAACCTCCATCTTGAATGGAATTTTCATTAAATCTGCCAAACGTAAGTAATATTCTATTTTCCAACCATTTATTTATTAAGGTGGTAAACTTAACAATATTTTCTATAATTTCAATTATGCATAAAATGTTGCGAACTTTACAACATTCATCAAAAATGGTTGGAAAATAGTAAATAACATTCGTAGTCTGTAATTTTGACAGATATTTTATTTTCTATGTGCATATTATTATCACATACTTTGGAACTGAATGACGACCCTAGCCATTTGGATGTGGAACGGTCCCATAGAGTTGGAGCAGTAAACATTTTCAGCCTTAATTGCGTACTTTAGGAAGTTGTATTGATCAATTTCCACTATGTCATCCTCAAGCGAACAATTGGGTCTCAAATTGTGTACTGCTCCAAATATAGGACCGTATCCTAGGGGGTAGACACGAGACTCAAGCCTAATTGGGATCTCAAAAGACGCACATGATTTGTTGATAATGATTCAAGATTCGTTCAGATTCATAGGGATTTTAAATGATGTCAAAAGATTTGATTAATTCAAATGATTTTTTGACAGATCGCCATTTTGATTCGAGCAGATTCACAGAGATTATAATAGATTCCATTTGAATCGACTTGAGGTATTTTCGGATTTGAGAATCGTAGGGATCCTAAATGATTCAAAATGATTTTAATTTATTCGCTATTCAAAATTCAAAAGTCATGTCCACTCTCTAGACCATATCATAGCTAAAAAGATCTTTTATTTTTTTGTGAGTGAAATGACTGGAATATTCTCTCAGCTCATACAAAATCCTGCAAGTAATTACATGATACACAAAATGATTATTACAAAATTAAATCGATACAAAAGTGTAACCGTCACAAAACATAATGATCATCCGATGGCAGCATTATTTTTTTTTAATTGCGTCTCCTATCGTTTCTTAAATCACAACTGTCATTATTCGATTGTGTGGTATCAATGAGTCTGAACTCTTTTAATAACATCGAAACGATAGTTTGTGACTACGACAATATTCGATTCCCCTAGGAATCAAAATTTTAGGCGATACAAAGAATATTTACACAAATCAAACCCGCCGTAGCAGTGTTGCTTAAAAATAGATTATAAAATAAGATGGTATTTGCGTCATTCATCTTCATTTTATCTAGAAATCGTTGATTGCTACGTTAGCAATCTCAATTTTCAAGATAATTTCTCAGATAACACATTTTTAATTAAAACAATAGATAGTTTTCAGATTTTATTGATGATAGTTTATTCGTAGAAAACTCACTGATTCGCTTAAAAAATGAAAATCGTTTGAAAATAATAGAAAAATGTCTAAAAAAAATTTAAATTGTCTATCACACAGGAAAAAACATGAGTTTCTGACTCTTATGGCAGTTCATATTATTACGATTTTAACCAATTATCAATTTTATCTATTTGGCTATGAAGGGTTTCTACTAAGTTGGAAATTTCGGAAAACTTTTAGAACATTTTCCAATTTGAAAAGTCGAAATCTCGACCAAAACCGAAATTTGGACGGAATAATTATTTTGCGACTTCAAAAATGTCGGACCAAATCTAAATAAATGATAAATTCAAGACTAACGGTTGAGTGAGAGAGCATTCCCTCTTCGAGGCTGCAGAATGATAGATATTGCGTGACAATTACAATACATACATACAGTGACAAAGACCCATTCGCATCTTTGTGATTTGATTAGTAATGTTTGCGCGTTTATTGTATTACGTAGCTCATCCTATCACATCACATTACAAAAAGACGAGTTAGGCGTGAAAGCACAAGGTTATCTCCACAATTCTATCGCGATTGTTAATATGATACCATAATATTTTTTTTATGAAACTCGAAAAAAGGGTAAAACAATGAATGTCAAAGATTAATTATTTTTCAAACATGGAACATTACAGAATGTACAGGGGAAATATTTAAAAGCCACAATCAAACAATTTCCCTGACATTCCAAAATCAATTTTAAGAATGTCGTCTTCCAAGTCTCTTACCAATAGAGGGTCGTAAAATGCATTAAATCCTTCTTAAAAGAGATTTTGTTATATTCAATATGGTGAAATTTCGATCTAAATACGTAGATGGTATTTTTCTCGAAATTAATTCTTGTAACGATTGTTCAAATGATTTTCCATATATTTCGAATGATATTGAGATAGATCTCTGAGCAGTTTGAAAGCCATTGAGGCTCACAATGTGCATTGGGCAATGATTTGATTGCATATGGGAATTTTATGATGATAAATTTTATCAATAACAGAATTGGAAGCATAATGAAAAAAAGCACAAACGTGGATTATACAATAAAATCTTTAAATAATATGTTTGCAAACACACGCGGAATACTCTATAGATATGCATGAAAATACCGAGCCAGAAACACGTAGCTAAAATAGAAAAGGGCTTAATTTATTTACTTAGACCTTTATGCATCAATTTCTATCAACAAATAGATCTTCCTTACTATTTGATGTTCAAGAAAGAACAACTTAATAGTGCAATATATAGCAACCAAACAAAAACTTGCAACATTATACATATATACAATAATATGAAATACAATTTAATATCAATCCGCGCTGTGCGCATGACAACAAAAATAGCATATATAAATGCCAAAATGGTTTGAATAGCGGCAAAAGCTGATCACGAAAAATGTTTGGAAACCGAAAAAAACTAATATATGTTTTTAAATTAAAGCTAAATCATTAAACCGATACAAATAGTCCCGTATTTCAACGTTGGATGATTAACGCCGAAAATTTTAATGATTCTTCCATTAGGAATATTTTATGAAGGTGCTCATAAATAATATTACCAAATAACATACCAACGTTTTAGAAAGGTTAAAAAACTTCAAAACTCCAACAAGGAAAGCGTATAGAACAAAGATTGAATCTTTGGTGTTCATCATTGAACTCAAAAAACCATTTTTTTTCTTGGAGAAAATCACATTGGATCAAAACTTTTGTCTCGGAAGAAGCCGCAAGGCAATACACAAAGAAAACACATAAGCTGAGAATCGTTTATCGCACAACTATAGTTCTTTTCTCTCATATAGGAATCGACCAAAACAAGAGTAAATTGAAAATACAAATGAAGCATGGAATAAATTGAAAATAAATGTGTTTGGTTCAAGTTCCGAATTTAGTATGAAAAAATTGCATCAAGAGGAATTTTAAAATAAATGTGTAACATAATTGATGTTTCACATTTATTTTCAATCTTTCCATGTTTCATTATTATTTTAGACGCGATTTCACATTCATTTTGTATGAACTTGGGAGGTCAGATTTATTCTTACCGATTCATACATTGTCCGCTTCTATGAGAAATACAATGCCAATTTAGCGCCATCAGCTAAAAACGATGGACAATAATGTCGTGTGGTTCTTTCCACCATGGAGAAGTGAAAACAATAGGAGTTCTAAATAAATGTCAAGCATTATTCATCGTATTGGTTAGCAAAAATTAATAAAAAAATTCTACGTCCTGCTATTTCAATACTTATAAGATATGTTAATGCATACACAAATACTGCATGATACGTTTTAAAAAGGAGGAGACACTGACCGCACTCAGTATTTTATTACACTTTAGTCATTATTTTTTCTATCAGTGCGTCAGAGGACAGCGTATCATAAGCAAAAAAATAAAAAAATAATATCAACAAAAATCAAAAAAATGTGAAGAAGAATTGAAAAATGAAAATGAAGATTTGAGTCACCTAATCCACAAGAAATATGCGAATACCAACCTGAACGATTCATATTTTGAACGAGAGAGTGTGAGCGCGGCAATTGTTCGAATAACTCGATACGCTCAGTCGTGTCTGATAAAAACATACAAGCTACTACGTGCCCGATTCGTTTCAAAATTGCTGGCCTAGGAAATAACATCAGAAAAATTAGCTGTCGATCATTTCTTCAATCTTATGCGACCGATTATTATTCGTCACCAACAAGATCGGTGGCTTAAAATATAGCACCACTGAATTCAAGAGATACAAAAATATATATTACGGATACATCAATCGCCTAAAAAGATTTGAAATTTATGCATTTCAACTGAACTTAAAATGAATTTACAATATTTCTTGAATTTTCAACAAAAAGACACATTTATTGAAGTTTCAACCTGTTTTTTCCCCATTTTCTTAAACATGTAATTTTTTTAAACAAGAATTAAAATAAAAAGTACGTCTTTTTTGAGTCTGTCTGTCAAAATAAATTGAGTCCAATTGTATTAAATATTTTCTATCAAATATAATTCCAGATGCGCACGCTTATTCTCAAGGCTATGCTAAGTCAGATCCATACCAAAACAGTGCTGGTTATTATTAGGAATGTGGTGAAAAAAAAACAAACAAATAAACGAAAAACAAAAACAACAGAGAATAAACTAAAACAACAAAAGAAAAATTTTAACAACCAAACATGTCAGAATATAAAATATTATGATAAGAATTGTGTCGCAAAAGATAATAATTGAATCCTCTATAATAACTAGATGTTTGAGCAAACAACCACATTTGTTTAAAAAAAAATATAAAGCTATTGTATAAGTTTAAAGAGCTACAAAAACTCAGCTTCATTTTGATTTGTAAAAAAAAATAGAATGCAACAATATGCATGCAAGAATGTCATGGAGAATGGTGAGACAAGGCACAGAAATATAATAAAATCGTTGTGTATTGATGCACATATAATTTTTGTTCAAATCACTATTTTAATTAATTTTAAGATCAGAAAATCAATCAATAAAATTGGATATAGATTTCGAAATTGCCAAACAACATTTGACAAAGAAACACCTGAAACATAGAAAATGACCCCGAAGAACTATGACAACTTTTATATCATGTGCAAATCAATATTGAAAAAAAAAACAGCGCATTGAAGGACACTAAGTTTTCGATTAGCAAATAATAATTCTCCTTGTACCCAATTATATAATATCTAGGAAATAAGAGCTTTCTTACTGCTTCATTGACAACAGAAATAAAAACATTTGATAGTCCTAAAGTAAAGTGAAATTCAATGTACTTAAAACCAAACACAAAAAAAGAAACACATTTCAACGAAATAGATTTCGATCGATATTTTTTTTGAAAGTGACTAGATTGGTGCAATCATCAACCTTTTTATCGTATTTTATTTTAAAGTGTATAGAAAATTCTTTTGTCAGTTTGATTCAAAACACATTTTACAGCAAAAAAAAAAAAAATAATAATTTGTATACTGTTTATTGAAATTTTGTTTTATAGAGGATTCGCTTTTTTTCTCTATAGTTGAATTTACTTTATCACATTCTCTCAATCAGTAAGAATTAAAATATAGAGAAACACACTCAAATGAAGGCAATTAATATTTAATCATAACGTATAATAAAGTATGAACAGATCATTTTTTATCCAATACTTTGGCGATAATTAAAAAGAGTACGTAAAAGATAGTTTTCAACAATATGCAACACAACACACAAATATAGACAAGATTAAAATATTGCTCATCAAAACATACATTATACAATAGCAGTTAAGTCAATGAAGATCAGCTTATATTAAACTACAGAATAAATTGATTGAAATAAAATGAAAGAAAACAAACAAAAAAAACATATACTTTTTCATGCATAAAATCTTTTAGTCAGAGAAAGAAATAAAGTATGGACTCGCGTGAAGTGTTATTTGATATCATCACGAAAGGAATTCGATTGAATTGGTCAAAGAATGATCGTATCGATGTAGAATCCTCATTCGAAAATGCACGAAAAAGAGAAAATGAATTGCCAGCTCCGGTAGCAACATTACAATCATTTTAACTGAATTCAAGAGAAGACATTGTAAATCGTACATCAGATTTCATATGGAATGGTAATTTACATGAAAAAAAACAAAATATACGACCAATTCGAAATCATTCTAAAAAGGTATAAAAACATTTTTTCTTATATATTTTGATGGACCACAATTGCTACTAATAAGTTGACCAATGCGATATTCAATGTGATTTCTTTATATTTAAACGAAAAATTTATTCTTTCAATGAAATTTTATCTTTTTTTTATCGGAAATAATAACGTATTTACGTTTCAACACTTGGCTACGAAGAAAAAATGGAAGAAAACTATAACTGGATATTTTTATAAATGAATATTTTGATTTCAATTTTAATTTTATGAAATAATTTGAACGAATCTTGAGGAGGAAAATGTTCTAGATAAAATTGAATACTAAGCCACCAATTTGTGATATCTTTGCTGATTTAAACTGAAAAAGTATTTGATTTTTATTATTATTTTATGGATGTCTCCGTTACTTAAAACGAGGAAGATCACGTGAACTTTGTTTCGTGATTAATGAACACGGTTCATTATCAATTCTTCATGTGCTCCTAAAACTCAACCATTTGATGAATCATCTCAATGGCGGAAATGGCTGTATTACATTTAAGAAGCGACTGCCAACAAGCACATATATCGTCGCAATCGTCGAAAAGACTAAAAATGTGAAAAAAAAAAAGAAAACAGAGAAAAAATCTTGAAAAAAGGAACCAAGATGTGAAGTGCCGGGAATAATAAAAAATTGAAAATATCAGGAGTATATAAAAGTCAATATTCAAATGGAGTTACATACAATAAAATTACTATTTCTATGATATTCATCAAATTTGGAAAAGAAAAATCGTCCACGTATTCATCAGGTTGTGTTAAAAAAAATCGTGTGGATTTTAATTCAAGAAAATTTTTATAGACTACATGTTGATCTGAATACCACCATGATTATCGCAGGATTGAGTACAGCGCGATGAAGATTTTTATACGATCATAGATTCATTCCCGTTTGCATTATGTCCAAAGTGATCAGCGAGGGAAGAATTAGTTATTATACGTACCCAAATATTGATTGCAACATGATGACGAATTGACATCGCATAGCAATTTTGTTTGTAATATTGCTGTCAATCGAAATTGATATTGAATATTCAAGTTTGAATCCTATAGCCAATGAGTGGACACTGAACGTGCCAAACATGTATTTGACTGAATCTTCCAGTGTAAAGCTCTGAGCCTGGAAGCAAATCCTATAAAAATGAGGAAAATATTTTTTTTAATATAAATGAAAGGCTAAGAACTAAAATGGGACGTGCTCTGAAGTCTAACAGTGAAACATCTAAAACATAGGTTTTTTCTTTACACATGTAAAACTATCTATCAAAGCTGCTTACGTGAAACACCGAGAAACGCGCCATTCCCTGTCATCCATATTTGAGCGAGTAGTTGGTAGTAGTATGGAAATGCCGGTTTCATCCCGCAATAATTATTTCCCAAACATATGTTCGCTTCATAATGTTTGCGCGACAGCCCAGGCTTAAGATAAAACAAACAACTCTCACCATTTCGGACGGAATGAAACGTACAAAAAATTTACAATCGATGAATCGGTTTTCGGAAGAGCAAAAAGACACACAGATCACAAGCACTCAATATGACATAAAGGTTATGTGATGCGTATGTTTTTACACAATGCTATCAGCAATACCATACTTCTTAGGTGCCAATTTCCTGATTTAATCTAATTAAATTTCATTTTAAGATTGATTACAATTTCAAATTTCAGTGTAAAAATGTGCAAAAAAGTCAAAAACAAAACGACATTTATCTTATGTTACATAATGTCATATTTCGTTTATGCTGAATATTTTATGTCTCTCAGCTTTTCTTCATTTATTTGATATATGAATTACCTTCAATGCTTCCCGACCATGGTCGGCGGCCGAACGACGGGCTGCGATTGTTTGGATGAAACGGCAAATGGTATGATTCCGAGAAGCAGCCATTATTTTATTCCACTGAAATTTCTCTTCCTGGCCTGAGAGTCGAATTCAAGAAAAATATTATGTGAAAATTTACTGTGACTGACTGCGACTTTAGTTGGTGGGGCGACTTTAGTTGGTGGGGCGACTTTTGTATAAAACGAAGTGCAAATGTATTAGACGAACAGATCGATAGTCGACGCACAGTTTCTTGGTGGCATTTAGTTTGTCGTCGTGTTTCATTTTAATTGATTTCGTTCCGAAGTTGCGCACATCCGCGACCAACAATCTCAAGAAAATTTAACTACAGTAAACAAAAAATCGTGTGAAATCTTGAGCAAAATTCGAATCGAATTTTCCACATAAAATGAAAAAAAAACAAATAATATGAATCACACAATGAAGATACCATGTGTATTGTTACAATGTAAAACAAATAAGATCAATCAGTTTGAATAAATTTGCAAAAAGTAGGTAAAATTGGACAGTGGACACATTTTGTCATAGGTATTTTGGTTGTTTCAACTGTAAGTTTAAATGCGAAATAAAAAAACCAAACATATGTTTTAATAAAAGACTACATGATTTTCATTTGTTCCATTGTTCGATTAAAATTGAAATTAGATTTATTTCATTGGTTTTTGACTTCTCAACAACTTTCTTGGCTTTATTTTATTTGCAAAGAATACGCAAATTTCGTCTATATAAATACATATGGTGTTTTTTGGCGAAACCAATGTGAGTATTTTACAAATATTAAAGATTTACATCGATATATTTACATTTGTTGTATTTCATATACGTACTGTACAATTGTAACATTTAAATGTGAACAAAAAAAATATGTAATTGAAAACGCATTTAAAGACTGATGATACATAATGAATTGCTGACAATGTTTTTTTGCAGATTTTTTAAGTATAAATGTTATTCTTATTTGTTGTTTCGATTCTACATGTTGGTGAATAGCATTGATTCAAAATTTACAACCGCGAATAGTATACTAATAGCATACGTTTCGTAGCTCACTTCATAGCGATGCATGACCATGTGTCACACAGCTGCGCATTCATATGTGCACATATGCCAAATTGAATCAGTCGCTATGCAGCTTTCGTAGACAAAAGATATCCATCGTCTCGACTTTGAAATCATAATAACATCTACATGGATTTCTAATAGCGGCTCATTCATTTATCGTTTGTAAATGAAAAATATTTCTCAGGATTTAAATTATCGAAGTAAGTGTAATTATTTAATTTGTGAAAAGAATGAAAATAAAATATAATTTTTCATATTTGTTCAAAACGTCCTTCATTCACCTTTTTAAACGAACGAAAAAGTATTTTCAAAATGGATACCACGATCTATACAGACAAAAAATAACAATATTCCATTAAATTTTGTCCATTTTGAGGACAATTAAAACTACAAAAAATATCAGAAGAAATATTATCTCAAATAAAATATTTGAATACAAAATTGTAAACTAAAAATTAAAATTTTAATATTTCATCTGTAAATTAATTATTGTTTCAACTATACAGATATACTACATAGTGAGTTTTTTGTGTTGTATGCATGTTTTAAAGACACGTTGAATGAAATACTTTAGTATGAGTGCAATTCGAAAGAAAGTTTCACTAGAATTTGTTTCATTAATGAAACAAATCGAGTTTGTAACAGTTGTCCAATAAATATTTTTTTTTCAATTTTGATAGTTGGTGAAAGAATGGCATTTGAACGATTTCAATTTTTTTAGGATGGCACTTAAGTAATTGCTGTTTAATGTATTTATCCATTTATAGCTCAAACAACAAACCCAGACACGACCAAAACATCCGATCAAAACAAACTGAAGAAATGGATTTCAAAATTACGTGGTAAGTTTTTGTTTTTAATAATGTTTCAACTGTGGAAATTCACTAAAACATTTTTTTTATTTTTCTTTCAAATTTACAGAGACTGAGATGAGTTGGTACTGACAGAAAACTGAACACGATTTAAAATATACACTAAAATCACATACAATATTCAACGACAAAAAATTAAATTAAAATTGGCAAAAGGAATGAATGGATATTTTCGAAGTTTAATGCTTTATTTTTGATTTTTTTGCTCGTAATTCTCATCTTAACCTAAGTACTTAATATTAAGTTTTATTTACAATGGCATTAAACTTCTACATACATCCGACTCATTCCCCCACAGAATCAATCCTGTATGGTTATTTTGAAAAATTCATTTAATTGAAAAATCCAATATGACCACACAGCATCGAACCCCATGTACTCTGACTGAAAACCCTGCTTTTTATCACGTAGCCAGAGCGGAGGTGATGTGCGTTTGACAAAAACACATTAAGAACAATATGCAATAGAAATTACCGCAAATTTACTACGAAAACTTAGCAAATTCCATTCATAATTAGTCCGATTACGCATGAAAACTCAGCTAACTCTCATAACATACCAATAATACCATAAACCTTACTTGGGCAAGTGGTTAAGCGCTTGACTTTGTAATCTGTTGGTTGTGAGTTCAATTCCTGACCTCAATTTTTTTTTTTTTTATATTATTTTTTTTACAAATGTTTAAAGCCATAAATAAAACTTAATTTTTTTTATTGTATGGAACAATTTTTGTGTAAACTTATTCGGTGTGGAAATGAATAATGTCGATTTTTTGTCTTTGAAAGAGCATTTATTTCAATAACAAGATTAATGAACAGATTATCCAATATATTCGCCATCGTTAGCTATGACCTCCTCCCATCTTCTGGGAAGTTTGTTGATTCCTCGTTTGAAGAAGTCCTCATCTTTTGAGGCAATCCATTCATCGACCCATTTTCGCACTTCTTCAGCATTTCGAAAGCGTACATCTGCCAAGCTGGTCTGCATCGATCGGAACAAATGGTAATCGGAAGGAGCAAGGTCTGGAGAGTACGGGGGGTGATCAAGATGATCCCAACCGAGCCTCCCTATTTTTTCTTTAATGATGTTTGCGCGATGTGGTCTGGCATTGTCATCGTGAAATAACACTTTGTGGTGTTTTCGAGCTATCAATGGTCGTTTTTCGTTCAGTTTCTTTGCCAATTCGCCCAGTTGTCGTCGGTAGCGATCAGCTGTAACCGTTTCATTCGATTTTAACAGCTCATGATACACCACACCTTTCTGGTCCCACCAAATGCACAGCATAAGCTTATGGCAATGAATATCGCGTTTTGGTTGTGAAGTTGATGGTTGTCCGGGATCAACATACGATGCTTTACGTTTCGGATTGTCGTAATAAATCCATTTCTCATCGCCAGTCACAATTCGACTCAAAAAACTATGTTTTTTCTGCTCTGCAAGATGTTTTTTGCATGCATCGATTCGTGCTTTGAGTTGTTTTTCATTCAGCTGATGTGGGACCCATTTTCCAAGTTTTCTAATCTTCCCCATTGCATGTAAGCGATAACCAATGGTTCTTCGGTCAACTCCCAATTCCAAAGCAAGTTCTTGTTGCGTTTGACATGAATTTTCATCCAATAATGCTTGCAATTCTGCATCTTCAAATTTTTTTGGCCCACCTGATCGTTCTTTGTCTTCCAAGTCAAAATCACCATTTCGGAAGCGTGCAAACCATCGTTCACAAGTTTTTTGAGTTGGAGAATGTTCGCCGTAAGCTTCTAACAACAATCGATAACTTTCAGCCGCCGTTTTCTTTAAATGAAAGAAGGTTGCTAAAAATCCCCGCAAAATAGATTTATCAGGCACAAAATTCGACATGTTTGATGCAATAAAAAACTTTGTTGTTTACACTTCAACGAAATGACACATACTGACATTTTTAGCCTAATGACAGACAAAAAAAAAGAAAATGGCCGCGGTGTGTTCCGGTGCACATAACACTAGTTACGCCATCTTTTATCTAAATCGACACTATTCATTTCCACACCCATTAATTAGTGTATTGCTGAATCGAAAATCGATCGCATGCGTTGAGACGGCCGCAAATATTTTGGTGATTAAGCGACAGCCATAGTAGATAACGCCGTCAAAAAACGTTGCACGTAACGAGCAATTTCTGCATATATTTTTGTTGTTGTTTATGCAAGCATATGCTTTGCAATGACGAAACGAACCGGAATTCAGGTGGCCACTGAGCTCAAACAACTCGTCACAAAAATGAAGTGAGTAATCGGGGTAACTTTTACTTAGAAACAATTCTGGGACATTTCTACTTGCATGTGAATAAGGTTTCATTATTACTCTCATGTGCTCATATATTCTCCTCTTCTGCTTTGTATGCGTCGGAGCAAGTGTAGCGTAAGTGAACGGACCATACTGTTACATTTTGACGCACGTTGATAGATGGAGGATCAGTAAAGTGTATATATGTATAAGTGGATATGAATGAATTGTTCTTTTGGACTGCTTAATGGTTTTCGTTTACTTTCACCGTTTAAATTTCTTACTCCACAGCACCGGACTCTTCATTTTTTTCTACAAATTTGTGCTACAGAAAAATATTCGAATTCATATCGCCGGTATGCGATGTCATACAAATACCTGAAAATTCGTATTAATGTCTTCAAAGTACTAACTGGAATCAAACTTACCATATCCACTATATGACCTGTTGTCATACGTTCCAGTTTGTGTATACTCAGAAGAAGTATTGTTGTACTCGGTTGTTGTACCATATTGAGATGCGTTATAGTCTGGTTGAGCATAACTAGTTGAATATCGGCTGTCTGGTTGTTGATAGGAGGTGGTGCTAATATGGAAGATTCACGATATGAAAAACGATGTTTTATTGAATCAAAGATTTAGATAAGTTACTTTTAGAGTGTCTTACTTGTAATCTTGAGAATAGCCCTGACTTTGATCGTATTCAGACGATTTCGGATAGCCTTGTTGCGAGTATTGTGAATAACCATTCGTTTTATAGCCAGATTGTTGTGGTTGTCCCTAATTTTGAGAATAATCATGCATTTGGTTGGTTTGGTCATATCCTCCATTTCCTTCAATAGAATTGTTTTGAAATTATCGTTACATATTATGAAAATACAATTCAAGCAAATTAAGTTTTCGTATTGCAACCCGAAGAATGCAAGAATGTATGGGACAAACGCAGGATGTTTCTTGCGTTTACCGAATTCAAGAAAAAAAATTGTGATGCTTGTAGAAAAGAATATTAAAGAATATTCATGAGTTCAAACACTCAATTTTTTATTGCACTGTACCTTGCGGGCCGTAATAATTGCTTTGCTGTTGCATTGGTGGCACCGAATTTGCAAAATTATTACTGTAGTTGGGCTGAGATTGAGATTGGTGATGATTCGGCGGTCCTTGCATATGTGCTGGCGGTCCCTGTGGACCTTGCATATGTTGAGGGTATTTCTGCAAGCGATGTGAAGGTGCTTGTTCGTAACGACCTATATAGAAATCACATTCAAGTATTTCCAGTGTTTATTTGTCAGTATATTTAGTAAATGTGTTTTCTCTGGGGAAGTTTTTCTTTCGCAAAGTTTCCCATAAGTTTTGCATCTATATTTTCTTGCTAAAGAATCACCATTCAATCGACAGTCTGGCTTTATACAATCTTTGGACTACAGACTACAAAAGTCGTCTACTTCTAATTCAAACTTGTATTTTTATTCAAACCTCCGTAGCTTACCCCGTTTTGGTCCCGGATGTCCAATTGGAGGTCCCCTTTTAAGTGGTACTAATTGGAAAATAAATTAATGTGAATATTAAGTAAAATGGTTTTTATGTGCTTTTTCTAGATAGTATTTTCTGCCTACTTCCAGATTGAATTATCCCTTGTTGATGGTTTGGTGTAACTTGCATCGGCCCATTTGGTCGAGTAGGGCCTTGTTGGAATGAGCCGCGACCTCGAGACATTCCGCCGCGATAGAATGGTTTTGATGACATATTCGATCCTGCATAAACATGATATTTATTAAATATTGTTAATTTCAATTAAACTGATGAAGTGGTTTATTATAACTATGATATTATCACTATCTTTTTACTAAACTTTTCGCTGTTGAATTATTTGTCTGGCATTCTAATGGTCATTAAAAGCAGTACATCTCATTGCAATATCGGGATCATTATAAAATCGCATTTTGGATCTTTATTGTTTCTAATAATAATGTATCTGTTGAAATGTATTTACCCTGTTGAGCATCGTTTCCTGTAACATTAATATTTGGATTGTAGCTGGTTGAATGACTACTTCCACGACGCTGTACCATTCCACCTCTTCCACCACGGATTGTTGAGTTGTTCATTCCTTTGAAACAAACATTTCGTTCATTTACAATTAAGTGAATACATCATGAGTGATGTTACCTTTTGATTGTGGTGGTTTGATAACACGATAGCTCAAAGTTTGAGCCCAAAATCATTTGTTCGTGGAGTTCAATTGGGGTCTATTCATTAAATGGACGATTCTTCAATATAATTACAAAACATTTGTATAGCAATCATGTTTAGTTCACATTGTATCATAGGTCATAGAAAATTTTAAGTCATTTCAATGAGATTTAGGACAACCTCCACTTTGAAATTTTAGATTTTTGGGGTCAAAAAGAATATTTCTGGAGTCCTTATTTTTCTCCTAATGACTTGAACATTTGTACATCCATTTAAAAAAAAAAAAATCAAGATTCTGAAGGCTTCATGAATGATGAATGTGAAATACTTGTAAAAGTTTTATATTTTATTACAACATATTAATTTTATAACATTTTTATTAAGATAATATTTAATAAGTACTAATTCTATAACAAATGTTTTACATACTACCTAGGTTCGCCCTGTGGTCGAAATTCGATTAAAAATAAAAATCCCAATAATATTGTACAATTCAATGTCTCTTTTGGTCATGCAAGAGGTTTTTTTTATATTAAAAAAAGAATTTGAATTTTCAAAGTTTTCAACGGCACCCCGCTTAGATTTAATAAATTTACAAATTTAATTCGAATAAAAGTGAATGTCGGCAACATTCAATCGTTCTTCTTCATTTCTAACTTTAATCCGACCTTTGGTGATCATAATAATGAATATATCATTATCCATTGATTCACCATAAGCCACTTTAAATGCGTCTGTCATATTGTCAATTGCCAATATATTAAAAAAATGTTTTTTTATTATCGCATAAAAATTGAAGTTGTCCGATATATGGTTCATTTGGAAGAAAACGAAGAATTGCGCGAAGGAATTTTGATGGAGCAAGAAAAAGAGCATTCTCAGAATTCGAACTGCGAATAGAAGCAATTTGAATTCTTACTTATTAATGTGCCGTCATCCAATTTAACTGCAATTTCATGCACATTAGTCATCTGAAATAAAGCCAAAAACAATGCGTGCTAACAACGAATGCGAGCGCTGTAGTAGCGGTATTGTGAAGTGTCATAGACGAAGTCACTCTTGTACTAACTTTAGTCTATTAGGGTATTTCTTATGCGAGGTTTACGCGCAACTTATAAGAGGAGACTGAGCTGAAGACACCAAGAATGTATCTCTTATCAGTACAACGAATTCTAGGAAAACTGCAAAAAAGAGTCATTAACGGCCTTAATTTAGAACAACAAAAAAGTGAAAATGTTTGTAGAGATTTGAAAAAAAAGAAATTGTGCTGTTTTTTATTTCATTACAAGAATCTAAAGTGTTTTCCAATGCTAGAATATTTTTTTATGCGAGCTTTCAGTCCTAAATATCATCACCCCGATTATATTCTTGACTTGATTTTTTGATGAAAAAATAAGATTCTTAAAGTAACTTAACGATTCGATAGGAAATAAACAAAGGTCCAATACAAATCCGTAGTAATTAACTCAAACCCCCAAAACCTGTAGACTTCTAAAGAAATTGCGGAAAGTTAGTTTAACTCTTTGCCATTTCAATAGTATTATAAGTGCACTTAGTTTGTAATAACTATTTGAGATTTTCAGATAAAAAAAACTGTTTTTAAAGAACTTCAAATGTAGTTTTGCTTTCTATTAATATGGTTGAATTATTATTGCAATTTTCGTCTTTTTCAAACTTTCATTATTCACAGCCATTCAAGAGTTCTCGTCTGTTAACAGAGCTAAAGAATTTACTTGTAATAATAGTTTTTTTTATTAGTATATGATTCTTGTGAATGGCTGATGGTCCTTCGGTAATAATTCAAACTATAAATAGGTTTTATGTAGTATTTTACGCTGCAATATAATCAAAACTGACCATCTTCTTATTCCAACATTTTTCACTTCCGTTTTTCGTCATCTGGAAACATTCTACTCTCATCTTATATTCCGTTCGAGGATTTTTTCAACTCTTTGCAAGTCATGCTCACATTCATTTGGTTCAGATTTGGCGTTCTTATAATTGATATTGATATGTTTTTATTATAAATACCTGTGCACTCACTTTCTGCAACTAAATTTTCCTTTTGAATATACAGAAGTCACTATCTGATATCAACACACACATTAATTTACATAGACTATAGTTCTACCGTGGTTTCCTTTCGAATAAACGTTTGTCGCTAGAGATAATTTATTGCTGTTGCAATAGTGTGCTGTATACAGCATTGCAATACAACGATTCCACCACTTCTTTTTCAAATTCACTACGTGAATTTTAAAGCTTTTTTACGGAACTCGAAAATAAACTGTTATTCATAAGTCGAAAAGATTTTGATTATAGCATACTAGGTGAAGTGAAATTGAAATCAGCTTAGGTTCCCAAAGCGTTGAACAACATTTTGACAACAAATCCCCATTTTTAAGTTCCCATTTGATTTCGTCAATATTTTGCTACCGAGCCGCGACTATATGCAGATTCAAATTCCGTATGTAGTCGGTTTATCTATATGCAGACACTGATTCTTAGTTTAACTGGCTATATGCAGATTAGGCAGTAGGGCTGTATGCGGATACATTTTTGTGTCCTTGAAAAAACATTGTCGGGCGCGCAAAATATTGTAAATGCTTCAAACGTATATATCAGTCTGAGTATAACCTTAATTTTGCTTTCAAAGCTCGAATATATCTTTATCGTAAAAATTTTCATTGAGATGCATCTTAATAAAAACACATTGATTAATAAATTTTAATTAAACTTTGTGAAAATGCCCATCTATGCTTTGCAACGATATACTTGTTTATGTACAACCGTTACATTCTCAAAAATCCTAACATCATAAATAACCAAAAATACATTCAAATATTCAATCACATCCTTTTTTGTTGATTTCGAAAAAAAATTGTGTTTTTGCCCTTCATATCATGTTAAAAAAAACTTAGCCCGGCGATCGCCCGGATTTTCAGTTTAAAATTTTCGAAAAATTCGGGATATTCCAGTGCTCGCAAAAATCTGGCATCCTTAGGCCATGCTATTTAATTCTGCAGCATAGTTGCAATGATCACAGTTCATATAGTATGTAGCACTAACATATTATATTGCAAATGTTTAGTGTCTTATTGGTGAACCGGCATATCATTGGTGTAACAAATAAATAATAAATAATAAAATATTTTATTAGTTAGTAGTTTTTTTCCATTAGTATTTTATTAGTTAGTAGGCCTTAGTAGCCACTAAGAAGTAATAATTATTATTTTATTTGCGACTAACATCTAACTAATTAGTAGGTCTTAGTAGATTTTTATTAGAATGTTAGTAGATTTATTAGTAGAATGTTAGTAGATTCTTCATTATTAGTGGCTTTTTACTTTTTGCTATAGCGAGAGCACTGGGCATGAGCATTGAGCATCATTAATTACAATTGGAATAAATATCGCCATATATATTGGGAGAACAAATTGAAAACCGCGCATTTTTTTTCAAAATTTCGATCTTTATTATGGAAAAATGGTTACAAATTGATTATTCAAAGTATTGTCCATCGCTAGCCACAACTTTTTCCCATCTTTCTGGCAAATATACGGATTCCGCGTCGAAAGAAATCTTTGCTTTTTTCGGCTATCCATGAATCGACCCATTTTTTGCATTCCTCGTAAGAATGGAAATGCTGTTCAGCCAGGCCATGTGTCATTGATCGGAAGAGGCGGTAATCGGAAGGGGCAATGTCTGGGCTATACGGCGGGTGGGGTAGGACTTCCCATCGAAGCGTTTCCAAGTAGGTTTTAACGACCTGAGCAACATGTGGCCGAGCGTTGTCATGTTGCAAAATAACTTTATCGTGTCTTGCGACCGTTTCCGACCGTTTTTCCTTCAGTGCTCGGCTCAAACGCATCAATTGAGTTCGGTACAATGCTCCTGTGATGGTTTCGTTTGGTTTCAACAACTCATAATAGATCACGCCGAGCTGATCCCACCAAATACACAGCATTAGCTTCGAGCCATGAATGTTCGGCTTTGGCGTCGATGTTGATGCGTGGCCGGGGTAACCATACGATTTTTTTCGCTTCGGATTATCGTAATGAATCCACTTTTCATCACCAGTCACAATACGATGCAAAAAACCCTTCCGTTTTTGCCTTTGAAGCAGCTGTTCACAAGTGAAAAAACGGCGTTCGATGTCTCTCGGCTTCAATTCGTATGGCACCCAATTTCCTTGCTTTTGAACCATTCCCATGGCTTTTAAACGATAGGAGATGGATTGTTGTGTCACTCCCAATGATTTTGCAAGTTTTTCTTGCGTTTGACACGAGTCTTCATCGAGTAATGCTTCCAACTCCTCGTCTTCAAACTTTTTCACTTGGCCTGGACGCTCTTTGTCTTCCACATCAAAATCACCACTTTTGAACCGCGCAAACCACTCCTGGCACGTTCTAATCGACGGAGCATATTCTGGAAATGCTTCGCATAACAAACGATGACTCTCGGAAGCATTTTTCTTCAGATTAAACCAATAAAGTAAAACTTCCCGCAAATGCTGTTTTGTAGGCACGTAGCTCGACATTTTCAACGCAATAATAAACTTGTGTATTCAACTGAATGATAAGTTTGACAGATCGTTTTCAATGTATTTTTTTATCCTCTTTAAGATACAATAGCTGTCAAAGTCAAAATAATGACATCTATGATAGATATGAAGTTAGTAACGAATGCGCGGTTTTCAATTTGTTCTCCCAATATAATATATAAATAATATTGGTGATATTCATTCCAATTGTAATTAATGATGCTCAATGCTCAAAATTTAAAAAAACCCAATATTTATGAAGCGCGAAACAAAGAAAATTCTAATAAAAACTCTACTATTAATCTAATGAAAACGCTACTTAAAGCCACTTATAATGAAGAATCTACTAACATTCTACTAACATTCTACTAATAAATCTACTGGCATTCTACTAATAAATCCACTAACATTCTACTTATAAATCTACTAACATTCTACTAATAAATCTACTAAGACCTACTAATTATTTAGATGTTAGTCGCTAATAAAATAATAATTATTACTTCTTAGTGGCTACTAAGACCTACTAACTAATAAAATAATAAAATTGGTGAAACTACTAAAATAATAAAAAATCTACTAATTAGTGGAAAAATTAACATCTATGCGGCATATTATGTGAATTCATTATCTCATCTGAAAGTAGATTCAACAAACACAGACCATTCACTATTCTCAAGATTCCACTCTCAATTATCCAAAAAAACTAAATTGAATCAATTCAAATCATTTTGAAACATTTAGGATCCTTACGATTCTCAAATCCGAAAATACCTCAAGTCGATTCAAATGGAATCTATTATAATATCTGTGAATCTGCTCGAATCAAAATGGCGATCTGTCTTAAAATCATTTGAATCATTGGCGTCTTTTGAGATCCCAACGAGTCTATGTTGACTTGAGACTTTGTTTTCGAAACTAAATACGATTGGAGCCGCTTAAAAACAAAATGTTATGTTGAGGAATGTTTTTCATAATATTTTTAATCGGTACGAATAAATTTGGTAAATTTCAGCTTCAATTTGTGATCATTTATTATAAGAGGAATTAATGAATCGTAACTCTACTTTCATATGAATGCCTGAGAAAAAAAACGACTCAAATCTTTCCAACATGGAAGTTTGAAGCGTAGAAAAGATACACGCATTACTGAAACTGAGAATAAAACTTTTCATTATCACAACTGAAAAAAAAAAATCACAAGAATGAAACATTCCAGAAGACCACAAGAATATTTTTCAAGTTTTAGATTTTCGTTTTCTATATTCAAGGTTTCAATTCACATTGAAATGGAACTTAAATACAGAATACGAAAAACTGAAACTTGAAAAATATTCATGTGGTCTGGGATGTTTCATTCTTGTGAATTTTTTTTTTCAGTTGTGATATTGAAAAGTTTTATTCTCAGTTTCAGTAATGCGTGTATCTTTTTTACGCTTCAGACTTCCATGTTGGAAAGATTTGAGCCGTTATTATTCTCAGGCATTCATATATTTTGATGTGAATGGAATGATTTCTTTACTTTTGAGTCTCTTGTGCAACATTTTTCTAGAATATTTGGATTGGTTGGAATTAAAAAGACCTCCAATAATTTGTTTTCAACTAAGCAATAGGAATCAATGTGAAAATAAAATGGCTAACATGAATATTTTCGCATTTTCTGAGAAAACTTTTGAGATATGTTTTGAAGGACTGTGCAACACGTAGCCGCATTGTCATGTTGCAAAATCACACAACCGTGTCTATAGCCGGAATCTTAATCACCAAAATCTTAATCATTGATGTTAATCGCTGGTGATTAAGATTATCTGTGAGTAAAATCGAATATTAGTCACTAGTGATTAAGATTCCTTAAAAGATTTAAATCTTCATCTTAATCGCAACATCTTAATCATGATTAAGATAGAATGTTAATCATGATTAAGATCGAAACTTAATCAATGATTAAGATTTGATCCTAATCTTTAAAAAAGTATAAATTTGGGAGTAAGGTCTAAATCTTAATCATTGATTAAGATTCGATCTTAATCATGAATAAGATTCGATCTTAATCATGAATAAGATTTTAACATAATCATGAGTAAGATCCAATCTAAATCGCCACCGTTCAATGTTTATTAAATTGTTCAATGAATGTGTCAAAGAAGAATTGAACGATGGCGAATTAGATTGGATCTTACTCATGATTATGTTAAAATCTTACTCATGATCAAGATCGAATCTTGATTGCGACTATGATTGGATCTTACTCATGATTATGTTAAGATCTTATTCATGATTAAGATCGAATCTTAATCAATGATTAAGATTTGATCCTAATCTTTAAAAAAGTATAAATTTGGGAGTAAGGTGAAAATCTTAATCATTGATTAAGACTCGATCTTAATCATGATTAACATTCTATCTTAATCATGATTAAGATGTTGCGATTGAGATGAAGATTTAAATCTTTTAAGGAATCTTAATCACTAGTGATTAATATTCGATTTTACTCACAGATGATCTTAATCAGGAATGGAAATGATTAACATTGTGAATAATATACGCTGTTTCGACCGGCTATAACCGTGTCTGGCCTCATTTTCTGCCCCTTTTTCGATCAATGCTCGGTTCAAACGCATCAATTGTAATCGGTAGCGATTCCCTGTGATTGTTTCATTCGGTTTCAATAGCTCATAGTACACCACACCCTTCTGGTCCCACCAAATACAGAGCATGACCTTCATCGCCAGTCACGATTCGATGCAAAAAAATTCTTTCTATTGTGTCATTCAAGCAAAAGATGAAAAATCGTCTTTCAATGTCTCTTCGTTTCAGTTTGTGTGGCAACCAGTTTCCTTTTGAATTATATCCATTGCTGATAGCAGCTTGAGTCACATTTAATATGGCTAATTCCTCAAGCTTTTGACATGGATCTTCATCGATAAACGTCTCCAATTCGTCATCTTCAAATTCTTTTGGCTTTCCTGAGCGCTCTTTGTCCTCCACGTCAAAATCTCCAATTCCATACAAGCTGTATTTGATGCTCTCCGTAATTTTTGAATAAGATATAAGAATACAGCGTGCTTCAGCTGCACTTTTCTTTCACTGAAAATAGAAAAGTTAAACTTCCCGCAAATGTTGTTTGTCCGGAACGAATTTGGACATGTTGATAGCTCAAAAAAGTTATGATGTTTATGCTTCGATTACATGAAATATCCTGAATGTCAAAGCATAATGTCAGTACTTTAACCAGAAGTTTTTTGCGGTACATAATTTGAATGGATAATACTTACTAACTAAGAGATACAAAATCATAAAATTCAAAAAGTCAAAGAAATCATCAGTTCGTACAATCTTGTAGAACATTGTGATTTTGTATCTCCTGTTGCTTAGTTAAAAACAAAATGTTAGATGTCTTTTTTATTCTAAACGATTCATTTACACAACAAAAAACAAATGTTTTTTGTTCACACCAAAGCCTTTATGAATCTGCGAAAGCCATTTCTATTGGAATAAAAAAAAGTAAGATCTTTAATTGTCTTAATTCTTAGAAATTAAAATTGTAAAGCGAATAGATGTGCAATAATAATGTATTACGAATAAAGGCAGTTATAAGTGTATTAGAAGTCTGCAATTAAACAAAATTCTTCAAATCAGTGCTATCTAATATCTCTCGATGCTTGGATGGCATCCATGGTTACAAAACAAACTTGTGTAATTGTCATTGGTTTAGTCCTGAATGAAGGTATAATAAAAAAGTGCTTTCAGAAGATTATTATGAAATTCGAAAAAATAGAATACAAAAATAATAATTTAAAACTAGAAAAACATGGTAAAACGTGGTTTGCCTACAAAACGTCCAATGATAAGATTTGAATATTTACCATAACTTGCTTCTTTGCACCTTTTCTTGCACCTTTCTCTTATATTATCTTTTTCCTAAATAATTAAATAAATATCCATTTTCATTCACTAGGGAAGACTGCGTCACTCGTATGGTCTATCATACGTGTTTCAGTTTTTATTGTGTATTTACAATTGTTATATTTTTATTTTATTACCAACAGTAGTATGGAAATGCCGGTTTCATCCCTCAATAATTATTTCCCAAAAATATGTTCGCTTCGATGCGCTCAGCTTATGCACATTATGCCGTGTTTGAAACATACATTTTTTTGTGGGTAGTGTTTGCTTCAAATTCACTGAAAATGTTTATTTTTGTTTATTATTTATTTCGGTCCATCTAATCCAAAAACAGAGCGAACCGAGCATAGAAATACAATATTTAATGATCGATGTGCGTGTAGAATTAGTTTTTGTTTACCTGCTTTAACGTAGTGTATTCGCTCACTCAAGCACATGAGCGGCAACTAAACTCGATAAAAACGGAAGTGATTTAACATTTAGGAGAAAAACCAACAACATATTTTACGTTCATTTCAAAATGCGGCTTAGATCATTTTATGTCTCGCTCAAAGTGAATCAGATACAAATCTCATTTGCAAAAGAATTGAATACCGTTGAATACAACATGTTTCATTAAAACTGTGTGTCAACATTTTCTTTATTTCTTTGCTAATGCTTCATTTTGTTTGCACTGTAAATATTTCGAATCAAAAATCTATTAAATTGTGCTCCCATCAATGGGTAACTATTGCTCGTATGAAGCCTGTCTTGTGTTTGATGTATTTCATTATTTTTGCTCATTACGAATATTGATTGCAGTTGCTTTCGATCTGAATCTGGCTCTTGAGCTTCGGTCAAACCTGATTGGCCATCAAACTGCTGTTGTTTTTCCAAATTGAACTGTTCCACCTTTTTTTGAAACCTATCTAAGCATGAATTCATGTCTCACCTTTTTTCCATGTATCTCTTTTTTCTGCATGATTTTATATAAATGAACTATCCAGTACTCTGTGACGCCTACTTCGGCTTCTGTACAACTGCCTTTCAAAAAACCATCAATAAAAGCAATAGTTATCATATTATCGGCCGTGTTAACTATCAATTTAATCGATTTTGCAACTTCAGTAGTTTTTCGACGGAGAATATCGATCACAAAGCGAGTTAATTAAATGCTGATCACACGGACAAAACAAATAAGAACCGGTTGAAAGGGAACGATCAATAACCGAAAAGATCAGAGCTTACAATGTTCACAATTTCGGTTTATTGTGTACTGTTGTTGACAATATTTTTATTGAATTTATTTTATGCATGCAACATTTGGTACCAATAAGCACCGAGTAACGCCGAATAAAATAAATTTCTCAAGTTATGTCTAAGCCTAGATCTAAACCAATTAGCCTTAAGTTCATGTTTGATCTTATATTTTTTATTTTTTATTTTTTCTTTCAATGATGTTAACGTAAAGTAAATTTTTATGCAAAAATATCATTGTATTTCCCCTAGTTCTCCCGAGCTAGGCCGGTTTTGCCATGGTTTTCCGGACCAAATTCTGATATGAGAGCTTCTCTCTTACATCATCCCTCCCCTGATTGTATCCTCTTTGTTGAAGACGCACCATGGGCGGAATTTATGTCGCATTGGGTCTCTTGACCAGCATGTTCCCAGCTTGCTGTGAACACGTACTAACATAAATGTAGGCTTTGTAATAAATAAATAAATAAATAAACTATAGTCATTTATCGTGTGTACAAACATAGTTTGACACGAAATCGACATTATATTGAATCTGAATCCGATTCGGCAAAAAAAAGATGCAAACAGTAGTGAAATTGCCTTTTATGTCATTGTTTTCAATCGTGGCTATTGGCGTCGCTGACATTGTAGTCGTATGTTGTTGCCACTTTCAATTCTTCCTGTTGTTTATTATTATGTTCATAATGACTTAGATTAAAATCCGAACGTATCGAATCTATTGCACAAACGGTGTACCACATTTGAATCTATTCTGATTTGATTTAATCCAAAAAACATACGGAAATTAAAAAAAATTGAATGCTCGCCGAGAAAGTTAACAAAAAAGCGAAGAGAAAAGAAATGATGGTAATATAAAAGCAAAGTCATTTTATTGAATAAAAATGTTTTTTTCTTCACATGAATCTAAATTTCTCTGTGCTGAATCATGGCCGGAAATGTATATTTTGTAAAATGTGTAAGAATTCTTATGGTTTTTTGGCTCCGTGATACAAAGCAGGGTTTTCAGTCAGAGTACCCGGGGTTCGATGCTGTGTGGTCATATTGGATTTTTCAATAAAATGAATTTCCAAAATAACCATACAGGATTGATTCTGTGGGGGAATGAGTCGGATGTATATAGAAGTTTAATGCCATTGTAAATAAAACTTAATATTAAGTACTTAGGTTAAGATTAGAATAATGAGCAATCAATCAAAAATAAAACATTAAACTTCGAAAACATCCATTCATTCCTTTTGCCAATTTTAATTTAATTTTTTGTCGTTGAATATTGTATGTGATTTTAGTGTATATTTTAAATCGTGTTCAGTTTTCTGTCAGTACCAACTCATCTCAGTCTCTGTAAATTTGAAAGAAAAATAAAAAAAAATGTTTTAGTGAATTTCCACAGTTGAAACATTATTAAAAACAAAAACTTACCACGTAATTTTGAAATCCATTTCTTCAGTTTGTTTTGATCGGATGTTTTGGTCGTGTCTGGGTTTGTTGTTTGAGCTATAAATACATTAAACATCAATTATTTAAGTGCCATCCTAAAAAAATTGAAATCGTTCAAATGCCATTCTTTCACCAACTATCAAAATTGAAAAAAAAATATTTATTGGACAACTGTTACAAACTCGATTTGTTTCATTAATGAAACAAATTCTAGTGAAACTTTCTTTCGAATTGCACTCATACTAAAGTATTTCATTCAACGTGTCTTTAAAACATGCATACAACACAAAAAACTCACTATGTAGTATATCTGTATAGTTGAAACAATAATTAATTTACAGATGAAATATTAAAATTTTAATTTTTAGTTTACAATTTTGTATTCAAATATTTTATTTGAGATAATATTTCTTCTGAAAATTTTTGTAGTTTTAATTGTCTTCAAAATGGACAAAATTTAATGGAATATTGTTATTTTTTGTCTGTATAGATCGTGGTATCCATTTTGAAAATACTTTTTCGTTCGTTTTAAAAGGTGAATGAAGGACGTTTTGAATAAATATGAAAAATTATATTTTATTTTCATTCTTTTCACAAATTAAATAATTACACTTACTTCGATAATTTAAATCCTGAGAAATATTTTTCATTTACAAACGATAAATGAATGAGCCGCTATTAGAAATCCATGTAGATGTTATTATGATTTCAAAGTCGAGACGATGGATATCTTTTGTCTACGAAAGCTGCATAGCGACTGATTCAATTTGGCATATGTGCACATATGAATGCGCAGCTGTGTGACACATGGTCATGCATCGCTATAAAGTGAGCTACGAATCGTATGCTATTAGTATACTATTCGCGGTTGTAAATTTTGAATCAATGCTATTCACCAACATGTAGAATCGAAACAACAAATAAGAATAACATTTATACTTAAAAAAGCTGCAAAAAAAACATTGTCAACAATTCATTATGTATCATCAGTCTTTAAATGCGTTTTCAATTACACATTTTTTTTGTTCACATTTAAATGTTACAATTGTACACGTACCGTATATGAAATACAACAAATGTAAATATATCGATGTAAATCTTTATATTTGTAAAATACTCACATTGGTTTCGCCAAAAAACACCATATGTATTTATATAGACGAAATTTGCGTATTCTTTGCAAATAAAATAAAGCCAAGAAAGCTGTTGAGAAGTCAAAAACCATTGAAATAAATCTAATTTCAATTTTAATCGAACAATGTAACAAATGAAAATCATGTAGTCTTCTATTAAAACATATCTAATTTCTTTTCAAGTTACATTGAAATGAAACTTGAATACAGAATACGAAAATCTGAAACTTGAAAAATATCCATGTGGTCTTCTGGAATGTTTCATTCTTGTGATTTTTTTTTTCAGTTGTGATAATGAAAAGTTTTATTCTCAGTTTCAGTAATGCGTGTATTTTTTTACGCTTCAGACTTCCATATTGGAAAGATTTGAGTCGTTATTTTTCTCAGGCATTCATTTATCTTTTGTTACATAATGTCATATTTCGTTTATGCTGAATATTTCATGTCTCTCAGCTTTTCTTCATTTATTTGATATATGAATTACCTTCAATGCTTCCCGACCATGGTCGTCGGCCGAACGACGGGCTGTGATTGTTTGGATGAAACGGCAAATGGTATGATTCCGAAAAGCAGCCATTATTTTATTCCACTGAAATTTCTCTTCCTGGCCTGAGAGTCGAATTCAAGAAAAATATTATGTGAAAATTTACTGTGACTGACTGCGACTTTAGTTGGTGGGGCGACTTTTGTATAAAACGATATGCAAATGTATTAGACGAACAGATCGATAGTCGACGCACAGTTTCTTGGTGGCATTTAGTTTGACGTCGTGTTTCATTTTAATTGATTTCGTTCCGAAGTTGCGCACATCCGCGACCAACAATCTCAAGAAAATTTAACTACAGTAAACAAAAAATCGTGTGAAATCTTGAGCAAAATTCGAATCGAATTTTCCACATAAAATGAAAAAAAAACAAATAATATGAATCACACAATGAAGATACCATGTGTATTGTTACAATGTAAAACAAATAAGATCAATCAGTTTGAATAAATTTGCAAAAAGTAGGTAAAATTGGACAGTGGACACATTTTGTCATAGGTATTTTGGTTGTTTCAACTGTTAGTTTAAATGCGAAATAAAAAAACCAAACATATGTTTTAATAAAAGACTACATGATTTTCATTTGTTCCATTGTTCGATTAAAATTGAAATTAGATTTATTTCATTGGTTTTTGACTTCTCAACAACTTTCTTGGCTTTATTTTATTTGCAAAGAATACGCAAATTTCGTCTATATAAATACATATGGTGTTTTTTGGCGAAACCAATGTGAGTATTTTACAAATATTAAAGATTTACATCGATATATTTACATTTGTTGTATTTCATATACGGTACGTGTACAATTGTAACATACGCTCACTTCATAGCGATGCATGACCATGTGTCACACAGCTGCGCATTCATATGTGCACATATGCCAAATTGAATCAGTCGCTATGCAGCTTTCGTAGACAAAAGATATCCATCGTCTCGACTTTGAAATCATAATAACATCTACATGGATTTCTAATAGCGGCTCATTCATTTATCGTTTGTAAATGAAAAATATTTCTCAGGATTTAAATTATCGAAGTAAGTGTAATTATTTAATTTGTGAAAAGAATGAAAATAAAATATAATTTTTCATATTTATTCAAAACGTCCTTCATTCACCTTTTAAAACGAACGAAAAAGTATTTTCAAAATGGATACCACGATCTATACAGACAAAAAATAACAATATTCCATTAAATTTTGTCCATTTTGAAGACAATTAAAACTACAAAAATTTTCAGAAGAAATATTATCTCAAATAAAATATTTGAATACAAAATTGTAAACTAAAAATTAAAATTTTAATATTTCATCTGTAAATTAATTATTGTTTCAACTATACAGATATACTACATAGTGAGGTTTTTGTGTTGTATGCGTGTTTTAAAGACACGTTGAATGAAATACTTTAGTATGAGTGCAATTCGAAAGAAAGTTTCATTAGAATTTGTTTCATTAATGAAACAAATCGAGTTTGTAACAGTTGTCCAATAAATATTTTTTTTTCAATTTTGATAGTTGGTGAAAGAATGGCATTTGAACGATTTCAATTTTTTTAGGATGGCACTTAAATAATTGATGTTTAATGTATTTATCCATTTATAGCTCAAACAACAAACCCAGACACGACCAAAACATCCGATCAAAACAAACTGAAGAAATGGATTTCAAAATTACGTGGTAAGTTTTTGTTTTTAATAATGTTTCAACTGTGGAAATTCACTAAAACAGTTTTTTTTATTTTTCTGTTAAATTTACAGAGACTGAGATGAGTTGGTACTGACAGAAAACTGAACACGATTTAAAATATACACTAAAATCACATACAATATTCAACGACAAAAAATTAAATTAAAATTGGCAAAAGGAATGAATGGATGTTTTCGAAGTTTAATGCTTTATTTTTGATTAAATGCTCTAGCGCCTATAGTTATTTAATTCTAATCTTAATCTTAGTACTTAATTGTAAGTTTTATTTAAAATTGCATTAAACTTCTACACACATCCGACTCATTCCCCACAGAATCAATCCTGTATGGTTATTTTGGAAATTCATTTTATTGAAAAATCCAATATGACCACACAGCATCGAACCCCGTGTACTATAATCGGACGCAAGACACAATTAAATCGCTTCCCTTTTTGTTGAACATTGTTTTTTTTCTCTTTTACCTTATTTTAAAATGGCATATTTTAGCACTTTTAGACATGGAATGAATTCAAAACAGATTCTGTTTGAAGAGCACTGCGTAAAGGACAATGTAAACATGTTTGATAATGTTGATGCTTCATCGAATTGAAGATTCAATTGAAAACTCTCCCAGTAATGGTTGCGTTTCGATGGCAATTTGAATGAGATAACCAAATTTTTATGAATTCATAAATCTATATATTTCATGCGTTCCTAGGGGATAGACACAAACTTTAAACGATGAATCCACATCCGATTTCAATATTTCTTGCCAACCAGTTTTCAATCAAACGTAATGTGAACACTGCACAACATTCTAGATAGTATTTCAGTGCATAGTCACAAATACATCCACGCATTCAAATCATACTTTTGTTGTCGCTGTAGATGCGTGCGCATGGAATTGGTGGAATGAATGAATTTGAGAATTCAACTTTCTCTATGGATGTACAAACGTTTATTCGAAAGGAAACCACGGTAGAACTATAGTCTATGTAAATTAATGTGTGTGTTGATATCAGATAGTGACTTCTGTATATTCAAAAGGAAAATTTAGTTGCAGAAAGTGAGTGCACAGGTATTTATAATAAAAACATATCAATATCAATTATGAGAACGCCAAATCTGAACCAAATGAATGTGAGCATGACTTGCAAAGGTTTGAAAAAATCCTCGAACAGATGACGAAAAACGGAAGTGAAAAATGTTGGAATAATTATTACCGAAGGACCATCAGCCATTCACAAGAATCATATACTAATAGAAAAAACTATTCTTACAAGTAAATTCTTTAGCTCTGTTAACAAACGAGAACCCTTGAATGGCTGTGAATAATGGAAGTTTGAAAAAGACGAAAATTTCAACAATAATTCAATCATATTAATAGAAAGCAAAACTACATTTGAAGGTCTTTAAAAACAGTTTTTTTTTTATCTGAAAATCTTAAATAGTTATTACAAACTAAGTGCACTTATAATGCTATTGAAATGCCAAAGAGTTAAACTAACATTCCGCAATTTCTTTAGAAGTCTACAGCCCGAGGAACATTTGCTCAGCTAAATAGGTTTTGCATTCCTAAATAAAGCCTATAAGAGCCTATCTAAGAAATTAGATAGGTACATTCCTATTTGTGTCTATATAATTCCTATTTAATGATTTATGAAGGAACGACGAAAAAAAGGGCGGAGCATCGGCACTTACCTATATAATTTAAATAAAGGCTTAAGAAAGGAGATAAATAGGGAATTAACTATATGATTCGTTGTATGGGCCTTATGAAGGGTTTATATAGGCAAGTGTAAAATACCTTGATATAAATTAAATATAGCCTTATGAAAGGAGTTAAATAGGGAATCAACTATTGTATAGGACAGGCATTTGACAGCTGTTTTCAGAATTTCAAAATTTGTTTGAACTAAACGACATCTTTCGGTTAAAATCAAAACTTTATGGGTCCAAAGTTAATAAGGCTTTAAATAGGAGTTAATTAGGAATTACCCTGAATAATTCGTTCAGTAGGCATTACATAGAGTTTATATAGCTGTGTGTTTGAAATGCCTTTATAACTCAATATATAGGTTTTATAGAGGCTCTTGTAGGCATGATTCTATTTAGTTTCTTAAATGAACAAAAGACAGGCATTCATTTACATAGACTTTAGAAGGTATTGTATAGACTATAAATAGAATGCGGCCATATTTTCCTATCAATTTCGTTGCAAGAACTTGGAATTAAAAATTAATTGAAATATGATAAATCGTCGAAGAAAATTAATTTTGGCAACAAAAATTATTTGTTCAAAACAAAAGTTAACACCGAAACTCGTATTATGAAAACCATGAAAATGTCTGAAAAAATGTCAATAATGAATTTTATGAAGACGTTTAAAAAATAAGAGGGGTAGGATGTGTGATTTCATCATAAAAATGCATTTGCCCGTGGAATTTTGAGATGGAGACAGTTCAAATCGCATTCTCAAGTTGCATATAAATATAAAATATGTCAGACATGTTGAAATATTTTCAAGAACATATCTACAATCAACGTTGATGTTGGCTTATAATATAACATCGTGTCGCATGCCTCGATTCAATATTGCGTTCCTTCCTATGCATATGCGAAAAGATGTGCAAAGGAAATGAAAGAGAGAACAAAACACACAGACTGTTGGGTGGTATTTTACAGACAAAAATATAGGCATTTTAAAGACATTACAAAGGTATTAAAAAGGTATTGAAAAGTTATTAAAAAGGCTTTCTATAGTTATATTTCAGGTTCTTTTTTAGGTGTGAGCTTATATAGTAAGCATTAACAAGGTATTTTATAGGGTTCGTTTTTACCTACATTACTTGTTATATAGGCGATCTTTCACTTATATAGGCCTTATAAATGGTCCTTTATAAAACCTATATAAGGACAATACCCTATATAAGAATGTTAAAAAGGAATCCCTTAACCTTTAAGAGTCTATATAAGTATAGGAGCTCCCATGTTAATAGGCTCCACCCCTGTACTCTATGTAGGCTATATATAGTTACTATATAAATGCCTATAAAACCATATAAAGGATAGAAAATGTTCCTCGGGAGGTTCTGGGGGTTTGAGTTAATTACTACGGATTTGTATTGGACCTTTGTTTATTTCCTATCGAATCGTTAAGTTACTTTAAGAATCTTATTTTTTCATCAAAAAATCAAGTCAAGAATATAATCGGGGTGATGATATTTAGGACTGAAAGCTCGCATAAAAAAATATTCTAGCATTGGAAAACACTTTAGATTCTTGTAATGAAATAAAAAACAGCACAATTTCTTTTTTTTCAAATCTCTACAAACATTTTCTCTTTTTTGTTGTTCTAAATTAAGGCCGTTAATGACTCGTTTTTGCAGTTTTCCTAGAATTCGTTGTACTGATAAGAGATACATTCTTGGTGTCTTCAGCTCAGTCTCCTCTTATAAGTTGCGCGTAAACCTCGCACAAGAAATACCCTAATAGACTAAAGTTAGGACAAGAGTGACTTCGTCTATGACACTTCACAATACCGCTACTACAGCGCTCGCATTCGTTGTTAGCACGCATTGTTTTTGGCTTTATTTCAGATGACTAATGTGCATGAAATTGCAGTTAAATTGGATGACGGCACATTAATAAGTAAGAATTCAAATTGCTTCTATTCGCAGTTCGAATTCTGAGAATGCTCTTTTTCTTGCTCCATCAAAATTCCTTCGCGCAATTCTTCGTTTTCTTCCAAATGAACCATATATCGGACAACTTCAATTTTTATGCGATAATAAAAAAACATTTTTTTAATATATTGGCAATTGACAATATGACAGACGCATTTAAAGTGGCTTATGGTGAATCAATGGATAATGATATATTCATTATTATGATCACCAAAGGTCGGATTAAAGTTAGAAATGAAGAAGAACGATTGAATGTTGCCGACATTCACTTTTATTCGAATTAAATTTGTAAATTTTTTAAATCTAAGCGGGGTGCCGTTGAAAACTTTGAAAATTTAAATTCTTTTTTTAATATAAAAAAAACCTCTTGCATTTTGCGATTAATTTTGTGACATCAAATAAAGTAATATTTCGTTTAAAATGGGAAAAAATCTTATTGTTTCTCGATTGCAACCGATAAAATTCTCAAATATTAGGTGGAATAGTCCCCTCTTCATGAATCAATAATTATTTTGTTAAATTACAGGTTGAAAAACATATTTCAGGGCATGATTGTTTGAAATGATGAGGTGTACGATTATTTTTGTGAGCCACTGTAGGTAGTATGTAAAACACTTGTTATAAAATTAGTACTTATTAAATTTTATCAACGGGACCGTACTATTTGAGACATTTTAATGATATCTATTCTTCAGCGCCATCTATTAGGCAGTAGTATTGATGTGATATTTCAATCGTTTCAATGACTTATTTGTTTTTATTATTGGTGTCAATAAAAATTTTGTTCGTATTACAATGGATCTAAATTGAGTTCACCTATGTAAAATAAGATGGCGCGGTCAATTGGCATACTCTCGAATAGCTCTCAATTTCCATATAAGCACGGTCCGCCTGAATTTTATCCAAATAAAAATGTTATAAAATTAATATGATGTAATAAAGGGTGATTTTTTAAGAGGTATAAAATTTGATTTTCAAAAAAATCACAAAAAATTTGAATGGATGGAGTCTTTATCGGAATCGATAGAATGATCAATATAATTTAATGTTTGAAGATGATTTCATGCAAATGTTGGCCGCGGCTCCGCTTTAGATGGCCCATGCGCAAGGTCCAATTTTGGCACACTGTCTCCAACATATCGACCATCTTGTTGAAACCACATGTCAGGCATGTCCAATTCTTCCATTTTGGGCAAAAAAAGTCGTCAATCATCAGACGGTAGCGCTCGCCATTCACAGTAACGTTCCGGCCATTGTCGTCTTTGAATAAGTACGGCCCGATGATGCCACCGGCCCATAATCCACCGCACTCTCTTAACCGAGCATGAATTTTGATAGTAAAATTCAATAATTTGCAAGCGTTGTTCGTTCGTAGGTCGATTCATGGATAAATTATAGACCAAACTGAACAAGTTCGACAATGACACAAGACACGATTCACGCGTAATCGGTCAAAAACAGTGTTGCCAAAAAGATACCAGCAAAAAAATCACCCTTTAAAATATAAAACTTGTACAAGTATTTCACATTCATCATTTATGAAGCCATCAGAATCTTGATTTTTTTTTAAAAAAATGGATGTACAAATGTCCAAGTCATTAGGAAAAAAATAAGGACTCCATAAATATTCTTTTTGACCCCAAAAATCTAAAATTTCAAAGTGGAGGTTGTCCTAAATCTCATTGAAATGACTTGAAATTTTCTATGACCTATGATACAATGTGAACTAAACATGATTGCTATACAAATGTTTTGTAATTATATTGAAGAATCGTCCATTTAATGAATAGACCCCAATTGAACTCCACGAACAAATGATTTTGGGCTCAAACGATTTTTTTTATGGGGACAATGTTTATTTCACGACGTATTGCTATGAAATCTCCGTAATATCATCTTTTCGCGGAAAAAATTAGTCGCATACATTTTCAAGGCAATCCGATGAAATTTGGGAAATATTTATATGGCAGCTATATTCATCGAACGAAATAGTGTAAAGTTCAAGGTTCATCGTAAATGTCAAATGAATTTGAATCTTATTGCTCCATGTAATAAGTTCATTTTAGTTATAAATAACACTATTCTCACGCAAAATCTTCAAATTCTCTCTTTCTCTCCCTCTCGATACTCTGAAAAAACGTTTGTAGGGAATTGAGGAAAAAAATTGTTGTCTTTCATTTCACTACAAGAATCTATATTTTCTATAGTTTTTGTAGTGTTTTTCAATGCTAAAATAATATTTCAAAGTGAATATCAACAATAAATAGCTTAAAGTTCCTGTCTCGCTATTGGTGATACTACCACGAACTATATATTCGTGAACATCCGTACTGACGTACCAAGTGAAAATCCTAGCTTGACAGTTTAAGCTATTTCATATGAAAAACGTATGGAATTCCAATCTTTTTTCCGATTGTTGTTCCAAAATATTCGAACACTGTGCCTTTTATAAGTTACATGCAAACAGAATCCCTCAGATGCATTTAATTTGTATTCTACATGGTAGCGGTGAGTAGCGGAACTAAAAGGTTTGTTTGGTTTTGTTGTTGAACACGCACAGTGTTCGAAAATATTTCCAAACAAATTGTTAGTAGAGATGGCGCGGTTGATAAATAGCCCTTAATCTCATCGTATTGATTTGAAATTTTGTGCGACTTATTCTCAAAGTTTCATGATGATGCGATAAGAAATGAACATAATCTGTGGACCTATGGACTCTTGCCGAGAAATGTGCGGAAAAGTTGGTATGTAAGACCATTTATTTTTAAATATGTGTATGCGGAAAAATATAACCTTAATAAATAAACATATAAATTGTAATCACCGGAATATTCACTCAATTAAATAAAAGTCTGTAAAATTCTGATTTATAATATTTTATTTAATAATAACGTGGCGATACTTAACGGAGCGACGTGCTGTCGCTTTGGCTGCTAATACGGAAGAGAGCGAGCATTGATTCTCGCTGTACAATGGAGGCTCTAATGACGCTACTCATACATGTACAATTCACACGGATATGCTACAATTCGAATATGACGGCAGAGGGCCGATCACGTTGACTTTGACAGCTTGTCAAAGTCAACCAAGAAAATTTTATTCACAAAATAAAAATAAAAATGTATTTCAATTAAAACAATTTGTAAATTAAATAAGTAAAATCAAAAATTTACAGAAATTAATAAGATGAATTTTGCTTGTGTTGAACATTATGATCAAATTGATTGCTTATTCAGGAGAGGTATTGAAAATGGAATGCAATTTTCAAATCTAGTGAAATGATTTTTGAAGTTTTATTCGAACATTAATAAATATATCAACCCTAGAGGAAAATACAATTTATCACGAAATATATGTGTTTTAGTTCCCTGAATTTTCTATTTTCTTGCCTAGCATTTTAAAGTCATGACAACAATTATCTCCAAAAGTTCTAATATACATATAGTATAGTAAGGCTTTATATTTCGATCTTTGAAATACGTCAGAAAAAATGTGTCTAATTTTTCCCTATGAATATTATCCTGTTGGGCAGGCTTCGCAAAGCGCTATACTTTTAGAGAACAGAAAATTCTGACTATACACTGCAGTAGCATAATCATTTTAAACTAGTTCTTACTTCTGAGCGCCATTTTGAGTTTTTTGCGTTGTGTGCACGCGTTGTAGATATGCGAATATTTGCATGTTCTATAAATATATGTGAAATACTTTCATGTATGGGGGCTAGTCGCTAATAAAATAATAATTATTACTTCTTAGTGGCTACTAAGACCTACTAACTAATGAAATAATACAATTGGTGAAACTTCTAAAATAATAAAAAATCTACTAATTAGTGGAAATATTAACATCTATGTAATAATAAAGTTTATTTTCACGAGAAATCTTCACATTCTATAGATACTCTGAGAAGTCGTTCGTATAGGTATAACGACGTACCGTAACAGTGAATCGGTTCGTTTTTCACCCTTGATATAACACATCACTCAATAAGTCTTTGATCTGACACATAGATGGCGCCACTAGTACCGAATTGCCCACATCAGCTGACAGCTAAAACCTTAAGATGACGTTTGTCAAAATTTGAGCCAAATCGACCGATTAGTTTGCGAGTTACAGTCATTTGGGTGAAGCTACTTTTGTCATTTAAAAAAAATGGATTCAAAGCAATTTCGTGTGTTGATTTATCATTGCTATTTGATGGGAAAAAATACCGCCACAGCCAAAACTTGGCTTGATAAGTGTTACCCGGACTCTGCACCGTCGAAAGGAAGCGTGGTATATTGGTTTAATGAATTCAAATGCGGTCGTACAAGCACCGATGACGCTGCACGCTCTGGACGCCCAAATGAGGCTGTCACCGACGAAAACATCAAAAAAGTCCACAAAATCGTGTTTTCCAATCGCAAAGTGAAAATGCAGGAGATAGCTGACACTTTAAAGTTGTCGGTTGGAAGTGTTTGCACCATTTTGCATGAGCATTTGGGCTTCAAGAAGCTTCATTCGAAGTGGGTACCGCGATTGCTCTCACCGGACCAAAAACAACATCGTATCGATGATTCAAAGTCGTGGAAAACGATGGAAAAAATACACGATTTACACTTCGAATTGCTTCCGCACCCACCATATTCGCCAGATCTGGCCCCCAGCGACTACTGGCTCTTTTCAGATCTCAAAAAGATGCTCCAGGGCAAGAGATTTCGCTCTGATGAGGAGGTGATCGCCGAAACTGAGGCCTATTTTGAGGGACTTCCGAAATCGTTCTATAAAAGCGGCATCGAAAAGTTGGAGGATCGTTGGAATCAATGTATAACCCTCGAAGGAAACTATGTTGATGAATAAAGTGGAATTTTGCCAAAAAAATGTTTTTTTGTATGTCAGATCAAAGACTTATTAAGTGATGTGTTAACTAATGGATCTCGCTGTTGATGAGTGAGAGGAAAATACCAAAACATTCCATGTATTTGTTCTATTTTATTAACGCTTGTAGAAAAAAATTATCGTCTCGGCACAACGACAAATTAATCTATCTATTTTTCGCTTAGATATTACAAAACATAAAAAAGATAATATTAAGATAGCAAAATATTTAGTAGTCGATTTTTTTATCTAGATTGGATTCTAGATACCGTCTATCTAAAAATAAATGGTCTTACGTACGTAAAACTAACTTTTCCGCACATTTCCCGAAATTTTGCGGGTTTGCGGGTTTGCGGGTTTTTCATTGATTGCTACGCATTTTTATTGGATTTATGTTCATTTTTTATCGAATCATAATGCAACTTTATAAATAAATCACAGACAATTTAAAGTCATTACGATGAGATCGAATTTCAAGTCATTACACATCATATAATTTAAATTTATTTTAAATAAAAAAAGAAAACGAATAGACATCTCAGTTTCTAATTTTTACTTCAACAAACGTTCGCCGCTTTTGAATTGGTTATAACAATTACGAATAAGTTCACTCTGATGTGAACTTTCAATTCATGCCAACGATAGATATGATTCTGTAATGCACGAAATTGAATGAATGACTTGCAAGACGTCAAACTCGGTTTGACGTCTTCCAGTGACTTTCGTTGACATATTCGAATGTTCAATGTATGTATGTATTAGTAATGGTGAAATAGTCGCCATGACAGATTGTATTCATGCGTAACTAAGCATTCAACAAGAACGCACGTGCTTTGTATCAATCGCTATAACCAGTTAATAAATTTTAAATAAAGTATCAAAAATAAATTTCCGTATTGCATTTTCATTATTATAACACAGTTACAACTTCAGAAGCGGGATAGGAACGTTAAGCCGATTATTTAAGACAAAGTTAAGACAAAGTGAACATTCCGAAACAGAAAATACGAAGTGAATCAATAAATTCAGTGTTCGCCATCTTGAAAATTGATAGAAATTCAGAACAGTTAACATTCCGAACACGAAGTGAACAATAAATTTCAGTGTCCGCCATATTGATTTTCATACAACAATCCGAACAGTGAACCTCCTTGATACGAAGTGAACAATAAAATTCAGTGTTAGCCATCTTGAATTTTGTGCAACATTCCGAACAGCGAACATTCCGACTACGAAGTGAACAATAAAATTCAGTGTCCGCCATCTTGAAAATTTCTGCGATCTTCCGAACATTTAGTAACACCATATTGAAACAATCCAAGTGAACAATCAAATTCAGTATTCGCCATTTTGAAATTTCGAACATTTTAAAACTGTGTATTCCGATATTGTGATAATTGATTCATTGATAAATTCCGTTCTATTGAAATGGCATCGAAAATGAACAAAGAAGAATTGATGGCTTGGTGTGAGTCCAATCGAATTGAATATCCGCCGAATGCTAAGGTTGCTCAGCTGCGCGAATTGTATGCCGCAAATATTGACCATAATTCCGAACATTCCGAACATTCTGAAAATTCCGAACATTCCGCACATTCCGAAATAATTCAGTCGGCACCATTATTGCAACCGGTAGCCGAAACGGAAGAAGATATTGACGCCGAGATGCGCATATTGGAAAAACGACGTAAGCTTATTGAACTACGACGTGAAGTGGCCCAATTGGAGGGAAATACGGGAAATGCGGTAACCTCGGTTGCCAGTTTCAAAGATATCAAACATTCAATTCCGTTATTTTCCGGCGATGATTCATACGATGCCCATAAGTGGATTGAAAATTTTGAACGCGCATGCGAATCAGTGCACGGGAATAATACTTTTCGATTGACTTCAATTCGTCGATTTATGAAGCCTGAGTCTGCCGCTGAAACATTCCTCCGCCTTGACCAATCAGCTACGTATTACGAATTCCGCGCAAATTTCCTGGCAAATTTTGGCCACCAGTATTCCGTTACCGAGGTGATTGACAAATTGCGAAGCACTACCTTCAGCTCCACAAAGACATCGATCATGGGCTATATTTTGAAGATGCAGGAGATTGCATCCCATGCTCATATTAATGAACTGCAAACCGTTCAATTCATTATTGACGGATTTCGTGATCGAACAGCAAATGTGGCTGTCTTGTATCCGGCTCGGAGTATCGATGAATTGAAGAAGTTGGCGCATCGATATGCCCAATTACGGGAATATCACGCACGTTCTGGCACCTCTACCTCTGCCGTTCCGCAAAACAGCGCTATTAAGTTGTAGCCAAAAATTCCGACCGATTCAGCTGGCACCAAGAGCGTGCAATGTTTTAATTGCTCAGGTACTGGGCATTATTCGACCTCTTGCCCGGAACCAAAGCGTGAAAAGGGATCGTGTTTCCGATGCGGATCAATGGCGCATGTAATCAAGAATTGCCCGGAGAAGCCAACAGTCGGAAAACAACAAATTGCATTGATTGGACCAAATCGACATGGTTCCAGACCCGTTGAATCAGACGAGATGGACGAATTAGCAAGCGGATTTGGCGAATTGAATACTGTAAGTGTTGTCTTTCTGATAATGAGTACCTCGACACATTGTTATACATTTATTTCTCTTTTAGATTCTGGCAGTCCAATTAGCTTGATTAGACGTTCCGAAATTCCGAAGGAAGTCAAGTGTGGACCAGTTAGAACGACAAGATACAGTGGGGTTGGCAATTCTCCAGTGTGCACTTATGGCATAATTGACATACAAATTAAATTCCGAAAATTAGTCAAAACAATTCAGATCTATGTCGTTCCTGATAACTTAGTGCCTTATGCAATATTGTTAGGCCGCAACTTTCTGCGAGCATTTGACATAAAATTCTCAATTATTCCAAGTGTATTGCCAAAACCGATTATCGAATTAAATTATAATTCTGATGTTAATAAAATAAAAATTGCCAACCCAGTGTTGCATTGTGTTTTTGGTCCATTATTGAAATTTCGCCTCGACAGTCAGACGAAAATTGTCTCAAATTGTGTGATGGTTCTGGCAACATTGATGGTCATTCGGTTCCTGATATATATTCTATACATTTGGTTACAGAAGATTTTTGTGATTATGGCGTCAATTCAGCATTAGATTCGGGATATCGAGAAGCTATTAATCAAATAATTCGATCTAATTATCTTGACATTGCTAACATTCCGGCTATTGAGCATAATTTTTCAATGAAAATCCAATTGACTTCCGACATTCCAGTTAGTTATCCACCAAGAAGGCTTTCCTTTGCCGATAAGGTAACTGTTGATAAAACTATTAAGGAATTATTGGACAATGGATTTATACGACCCAGTGAGTCCCCGTATGCTTGCCCATTGGTTTTGGTTCCGAAGAAAAATGGAGAAAAGCGATTGTGTGTTGACTATAGGCCTCTGAATAAGTTAATTGTGCGTGATAGTTTTCCGATACCAGTCATTGACGATTGTTTGGCCAAATTGGAAGGAAAGAATTATTTTTCGACTATTGATCTTAAAAATGGATTTCATCACATACGAATTTCTGAGGAATCCATACCATACACTGCATTTGTGACACCGGATGGTCATTATGAATATACGAGATTGCCATTTGGCATCAAAAAGGGTCCGGCTTATTTTCAGCGATTCATGATCTTTGCATTGCGATCGTTCCTTGAAGAAGGATCAGTTGTTGTATATTTCGATGATATTATTGGGAGTACAAATTGAAAACCGCGCATTTTTTTCAAAATTTCAATCTTTATTATGGAATAATGGTTACAAATTGATTTTTCAAAGTATTGTCCATCGCTAGCCACAACTTTTTCCCATCTTTCTGGCAAATTACGGATTCCGCGTCGAAAGAAATCTGTGCTTTTTTCGGCTATGCATGAATCGACCCATTTTTTGCATTCCTCGTAAGAATGGAAATGCTGTTCAGCCAGGCCATGTGTCATTGATCGGAAGAGGTGGTAATCGGAAGGGGCAATGTCTGGGCTATACGGCGGGTGGGGTAGGACTTCCCATCGAAGCGTTTCCAAGTAGGTTTTAACGACCTGAGCAACATGTGGCCGAGCGTTGTCGTGCTGCAAAATTACTTTGTCATGTCTTTCCTCATATTGTGGCCGTTTTTCCTTCAATGCTCGGCTCAAACGCATCAATTGAGTTCGGTACAATGCTCCTGTGATGGTTTCGTTTGGTTTCAACAACTCATAATAGATCACGCCGAGCTGATCCCACCAAATACACAGCATTAGCTTCGAGCCATGAATGTTCGGCTTTGGCGTCGATGTTGATGCGTGGCCGGGGTAACCATACGATTTTTTTCGCTTCGGATTATCGTAATGAATCTACTTTTCATCACCAGTCACAATACGATGCAAAAAACCCTTCCGTTTTTGCCTTTGAAGCAGCTGTTCACAAGTGAAAAAACGGCGTTCGATGTCTCTCGGCTTCAATTCGTATGGCACCCAATTTCCTTGCTTTTGAACCATTCCCATGGCTTTTAAACGATAGGAGATGGATTGTTGTGTCACTCCCAATGATTTTGCAAGTTTTTCTTGCGTTTGACACGAGTCTTCATCGAGTAATGCTTCCAACTCCTCGTCTTCAAACTTTTTCACTTGGCCTGGACGCTCTTTGTCTTCCACATCAAAATCACCACTTTTGAACCGCGCAAACCACTCCTGGCACGTTCTAATCGACGGAGCATATTCTTGATATGCTTCGCATAACAAACGATGACTCTCGGAAGCATTTTTCTTCAGATTAAACCAATAAAGTAAAACTTCCCGCAAATGCTGTTTTGTAGGCACGTAGCTCGACATTTTCAACGCAATAATAAACTTGTGTATTCAACTGAATGATAAGTTTGACAGATCGTTTTCAATGTATTTTTTTATCCTCTTTAAGATACAATAGCTGTCAAAGTCAAAATAATGACATCTATGATAGATATGAAGTTAGTAACGAATGCGCGGTTTCCAATTTGTACTCCTAATACATTGGCTACCACCACCATTGAACAACACCTTGATTTATTGAAACGTGTGCTTTACAGATTGGCCGAATTCCGACTAGAAATTAATCCAAAGAAATGTAAGTTCTGCTTCAGTGAGATTGATTATTTGGGGTTTACTGTAAATAGTCGTGGCATACGCCCAAATGATCAACATTTAATGGCTTTAAAGCACCTTCCGATTCCAAAGAATGTGGCAGAGTTGCACAAGTGTTTGGGGTTGTTCTCATATTTCCGTCGCTTCATACGTGGATTCTCTATGGTTTCCTCGCCATTACGGATGCTTCTTAAGCCCAATACTCAGTTCGAGTTTAATGAAAATTGCCAAAGAACCTTTAAGATTTTGTGCGATCAATTGATTTCAAGTCCTGTGTTGGCCATATTTAACCCTAGTAGGGAAACTGAATTGCATTGCGATGCAAGTGCCCGTGGATATGGTGGAATTCTATTACAAAGACAGGACGATAAAAAATTCCATCCAATAGCATACTTTTCGAAAGCGACGACTGAACTTGAGTCGAGATACCATAGCTATGAATTGGAAACATTGGCTATCATATATTCGCTGGAAAAATTCCACAATTATTTGGATGGCATTCCGTTTCGTATAATTACTGACTGTGATTCATTGGCCCTAACATTGAATCGACAAAAATCCGTTCCGCGAATTGCACGATGGGCGCTAAAATTGGAACAGTATGAATACACTGTCCAACATAGAAGTGGTAAATTAATGGGACATGTAGACGCATTGAGTCGCTGTCACCCGATCAATATTGAAACCAAAGAAAATTCTGATCAGGTGATATCTGTTATAAGTCCTGATGACATTGATTTTCAGTTACAAGCTACGCAAAATCGTGATGGGGAAATTGTCAAATTGAGGGAGAAATTACAGAAGGAAATTATGCCTGAATTTGGTCTAGAGGATGGACTTGTATATAGGAAGACAGGGGATGGGAAGTTATTGTTTTATGTACCAAAAGAAATGGAAATCAGCATCATTCGATCAACCCATGAAAAACTTTGTCATATGGGTGTCACTAAGTGTATTAATCAAATAAAAATGCATTATTGGTTTCCGCAAATGAAAAACAAGGTTGAGCAGTTCATTCAGAATTGTGTCAAATGCATTATGTACTCCATTCCGACCAGCAGTAAAAATCGCGTATTACATAGCATTCCAAAAAAACCCATTCCGTTTGATACTATTCATATTGACCATTTTGGTCCCCTTCCGTCAGTTATCTCAAAAAGAAAGCACTTATTGGTGGTTGTGGATGCTTTTACGAAACATATAAAATTGTATGCTGTTAATTCTACAAGTACAAAGGAAGTAAAAGCGTGTTTGGACAAATATTTTGAGCACTACAGTAGGCCAAAAAGAATTATCAGTGACCGGGGTACTTGTTTTACTTCATTGGAATTCAGCTCTTATCTGATTGATAATAATATTGAACATGTAAAGATAGCTACATCTTCGGCTCAAGCTAATGGGCAGGTAGAGCGGGTCAATCGAATCATTAAGTCCATGTTGGCCAAATTGACTGAATCAATTCAACATTCTGATTGGTCAAAATTGTTGACAAGGGTCGAGTATGCAGTTAACAACTCAGTACATTCGAGCACCGGTCAAACCCCTTGTCGAGTTCTTTTCGGTGTGGCTCAACGTGGCCTGGAGGTAGATTGTCTTTCCGAATATTTAGAAGAAAAACACTCATATTGTGATCAGGACTTGGAAAAGATTCGTAAATTGGCCACAGAAGGTATTAAACAATCACAAAAACGAAATTCCGAATTGATTGCGGGAAAATGTAAACCACCTTTGACTTATTCAGTTGGTGATTTCGTTGTCATTAGAAATGTTGACACTACTATTGGAACTAACAAGAAGTTTTCTCCACATTATCGAGGACCATATCGTGTCCATAAGGTACTTCCGAATGATCGATATGTTGTTAGGAATATTGAAAATTGTCAGATCACGCAATTGCCATATGATGAGATAATCGAAGCCTCTCGTATGCGCCGATGGGCTGACTGGCGTGGAGAGTGCGAGTCTGATAACGGGGGCCCAGATATTAGTTGTGAGAGACAACACGATAGCCTTAAGGAAAATTAAGTTAATTGTCATATTTCAGCTAAACTTAAGTATTGTAACTGCTCGAGACGATCAATTGTCAGGTTGGTCGAGTTGTAATGCACGAAATTGAATGAATGACTTGCAAGACGTCAAACTCGGTTTGACGTCTTCCAGTGACTTTCGTTGACATATTCGAATGTTCAATGTATGTATGTATTAGTAATGGTGAAATAATCGCCATGACAGATTGTATTCATGCGTAACTAAGCATTCAACAAGAACGCACGTGCTTTGTATCAATCGCTATAACCAGTTAATAAATTTTAAATAAAGTATCAAAAATAAATTTCCGTATTGCATTTTCATTATTATAACCCAGTTACAATTCCAAATTTATGTTATGTATAAATTTCGTTAAGCAGTTAATGAGCATTCAAATTGATGAAAAATAAATGGTCATACGTACGTAAAACTAACTTTTCCGCACATTTCCCAAAATTGTTCGGGTTTACTGGTTTTTCATTGATTGCTATGCATTTCTATTGGATTTATGTTTATTTCTCATCGAATCATCATGCAACTTTGAGAGTAAGTCACAGAAAATGTCAAGTCATTCCGATGAGATCGAATTTCAAGTCATTACACTTTTTTATTTATTTATTACGAGACCTACATTTTTGCCAATACGTGTTCAAAGCAATCTCAGAACATGCTGGTCAGAGACCCAATACGGCATAAATTCCGCCCATGGTGCGTCTTTTGCAAAGAGAATACAGTCAGGGGAGTGATAGTATTAAAGTGAAGCTTTAATACTAGAATTGGATCCGGAAAACCATGGCAAAACCGGCCTGGTTCTGGAGAGCCAGGGGAAAATACAATAATAATTTTTGCAATTAAATTACGTTAACACCAATGAATAAGCAAATGAAAATGAAAATGAAAAAATAATAGGTGTTTCGGAAAGTTCGGTCCGTTTTCAATAGATGGATCCAGTAGCTATATAGTTATTAAAATGATGGCGGAATGTTGTTGTATTAAGAAGGTTAGACATCTGTCAACAATAATCAGTCAAGAGAAGTTTACATTTCGTACAATAACAAACTTTGTTTTTCTAATAAAAATGGCAAAATACCAACCAAATAAACAGCATTTGCGCGAAGTTTTATTATTCTATTTTAATGGTGGTAAAAGTGCAGCGGAAGCACATAGAAATATTGTGGAAGTTTATGGTGAAATAGCTCCAACCGATAAGTCATGCAGAGAATGGTATCGGCGCTTCAAGCAAGGTGATTCTGATGTTGAAGACAGAGAACGATCGGGACGGCCAAAAAAGTTTGAAGATGCAGAATTGCAAGCATTATTGAATGAAGACTCAACTCAAACATTGAAACAATTGGCAGAAACATTGGAAGTTTCCCAATCCACCGTTTCTAAACGTTTACATGCATTGGGAAAGATCAAAAAAGAAGGAAAATGGGTGCCTTATCAATTGAAAGAAAGAGACATCGAAAGACGAAAATCCATCTACGAAATTTTGCTTGATCGGTTCAAATTCAAGTCTTTTTTGCATCGAATTGTTACTGCTGATCGCTGCCGACAACAATTAATCAAATTGAACCAAGCATTGAAGCAAAAACGACCAGAATGGGGTGATCGAACACACAAAGTGATTTTGCTTCGTGACAATGCTCGGCCTCATATTGCACAACCGGTGACAAACTATTTGGAAAACATCAAATGGGACGTACTACCCCACGCGCCGTATTCACCAGACCTTGCTCCATCAGACTACTACTTATTCCGATCGATGCAGCACGGACTTTCCGAACAAAATTTCACTTCGTACGAAGCAGTGAAAAATTGGCTTGATGGATGGTTAGCCTCAAAAGATGAGAAGTGGTACTGGGACGGAATCCATGAATTGCCAAAAAAAAAATGGGAAAAAGTCCTAGCTAACGATGCAAATACTTTGATTATTGAATTCATTCATTTTGTTATTTAAATGAATGCGTAAAAAACACAAAACACGGACCGAACTTTCCGAAACACCTATTAGTATACTAGATCTAAATTATAACCAATTAATTGATAAGAAATATCATGACATCAATCCGAGAATTCGCGACATGAGTAAATTTAATATGATGAATACGATTTATTGACCGGCACGCAACAGATGCTTTAAGCTATTTTCAAACGATAGCAAAGATTTCGAATTTCTAATATCAACCGGTATACTATTCCAAAAATTAATTGCCAAATAACTGAATGCACGGGTATCAAATGCAGTACGCGGATTGAAATTTACACGAAGGTCATCGGGATACCGAGACGATTCACCGTTTTTTACGAACATGTGATTCAAATACCCGGGTGAACAATTTGACAGCTGCTTGAACATCAAGATCGCCGAATGCAGTTTAGCTCTGCTTTCAGAGGTCAATCCATTCAGACGCTCACGATATTCAGTTACATGAACATTACGTTTTTATCCGTAAATGTATCTGATCTTGTCGTTATCGGCGACGATATCACGATGTGTTTGATTTTGACTACTGTGTGCACCCCAGCCATATGTAACTACATCATCATAGTCCATTATGGGATCAATCAGCGCTGCAGCCATATCACGTTTGATATAGTTGGGTATAAAATGCTTTGTGTGGCGTATACGATTCAGAACACCATACACTTTTTGCAATTTACACTTTTCATGTTCTTGAAAAGTAAAATTTTCGTCAAAAATAACACCAAGGTTTTTGATTGACTTACAGAATTCGAGTTTTTCATCACTTATTTTCACATTATTGATCATATCAAAATTCAACCGACCCGTTTGATATTTAGAACCGATAACCATTATTTTCGATTTTAAACCGTTCAATTTCATACCGGGACGTTTAATAAAATCATTTAACTTATTAAGATCGGAGTTTACTTTATCAATCTCGCTATTAATTTGATTAAAATCGACTTCGAGATGTGCTTGACAAACATCCGCGAACAAATGGGCAGTCATATTTTCAAGCATATTGAGAGTATCGTTAAAATATAGGCAGAAGAAAGTCTGGCCAAAATTACTACCTTGAAGAACTCCATTATTAATTGACACAAAATCTGACTTTTAGGAGACCATCATGAGGAACTGATGGAAACGCGCTTTTAATATCGAGTGAAACGAAAATTACTCTTTTTTACGACTTAATGAAGATCTGATACTTTCTGATATGTTCAATAGTGAGGTGGTACAACTATGGTTCTTACGGAAACAAGATTGCCGTTCGTGAAGAATGGCATTTGATTCCAGATAGGCAGTGACCTGACTATTCCAGAGAATCGCGAAAATCTTTGGAATGACAGAAATGATGCTGATTGGTCTATATTCAGAAATGGTTTGAGGACTTGGTACTTTATTGAGAGGTTTAATAATGACTTTATTCCAATCAGCTGGATAAACACTATGAGAAATGCAATAATTAAAAATGAAAACAATATGTTGGGCTGTTTTTGGAATAATTAAGCTAAGAAATTTAAGAGGGATGCCATCGTTGCCGATTGCATTACTCTTAATTTTTTTGAATGCGGTAAAGAAATTGATCAATGGTAATTTTTCGGAACGAGAAAGTAGAATTTATATTAGTAGGAAGTGACAAATTGCCCAAATCGGCCCCATCAGAAGAGTGGATTGAAGCGAAGAAACCATTGATGTCATTCAAATTGAAGTTGTCTAGAATTTCAGATTCATTACTGTCATCCTTGCTAGTTTTGCAACAACCGAGCGACTCAATAATACTCCAATTGGAACGAATGGAGTTGGCATTATTGAAGCTCTCGACCGTCGACTTATTTTTACTACTGTTGATCAGTGACTTGACTCTATTGGCTTTTTCCTTATAGATATCAAGCAACTGTTGATGAGTAACTGCGTCACGAGAATTGTTTCTTTTAAAATCCTTATAGGCAGCATTCCTTTCAACAGGCTATGGTTTAATATCATTATTAAACCAGTGCTTGGGAGTATGACGAACGCGACACGATTTAAGGGGAGCGAAGCGCTTAAGTAGATTCAGAACATTGTCATTTAGTGTTTTAACCATATCATCAGCATTTCGATGACGGATAAGATTGCAATTCATGAAATCAGTGCAATCATTCAATTCGATGTCACTGATATTGAACTTTCTACCACTGATGACAATATTTTTATCGATTTTTTTCAGTTTTGATGTTGTATGAGCACAACAACAAGTCACGAATAGAAATACCCGACGGAAAATGCCCGAAGAATTTTACGCGCGCGGGGTTATTTGCAAAAATTAAATCAATTTTTGATGGTATTTTTCCCGGCCACCAATGTGTGGGACAAATATCATTGATTTGATCAAAATTTAGAGTAAAATTTGTATTTAAAACCGAAGCTAGGTTTGAATTATTTAATAAATTAATATTGAAGTCGCCAGTGATGATCGCCAAACTAGCGCTTATTCGATTGTTGGATCTAGTTAGCTTTTAGAATATTGTCATTAGTCTATGAAAAGAAATCTTTATAAAATAGTCAGTTATAATCTAGCTACTCAATAGAACAGAAGCATTCTTTCAATACTCAACAATTTGGCGACAACTTAATTCGAACCACAAAAAAAAATTACAAGCGGAACCTCAATCGTCAAGTGAAAACTCGTTCATCACCTTTTTCAATAACTATCTTCAACAACAAGAAGAACGCCACTCCAGTACTCAAAACACAATCGTCAGAATGATAGAATTACTCAATAATGTTGGAAATGGAACCAGTAGCAGTGAAGGTTTTGTTGGCGCACCTCGAGCGAAAACCGAAACGGAATTCCTCATCGAATCATTGTCGAACTCCATCACAGAATTCACCTACGACATCAATAACAACTCAACGTTCGAAAATTGGTATAACAGATACAAAGATTTATTTTTGGAAGACGCAAAAAATCTCGACGATAAAGCCAAAGTTCGTTCGAAGAACGCACATCAAGTATGTGAATTTCATTTTGCCGAATGTTCCATCAGATTTTTCGTTCTCTGAAACCATCATCAAACTCACGAAAATTTTCGGTCGTCACCAATCATTATTCAATCTTCGTTTCAAATGTTTTCAATTAAAAAAAAATGACGACATATACGATAAGTGAACAAAAGTTGCGAAAATTTTCAATTTTCAAAAATGACTTCGGAATAATTTAAATGTTTAATTTACATTAGTGGCATGAAATCAAAGTCAGACCTCGATGTTAGGACAAAGCTACTTTCAAAATTAGACAGCGAACATGACAGAATCACACTTGAAAAACTTGCTGATGAATATGATCGCCTCATGAACTTGAAAAAAGATTCAGCGATGATTCAAAAAACGCCAGACTCAAAAATGGTTTCTTCGATCAACAAAATATTTTCAAAAAATAAGTTCAACAACTCAAATTCTACATCAGTCAACTCAAGCTCTTGCAGGTATTGCAGTGGCAAACCTCATCCATGACCAGAATGTCCAGCTCGTGATGCTATTTGCAACTTCTGTTCTATCAAGGGACATTACCAAAAAAGTTGTTTGAAGAAAAAGAATTCAAATAACTCGAATAATCCATCTACATCGACCAAAAATAACAGTGAATCGAACGAAAAGAAAGAGAAAAATTAAATTTTTTTTAAGAAGAATAAGAAAGTTGCTTCAGTTTTTATTCACAAAGTAAAAAAATTGTCAACTCAAAAATTCATCGATGTTCATTTTGATTTGAAACCAATCAGACTTCAAATTGATTCGGCAACAGACGTTTCGGTCATTTCAAAAGATAGTTGTGACAAAATGAATCTCAAAATTAATCCAACTACTTTGAGTCCAAATGATGCATCTGGAAATTCTCTTTCCATGATTGCTCAAGTTGATTGCACTCTTACTTTCAAAAATCAATCGCTTAAAACCACAATTTATGTGTCTACAAACAACGATCTAAACGTTTTCGGAAATGATTAACTCAGCAAATTCAATCTATGGAAACAACCTATCGATGATTTTTGTGTCAAAGAAAACGTTTTCAGTATTAGTGATCACAAAGACTATGCAAGTTTTCTTAAAAACAATTTCGCATCATGTTTCGAAAAAAGTCTGGGTAAATGTCAACATTTCAAAGCTCATCTAACTCTCAAACCGAATGCCTCTTCACCATTCATCTCAGCTCGTCCAGCACCATTCGCTATTCAACCACTCATCAAAAAGAATTGAATCGACTTCAAAATTTAGGAGTTATTTCACCGATAACGATAGCAAATAATGCTGCGCCGATAGTTGTCAAGCCGAAGAAAACGGGAGAAATTCGAATTTGTGGTGATTTCTCAACTGGATTAAATGAATCACTCGAAAATCATCATTATCCACTTCCACTACCTCAAGATATTTTCTCCAAACTAAACGGTTCAACTATTTTCACTCACACTTCGATTTGTCTGATGCTTTCCTTCAAATCGAATTGGACGATGACTCAAAACAGCTAACAACAATTAGCACTCATGTTGGCTTGTTTAAATACAATCGTCTACCATAAGATAATAGCAAATCTACATGGACGATCATTTCGTTTTTGGCAATACCAAAGAAAGCAGAGACTGACAATTGACCGATTTCGTTGACATTTACTCAAGTATATACATCTAGCGGTATGTACCTCGATGAACCTTTGACATATTGGTTTAGAATGGGTGCATCTAAAAACGTCCGTTAATTCAGTTGAATTTCAAATGATATTAGAAATGTAATATTCTAATAATCTTATGATGATAATATCATTAAATTTAAATACATGAGTGAAGCAACCTTAATTAAAACAAACACAAGAAATCACAATTTGTCTTCAATTTATTTATTTGACACTGGCATTTACATTGTCATCCATTTACTCTAACGTTAGACGCACCCATTCTTTGGACTATAGAGGTTAATCGAAAGTACATACTAGTTAACGCAAAGTATAAACCTACCGAGTAAATTAACCGGTTAATAGAGAAATGCAATTTTGCACTCTCCGAAATCAAGTACCTTGGTGTTATCATCAACAAAGATGGCATCAAACCAGATCCAGAACACATTGAAGCAATTTCAAAAATGGCAGAACCAACAAACATCACAGAACTACGTTCTTTTCTGGGAACAATCAACTTTTATGGCAAATTCGTTCTTAGTCTAAATAAACTCACTCAACCTTTGAATGAACTATTACAGAAAGACACTGCCTGGAATTGGCCATCAAATTGCAACGCTGCATTCAATAAACTCAAAAAAGCACTCAGTTCAGAGCTCCTGCTCACTCATTACAATCCAAAACTTGATATCATCGTTTCTGCTGATGCTTCTGATAAAGGTCTTGGAGGTTCAATTCAACATCGAATGCCAGATAACTCAATCAAACCCATCTGTTTTGCAGCTAGATCGCTTTAAGGAGCTGAAAAACACTACAGTCAAATTGAAAAAGAAGGTCTTGGGCTAATTTTTGCAATTCAAAAATTTCACAAGTACATTTATGGTCGGAATTTCACTTTGCAAACAGACTATAAAATATCAATTCGATACAATGCGAAATAGTCATAGTCCCCATACACATTTTTCGTAAATATATTGAAAAACAGCCCATTTTTCCATTCGACTCCACTAGAGCTATCCGAAAAAATTATCCGATTGGGCTGAAAATTAATAGGTTTCTATTCCTAATAAATTTCAATGCTTGTGTCAGTTTTTGATCAATTCTAATCTCAATTTTTTGAGTTGTCGTGTTAACAAATTTTTGTGTACAACGTACAACGTGCCACACACGGACAAAAAATTGCTTCGGGAATGGTTGCAATCGTTTTTTCTAGGTTCAAGACGCATAGAAAACTTATTTCGAGCGTTTTGAATAGCACAGTGGTGTGTGCGGAAAAGTAATATTTATGAATATATAGATGTTTAGATTTCTGAATTACCATTTATTTGGTCTTACATACGCAAAATTAATTTGGGTTTTTAATTGAATACTACATAATTTGGTGGACTTATGTTTATCACTTACTTTGAAAATATAATTTTGTCTTGAAAAAAATGAGTCACACATAATTGTAAGTCATTACGATGAGATTAGGATTACTCTGAATTTGCCATGCCGTGTTTGGTAATTTATTGGTATTTGGTACTGACTCATCAATAGCGAGACGGGAAATGTTAACAGGTGCTTGGATATGAAACCACTGTTGACATCTAGCGGTCAATAGCTGGTATTGTGTGATCTGTCAAACCATGTTGTTCATGCTTATTAGTAAATATGACATCTGTCAATAATACTCTATACACAATATTTCAAGTTTCATACAACAATGTGTTTTTTTCGCTCTTGAAAAATGTCGGATTTTGTGCCTGAAAATAGTGAAATGCGGACAGCACTGCTTTTCTGCTTTCGTTTGAAGAAAACTGCTGCCGAATCTAATCGAATGCTTCTAGAACCTTACGACGAGCATGCTTTAAGTGAAACACAGTGTATAGAGTGGTTCAGACGATTCAAAAATGGCAATTTTGACCTGAGAAATGAAGAACGTAGTAGACCGCAGGACGATGCTCAGACGCAACCACAACTCGCAGAACAATTAAATGTGGAGCAGCAACTATTTCCAGACGTTTGAAAGCAATGGGAAAGATCCAGAAGGTCGGAAAATGTGCCACATGTGAATTGCTGCTCGCAAGGTACAAAAGGAAGTCGTTTCTGAATCGGATTGTGACTGGCGATGAAAAATGGATATATTTCGAGAATCCTAAGCGCAAGAGATCATGGGTAACACCAGGCGAACCAGCGACATCGACCGCAAGGCCAAATCGGTTCGGACGGAAGACAATGCTGTGTGTTTGGTGGGATCAGAAGGTTGCCATCTATTATGAGCTGTTAAAACCTGGTGAAACGGTTAATACTGATCGCTACCGACAGCAAATGATCGATTTGAACTGCGCATTGCTTCAAAAACGGCCGGAATATCAAAAACGGCAAGACAAAGTGATTCTCTTGCACGACAATGTTCCATCACACACTGCAAGACTGGTCAAGGAAACGAATGAGGCGCGTAGTTGGGAAGTGCTACCGCATGCGGCTTACTCACTAGACCTGGCACCGTCAGATTACTACTTGTTCGCTTCGATGGGTCACGCACTGTCGGAGCAGCGCTTCACTTCTTACGAAAATGTGAGAAAATGGCTCGATGACTGGTTTGCGTCAAAAGACGAACAGTTTTATTGGCGCGGTATTCATAAATTGTCCAAAAGATGGCAAAAATGTGCGGATTCGAATGGACAATACTCTGAATAAAATATGTTTTGCCATCATACTAAAATAAACGTATTTTTTTATCAAAAATACAGCGGTTTCATGTGCAAGCACCTGGTAAATATTCATTGTTGATATTCATTTTGAAATATTATTTTTGCATTAAAAAACACTACAAAAACAGCTCCACGAGTGTATCCACTTTGCATTAAGGACTGATAGCTTGGAGTCACATAATACTTTGAGATCGTCATTCAATTCAGTTTACTTCGTCATCTGAATCTTCTTCAGAATTTTCAATTTCATTATGTAAATCGGTTTACGGTTCGGATTGGAATTTAAATTTTTCGTTTCGGTTGCGGTTACTAGATTCTTGTACTGTGTAACAGTGAAGATCCATAGTATTTTCGTATTAATATGTCGCAGGAAAAATGGTAGATTAAATCCGTTGTAGTCATTTTCCATACGATTCAATGTAAAAGAGCAACGCATTAATTTGGTGTCAGAACGCCATAGTGTCTAAACAGGACAACATTTCCGTACTTTTAATGAATTGTGGCTACTAACAAACGCCATCTATTGCTGTGGAGAATCAATTGATACATTTTTGTTTGATACTACGACACACAGTTCAGATTTATATGAACGGTTTATTACAAACTGTATTAGCTTCCGCACATATTGCGGTGTAAAATGTATACGTTTTGCCATTTTTTGACTGTTCTTTACAATGTAAATAGTTTTTAAATAATATTCATAATTCCTTTATTACCAATCAGAACGATATCTGACAGAATCGTTTTAGCAACAGTATCATTTTGATGAGCGAGACTTTGAAATGTCAAAGCAAATGTCAAATGTTTTGGAAAACTTTTACACAATTTTTGACTTTTGAAAATCGAAATCTCGAACATAACCGAATTTCGGACGAAATAATAACTTTTCGAATTTGAAAAAGACTGAAAAAGGGATGTTCGAGATGTCGACTTTTAATAGTCGAAAATTGTATAAAAAATTCTCGAAATTTCAAACTGAGTACGTAATTACGTATTTTCTACTATTGCTATGAAACTGGCAATATGTGGAGAATACCTTGTGCTATGTTTTAATAAACATAAAGTGCACATATTTTTCAATTTCATTGTTTATTTGATTGGATTAAATTAATTTATATTTCGGATTGTCTTTATACAATTTTTTAATTTTTTTTCATTTGAATGCTCACATAAAATGCGAATCATATTCCATGAACTAAATTGAGTTGATTGATATAATCAGAGATGGCGTGGATTGCTCGCATACATACTTAAAAAACTCTATTCTCCCATATAAGCCGACTTCGGTTGTGGTGTCAACACAATTTCTATCGATTAGCTTAGATATATTTATGGCCAACATTTAATCCCATTCTGTTTATATTTGCTCTTAGAAGAAGAAATCAATTTTTAAAAACATTGAAATTGTTCACCCTCACCACGTCTCAGACACGATGTCAAGGTTCCGCGCAATAATTAGTCTAATTCGTACTTTTTCTCGGAGCATTGTCTTGAGTTTCATACCAATTAGTTAAGATAGTTTTAGTTATTTCTTTTCTTTGCTCTCTAATTATATGAATGATATTGTATTTCCCCTGGTTCTCCAGAGCCAAGCCAGAAGCCTCTCCTCTATACTCCACCCCTGATTGTATTCTCTTTGCAAAAGTCGCACCATGGGTGGAATTTAAGCCGAATTGGGTCTCTAGACCAGCATGTTCTCAGCTTGCTGTGAAAACGTATTGGCATAAATGTAGGCTTCGTAATAAATAAATAAATAAATAAATTAAAAATGTCCTATAATTTCGGCTGCCCGAGCTTGAACACCTGTGGACAAAAACGTTCTTTATAGCGAAAAACAGTTTTTCAATCGAGCGGATCGAATTTTGCGTGAAATTGAAGATAATCTGGATCAACAAATCAATTTAATATTTAATCAAATCATTTATTTGTCAATCAATTCGATCAAATAATTTGAATGTCAAATTTGCAATATATCCAAAAAGATTTTTAAATATAGGGTGGGCCATATAAAATTTGCATTTTGACATTTAAATTTTGACATTTGAGCTGTCATTCTCTAAATAAACAATTTTGTCAAAATGCAAACGTTAGATGGCCCCCCTGTATAAGCGCTATCGGCAAAGAGATTGCCGTTGACTCTTTCGGCAAATAGTGTCAAAAAAATTGAAAAACAACATTTAGGAAATACTTTCACAGGTAAACAAAATTCTTCATCAAAATTATACCTTTATTTATATATTCTGATTTAATTTTTTATTTCAAGGATCCACTTTGTTATAAGAATTGTGGTTGCGTTAACTAATACAATTTGTGAAATTTCTTCGAACAGCTGCCCCTGTTTACCGTATTACCATATATATGAAAAATAAATTCAATCCACATCTTACTTCCTTAAGTTTTTATACACCTCAATCAAAGATGCATTTCGAAAAGATCTTTTCATGCTGAGTTTTCCTCGATTTCCTCAAAAATCAATACTAGCTATCACTGCAGAATGTTTGAGTTTCTATGTACCAAAAGAATGTCGTCAGAAAACCGTATTTTTCAGTATATAAAACTCACTTTTACGCATCTATTTCTTTGACCCAATTACAATACTTTCCACATGCACCGAGATCGTATTCAAAATATGAATATTTTCTAATGCCTATGCGTCTTCAAATGCTTTTCTTGTTTTTGTATTTTTTCGACCCAATAACAATACTCTCCTCCTAATAAACTGTATATGTGTGAAAAAGGCCTTGGCATTTTTTACAGTTTCATGTGAGACCGAATCGAAACACTATTGAAGGCAATGTGAAAAAGCTGTTCTCCACTCACTCACTCTCCCTCTCTCTCTTTAGAATGAGGTTGCTCATTTCTGAAAACTATTTATTTCTGGTTTACTCGTGGATTGATTGAAATGTGACCATTTCCAGTGATTTGAAAATATTTTCATATGTTTTCTGCGAAGTTACAAGTAGGGCAGGCATACACACACACACACACATATATATATATATATATATATATATATATATGCGTCACTCGCGAAATATAATGTGCACATATATAGGCACATAAATATATATATCTCAGCAATAATAAAACGGAAACATATACAATACAATACAATACAAAAGTAAAAGGTATTCGTACGATTCGGCATCGTCAGTTGACCTATTTACCATGCCTTGTTGTGTTGCTCACTTATTTGTTTGGGTGTACAATATTGATGTATATATGTAGAGTGAGAAATGAATATGAGCGAAATCAAATAATATCCCAGCCTAATAGTCTCAATGCATGTACGGAAATGGAATGAATGCAATCTGTTTATGGAATTTCACAAAGTCTGGATGATTTCTACAAATTTAGTTATGAATCGAAATTTATGGAAGCAATAAAATAATTAAATTTTTTCAGTCAGTCAAACTAGGCTTTTCGTAAAAAAGAGCTAAAGAGCCATTACGCATATAAATAGAAAAACAATAACGTAATCTTGCGCATTTTATTCTAAATATGTATTGCGGTTGCTCATTCGTTGTATGTTCTACATTCAGTACTCTTAGAAATAGAATAAAAGCATTCCCCTCTCCTCGGTATTAGCGACCAAAGATTCCCATTAACGCGTAGTATGACATCAACATCATTTCACAGCTGTAAATATATACACAAAATTCCCCTTCTCCATATGACGGAGACCTATTATGTACGGAATGGTTTGCGTCGTCGCTTCGTTGTCGCAACCAACGTCAATTTTCGTTTCAAATAAATGGCAGATAATGGAAGAAGGCGAAAAAACAAAAACGGTGCGCACATCGCACTAGGCATCAGCTGGTAGCGGCATTCGAATGAGATAGAAAGAAAACAAATATGGTGCTTTCTCAATCGACTATGCGTCAAGTGTCGTATTCATACAGATGATATTTTCATCTTTGTTTACGTTGCAAGTGATATTCATAATGAGTTTTGCTCATGAGTATGTGTATAAATTAAACCTCTCTCTATATGCATACTGTTGTTCACCATCTAATGTTGTATTATATAAGAATATTTTGAAAATTTTCATTTTATTCGTTTCACAAAGTCACTCACTGAAATTGCGAACAAAATTTGGGATACTTTCATTGATCAAATTTAAATGTGTTTTGTGAGTAGATTATGTATATATTGAACTATGTACATATGCATTTGTTATATACAATAGAAACAATTTCTGCGTTTATGGCTTCGGAAGTAATGTGTAAAATTTCACTGATTTCTGGTTTGCTGTGTGCTCACTTTCGTAACAAGAATAATAGTTTCATAGATTTACCGTTCTTGAATTCTCCGAAATCAGCCAAATAGAAAATAAAATCAAAATTACAAAAATTGAAATATATATATATATTTACATAGATGTATACTTATGTATATCTGATTCATTTTATCTATGTGTTGGAGAATTAACGGTTGGCGCGTTCACGGTATCCGTTGTATTTTGTTGTATTGCGACATGCAACGCTTGCTTACATGCGAACACCAATAGCCACACACAAACATTCCAAATGGCGCATTCAGTTCAAGTTTGTCTTGACGAACGGCTGGTTCACCTTTCTCGATCATCTTCGAAACATATATATGTATTATTTTCAAACAATTCAACTATGTGCAAATCAATTACAAAGGAAAAATTGTACGAAGAAAATTTCCGAATTCATTATATATTATTTTGACTTGAGCTTTCAAAATAATTCAGTGTGATTTATTCTTTTTTCCAGAGAGAAAAACCCATTCCCAATAGCACAAGTTGCTAGAATTATGATTCACACGAAAACTTTCGAAATTAATGATCTGAAACGATTCAATACATATGATAGTGTTTAACCAATTTTTGTGACCGTTCATGGCTGATTATATATAGAAATATGAAAGATGTGCTCATATAAAATATGTTCAAAAGTATGAACTGAAGTGTGTCTGAAAGGTTAATAAAAAAAAAATACAATAAACCGAACGAAAGGTTAAAGTTTTGATTGAAACTGTGCAATATTATGATTTAATGTGCAATTGAAAACACAGAAAGAAAAACAAATTTCAAGCGAAGAAGGTGGCAACAGTTGGTATTTTTTTTATTTTCTTGTGCAAGTGTGCGTGTAGAGGCGAATAGTAGCAGTCCATAGGCTACACATTCGCTCAATCCGCCCGATATACAACCGACAAAATTAAGGATTTACATAGTTCATCTCGTGAAGCCAATCCGATTGGCACAAACAGCAAAGTGAACAAAAAGAAGATTATGAAACTATCACCAACATCACAAGCAATGTTCAAAATTGCAACTAATAAACGGCTCGAGCCCAAAAAATTGGCCAAACGGTCAATAGTAGGTACACGAGTGTGTGCCCCTGGGTTCAACAAGCTATACTACAGTGGCATAATACAAAAGGTCAAAACACCATCAATCGGAATACGTGACAACAACTGTATTGTATTAACAGCTGATACAAAGTACATGGTACGATTCGATCAGGGTCAAGAAATGATCGGCTCAAATGAATATTTGGGCTCCGAATTGATCGGGCCGGGATTTCAAAGTATTCAGAGCGTACAAAAGCTGCAACCTGGACAACGCATTTTCATTACATACAACGGTCGCGAAAGCGGAGCCGAAGTTTTGGATCACGATAACACAAAGGATGAAGTTAATGTACGCGTGATACCGGGAAACGGCTTTGAGGTGAGTATAAGAAACTCATCGGACAGGTAGTATGTGATTTATTGTGTTGCAATAACTGTAGTGTATACAAATGTGTGTGTTATATGTATGTGAACAGTGAAAGACCAAATTTCCTGCTCGCACAACATTTTTTTTCTCGTTCAGCCGAATGAGAATTTATTTATTCGTAGAAGTAAAAAAATGTGATGTCGAAACATAATTGATGTCATGAATATTTGAAAATACTTTTTTTTAAAAAAATTTGGTGTGCTTTCTGCACTGAAAACGGTTTCAATATTAAAACCGATTCAAAAATAGATGACGTGTAAAGTGAAAGTTTTTTATTCATTTTTTTCATTCATTTCATTGAGTATATATCCACATATATGTGTGAGACAATCATTGACTTTATGTAAGACTTTGCTCATTATGTGCCAACAAAAACGCACAGCATAAGAAAATTTGTTGGTTTTGCTCAAAATTTGTCAACTTCAATGACCATTTCAAAAACACAAACGAAAACAAACCTTCACAAATCGTTTTATTTAGTCAAATTCCAAACTTGTTCGCCCAAATAGTGTTGCTTCAAAATTGCGCTGCAATGCAGAACATTCTGCAAATGTATGGGCAATGATGATATGAACATTTAAATGGCATTTAATTTTCCACTGTATAAAAACCAATTTCAAATGAAAGGTTTGAATATTTCATTCAGCGCATTAATGGGTGTTTCTCTTTGGGCTGGATCTGAAATTGAAATTCACCGAATCCTTGATTAACAAATATGGACAAATGTAACAATACACTAGATAAAATGAAAACTAAGAAATGACCTTATTTGGAACTATCGTGCGGGTAAATTGTCCTCGAATATTTCGAATTCCGTCACACTAATTATGTCAATGAATGCAAAATTACAAACGCGGTTGTTATGCGATCATGTGACAAAAAAAACAACGCAAGTCAGCAGTATGTTAAGCTATCGCCAAAAATTAGTTTCATTCGTTTTTGATTTCACTTTTTATTATATTTTCGCATACGCTAGTGAAAGTATTGAGATTGGTAAGAAAAATAAAGTCAGACAATGAGTGTTCTATGCTTTTTGAACGACAATGAATCCATTGAGACTATTTTAGGGATTTTTATTTATTAAAAAATACGAATTTTTGTAAAATAAATGTATATAGTGATCAAACAATGACCGAAGTCTACGTAGAAATTTCCAAATTTTGTTTAAAAAAAAAAAAACATGTGCAGTTTCTAAATTCAAATCCTTTCTTCTATACTCTCCAAAACGTTGAACAATTTGTTTTTTGAGCAAGTGTCGAAGTTTTGATTTTTCAAAAGATTTTAAAATGGAAAATTGTTTAAAAATATTATGTTTCAATTTTATAAAGAAAAACCAATAATTGAATTTTACAAACAAAATTTTTTCCGTTATCTGAAAAACAAAATTTAATCGTATTTGGAAGCTCTTCTGCATACATTTCAAATTTCACCTAGTTTTAATTTGAAACGTCAGTGGGTTTTCGGCATCAGGTTTGATTCATTCATCAAACCAATGGTCTGAAGTTATTTGTTCCATTTCACTGACCCTCCACTTCCAGGGTGGGCGAGAAAAAATCAAAATCAATTGGTGACTTTAGCGCTCGATTCCTCAATCATTGAGACCCGTTATCGCTAAAATTGAGAATATGTGATTTTGGCGCTTAAATCCGAACAGGTATTCAATCTGACCCATCGCTATAATTCCAATGGGGCATATCAGAAAAAATAAAGTATTGTAATATTCTGAGGCGATTTGTGAGCGATGGTAGATCAAATCTGTTTTGGATTGGACTCCTTTGAGTGCAAATATTAATAGCTGTTTTTGAATAAAGCCAAGCAAGGTCATTGGTTTTGATAACATGATTTTACAGCGAAACATTATTTTACATGCGACAAGAATGAGTTTGATTTAGTAGTTGTCCGTATTACTAATGGTGCAGCACTGTAATGTTCGTGGCGCCATTTTAATCAAAATTGAAATTGTGTCGTATGTTCTGTCATAGCGATGTTGTTTAAGCGTTTTTAATGTGTTTTCATTTTAAAAAAGTCAAAAAGTTTCAAAAAGATTTACGCCTACCTCCCCTACACATTTTCCGATTTTCGGTGGTGATAAGATAACTTATTACTTATTATATTTTTTGCAAGAATAATTATACTTCTTATTAAATCTTATTCAGTAAATTAGATTGAAAAAGTAATATGTAATACAATGTTATCATTGATAGATTCATCTGAAAGTAGGTTTCAGTGGATTATCAATATTGATCAGACTCCTTCCGGGAGCAGGTCTGGTCCATTCTGTAGATCCACCTAAACCCACTTCCAGATGAATATATTAATACAATGACAAGATTGTAATATTTACTTATTACTTGATTTTGATCCAACTATGAGGGGAAATTTGCCCCGCGAGGGAGCTAGGGTCGATTTTGGTGTTATATTGGGGATATTTGTGTATTTTTTGAGGAGATCTTTGTATTTTTTGGGAATTTCTTTTTTATTCATTTTGATTTACGATTGGAATGGTAAAAAAGGAATGACTCAAGGTATTTTCAACTAAACTCCACTTTATATTGCTGATTATAATGAGATTTCGACTTTTTCACTGCGGGTGCTTGCGTCGGAGCCACACTCGGAGTTTCTAAGGGTTCAAGTCAATTTCTTTGACGCAGGGGTGTGAAATCTTCGAGAAAATTATCCTTCCACATTTTTTAAAATCGAACTTACTACTAATTCATTCGACACAAAGTTTTACAACTTCAAAATATTCTTTTGATACTGTTCCATTTTTTACAACATTTTATTGTTGTTAGTTGTTCTTGCTGTAACGCTTCCGAATGACGCTGAGCCGAGCTGAGTTAACTGATGATAATCACACAAAATAAAAACACACAACGATACTCAGCTCGCCGAGTGTGTTAACTCAGCTCGGCTCGGCCATATTCGGCAGCAAGCACTGCTTACGACAATAAAATGCGGTAAAAATGGACCAGTATCAAGGGAATATTTTGAAGTTGTCAGAAGATTTCATTGCGGTCACAAAAATTGTGGTCAACCAAAAAATTCTGATCGTGATAAAGAAACTTTTATATTTCATCTAGTCGAATAAGTTATTGGAATATTGTTTGTGATATAACGTTTCGCTGATCTTGTTATGAGAACTCACTAAAATGAAAAGTTATTTGAATAGAGTAAAGGCGGAAGAAAAAAGGGAAACAGAAATCTAAGTTAATAACAGAAGTAAAGCACTTTTATTGAATGAAGATTCTGTTGTGCTAGATGTCAACATGACTCAATTGCTACAACTACAATGACATATGTATAAATGAACACACCAATCCGAAGCAACTATAAAGAACTGCGTACACACGCACCTTCTGTATAAGTGTGTGTTCGTGTGTATAAAGAATTCTATGCCCCAAAAAATCATTCAGACAACATTTCTCAAACAATAAAACAACTCAATGGGTTTCCAACATTACGAATGCTTAAACGACTAATTCAGAATGATACGCTTACACATGCGCTTGTACTGGCAACAGCTCTGTGTAGAGCTAACAATATATTCAAATATTATCTATCGTATTTATGAGCACTGACGTCCAGTGGCTAGCCTTTGTTTGTATTCCTAGTTCCGCACAGAACTGTTGCGTGAATAAAGTGGAGAAGTTGTCGGAAAACGACCCCCCAAACATAACTTTCACCTTTAACTTTAATATAAGAACACGAATCGAAGGACAGTGACTACCCATAAGGGACAATGAATTGGAGAGCATGCGCTGCCATCTGGTAAAACTTTTAAACATTATCATAATGAGCAAAAAATAAAAAAATAGATAAAAAGGAAGACAAAAAAACACTCCAAGTGACTGTCCTTCGGATTTGATTTGATCGTCAATGGTATCGATCGCAACTTAGGAGTCGAGGGGAGATATGTAACGAATTAGTTGTAGATCTCAATTTCAATGTGAAGATATTTTGCGAACATTTCTGACTAAACAAGGCGGTGCAGCGATTTGACTACGTATACTGACTACGCTATGCAAACTACATAGCGTAGTCTACTACGTGTACCATTGATTTTGTATGGCGTTTCACTGGCCTGGACTAAACCAAAATTCATTTATTTACTGCAAATATTATGAATAGAAACTTTTCTATCATAAATACCACTTCTAATAATAAGTAAAATAATAATAACGAATGCATTTATCTCTAAAGATGCCGGAAATAAGTAGAAAATGTGTCAATTTTATTTAATCAAATCAAATATACTTAACAGATGGAGCAAACCGATGATCTCCGTCAAATTCTGAATAGCTTACACATATTTGACAAATGGCGTCAAATTTAATCCCAAAAGATCAAACCTAAAGGATTTAGATTGCTTGACTTGAGTTACCCCGGTCTCTCTTATATTTACATTGTTTCGACGGAATTTCGTCTTCTCATTTTCCCTGCGAATTTTTTTGAGTTTGGAAATCTACAAAAAGTGCCTGTTTATTTATAAAATAATGTGAAGTCTTTGAACGAGCGAAATTCTCGTAACGAAAGTTAATGTATGAACTTTTGTATATCAAAATCTGCGACACAAATTAGTTCAAGGCCTGATTTTGATTTAGTGATCGGGATTGAACGTAGCCTCCGCTGGCTACCCGCACTGTTATTCCGATTGGATTACTTTTTAATCCTTTTGATTTTCTTTTTTTAAATAATAATATATCATAATATATTGAATATAACGGATTATTTTTAATCCCATGGGATTTTTTTTCAAAAATTATCCAATCAGAATAACAGTGCGTTAGGAAATTAAGTAACTGAATATTTTGGGACATAACCGACTGCAATCGTCTTTAGTTGCTTATTCTGAAACAATCGGATGACTTTGATTAGTCAGTCACTTTATTTCCACAAGTGTAAGAAATAGATAGTTCACATTTATTTTTATATTTAAGCACTGGATTGTAATCATTTTGACCGATTATTTGTTCCAATTATTGTGTTGAATGCTTTTTCCATTATTGAATGAATTTTCTCCGTTTGGTACGTATTTCATTTTAAACAAATATTCACAACAAGTCAAGAGTAAAAGTTTTGCAGACAATAAACGGTGCTATCTTATAGAAGGAAGATCGTCCCCACATCGTTTCGACTATCATAGTTCTTTCTTCCTCTTCTTCCTCTATTCATTCAATATCATAATTAGACATAATATCTTCTTATGTACTAAGCGTGTCTTTAGAAAAAAGGGTTGAAAAGGCATGCTTACTAGGGGCTTGGAAGTAGTTGTACAAAGATTTTCAAACGCCGTGTGCACCTAAAACATTTATTTGCCGCATTTGTTGTTGATCATATTAACAATGTTTATTTACAATATTTCTTAAATATTCGTCATGTTTGCTACATTTATTGCGTTATTGAGATAAAAATAAAAATAATAAAGGGCGGACCATCTAACGTTTGCATTTTGAACTACTGTTTATTTAGAGAATGGCAGCCCAAATGTCACTCAATTTGTGGTGTGTGCGGAAAAGTAAAAAACACGTAAACCCGAACAATTTCGGGAATTGTGCAGAAAAGTTAGTTTTACGTACGTAAGACCATTTATTGAATTGGTAATAACAATTACGAATTAGTTCACTCTGATCTAAAATTTTAATTCATGCCAACGATTAATATGATTCCACATTTATGTTATGTATAACTTTCATTAAAAAGTTAATGAGCATTCAAATTGATGAAAAGAACACAGATTAGAAAAACACAAATACTTCATCTAATTTAATGACAAAATTTTATTTTTGGCCCCGCAAATCGTAAATTTTGCAGGGGAGGTAGTCCTAAATCTTATCCTGAAAATTTCAATTCGATACAATGTGAACTTAAGATAGTCGCCATACAAATATTTCGTGTTGACCTCGAAAAGACTCCGAAAATCGAAAATTTTGCGGGGGAGGTAATCCTAAATCTTATCGGAATGAATTGAAATCATCCGTTGCGTTTTCGGTTCGCCCAATGGGCAGAAGATCGTTTGGCCGAAGATGAAAATCGTCTTTTCAGATGAAGTCCATTTTCACCTCGGAGGATACCAGGTACCTGCATATGATACCGCGGTTGACATCTATCGGTCAATAGCTGGTATTGTGTGATCTGTCAAACCATGTTATTCATGCTTATTAGCAAATATGACATCTGTCAACAATACTCTATACACAATATTTCAAGTTTCATACAACAATGTGTTTTTTTCGCTTTTGAAAAATGTCGGATTTTGTGCCTGAAAATAGTGAAATGCGGACAGCACTTCTTTTCTGCTTTCGTTTAAAGAAAACTGCTGCCGAATCTAAGCGAATGCTTCTAGAAGCTTACGACGAGCATGCTTTAGGTGAAACACAGTGTCGAGAGTGGTTCAGACGATTCAAATATGGCAATTTTGACCTGAGAAATGAAGAACGTGGTAGACCGCCGGGGAAGTTTGAAGACACTGCATTGCAGGCAATGCTGGATGAGGACGATGCTCAGACGCAACCACATCTCGCAGAACAATTAAATGTGGACCCAGCAACTATTTCCAGACGTTTGAAAGCAATGGGAAAGATCCAGAAGGTCGGAAAATGGGTGCCACATGAACTGAATGAAAGGCAGCAGGAAAACCGAAAAACCACTTGTGAATTGCTGATCGCAAGTGCTCGCAAGGTACAAAAGGAAGTCGTTTCTGCATCGGATTGTGACTGGCGGTGAAAAATGGATATATTTCGAGAATCCTAAGCGCAAGAGATCATGGGTAACACCAGGCGAACCAGCTTCATCGACCGCAAAGCCAAATCCGGCCAAATCGGTTCGGACGGAAGACAATGCTGTGTGTTTGGTGGGATCAGAAGGTTGCCATCTATTATGAGCTGTTAAAACCTGGTGAAACGGTTAATACTGATCGCTACCGACAGCAAATGATCGATTTGAACTGCGCATTGCTTCAAAAACGGCCGGAATATCAAAAACGGCAAGACAAAGTGATTCTCTTGCACGACAATGTTCCATCACACACTGCAAGACTGGTCAAGGAAACGATTGAGGCGCGTAGTTGGGAAGTGCTACCGCATGCGGCTTACTCACTAGACCTGGCACCGTCAGATTACTACTTGTTCGCTTCGATGAGTCACGCACTGTCGGAGCAGCGCTTCACTTCTTACGAAAATGTGAGAAAATGGCTCGATGACTGGTTTGCGTCAAAAGACGAACAGTTTTATTGGCGCGGTATTCATAAATTGTCCAAAAGATGGCCAAAATGTGCGGATTCGAATGGACAATACTTTGAATAAAATATGTTTTGCCATCATACTAAAATAAACGTATTTTTTTATCAAAAATACAGCGGTTTCATATGCAAGTACCTGGTATGTTAATAAACAAAATTGTCGCATCTGGGGGTCGGAAAATCCACACGTCATCATTGAGAAGCCAATGCAGCCACAAAGAGTTACGGTTTGGTGTGGGTTTTGGTCCGGCGGCATCATTGGGCCAATTTTCTTGAAAATGAACAAGGAGCCGCCGTTACGGTCAATGGCGAGCGTTACCGTGCCATGCTCAACGAAAATGTATTTCCAAAAGTTGAAGAGTATGACATGGACGACAATTGGTTTCAACAGGATGGCGGAACAAGCCACACAGCCAACATAACAGTCGATCTTTTGGGCACCGTTTTCGAAAATCGAATAATCAGCCGAAATTCTGAAGTCAATTGGCTGCCTCGAGCCCGTTGGACTATTTTTTGTGGGGAGCTGTCAGGGACAAGTGTTACGCTAATCATCCAGAGACGATTGATGCCTTGAAACACGAAATCGAAGTTTCCATTAATGAAATTCGAGCCGAAACAATCGAAAAAGTGCTTGAAAATTGGGTTGACCGAATGGCGTACTATAAAGCCAGTCGTGGCAGTCATATGAACGATATCGTTTTTCATTCATAAATAACAAAGTTCAAGCTTTCCAATAAAAAAAAAAGTTCGGAAGAATAACCATTAGTTTTTTTTTTTATAGCCGATTCAAAATGCAAATTTTATATGGCCTTGTAATGTAAACCCTATATAAAATTTTTGCAAATACGAATGAATGTGGCAAATACGTCGAATATTTCTATCGGTAATGTACATTCAAAAGACTTACAAGTGATGGATTTGATAAATGTAAAAATAGTTACCAATAGAAATGTCATTTGCATTCATTAGAATGACGAAGGTCCGCGCGTGTATTCACAATATTCACAAATAAATATTTGTACATTTATGGAGAAACTGTTGCTTGAAAATTAAAAATTGATGAATTTGCATAATTGTTTTTAGATTCGAGCCCCTAGCATGCGCAATTGTTTTAATGCAGCGAGTTACATTTAGAACATTTCTCCTAAATATTTATAACTTGAGTGCCTTTTAACCATTCCAAAGTACAGGGTGGGCCATCTAACGTTTGCATTTATACAAAATCTGAGAATATTAAGTACTCAATTTTGTACCGCAAGCCGAAAGATGTTTTAAATTTGTCAAAAAATCAATTGCCCAATCGCTATAGAGTAATTCGCTCGCGGAAGATTATTGAATGGACAGAAAATACAACTATAGTACACAATTCGCGAAGAATTTTCAGAATCATTCATTAGTATGGTGAACTAAATATTATCTTAATCGATATAATCTTACTGCCTTTAACTGAAAAGGTCCCCCCGAGCGACATCATATAAACTATCTAGGTATTTGGGCATCATTTTCACCATTTCATAATAATAATTTGTGTATTTTCAAAATTCTTCACTCTCGTACTATGCATTCTTGAAGCATCTTTCTGCGTGGTTCATGGCACACAACATAATATGATTGACCGAGAATGAAAACATAAATTCATATCAAGCCTCCTGCTCTTGCTTATAAATTTTTCTATAAGCGAGAGCAAGAAGTGAGATGTGAAGTCTCACTTTCATTCTCATTCATTCATATCACAAAGAAGTAAGTCCATAAAGACTGGTGTATGAACAGAAAGCAGTTATTAATATTTCGCTACAATGGGAATTCAGCATCAAAACATAGACAAAACAAATGTGTTAGTTGCTTTTGATATTGTGCAGCCCCAGTGTACACTGGTCGCTTACCTATCACAGTGCTGTTGTTTTTTTTGGAACACTTGCGCCACGAGCGTATGCTTTGTTTACCAAATTCATTGAATTTCTTCAACTTGTATTGCCGTTCGGCTTAATTTTCGTATGGTTTTGTATGGAACGAGTATACTGTTATTTCTGACGGTCGGTGACCTTGTATAGCTGACAATAATTCCACTAAAGAATCACACACATATAGTAATGGTGGTATGCATGAAATGTATTAAAATATTGGATGTATAAAGAAGGGAAATAAAAATAAATATTCCTGTGCACGAGCTGTGCAAATCTAGAAAATGTAGCCGAACAGTCAATAATATAAATGCAACATCATTTATATTTCAAAACAAAGCGAATTGCTCTACATTCACCCATTGTTTATTGACGGGCCATAAAATGACCGGCATCGTGACGCTCTTCATTGAGGTCAAAAAATTCGCAAAAAAATACTCAAATGGTTGCAATTTCAAATCATCTTAATGTAGAATGTACAGTAACTTCTGTACATTTCATCAATAATTTTCTGTAGTTTTCATCATTTTCCGAAAATCCCAGTCGAAAAATAATCAATGAAATCAAACAATAAGTGAATTTCATTGAACCTGATTTCTCAATCGTGCTAGTTGATAACGGTATAGCTAATTGCAGAAAACGAGCATAAATATTCCGTTTGAAGGCACAAAAAAATTAAAATATTAGATCGTAATCAAAAGCATTTTAAATTGCTCGACGGAGTTTCTAAGAGCGAGATTTAAAAGCCAATTTGTAATTTGCTGCACGGGTTTCGCTTGGCCGCTGAAAAATATATTTATTAGATTCAAACTACGCATTGAAAATATTTCAATAAAGGAAAATAAGGAAGCAAAAAAAAAAAACTACGAAATAGTAATGATTGAGCAGATATAATTGAATGCTAATTCTGGTTTAGATAGTAAATATTATCCAAGTGTATTCAATGCCATGAAAAACGATTGTATGTATGGAAACAAAGAAATTACAATACATTGCTTCATTTCAACGAATACCACGAGTTTTGTGCGCTTGTGTGTGTGCGTTCAGAGCGCGCGCAATAAATTCCCGTTTCGGAATGATAGTCCATCTTTATCCATCTGATACAAATTCATGTTGTAATTCACCCTCTTTCTCTGTCACTATCAAACGCAATATATATGGCCTGAAAAATGTTTCATCTACGAACGATGTGCAAACGTGAATTCACATCGATGACCGTGTATACGTGTGCGTCTGTGTGTATCATACGTTCGACGGTTCAGTGCTCGATTCAGTGTGTGTGCATCCACGATTGTATGTATTAAAATAACAGGTTCGTTTGTGTTGCTGTAAAAGATGGAGGACACCATTCGTGTGGCAATGTTTTTATTGATTTTGTTGTTGTAGTTGTGTGGAAAATATTTTCTTTGTTTATTTAAAATTGTTGCTATCACAGTCGCTCGCAGTGGTTTGTATTGCGTGCTTCATATTTTTGTCATTGCAAGTTTTGCCAATCAGTCAGCATTGCTCCGAGTAAACGTTTGTGTTTTTCTCAACGCTACTACTACCGGTCTTAATGTGAATCGAAAAAAACTAACAAAGGAAGTTTCTAAAACAAATAACGAAAAAAGCAAAATATTTCTGTCGTAGTGATGACATAATTTTGGTGAAATAGAGTGAATTATCAAAGAGATTATATCTTGTTCGGATTTATTGAAACGTAATATCACATGTACTTGTACATGTATGTATATCATGGCGCATTCTGTTGAACAATTTTAAACAGCTGAATGAATATTAAAAGGCACAATTCAAAACAAAACTGAAATTTCATTTTACGCCGCTATTCAACTAGCAATATTTTGTGGAATACACCATATTGAAAATTGAAGAAAGGAACTGAGATTTTTGTGTAATAAAGAAAGAAATTGGATGCTCGGTGCAGTGAAGAGGTTCGTTAAATAATGTTTTTTATTTAGATTAAGTCGATTTGGATCGCCTTTTGGATAAATCAAACACTGTGTGAACAATGGATGGAGTTGAATGATTCCGAAAAACTCAATGATTTCATCATTATACGCGGAATTTTTTTGTTCGAAACATGTTGAATGTGTGTGTGCGCGTGTCTGTACGCCTGTTTTCATTTTTATATCATTGTGTGCAAAGTACACAGTATTTCTAATTACTTTTATAGGCTATCAATGAAAAAACAATTGGAATGTTGAACATTCAAAACAATCTTTCAGAGAATCTATACCATAATCATTTTGGTGAATTGTCCAAATTCTGATATATTTGCCGAACTTTCAATTTTCTTGGTCATACTTTTAATATTTTATCATTTTTTCAATTAAAGTTTTAGAACAAATATATAAATGTCTGAGATAAAAACCAATTTTCCAGCATTTTAGCTCACAATTTGAACCACAAGAAAATTCAGTCACTTGCAGTACCAATGACTTTTGCACAAGGGCAAAAATATGCTCATATTTACATTTCAGTTGTTCGCATTGAATTATTATACACAGACCTACAGTTTTCGCTTTACTCTATTCGATATGCTGAACACACCAATAACAAAGTAAATTGAAAAATAAAGCGGCTGAATATCAGGCGCGCTAATGTTACTACGTCATAGCATATTTCGAATCACAAAGACGACAAAACGAGTAAACAAGGCGTTCAAATGGCGTCATGAAATTGTATTAGTTGGCACGTGTATCATATTTTCGTTGTTTTCCTCCTTTTAAAGTCTGACAAAGCATCAATAAAAATGTTAGTAGCTGAGAGCTTCTAAGCACTTTTGTGGCGAATAGAGCCACACACACATATTTAATTGAATATATGCAAACGCAAACGCACGATTGTTTACTTAATATATTTTTCGGCTCTGTTGCTCCCAGATACGATGTATTCCAATTGTCGCCAAAAATGCTTGTTTGGATCAACAATAATCTCGAGAAAAAAACATTTTTTAGCATAATTATGTTTGCAAAAGACATCAGATGAGAGCAATTATGTTCAAAAAACATCATGTTAAAATTGATTCATTTTCTAGAGTGTTCTTTCCATGACCTAATTTTAGACTGTGTTGTTAATGAAACCGTTTGAACATAGCCATTTATATTGAAAATCCTCACTACGTTAGATTTATCGCGGCCTACAGCAATATACGTGGAAAGTGACTGCATTTATATGTATATATTTGGTTGGATTTGTTCCACAATGATTCAAGCACCAGATTTTATTGTAATTCGGGACAAATTCATGCGGTATTTTCTTTAGTTTACGCGTGATCTGATAATGTTAAACTGTGATAGGAAAGCATTTTTGGGCACACACAAGTTTTTTCTACGATGAAAGCTTTGACACTTGATAAATTTAAATCCATCAGACCTGTGAATTTAAAGTCAACCAAAGAAATTTGCAATTCTATGCAAAATTCTCTCTTCAGTCAGAAAGATATATATCCAATATATGGTTTTGTGAGATGTCATTTTAGGTCTGCTATTTATGAACAATCTTTAATATGTTTACAATGATGAGTCAACATTGGAGAGGGCCTAATGTCCAATAGATTATCAGACACACATTAATAAGAATGCAGTCAGGCGGACACTGTCTAATCACTTTGAGCGCAACCTAAATTTAAATTATCTACAGCATAATTCCGACGATACAAGCCGATGAATTTACTTATGAACCGTCGAGAATTACAAACCATCATGATTTGGGTGATAAAAAGAGAAACAAAAGAGAACAAGTGTAAAAGCCGAGCCATATGTTTTGGCTCGAGAGATTCGTTGACTTTTACTTGTTTTTCTTTTGACATTTCTCTTATTTTGCGACCGAACCCATAGTTTGTTATTCTCAGCAACTCGTACTTTAACATTCGTAAAGCCAACGAAGTCAACAAAACAAATTGAATCGCACATATATGGGACATTTTTAAAGAGTGCGCAAAAGCATTTGAACTAGAATGAAAAGCAATAAAGTCATAGATGGCGCTTTGATCGTCTCGCAACATTTACATGAAGAAGCCGTACTGATAATTGCAATGATAATGGGCTATCCAAAATAGTAAATAAAGGGCAACTAGCAAAGAATGAACAAAACAACAACTATCATATATGATATTTATATTGATAATAAATCAATTTTTTCACAGAATGTTTTTTGATTAAAATTACTATTTATTTGAAAAACAAATTGAAGGAAAACATTAATCAAAGTATTGGCTATCAGAAGCTATGACTTTTTCCCATCTTTCTGGGACTGCTCATCTTTTGAGGCCAAGAATGAATCGACCCAAGTTTTCACTTCTTCAGAAGAAGTGAAGCGGTGCCCGGCATCGGAACAAGTGATAACCAGAAGGTGTAATGTCTGGGCTATATGGCGAGTGGGGTAGCATATTCCATTTCAGTGTTTCCAAGTATATTTTGACGACATTTGCAACATGTGGCCGAGCATTGTCATGTTGAAGAATAACTGTGTCGTGTCTTTCTTGATATTCTGGCCGTTTTTCACGCAATGCCCAGCTCAAACTCATTAATTGAAGTCGGTAGCGTGGCCCATCAATGGTTTCATTCAATTTCAGTTGCTCATAGAACACCACATCCTTCTGATCCCACCAAATACAGAGCATTATCTTAGATCCATCAATATTTGGATTTGCCGTTGCAAGGCCAGGTGGACCCAATGGTTGTTTACGTTTTGGGCTATCGTAATGGATCCATTTCTCGCCGTTCGTCACAGAACGATTCGAAAATCCTTTTCTTTGTTGTCTTTGGAGCAGCTGTTCACACGAAATTCGACATATTTAATGATGAAAACAATTATGTTGTACTGTGAAACGTTATATATTGTTTACTGATTATTAATGACATGAGTCCCAACTGTAAAAAAAAAAAATGGACAGGCAATAGATTGCAATATTTGTAACTGATGCCATCTAACAATGAACGACGGAAACTCATTTATACTACCAATATCTGATTTGAGCTCATAAGTGCGTGCAAACTTTATGTGAAGTTGACATTTATCCTCATCAATAAGCCGTTCAAAATTTTTGACACAATAATAATCAAAAATATCACACCATACGAATCGGTCGCATTGAACCATTTCCTCCCTCAAAAGCAATCTTCCACAAATAGGGCGATAGCTATGCACACGTTCCACTTTCCTGTTACGTTGTGCTGCAAACAATGAATCTAGATTAGATTGGTAGTTTTAAACGTTAGTTCATCATCCAACAATTTAATAATTGTTTTTGTAATTTTGTAATTGTAGCCATCCATTGAACTAAAAAAACGATTGGAGGAAGTTCGTTTGTTGGAATCTCGTCGTTCAGCCCGTTTGGCTGACTCCGATACAGATTTTGCCAAATTAGCCGATATGGCGAACGATCGACGTCGTGCATCTCATTCTATTGATGTTCCCTTATCACTTTCACAGTATGGGTAAGTTGAGATTTTTTTTATAGTTAATGTCTATTCCAACAATGTTTTTTTTTGTTTTTGTTGAATTTCAAATAGCGCCAAATAAAATTCTATTAAAATATTCGGTTTTCGAAACTTTAGTTGATCCGACATGCGTAATGGGAAAGTTCTTCCATCAGTTTCAATATATTACATAGAAAATAGACAGCCGGGCAAATGTTAGCTATTACTCACCGAAAAAAACTTGGTGCTTCATGATTAGTATTATATTATACTGCTACTTGAGGGCAGTGTACATTGATTTAAATAGAAAACTGAATATCTAGTAAAAAAAAACCATTGGAATACTAACGTATTAATACTCAAGAAATACTCTTGTGAGAAAAAGAGACTAGCATCATTTGACAAAATTAAACGTTTCTAGATGACTATTTTTATATTTTCTTTGGAAAATTACCATTGTCAATTCCTTTTGTGCCACTCGTTTTGTTTCTGTAGCAATGTTAAATATATTTGACCGTAGCAATAGTTGAATTTAATTGTCTTTTTCGTTCAAGATAATAATAGTAAGCCAGGAATAGTCAGTCAATAATATTGAATAAAAATATGGCGACCCGTTATTTAATATACAAAATATATACGTCTTTCAAGGCAAATAGAAAGATACTGGTTATTTTTCAACAATTTACTATCTTCAGTCTAAAGAAGAGCGCGAATGGAGTGGTCTCTCTTTATCTTTGTGACTATGTAGTGCGCGCTACGCACGTGCAGAGGCGGAAAAATATCAGCCGCTCAGGTCAAAATTGGCACAAGTCTATTCAGCGAAGTCATAGTTTCATTCAGAAGGATCAACTCAATGCTTGCTAACATGGACGGTCAGCGCCATGCCTAGGGTATTCATAGACCCCGCCTCTGGCGGGATATTTGAATGTAATCTGCATTCTCACTTTGATTTATAATTTTTATTTTCCTTACTGTTGCGCTGCAGTGTCTGTACAAGTGGAACAACTCAATGAATATTTGATTTAACATTTTGTTTCGGGATGAATAACGAGTGCGCAATTCAATAATGTGAGTTTGCTGACGATTACTGTGCACACTGTGTGTCGCAATCTTTCGCAATGAGCCCGCCTCTAAAATGAGTTGGTGTACGTATTTTCAATATGCAATTGCAATGCAATGGCTATCGCTGAGATGAAGAGAAGAGCATGGCATTGTTATATTTTAGCATTTTCACAAAACATTGATCAAATATTCAGAAATTTGAAGATACAAGAATTAGTGATATTAATGACCAACCATCATGAAAATATTGAAAAATATATATTCTCAAAATAAACTGGGAATACCTAAAATTGCTATCAGCTGGAATCTTATTGGGGACAATGTATTCAAAGTTATCAATTTGAAATGTATAATGGTGACATTATTTCGATTGAGAATGGCTTTTGATGGTTGTAATGAATTTGTATTTTTTTAGAAACATCCCTTCCTTTGAATATTTTCAAAAGTGAGAATCGTGCACCACTTCTTCTTCTGACACCAACTCGACTAAACGTAAATGTATGCACATCTCAGTGAAAAACGTATGCATACTGCATGGCAAACACAATTGTATAAGCTAAATTCCAAATCGCACTCACACAACGTCAAATGAACACGGCCGCCGCATTGACCATGTATTGAGTCAGATGTGTTTAATAATAATCATTAAAATGCCGATTAGCCGACATCAAAAAGTGATTTGCCTGAAAATTTAAATATAAGTTATACCTGTATGGCTGCATTCATGGGACCTCTGCTCACTTACACTTATACTTGCTTTGTCTTTAAAATATGAATTATATTTCGAGTGTGTTTTTTTAACTAGACACAGAATGTTAAATGAGTGAAGAATACAAAGATTGCATTATATATATATACACCCAGCCGTATGTCTAATACTGTTGCAAAAGAGTGTGAACGCTACATATGTATTTTATGTGCGACGTTAAGATGTGTATACGCCAATCATATGTTTAAGATATATATATTAAGATATATATATATATATATATATCAATTTGCTTTATATCTTGGACATTCTTGGCTTGCATATAATTGCACGAAGCAATTAATACAACGAACTTAACTGTATTAATTGAAAATTGAGAACAAAAAAAGTGTCCACGTCCCTAAATTTTGAAAGAGAGATTGATATTGAATATCAAATCAATTTGTGAAACAATTTTGGCTCCGCATATTTCCGAAAAATATATCGTCAGGCAAACAGTGTATAATAATTATATAAAAATAACTTTCGTTATAACGCCGACCGTACATGAAGAAGTATGAAATTGTTACATTTAATGAATAGTATTAATTGATTCAAAAACATATTTATAGCGACAAATCATAGAGAACGCATGTATAACGTAAACTTATAGATGTTCAAATAAATGAGAAAAGTAGGTTAATGTGTTAGGTGGCTTTGTACGTCGTTCAAATATTTTGAACGAAGGTCTACAAAGTGAGAAATTAAATAGTTCGCCTTCAAAATCAGTGAAATGTTAGATAATGAATATAAAAAAATGCATTTGTTCGGAAAATGTAATGTTCATGAAAAAATTCGTTTTTTTTTTCACAGCGAACGAAGACGAATTTAATTGCATTTTACAATTGTATTCGCGTGCAAACATGCAAAAAGGGAATCAATTTTATCTCGGTAATGAAATATTATTGGGAGACCGACGGTGTCAGACCGCAAGTCAGCTGATATTATCTGCCATTTACATTGAAATATTTGCCAGATAGATTTAGCAACACTTTAATGATATTATGAGGTTTTTCCTTTACTCACACAGAAATACCAAGAAGCAACTTATTGCTTATAGACATTTACAATGATATTAACAGCACGTCACAGAAGTGCCTGAGGCCGCATTCACATCGTTCTAATTTGTAAATGCATTTTTAGACTTCAGTTACGATTTGCTAGAAACTTCAGTATTTTGAATGTTAAATCATTTTCTAAAATATAAACGTCTCCCTACAAAATATTCGAACGTTTAATGGAACATGGGTTGAAGAAATGCGAGTTGATAGATGCATACTCAGAAAATTAAAGCTAGTGAAAAAATTATTGAACAATATGCGAATATCACAATGCTAAAGCTACTGACAAACATCCATTGAGCATGCAAAGCAAATGAGCGAATGTTGAATGTCTAAACAAAAAAAGTCGACTGGTTTTGCTTTTACGTCCGCCTCTGTTCATTATTGCTTTGCCATCGTCATAGCGGACGAATGAAGGTGCGCGAACATATAGGCTTATATAGTTCGTGCGCTCGACATTCCAAAAGTATAGTATCGATCATATTTTGATATTTGCATTTTTTAAGCGATTTTTCAAGGTTTAGTTTCTTTCTCTCGGGACTGTCAAATAATTTTTTATCGCTATTTGTACAAGCATAGTCCAATCGGATTTTCTGAATTCAATTGGATTTGCGAATAACACACATAGCAAATTATAATTGGAAGATTTTATATGAGAAAACGAGGCCCGGATGCAGTGACAATTCGGCAACACAGCCAACATAAAGCATATGATATTACTGGTACCGTTGGCAACCACTGCAGGTGAAATGGTGGCACTACTATCGCTGTTGTCCATCATTTCCAGGCTTTGTGATAAAATTTTTTAAATAGGAGAAACCAGGTTAATTTGATTCCTCTCAGGTGCAGCTTAACTCATTCAGAATTATTTCATTAACTTGACATGCAAAAATGCATGCATCCCAAAATCGAAATACGAATTCTGGATATGATTCTTTTAGACAGATCATTCACTTTTGATACGAAAGGGGTTTGTTAAAGATCTCACTTCTATTAATTTTTGAATTTAATAATTGTGACCTAGGCGCATATAAACATCGTTGATTCATTGTCGTGTTATTAGTTCCAGCAAAATAGGAACTTTTGTTTGGCAATAATAAATAATGTGGTACTTTATTGATTATGTTTTCAGATCACGCAAGCGTCGACCATCATATTCTCATGATAGTGAAATATTCCTAAGCGGATTTCGTGACGATGAGAAGATGGATGAATGTAACGCTGCTTTGGTACTTATGAGTCTATCAGGATCGCCACATTCACCGCGCCCATGGATGCTTGGCTCGAGCCCAACTAGCAACAGCAGCGGGTCATGGACATCTGGTTGTGATGAATTGAGTGATGAAGGAGTCGGAACAGTAACACAGAATCGTACTGGTACAAATGCAATGGACACCCAACAAAATATTAATACTCCAAGACCTATGCAATATAATAATAACAGTAATAACAATAATAACACAGCTGTACAAACAAATCGATTGCGCACAGCCTCCTGGTCGACATCCGATGAGGGGATTGTAATGGATTACAACGATGAAACGCCAAGAAAACGTCGGGTATGTGATTCGTTGTTTAATTACATTTAGAAATTATCATACAATAATTGGTCCTAATTACAATATACTGTCCCAATTACTATTATTAAGGTTATCGTGAATTTCATGTATTTTTTTAGATTAAAATGCACTTCAAATCTTTTTGAATCACTTGTACTTTGCTCGTGCGTTAAAAACGGAATGTTTGCACTAATTTTTTTTAGTTGTCAGTGCCATGTACAACACTACTGCGATATGAATGAGTCAGATTTATTGTATGTTGTAGAAACATTGGTGGCCCCAACGCAGAGTTAAAAAAAAAACTACATTTAGGTTCAGTATGTACATTGAATGACCGAGAGCAAATAAATAACAATTCTTTGGTGGCAAAAAAAACGATAATAGCATTCGAGATGAAATACTCCCAAAATAACTACGACATTACGACTACTGATTGACTGAAATAAACGTCAAAAGTGCAACAAAGTATTCCTGAAAAGAAATAAACTCCGTAATGGATTTCCGACGTTATTCCCCCTCGTGCCCTTAACGCAAAATCTTTACTTCAGATATACCCGTTTATACGCATTGCAGACTTGCAGCCAACTTCATTCATATTCTGTTAAATTTGAATAAAATTTCGTTAAACATGCGGATAGTTGACGAGTATTTCGCTTAAAAAATAGAATACTCGATGCTATAAAATTCGACAAAAAATTAGCCAGAGAGAAAATCAAATGAGCTTTTTTTATATCATTCATATGGTTCCTTGGGACGATTCTCCACAAAACGCTGTCAAACCAACAGAATGAGTCTAAGCTTAAGTATGTATGTACAATTATAAAGGGTGACCTAATAAGATTGATTAAAAAAACAAAAATTAAATAGAAAAAAAACGGCTTGAGATATCAAATTGATTTTGGCTTTATTTTGAAGCTACATTTACGCCATTATGTATGAAACAAGACGTCATTCAAATGACCACCTCGACTACGTTTGCAGCTCATCATACGGTCGGCCCAATTTTTGATGACCCTGTTCAATATCTGCGGCGTTATTCCAGCAATGGCGTCTCTAATATTGGCTTCAAGAGCTTCTAAAGTGGCTGGCTTGTTGGTATAGACCAACGACTTGACGTACCCCCAAAGAAAGAAGTCGAGAAGAGTCAAATCGCATGATCGCGGCGGCCAATTGACAAAACCATTACGCGAGATAGTCCACTAGCGCCGTCTTGTTGGAACCACATCTCGCTGATATCGACGTTGTTAAGTTCTGGCCACAGAAAATCGGTTAACATCGTTCGGTAACGCTCGGAACGAAGCCGAATCGTTTGTGGGGGGTCATCCTCAAGACTGACCGCTACGGCGTCTATGTTTTCTTCGCTTCGACCAGATCTTGCTCTGGTTGGTGACTTAAGGTCCAAGAAAGTGTACTCACGATCAAACTTTTCCACAGTGCGACGAATGACTTGGGTATTGAAATGATGATGACGACCGAGTTCGCGACTAAAATCACGGACAACTGAGGCGGAATTTCCGTAGTATTTTTTAATAATTATCAAACTATCGGGAAGCGTGAAAAGATGCATGGTGAAATGGCAAAGTATACTGAATATTTTGACAGCATGAAGTAAATAATTTATTTGACAGGAGCTGAGTAATCCCTATTGGAAAATGTATCATCCCTATTGGGTCACCCTTTATATGTACACAAATTTAATCAATGCTGAAAAACGTCGTTCTTCTATCGGACACGAAAATGGGTCAGCGATGAAACCGATTATAGGTTGTGGAGATGTGAGGTTTTTGCATTTTTTATGAAGAGATCGCATCTGATATCATTTGATATGGATATCGAAAACATCACGCATTTTAAAGCTGCATGCTACACAGCGGCCAATTCAGATTAGGATGTGTTTTCAATATGGGGATTTTTACAGTTCTGTGTGCTGAATTGGATGTCATTCGAATTTGCGATTGACGTTTTGGCAACAATGAAAACAGCATTAAGAAAGTGCAAAAATTGAATTCAATGTTTAGTTAGAAAAAATTGTGAGCAAAAAATGAAGGAATAACATTGGGATTTCTTAATTGAATGGTTCCCCTAAAATTTGCGAAAAATAAATACACGAGCAAATAATGTTCATCGTTAAAGTTAGCCTTTGCTATCTACTGCGGCTAACAAACGGTGTTTTATAAATTATGTCTTCCAAGGTTAACTTCACTCTTATTCCATTCATGGAGGCATTGCCCCTTTATAAAGAATATCTCGCGAATGTACAATATGTGACGTGACGTATATTTGAACATTTTTTTCTTCAGATATCCAATTGATGTGTCTAGACACGCATATTTATACGAATATATATCTATATTCAAACATATTATTGTACGAAGCGGACGCATAGACGAAAAAAGGAGAACAGTTAAGTGAGAATCTTTCGATGACGATCATGTTGAGTCATAAAATCAAATTTTATCTTTTTTGCTCACGGATTTTAATTGATAAAAATTAAAATCATGAACATTTCAATCTTAACATTTTGTTTTGGGACATATTATGTAATCTTTATATGCGAATCGATGCTGAGCAAAAAATTAATGAAAATCTAAACACATTATTCACTTTGAAAGCTTATAGAATTAACCGAACAATAATAAGATTTTATTTTATTGTATATGTACAATTTTCATATGAAAAAAAAAACATTCGCAGTCGTATTTGGTGATTTGGAAGGAATTTCTGATTTTCCGCTTTCGAAAACCTGCGCAGGCACGAATAATCGATTTTGATTTTTTCTTCAAGTGTTCAATATTTGCTATAATACCAAGACACGTAAGTCATACATTAGGACAAAACCATCAATGGTGATGTCAAAATGATGCACAGGCTTTATAGTGTCCCAACTGCTTCACATATTGTCCTATTTGTTTGCCAATTCGCCAGCAAATGAGTGAAGTTGTCCAAATGTCATTCAGGACGCTATATTAGCCCAAAAGTAAGCTCTCACATTTTACTTATACAAATATTCTCATCAAAATCCATAGCAATTAGAGGTGCAATTTTCATCAAATTTTGCAAATCACATATAGTATGAAGTGGAAAACCTGTGCCCGGATCTGCAATGTTAAAACTAAGATTAGTTCAACAGGAAACTGTGGCGTAAGGGCCGCGTATAACAAGAATGAATTGTACATATGCAATGATGGCATTAAATGTTATAACTGATTTTGCGTTAACTCTAATTTCTAACGTGCAGCACAAGTGAATGCGTTCTCTGTTATAGCCAAGGGGCAGAGCAGTACTAGAATAATAATTATTCTAGTCCATAAATAAACTCAAACAATACAGCAGTCATTCCATATAATTCCATATAATGTAATTTTATGCAGTATAATGCTACACTTCTCATTCTTTGTTTCTCTGTTGATTTCACAAAGAATGAGAGTAAGAGAGAATTTGAAGTGTAGCAGGATTAATTCCATGATTTCAATCAATTTGTTTGATTGGAATAGATATGGTTTTATCCTAGGGGTAAACAGGAGACTCATGACTCGTTGGGATTCCAGAAGATGCAAATTATTTGCTTATAATAATCGAGATTTGTTCAGATTCATATGGACTCCATATGATTTGAAAAGATTTGAATGATACAAATGACTTTTTGAAAGATCCGCCATCTTGATTTGAGCAGATTCACATACTTGAGTTTTTTCGGATTTGAGAATCTTAGGGATTCTAAAAGATTCAAAATGATTTTAAATAATTCGAATTTTGAAAATCGTGGCTCCCCCCTAGGGTTTGTCTTACTGAAAATAATAACATTTTTAATTATTAAGATGTAATATTATACAATAAAATGTAGTATTAAATCATATTTTTCTTTAAGTTCTGGAAATGAGTTTAAGTGGATCATTAATATCGATCAGAACTACTTTCAGTTCTGGAAGTATCTTCTAGTGGATCTGCAGGATGGACCTGACTTGTTCCTGGAGGAAGTCCGGTCAATCTTGAGAATCCACTAAAACCCACTTCCAGATCTTTGTAAAAAAATATGATTTAATGCTATATTTTATTAATTTCTCATTGATTTAATAATTATTAAATAGCATATGTAATATGTACTTAATACATTTTTGATATTTAATAAAATATCTTACAATTATCTATGGGTGAGACGTAGAGTGGTGTATGTCTATGTTATTTTAAATGTACATGCACCACTCTACATCTCACTCATAGATATGACATTTGCTGAACACATCTGTAGATTGGAATAATATTGTAATGCTTCAGTAAAAATGTAGACTTACACTGCATTATGTGGCATAAGAATGAAATTTTATGGAATTGCTGTATTGTTTTTGATTACTCTAGTTTTTCGATTAAAGCACTGATGCTATCTATGACATTCTTTTCATTATAACGGAGGTATTTTGACCTGCACGATCTGTACAGCATGTACACATGAGTGAATTTGTATTACCGTCCCACGAAAACAAAAGTGCCTCTATCGAATGCAATATCTTTTGAAAACATAGAAAAGTATTTGTTCAACGATCCCTATATTACTCCCAAAAATATGCTTCTAATATTTTGTTGTAGTGAATAACTATATTCTAAATGTCTTCTTGACGAATCAAATGAATCAAGGTTTCAGAATAATGGATAACGGTTTAGTTTGAACTGATTGTGCTGTCAATAAGCTTACGTAACCGTATTTTAATGAAGCAAATCTGATGAAGAATTTCAACATTTTTAACTGTGCGACCTGAAACATATAATGAAGTACGTGGGTTGGGATGCGCATGCGCTTCTCATTTCTCCTCGCATACTTGAATTCAAAATCATTCCCGCTTGAAGTTTTGCCCCGAAATTGTTGCGAACTTAAACAAAATCAAATAAAGCCCTAGAAAAATGCGAAAACCTGCGTTTAAAATTTTACTATCTGAGGTAAAGTCCTTGAAAACACTCCATTGTACTATATCACAAATGATTCGAAGGACGATCGATTATCAAGTGCATGTCAACAAATAAACTAGTTCTTTGTTCGTTGGAGTGATGTTTTCTAGTCATATTTTCACAGCATTTCTGATACCCTACAGACTGTGTATTAAGTTTAATTGAATGAAAGGAAAACAAATAAGTTTCACTATTGCAGATTATGTGTTTATGCCAATTTACGCGTTTTCACCAATTGAGATTCATCAATTATATTCTTATTTATTTATTTATTTTTTCTGCGCCTGATCTTAAGCATCTACAATATTTTTCTTATGGGTACATCGAATAACTAATGATAAAGAATACGCAATAATAGTGTACTTTGGTCAATCGATTTTTCTTACCAAGAAATAAATAAATAATAGTTCATTCAAAAATTTTATTGAAAAAATAAGTCATTCAAGATGAAATAACAGAAAGCAAAAGAAATTTCAAAGTTTTTTTCAACATTTGTTGCGCACAATTACTCAGAAACGGATTCTTCTTTTTGTGTTACAAGATAATTAGTAATGTAGCTTATAGTTCTGTTTGTATCGTTGTGCAAAGAAAACTTTCATATAAAACTGCTCTATTTATATCAATCCCTTTCCCTCTACCGGGTGACGTTCCTGGTTTTCTCCTGGCGTCGCTTTTGAATCTATTCACACCAAAATTTGTTTGGTCCAGAAAGCGTCACAGATCGAACAGTCCCAATTTCAACTGTACTTATGAACAAACGCAGAAGCACGCATAAAATATTTTTTTTGCATCGATCCACATACGTTTGCTCCCATTCCTGCAGGAAAAGCTATTTTTCGTCGAGCAACGCTTATTTTCAATATATCCGTTGTCATAGTAATGACCTATATATTTCCTTGAATGAATTCGCTTTGGCACATAAAGAATATTGGGGTTGGTTTTAGTGCGCTTGTTCCGTCGATCAAGTTTTGGTATATGATGTTGACCTATATTTGAATTTAATTTAATAGGTGAAATGCATGTTCAATTTTGGGTCCATTTATATAAACAAGTACACAAAGGACGTTCTTTACTAGCTTCGATATATATATATATATATATATATATATATATATATATGTATTACATATTACATATGTATCGTCATGCATATAGCAGAATAGAGAAAAAATTTAAGTACAAGTAAATAGAGGAACTATATTTACACCACAGTTACCTACTTATTCATCCAGCCCAATTTTACTCGGGATTGGCATTTTTCTTTCGTTCAGATGGAATGATCTAACCCCGTATGTGCTCTAGTGACCTATTTTCAGTGAAACAAATCCTTTTAGGTATATGTATTTATAATACATAAGCTATGCACAAGCAACCTGAATTCATTCTATGTACTATTCCACGTTCTTGATCTAGTTTTCGCGTTGCGCACTAACTTTGACTTTCATATAGCATAATATACATATGCTAAAATTTAATGGTTCGAATTTATGTACAATATTATAAATGAGAAACAAAATAGATTTTGATTTCGATTCTCTTAATCGAATTGAAAAATTTGTAATGTTCTTCAACAATTTTCTTTCGTTTTTAGGTCAACACAACCCTATTCAAATGCACTTGGAAAAAGTGTAATGTCATTCATCGAACCGTTGATGAAATCGAAGACCATATTCGCGAAGCTCATCTTGGGTAAGTTGATAGAAAATTTTCCTTCGTATTGATAAAATTAAAATTGCCCTTGGTTAAATGAGAGCACAAATTTAGAGTAATATTGGATCATTTGGTGAATGTGATTTCAATTGATTGTATTTAAAGTAATATTTGAAATTAGCATGATTGCATTATGGATCTATGAATCATGGCCATTCTACGTTGAAAACAGTTCAATCACAACCATCAAGTTCGACAATGAATTTTTCTTAAAACAATAGTTCAACTGTAAAGAATCACTGCAATCTACTGTAATATACAGACACTCGATTACAGAGTATCCCGTCTCCACTCAATTGGAATGAAAATTAGCCTATATCTTGAATGTAATATCGCTGTTTTAATTTTTCAAAAAGAGAACAAACAGATGCATACTAACGACAATCCTAATTTTTACTTACTGTCTTTTATCCAGTGATGAGCAAATTAGCTGGCTAACGAATGTGTAAGTCAGCGCTAATATTTACATACACATCATTCAAAAACTTCAGTGACAACTGAACGCACTCTTTTCAATTGACTACGTTCTCATTCCACACAGATATATATATATATATATATATATATATATATTTTCCAATGTAGTTTCTCAGGTTTCTGGCGAAAAACCTTCACTGCTTCTAACCATTCTTCTATATCATTTATCTATCACCTAAGTAGTAAATACCGCATCAGAACCAAGCAACCTTGTGTAAGTGTTATATCGATTTTAGTATTCTTAAAAAAATCGTAACAACAACAAACACTCAAGGCTGCTTCAGTTTTGAAGCTATACTTTTCTCCACATCATTATGAATATCGTAATATAGGTATTTATACAATATAATGATGCTTACTCAGTAATGTAAGACTCAAGTGGTTAGAGGTCTCAATTTGAGAGTTAAAACAATATTCAATTCGATAGATTCATAAACTCTTTCATTCTTTTTGTTTCAATTGTTTCAATAAAACCAGAGACTGTTCCTCAGATTATTCCTCGGTGTGAGAATGTCACTGAGGAGGAAGAGAGTATTGATGAGATATATTCCTCCTCAATGATGAAAGATATAATTATTTAACTTTTAAGAATTTATATAACAAGCCTAAAATAAATCAATGATGGTAATAAGAACATGGTCAAAAAATTCAAAAATCGTGAAAACGTTGATATTCAAAATAAAACCTAACGATATTTGAGAAAAGTGTAAAAAGAAATATCTCTTCTCATTGAGGAGGGATACATCTCCTCAATACACTCTTCCTCTTGGGTGACATTCTCACACTGAGGAATCCTCCGAGGAACAGTCTCTGCATAAAACCAACATGCTATTATTCAATAATAGCATACAACGTACAAAAAAGTCATCTGCAATGCGTCAACTACGCGTCCTGAATCAATCATTTTGTTCAGTTAATTCCCGACTCCTACGGCTAAAACTCAGCGACATCTTGTGCACTTGTTTGTTACGTTATTTTTGGCGCAACTACGCGTACTGATTTCATTGCTTTGAAAAAATAAACATGCTGACCCAAATTGGTTGACTGCATAGAATATCGACGAAAATTCTATGGAAGCCTTAGTATCCTGCTCATGAGCATTTAAATTTTTAGGAAAAAAAATTCCTGTCGATAGGTGTGGGTCTGATGAGCCAAAATAAATTTCCAATTTATCGCTCATTCACAGTCGTGCAAAGGTGAATGCTGTGCAAAGGCAAATGCGAAAATTTAACACCGAGCCCAAAAAAACAACTTATCGGACTTTTTTGTTGGCATCAAGTTCATTTTAATTGTTGCATTCCTGAAAGTGGTGAGAAGGATTCCACCTCTTCTTTTACTACAGCTCGACATTGTTCAATGTTTTCCACAATACGAATCTCTTGATTGTCTCACTTCAATCTTTCTGCTTTCGCTTGCTCATTCAAGGAGCAATCATTGGCTAAAAGTTTTAAAAATCTCCGACTGGCTTATATTGAGAGAAACTCCTCAGACACCATGAAAGAAGTGCAAAAATGCAGGAAATGCAATTCATTGGCTCTTTATTACCCATCAGCTACTGACCGCATGAATATTATAAACTGGTCGCCGAAAGTAAATAAATATCAAATGACACAATAGAACAGAGGGAGCGTGAATAGAAAAATTGACAAATGTTAGAGCAGTCGAAAGAGAAGCTGTGTTTGAGCGACCACAGTGTTAGTGCTCTATATGGCAATGACGTTGCATAAATGCCTAGCGGTTCTTCAAATTTTATCATTTGTTTGAGTGTGCTGTGTGTGTGTCATCGTTCTCTGTCTTTCGATTCTCCTTCTTATCATCTATATGTTGTGAAAAAAAAATCGAGCGAAGTCTCATTGATAAATTCAAATACTAGGCCATAGCCAAATCATTTCAATTTAAAGAGTGAATCTATATTCAGTCATCCATCGTCCGCATATAATAGAATATGATGAACCAATTACTGAACTGTATGTCATTTTTTAGCTGTTGCCAAAGTACGGGGCATTCATTGCCAGCTCAGTTTTGGTTTGATTTTATAACATATATTCTATTATGTTATTATTTTTGACTCAACATCCGTCTCGGTTGCTTTAATATTCTCTAAATTAATACAGTATCACTTGAGCCAGTTTGCCTGTTCAAAGATAGCAAATAGACGGAATTCCATTCGTGAAAATATTTTAATATATTTTATTTCTAGATAAGAAGTGCCACTTGTTGAAAGTTTTTAAATGTAATTTACAGATTTATGATTTGTTTTTTGTTTGCTGATACTGCTACTGTATTGGTAATTCTATAGTTTATGCCATATATAAGATAAAAGAAATGCGCTCGAACGTCGAATGAAATTGCCATTTTTCTACTTTTAAAATAAAAACTAGCGCGAAAGTATCTTTTTGCCAGCTCCAATTATGTGAAGAATTGACAAATAAAAATTAACACAATGATGTATGAGAAAGAAATAGAAACGACTGTCGATTAATAGTTATACATTTGGGTGCCATTTCGTGTGCTTTGCTGTGTATCTAAATGCGACCAATATGCTTCCGATGGTGATTGTGTTGTGGTTCCGTGCGGTGCTTGCGTTGGAGCGCCCGTATATCGGAAATACGGGTTTTTCAAGTCCAGAGTATTTGATGATGTTGTATTTGTTCCTTCAATAGACAAATTTATAGTTACATCGTAGCTTTGACGTTTATTCGCTACTAGTAGAGCCTGCCCCGTGATTGTTTGACCTTGTCGAACATAAATCGGGTTTTGCAGCAAACAACGAACTTGATACCAATGCGTAAGCGGTGAGATCGGTGAAGTTGATAACCAAATTTGCTGTGTCGATCCATTGAAAGCAACATCAAACCAAAATGCCAGTCCGTGGCATATTCCCGTCTGCAATGCCTGGAATTCCAATGGAATATCTAATACGAAATACACAAAATGTTTATTATTACATTCCATTCGGTGCGATTTTTGTGAAAGAATGTACCAATTAAATGCAGATCTGATTCTTTTGCAGTCGAAAAATCAACAGAATGTTTTACTGATTTACTCATACAAATCCGAATGTCGAATGTATCAACAACTGGTTGACGGAAATATTCTTGCATTGCCTCTTCATGTAATGATGTTAAATTTACGCCATGGAATGATTTTTGATACCTTAAATTGATTACATAGAAAAAGGATTATTGCTAGAATTAGATTCAATCAAATTCGCAGGTATACCAGAAATTGGCTTTGTTGTATTGTTCCATGTAGAGTGCTTCATCAGTGAAAGGTGCAATATGTAAATCGCCCTCACTTGGAAACATTTTCCCGCCCGGCTTTAGCCATTTGCGAGCATGCAAATAAGTTTCTAACATTCGTTCATTGTACAGCATATACCCCATTGGCTCTGATATAATTACATCCACCATTTGTGATAGTTCGACTTCCTCAATTTTGCCCGGTATAACAATGATTCGGTCGTCTGCTTGGTTTGCATGGACCAATTGCTGTGCAAAATTTGCCATATTACTCGCTTCAATTGCATACACTTTGTGTGCGCCAGCTTGAACGGCAAAAAATGATAGAATCCCAGATCCAGCACCAACATCCATAATGGTTTTTCCACTGAAATCGTTGGAATTTCCCAAAATCGCCTTTTGGTATGTGCTCGTTCGCACATAGTCTTGCATCATATTCTGTTGTTGGCTGAGATATCCATAAAACTGGAAATATTGAGACGCAGAAGAATCTTCTGTTCGCATTGAAAACACCGATTGTGGCTTTTTTATACGGCTCAAACAATGACGGAACTTTTGAGAATCTAAGAAACACAATATCGTCCGTTATTTTTTTTAATTCATAGAATTAAATTTGACTTATATTCAGAGTTGAATCTTTCACACAGAGAGGGCGTGCACAAAGCTCTCAGTGCACGCACATACAATGTGCGACGCACATCAATAGGGTTTTGCTGTGTGCGCGCACATATACATATATATGTATTTCTTAAATGACAGTTGACAGTTGACGTTTACCGCCACATTTAGGTGCGCGCACACAGCAAAACCCTATTGATGTGCATCGCACATTGTATGTGTGTGCATTGACAGCTGTGTGCGCGCCCTCTCCGTGTGAAAAATTCAACTCTGCTTATATTCCAACATTTTCAGTAAACACGAAGTCTTACCTGTGTACGATTCGAATTTCACACAAATCGTTTCCACGTCCAAGTTCAAAATGTAGCTCAAATCGCCATAAGACGCAAAACTCGAATCGTTTGTTATCATATATTGTGTAAAGGTAGTATTTGTATCGTCATCTGCAACGAAATTGTTTAATATTATATCATGTTCGATGCGTATGTTTTTGATCACAGCATGAAGAAATCGTTTCGAAAAATGAATTAAAATTACAATGAAAGGCTTAGATTTTCGATTAGGATGTATTTCCAGACGGTATTTGAATAGTCTCCGATGATTTTTTTTCAAATAATTTTCCATAATGCGATTAGTATTGAGGTCTAATAAATTTAGCAGTTGGGACAAAGACGTATTCCCACATTTTTTCTCTCAGACATACCTGTAAATGCTTTTAAATTCATTCCTTGCGGATCATATTCGCAAACCAAGTTCAAATTTCGCTCAAATTTATCAAACAATTCACCATTTTTTTGCACTACATATATACGAATCGATCTTAATGTAACATCCACCATGTTTAAGGTTTGTGGAACCATTTTTTATTCTTACAATATTATTTAGGCCGTTCTAATTTTTTTTATATGGATTTTTTGTAGTTAAGCTGTAGTTTTCTATTTAATTCTAAACAAATTCACGACAAATAACGCTAAACAAATGATCAAATACAAAAAATATCGTCATAGACGAGTAATGAAAACCTACAGACACTAGGCAAAGCGCTTCTCTCTGCCTTTTAATGTATCGTTGTTCTTGGCATTTTTACTTGACATTTCGAAAAACGAAAAACGCTGACAAATTATGATGGCGTATATACGTAAATACGGAGCTACATTTGATAGGTTTCCAGTGTTTACTGAAGTACAAAGTGGAGACGGTAGTTATTTCTATAATGGTGGATCAAATGAACCGATTATTCATTTCTAATAGATATTCTTGAATTGAATGTTTTCATTAAATTTGTCCACAGTATGCAAAAATCACGTATCATTGACATCGATGACAATTTTGACGATGATGATGATTTCGAGGATGATTTAAGCGATGATGCAGTTCCGGATGAAGCTTTTTATTACACCGAAGTTGAAGCAGAAATCGAAACGGAAGAATCGAATATGAAATCGCCAAATCCTCCATCACCACCGACATTAAGCCACCGAGATATGGCTCGGCCACCTCATGAAGATCCGGAATACCAGCGGCAATTGGTTGGAAACATGAGGTTAGTTCCGATCAAATCAAGATATTTTCACAAAAATGCAACCTTTGCAACACGCATTGAGTTTTGATTTTGTTTTTACTTTTCTGTATATAGGCAGGGACTATTAACTATGGCGCAATCATCGATTAAGCCTCCATTACCATCTGTAGCTGGAGCCATTAATATTCCAAATCCTTCTTTAGCTCACCATAACTATACATGGGCTCAACAAAACTCGGTATTTTTCGCTAAACTCATTTTCGGATGGAATCATTCCGATTCGTGATTGTCTGATTGTAATTTTCTTCTTTGTGGATTTTTTTTTAGATGTCCCCACAGAAACACGTACGATTATCGCCACGTCCTTCGACTTCATATGCGCCGTATCCTTCACCGAACTATACAAGTGCTATAGCAACTGCCCAACAGAATGTAAACATCGCATTGGGTTTGCCGAATTCATACACATCCGGAAATATTCGAGCATCGGGTAGCATAACCATTCTGAATAGCAACAGCAATATACATCACAATCAGTCGTCACACACAGCGCACCACATACAACAGGTAAATTAGAAAAAAATTACACAAATATACGCTGAAATGAAAAAAAAATGCATGATGAATACGTTTTTTTGTCGCACCCTACAGGCACACCATTCAGATGTAATGAATCTGTCGCATAGTGCACCAACTACATCGGCCACAATATCGGCAGCTGCTTCGGTCATACATCGTTCACCATTGTCACCAAATCGTCGGCCTCGCGGCGAAAATAAGAAATGTCGAAAACAATACGGTATGGAGAAAAAGGAGCTTTGGTGTACACAATGTAAATGGAAGAAAGCATGTAGTCGTTTTGGTGACTGAAAACGACCCAAATCGTCACCGTCAGTGGCAACTGGAAAGGCGATGACGACCACGTTTAAATAATAAACAATTTGACGTTTTAAAAAGAAGAAATTATATACGATCTAAGGTAGGAGTAAATGCGTTTTAGGATACAATATAAATTAGATTTAGAGGAAGTGAAACTTTTTTTAATGTGGTTCAGAAAAAACAGAGAATTCGCATTACATTAATTGATTAAATGAATTTACGACTTATTATAGATTTGTTAAATTATTATATTTGATAGGGTCGGAGTACATCATAGTGTTGGGATTTTGCAAAATTGATTCGAATTTATTTCATGCAGGGAAATGTATGAGAGAGAAATGTATTGCCCATCTGAAGTAGAGTTTTCTCTCTCACTTGAATGCACTTCTCTATGGGAAATAGTTTCTAACGAAATTAACGAAAAACAAATATTTCTATAAGAATAGTTTTGCGGACGCAGTAAAATCCCGACACCATATAAAATGCATGCGTATAAGGAAAGTACAACAATATACAATACACACAATTCTCATAAATATGTTCGGTGCATTTGCATGCATTGTGCAACAGCCAAATTTATTGTGGGCAATTTTTGCTACATATTTTTGTATACTCTCTATGTGGATTCATTTTAAATATTTCAGTTTTACTCTGAACCAGCCATTCAACATATTTTGTCTTCTATACCGAAACATATTTTAAAATTGTTAGATTGTAAAGCGCTAGATTGTACTAACAATAACATTTATTGATTTATTTATACGTTTGAGTAAAATATGTTTATAATCGAAAACGTAATATTTGGCGAGAAAATGTGGTGGTCTTGATTTATTAAATATATTATTTCAATAAGACTTCTTTGTTAAGAGTATAAATAATTTATTTTATTTTTGAGTTGCAAAAACATGAATGAATATTGAAACAAAAAAAAAAATAATTTAAATGTCTAACAATATCAATGTTGCTGTAATTCTATTTCAAATTGAAAAAATACACAAACACAGTTTCTTGACTATTAATAATAATAATAACAATAATAATAATGTTATTAATAATATAAAAAATATTAATAATATTAATGATATTAATAATAATATTAATAATGATAAATGTTTAAATTGGTATTATAAATCATACGTTTGGCTTGAATAATCACACATAGAAAAAATGGCACCCTAAAACCTATGACAACAAAGGATAACGCGTTAGTCTATCCCACGTTGGCACAAACTTAGATGCAAAACCGCTATATTTGACGTTTAATTTTTACTACATGTGTCGGTCATTTCATGTATTTAGTATGAAATGTCAAAAATAACGATTTTCAATTTTAAATGCATGCCAATGTGAGATAAATTAATTAATCTTATGTTGTCTTAGACTCTAGTGTGCGTCTTTCATGTTTAATGTGTGCAATTGAAATAAAAATTCGATGATGACACGAAAGAGCAGAATGATTACAAAACTAACAAACTGTTGTGACTCTTTCATATTCAAGCCAAAATTGCTTATTCAGAATAAAATAAATTTAAGAATCGATCAGTAAAATTTCACTATGTTTGTATTATTTATTCATTTAATAAAACCGCCACAAGCTGGCTGAATACGGTAGGTTACAGGAAAAAGGCGCCGAAGCTGCAATGAAAACATGATTTTTTTGAAAAGACGTCAATCACATTGAATGTAGAAATCCCATTTTGATTATGGATAGGTATTACAACATAAACAGGTAATACATGAAGATATATCACATCAGTGCCAGATTATACTACAGGATAAAGAATATCAAATATATATTAAAAAAGTGTTGATCAAGACTGAGACAACTTTCGATTATAGAGATCTAAGTTCATGTTCAACAAGATTTCTTTGGTAATTCGGTAGAATTGATTGATAGAACTGCACACCTGTCGAGGTTCAGATGCAGATGGTTTTCTACGCACCATGCTTTTAATTTATTTATTGCATGCTGCAGGGTGGATTACACATTGTAAAATTCTCACAGGTCTTCAACCTATAGAAGTCTAAACATGGTGTAGGTTCTTTTCAAAATGAACTGCAAATATTTGTCAAAGGTGAAATTAACTAGTAATGCACGCAAATTCAAAAAAGCTATAAGATCTGATTTGTGAGATATTTCATGCATTGAAATTAAATCAAAGCGAAATATAGAACATTCTTATGTGAGAGACTCAGAGAGAATCGAAGCTACGTCATTTAAGTTGAAATTGAAACATCAAAATATTGTAAACAAAGCGCCGTAGAAAACAAATTAGCTACATCATAAATTTCAAGCTTCGGACATTTATTAAATATTGATGCATTAGAAAGAAAAGGAAGGTGCCGGTGAGTTGTCTGTTTTCCCCATTGCATAAATGCGATACATCCCAGTAAAATTGAGAATTATTCACGTGTATTTGACGCTCTTTGTTTGAATTTTTTAACGATTTGCCCTCATCTGACTCAAATGAAACTAAAACAAAAGAATTAAAACTATAAAGAAAACCGTCGTTTTTCATGACTTACTTTAGAAAAAGTTTATTGATATGCAGGTCACGTGATTCTCCACAGAATTGCAGACAAGTTCAGATGAAAACGAGTTTTGATAGACTGGAACTGATAGAGGGTTGTAACTTGAATGGTTGGCCTAGTCCAACTCCTTTAGGAGTCAATTGGACCTGTGCCATGAACGCGATCAATACCATCGGAGCTGCTTTTCAAAGATCCAAATCCTAAAGTATTTCTTAACGAAGCGCTGGCAAAGTGTCTTATGGGCGTGGGGAATGGTATCTTCAGTACACAGTGTGTTTATATTTGATTGGTGCGCAGCGAGACTTAAATAATTAGCGACAAAACAGTTATCCAAAGCGGTTATACATGACTCTGCAGAGTCACTCGTGGCTCCACCTAGGAGGCGGTCCCTCTTGAGCTGAGAACTTGATCTGGAACATAAAAGAAAGGAGATTTTTATAAAAGTTGTCTCAAGACCTTCAAAAGTCACTGAAAAATGTGAAAAATATAGAATAAAAACCATGATTTTTTTACCATTCTTTTATTTTTCTATTATTATTTATGCAGAAAAATAGCATACAAATGTTTCCCTATCGGAAACTTCCTTTAACTTTTTCATAAATACAACGAAAACATGTTTTGCCGAAGGCATTTCTCCTAGTATTTTGCCCATCCAATTTATCCAAATCGAAAGCTTCAAACTTTATTTAGATAACGGGTAAAAATAAGTTTCTATTATTCCTGCATGTTGAAAAATGAGCCAAATCAAAAGCCATCCAAAAGTAATCATGCATCCTCTCTTCATATGGCACCAAATGCCAAGGAGAGTGACACATATGTGGAGTCTATCGACAATTAAATGCCTCGACCAAGCCAGATACATATGAACAATCTGCAATCTTTTCTATTTATTATTAGGTATCGAACTTCGAAAGGCATTTCACCAAATAGAGATGGAGAAGAGAGACATACATAAAACTGCGATAATAACTCTTTTTGGACTTTTTGAATTCGTATTCATGAAATTCAGATTGTGCAACGCAGCTCAAACCTTCCAACTATTCAATGAAGCGGCCCTCTACGATACTCAAGTGTTCCGTGCATACCTTGTGTGAGCTTGTGCCAGTTTGCCAAAATCAATAATGGGACGATCTGATATGCGCTTCTTTAACGCCATTCTAATTATTTATATTCTTCTCAAGTAATAACTACGTTTGATTTCGTAAAAACGACCGACTACGACGCCGCTGCAGCGAGGACTTAGCAGGAGAGTTCTAGGATGTTCTTAATCCTAAATCTGTATTTCCAAAATCACAATAACGTCCTTTTTTCTCGTAAAAATTGAATGTAATGCTTAATAAACGTAAACTTAATCAATTTTCATTCAAAAAATTAAATTCGAGTAGAAATTATGTGAGTCTTTTAGAAAATAAACCAACTCTCGTGAAGGAGTCCCCGAATAAAACAAAAGCATGCCGCGTTCTAGATCAAATTTTAATTTTAAACAACAATGAAGTAATATTTACCTATTCGACATAAAAAATTTAGATAACTTCACTGACTGCGTCTATACAAACAATATCAATGACAAAAAGTATGCTGCCATCTTCACAATGAGGGGAATACGTGCCCTAACTACGCTATGCAAAATATTCGGCAAAGTCTATCACGAGCCTTACCGAATTTGTGTGGTCGTTGCGCACCTCTCTCATCTTATACAACAGTTTTAAACACAATTTAAAAAACGCCACTTTATCGCACTTTTAAGCACTTTAAGCTAACAAAAATGCACAACACAAGTGCGCATTCGTAAGGTTGATTTTTTGTTTGTTCACCAATTGACTTTCCGTTCATGTATTCTGTGGCACAATTACACTGTACAATTCATACTAAATCCACAAATTCATTCAGTTGCAGACGACAATCGCTACTTTATTCAAAAATAACAAATTGGTTTACAATTATTTTATAATAATTTGATAAATTAAGATATATTAATTGAGAAAAGTGCGTTTCACTTTCTATTTGGATACTGTGGTTCAACTCGTTGCATATGCGCTCGAATAATTCTTTCAATCATAACAGCCTGTGGATTTTCAGACTCGCGCAGTAAGTGACAAATATCTACCAGGCCATTTGGAGGTATTCCCGATGTTCGTGCGGTGATTACAGAATAAAAGGCCCCAACACATGCCCCACGCTTGCCTAAAGTGATATTACGATATTTTAAACCTGCATTTTTAAAATGGTTATGAGATCAGAATAAACCCAAATTGAACCAGAACTTGTTGAATCTTTTTCCATTGCCAACAGATACCTGAATAGTATTCAGTGAATACATCAATCGATGACTATATATTAGAGTCCTGAAAGAGGCTACATTCATAACCGTCAAAATGCTGGTGTAGTCTGACATGTTATATGTACTGGTTAATATTTAATAGTGCTCGGTCCTCGGGGTTTATACTCACGCCTAGCGATTTTCAATTCTATTCGTTTTTATGTCTGCGTCCAAACACTATATGAATTTTAAATTTTTGTATAACTGTTTTTCTTATCAAATGCTGACCTCAGTTTGTGATTTGAACAACGGTCTTTCATGTATAAACGTCATATACACCAAATATGCTCATATTACAAATTTCTTTGTATCTCTTTTTGTATCTATATGAATATCTGCGAATAATTGGCGAATATGGTGAACATTTCAAATATTCACGTTTGAGCAGATCTTTCAAACGGATTTTCTATAAAAATATATGAAATATAAAAAATATATACTTCTAAACACAATTTACACTTATTCGAGAATCAATAGAATTTATGCACTGCATTTGCAATATACATATTTGACATAAAAGCGCCTAGAATTTTAATCAATATTCATCATCATCATTCAGTATTTATAGACCGAATTGTGTACCGTTAGGTGTGTTGAGTCTTTTTCGTATTCCATGAATACCACAAGCATGAGAACTATTATTCGAATACATTGGTGAGGGGCTTGCAGGGCACGACTGCACCGAATTCGAATGCTCGGGCCCATGAATGGCTACTACCTTTTTTGCGGTGGTGTATTGAATATTGAAATACCCAATAACACAACCTTAGCGTTAAGGTAGTCAATTTACGTGTGTCTGTGCTAACTCAAAATCCTCTCTGTTGTTAGCAATGATGAAATTGATAGAAATTCAAACGGCCACTAGGAGATTCGAACCCACGTCCCCATGCTTGCAAAGCCGGCAAGCTAACCACTACTCTACAGCTGGGTGCTGATTTCAATAACGAGATGCGATTGATAAAAGCTCGTTTCTCAGAGTTTCATATAGATTTTCAATGTAGAGTACAGTACGGACCCAAAACGTATGCGCTCATAGGAAATAACTTGACAAATCTAAGCATGGATTTTTCGGACATTTTTCATTGAAAAAATCCCAAGAAAATAACACTTCAAACTTCAATAGCATTCTTTGTTCTAGAGCAAATTGAACCAAAAATCCACCAGCTCTGATATACCTGTTTCCACAGAATCGGCCTGGTCGAATTCCTGGGGAACAGATGATTCCGGGCTGGTCGATTTTTGGGTCAATATGATTGGTTGAGAATAATAATGCAACGAATTTTTGTTTTCAAAAAAAGATTTCCCAAATATTTTTTACAATTGTCCTTGTAAATTGTTGCAGCAAAAATTTCTCTTTCAATTATAAGGATTAACCTTACAAATTTGTAAGAATTAGTAATTAGAGAAAATTAAAATTACTAACGTGAGTAATGTTGAACTTTACTAATATATTAGTGGTGCACGAAAATAGTGTAAAACTACAATATTAATAAATTATCGGAGATGTAAATCTGTACAGCGTACAGAGAACCATTATCTCTTCATTTATTTTTTGGGCGTATCGTTTGAAAACTCAATTTATATCGCAACTTTTGCGGTGAGTCGGATTGGGAACACCCGGTCGTATTTAGGTGCTAAGATCACATATTATCATTCCTAGGCATCTTATTATTCGAGATCTATTTGGGTTAATCAATAATTTCTATTGGCTTACCTTCCCAATATTCGGGATTTGGGTTTAACCTGAAATGGTAGAAGATAATGAGTTTCTATTCAGTCAATGTGAAAATATTATTCATTACGAAAATTTCTCCAGCATATCAAATGCCTTTGCTGACACCCAATATTCACCAATGCGATAGCATTCTATTGCAATCAGCTGCAGAATAACAAGTGAATTATTATTCGCCGAACTCTTCGATACATAAAGATCCCAGGCCTTAATATAAGGGATACGTGAAAGCATAAAGTCTTTGATTTATTATTTGAAATTAAAAACACGCAATGCATCAAAATCTGAACAGATTTAGATCAAGAATACCAAAATGAACAAGAAACTGATTGATTGATTGTGTACCTCTTCAGAATGGCCAGACAAAATATAACATTTCGCCAAAACCAAATTAAAGTTTTGCTGTTGCCGAATAAATGGATCATTTATTTGAACTAACAACTCTTCGGCTTCGTTGTAGTTTCCTGTGGCAGCTTTGGCCTGAAACCAATAAAATATTATGTTGGTATCGTAAAAAAAGGATTTTATCCGAGAAGATTTACGAACCTGTGCATAGTTGTAATTATAAATGTCATCGTTAATGAAAAAGCTTCGAATGGAATTCAAATAGACGAGTACTTCCTCGAATTGTCCATAAAGAAAGAAAGCCGATGCCATACTCTGACGACCGGGAATGGTGTCACATTCAGAAGCACTGCTCCCAACAAGGTGAAAGTATTGTTGAGCGTTTTTCAAATGTTCCCTCTGGGAATGGAAGAAATGATGAAATTGCCTTATGCTAAATTCACTAATTTACCGATTCAGATTTTTGTCCAAGCAAAGTGTGTACAACACCCTTCAATATATACTCTGAGGGCAAAGTTGGCTTCAAAATAAAACTCAAAAGCTCCTCAGCTTTACTAACATCTCCCGATCTCAAGTAATGAATCGACAGATTCAGGCGTGCCTCTGGAATAACATCTATCAGTTTTGGCAAAATATGAAGCGCACCTTCTCCATTCCGAAACACTACCAAATTATGTTTGATTAAGTCTGCACCAAAAATGCCCTCGTCATGAATGAGACTTTTCAGTTCAATTTCAGCCGCACGCCCATTCGTCAAACGAAATCGATTGCACGCCTTTAAATTGATTGTTATAATGCTATCAGGATGCTTCACTAAATATAAATCCAATGCTTCTTGAGAAATATCATAATAGTCGAGTTTGTAATAGCAAAGGCCAAGGTAAATATTCAAGGCAATAAAATCTCTGTGAATATAGAAAAAAGATTGGAATAAGGCTATATAAGGCATATCGAAGAGATGTACAAGCTTTGAACCCTCGCAAACATACTTTTTTTCCAATAAAATTTTCTTATATATATCGATTGCGTCCTGATAGTGAGCACGCAAATAGTGCATCGAAGCAAGGCATAATTGGTCTTGAACTATGTCACGCAGTGATCCGTGTAGCTCTAGCAAACGATCTTCGTCATTTAATTTATGAGCCAAATGAAAATTCAGCCTCACTTTAAGTGGATCACATGGAACATTGTCGATGGTTTCCTGCGACTCGGTGTACATTCCTTAAAATGTAATAGGAAGGCGGTTGGAGTCATGAAAGAGACAATCTTGATAATAATTTACCCAGATAAAACGTGCATATTGCTATATTTATGGTAGTTTCGTTGTTCTGTCCATCCTTTTGATGTTGATATTCTTCTAATGCTTCTTTGTACTTCCCTAAGTGGAAATTACAAAATGCTCTCCATTGCGTCGATAAATTCTCGTTTATTGATGTACTCGTTCTGAACTGTAATTTTAACTCAAAATTATTTAATATCTTATGCATCGCTGCTTTTACCGTTTTACTTCTAGAAGAGTTCGAGCACCAATATAATCGCGTTTCAGCATCATATCTTCGAAATTCGGAATTGAACATGGTGTAGATGAAGTGCCTAAAGGCTCCGATCTTACACCGACTCGTGATAACATCTAAAAATTTGATGTAATATACATTAACATGTTTTTGCTTCGAGATTAAACCAATATACAGCTATCCACAAAAATGAAGAACTTTTGAAATTGGTTCTAGTAGGAACTTAAAATTGATATCATCAAACTAGAAAGCTATCAACAATTTGAGAGGTCACACTGATTTTTAACTTTGTAATCCAGATATCTGCTTCAATAATAAAAATTAGAATTTTTAATACCGAAAACAAATTAAGAAATAAAAAGTTATACTGTGCATGTCAAAATAATATTTGTTATTTTTTTCTTTTAATATTTTAATATTACCATTTTTGCGTTGAAATGTTAGACTGGAACTTAACAAACTGCCGTTTTGTTATTATTACGGTTGCTATGGAAACCAAACATATTGATTCTGTTCCCTTATATACGGGACTGTATATAACTGCTCAATAAGAAAATAGTTTTTAAAATAATTTGAAAGTTCGACAAAGAGTACAAAACAATCACAGCTCAGTAAATTTTATTTATTTATTACGAAGCCTAAATTTATGTCAATATGTGTTCACAGCGAACTGTGAACATGCTGGTCAGAGACCCAATACGACATAAATTCCGCCCATGGTACGTCTTGAAAAAGAGAATACAGTCAGGGGTGGGGTGATATTAGAGAGAAGCTCTTCTATCAAATTGGGTCCGGAAAACCATGGCAAAACCGGCCTGTCTCTGGAGAGACAGAGGAAATACAATAGATTTTTGAAGTGAAATTTACGTTAACATTATTATGAGAAAGCAAAAACATAAGAAAAAGCATGTGAATGATGATGATGATGAATGATGATGATGTTAATGATGAAAATTTTAATCTAATTGGTTGAGAAAATATCATCACATTGCTCCGAGTATTCACGATCAAATAAATTTAATAGAGCATTTATTGTTCGGCGCGTAAATAATGCTTAAGATTTAATTTAAACAAAGTCAACGATTCGAATTTTCTAATTTCAACCGGTATGCTATTCCAGAATTTAATTGCGGAGTAACTAAAGGCGCGATCGTCAAAAGCGGTACGTGGATTAAAATTAACGCGAAGGTTATCAGGGTATCGCGATGTTTCACCGTTCCGAACAAACATGTGATTCAAGTATACAGGAGACTGCTTTGACAGCTGTTTAAATATCAAGACTGCTGAGTGCAACTTTGCCCTGCTCTCTGGAGTCAATTCATTTAGACGCTGCCGGTATTCAGTGACATGGTCATTACACTTCAATCCGAAAATGTATCTGATTTTGTCATTATCAGCTACAAGATCACGATGGACTTGGTTTTGAGTGCTATGAGCACCCCAGCCATACGTTTTGACATCACCATAGTCCATGATTGGATCAATTAACGCGATTGCCATATCACGTTTGATATAATTGGGTATAAAATGCTTCGAGTGACGTATGCGATCTAAGACGCCATACACCTTTTGCAATTTACACTTGTCATGCTCTTGAAAATTAAAGTTTTCGTCAAAAATCACACCAAGGTTCTTTATTGACTTGCAAAATTCGAGTTTTTCATCACCTATTTTCACGTCATTGATCATATCGAAATTCAACCGACCCGTTTGATGCTTAGAACCGATAATCATTACTTTAGATTTTGATCCGTTCAACTTCATACCGCGACGTTTTATAAAATCATTTAATTTAGCAAGATCGGAGTTCACTTTATCAATGCCATTATTAATTTGATCAAAATCGACTTCTAGGAGTGCTTGAGCGTCATCCGCGAACAAATGGCCAGTCATGTGTTCGAGCACGTTGAGAGTATCATTGAAATATAAGGAAAAGAAAGTTTGGCCGAAATTACTACCTTGAAGAACTCCATTATTAATTGGAACAAAAACAGACTCTTGGTCACCGACTTTAACTTTTTGACTAATATTACTATAAATTGATTTGATTAATGGGAGCGTGCTGTTAGAAAAACCGTACGATTCACAAACTTTCAAAAGTGCATCATGTGGAACTGAGGGAAACGCGCTTTCTATATCTAGTGATACAAAAATTACTGATTTTTTACGATTTAACGAAGATCTGATACTCTCTGATATGTTCAAAAGTGAGGTGGTACAACTATGATTTCTTCGGAAACCAGATTGCCGTTCGTGAAGAATAGCATTTGACTCCAGATAGCCAGTGATCTGACTATTCCGGAGAATAGCGAAAATCTTAGGGATGACTGAGATAATTCTGATTGGTCGGTATTCAGAAATGAGCTGGGGACTTGGGACTTTATTGTGAGGTTTAATTATGATTTTATTCCAATCAGCTGGATAAACGTTATTTGAAATGCAAAAATTGAAAAAGGAAACAATATTATGAGCGATTGAGGGAATGATCAATTTAAGAAATTTAAGTGGAATACCGTCGGCACCGACAGCATTGCTCTTGATTTGCGCAAAGGCAAAATTAAATTGCTCAATGATTATTTCGTTAAACGAAAAAGTGGAATTGATATTGGTTGGAAGAGATAAATTGCACAGATCTGCCCCGTCAGAGGTATGAATTGAAGCGAAAAAATCATTGATGTCATCCAGATTGAAGTTGTCTAGGATTTCAGAATCATTACTATCATCCTTACTAGATTTGCAACAGCCAAGCGATTCAATAACACTCCATTTCGAACGAACAGAGTCGGCGTTAATGAAACTCTTGACCGTCGACTTATTTTTACTACTGTTGATCAGTGACTTGACTTTATTGGCTTTTTCCTTATAGATATGAAGCAAATGTTGATGAGTAGCTACATCACGGGAGTTGCTTTTTTTGCAAGTCTCATAAGCAGCTTTTCTCTCATCCAAGGCCTGTTTAATGTCATTATTAAACCAGTACTTGGGAGCACGTCGAACCCGACGCGATTTGATAGGGGCGAAGCGATCAAGTAGATTTAGAATATCACATTAAATATCTATATATAAATACGGCAACAAAAAAAAGTTTGTGATCCCTTTTCACCTACTATGCCGTAAATATATATAGGAGAGTTATACATCAATGGAAAGGGAATGTCGACTATATGTGCACAAACTATGTTTTTTGAATGTGGGCTGGTGTTATAATTCAAATAACGGGGAAATAACAGGCGGGTCAAAAAGTCTTTGGCCTAACTTAGAAAAACACAATTTTTTGCAAAAATTCTTATTAATTCATCAACATAGTTCCCTTTGGCCGAGATAAAATCATTCCAACGCTTCTGTAACTTTTCAAAACCGGTTTTGTAGAGCGATGTGTCGAGGCCTTCAAAATACGCTTCAGTTTCGGCGATCACTTCCTCATCAGAGCGAAACCTCTTGCCTCGGAGCATCTTTTTGAGTTCTGAGAAAAGGTGGTAATCGCTGGGGGCCAGATCTGGACTATACGGTGGGTGCGAAAGCAATTTGATGCCCAATTCAACTATTTTTTCCATGGTTTTTTTCGAGTTGTGACACGATGCATTGTCTTGGTGAAACAACACTTTTTTCTTCGCCAAATGTGGCCTTTTTTTGATGATTTCGGTCTTTAAACGCACCAACAAATCAATGTAGTAGTCGCTGTTGATTTTTTTCCATGTTCCAATTATTCAATGAATATAAGTCCATGCGCATCCCAACAGAGGCCATTACCTTACCAGCTGTTTGATGCGTCTTTGGACGCTTTGGTGCACTTTCACCGGGTGTCTCCACTCATCTGACTCGCGACTGGTCTCCGGAGTGTAATGATGGATCCATGTTTCATCCATCGTGATGTACCGACGCAAAAATTCCGACTTTTTACGCGTAAACATCGCCAAACAGCTCTCGGAAATGTCGATTCGTTGTTGAATGTCCGTGCATTATGGTGAAAACACTGCCTTTTGATAACTTTAAGGTATCAGCTATCTCTTGCAAGTTCACTTTGCGGTTCGAAATTATCATTTTCTCGACTTTCTCGACGTTTTCTGCCGTAACTGCCTCATTTGGACAACCAGAGCGTTCAGCATCATCGGTGTCTGTACGACCACGTCTAAACTCAACGAACCAGTATTTGACGCCTGATTTCGTTGGTGCAGATTCTATATAACACATTTCAAGCCATCCGTGGGCTGTAACGGTATTTTTTCCCATCAAAAATCAATGATAAATCAACACACGAAATTGCTTTGAATCCATGATTTTATGAAAACACAAAAGTAGCGTCACTTGAAGTTCTGTAACTTGAGTAATTATAAACAGAATGTCATGAAATATTGACAGTATGCTTTTGAAGGTTGGTACTATCGAAAAATAATGATCATAATTAGTGTCGCCATCTGTATGCCAGGCCAAAGACTTTTTGACCCGCCTGTTGCCTTTTCATATAGATCGCAATACCTTTTCATATAGATTGGAAAAAACCCAATACACACAGTTACATTCTTTCATTCGTCGCATCACACACAGTTCGTCATACCGACGAATGTGTGTAGCCAGTGGATAACATTCAACCGTACGCACACAACTAAACTATTGAAATGCCTGCATGAAAAAACGGTACGACTATAATGTTTTGTGATCATGTTTGGAAATTGGAATTTTGACCCCGAAAATTGAAAATTTCGTAGGGGAGGTAAGGTAGTCCTCCTCAGAATGACTTGAAAATTTGAATGTCTAATTTTTTTCATAAAAAAAAATATCTTGAAAGTTTCAATTCTTTACAATGTGAACTTGAGATAGCCGACCTACATATTTTTCGTTTCGACCCCGAGAAGACCCCGAAAATCTTTTGCAGGGTAGGTAGTCCTAAATCTTATCGGAATGAATTGAAATTTTGTGTGACTTATTTTTTTCATGGAAAAATAATATTCTGAAAGTTCCAATAGGAAACAATGTGAACTTGAGATAGCCAAATGGTTAAATATCTTACTCAACTTCCCTGTAGTATACTATTCAATTTCCCTGTAGGATATATAACCACTATAGTGAAATGCTATAAAGCCGATTACTATAGGGCAGTTTAATAATAAATGGCAATGTATTTCGGTGTGTGCAGGTTCTATCCAAAATCAGAAGAAGACAATTAACTCTTTTCATCACTTCAAATAAGAATTTTACATTAACCTTGATTCCAATTTGATTTGTCAATAATTTTCAATTAAAAAATAAGATGAGATCATTAATTTTGAATTTCATGAATAAAATATGCATTTTGCATGATTTTCAATAAATTTAAATGTGTTATATTCTTTGAGTTTTCACTTTTTGTTTGGATCGTCCAATCTTGGACGACGGGGCGAACTCTAGTAATAATAAATATATCACATTAATTCGTTCATATAAATAATGTTCAAGTTCGATACTAATGACAAGTTTGAAAGATGATCGACACTTAATGCTAATAATTGAGATTTGAATGTAGACCTTTTGCGGCAAGTAAGTAAAGAGTTTGAGGACTTTGTTAGAAATTTTGCACATTTGATAAAGCGGCGCCGATGAAGAATTTCTCAGACGCTCGTCGTTGATTTTGAGATATTCCACACTTCTCGAGTTACGCTCATTTTGATTCAGATTATTTTCAGTCCTCATTGACGGGAAATGAATATTTTTGTGCATATTGAATTTGCTCAGCCGAGTAGCGTACGATGAAATTTCGTAGTTGTTTGAATTGTTTGGATATTCTTTGAGCGCGAACATTGTAAATTGGCGCAGGCATGACTCAGTTTTATTTTTGTGGATTTCATAGTAAGGAAGCCATACCAAACTGCCGTATTCCAATATAGACTGACTGAGATCACTATAAAGGAATTTTAGAGTGTGGATATCAGGAATATCATAGAAAAATCTCATTACAAATCCAAGTGCTGAGTGGGATTTGGCCACCATTGAGTCCCCGTGTTTGATAAAGTTGAGCTTACTATCAAAGACTACGCCCAAATCTCTTTGTTCATATACTCTCTTGAAGGGTTTACTGCCATAAGAGTAAACATTTACCATATGATCTCTCTTTTTTGAAATTGACATAACAGAGCATTTGTCCAGATTTAAATGTAAATTATTTGTCTCACACCAAAATTTAAGTTTGTAGATTTCTGCTAGAAGTTTGCTTGTGTCATTGATATTTTTGATAGACGTTGCTAATTTTAAGTCATCAGCAAACAGAGAGATAAAAATATCATCATCTTCAATGGTGCTCACAATGTCATTTTTAAATAATATGAACAAAGTTGGAACCAAATGACTGCCTTGAGGTACCCCCGAGATGACGAAAAATTCACTCGATTCCATTTGTGCGTATTTGACGAATTGACGACGATTTGACAAAAAAGATTTGATCCATTCGATTAAGTTGTTCGGCAGATTGAGATTTTGCAGTTTTAAAATTAAAATTGAGTGGTCAACTATGTCGAATGCTTTACTGAAGTCCGTGTACAGTACTTCTAGCTGCTTTTCAACGTTTGATGCCTTGATAGAGAAGTGTAGAAATTCCAGCAGATTTGATGATGTTGATCATCATTTCATAGAACCATGCTGCTGTGGAAAAATTTTATCGGCGACCATTCTTGAGAATTCAAAATTCACTAAATACTAAAAGAATTTTGCTATCGTGGGTAATACAACGATAGTTTTCAATGTTTGAACGCGAGCCCTTTTTGAAAATCGGGCCGCCACTACAACGCTTCCATCGTTGGGAAAATTTCCGGTTGAAAGTGATTCATTGAAAATTGATGTGAGTTGTTCATACAATAAGGCACATTTTTTTAAAAGCAATGGATGAATCCCATCTGGGCCTGTACCCTTTTTGGTGTTGATTTTTAGCAGCTCATCAAAGACGAAGTGTTCATCAAGTTGATTGAAGATCAAGTTTGATCGATTCATGTCTTGAGCTTGATTTTGCATTTTAGATGGTTGATTGGCGAAATTATTTTTGAAAAATGTTGCAAATAATTCGGCCTGCTCTTTTTTGTCAACAGATGATTTGTCACCCAAATGTCGACGAATCTGATTTTAAAGACGATCCGATTTTATCAACATAAGTGTTATAAAGTTCGGTGTTCATTTTGCTATAAGCGTCGAGTGTTAAAAAATAGTCCGAACTATCACCAGATATCTTCGAACGTTTCCACTCTTTGTTCTTTTTATTTTTGAGTGACTGTAATTGTTTATTTTTCCATGGACACTTTGATTGGTGTTTTTTGATTTGATTCGGCACGAATTTATCAATAGCCTCAGAAAGAATTGCATGCAAAATATCAAGTTAGAAAGTCTATTCATCGCTATCTAATCCGCTTTGTAGAAACTGCGAGTTGAAATTTGCTCGTTTTTGTCGCCATTTATTTATGTGCCATTCATACGTCAGTGAATTCGGTGGGTGGTATTGTTCATCAATGGTAGAAAGTGGTGATGGACTTGAAACTTCGACATTCAGAAAATCATTTGTGAACATCAAATCGAGGAGTTTGTTACTGGCATTGCGATTTGAATTGATTTGATAAACTCCATTACTTATGATGCTTTCAATAAAATCGGCGGCAAATTGTTGAGTGACACAGATGGGAATGGGAATATTTTGACCAGCTTCATCCATAATCCATTGACAAGGGGTAAATTAAAATCTCCCATTATTATGAGTGTGTCGTTTGAACTCATTGGAATAATGTTTATGTCTGATATGTGGCATTTGTAGATGTCTGATGGAGCATTTGGAGGAATGTATGCCTCATAAATGAATACATTGAGTTCTGTATTCAGTGAACTTTTACACAAACACATTTCAAGTGGCTTGAATTGTCGAGAACAATGTTGATGGACGTGAGTTTCGAGTCAACTGCGACAAGTACGCGGCTTAACGATGAACCAGTCTCATAACGGTCTTAGCGATAAACATGGTATGAATTGTCAAAGAATTCGGACGAAAAATGCGAATTATTCAACCATGTTAGCACAACGATTAGGTATGCTAATAATGAAGAGTTGCAAAAAAATGGTTTTGATTTGGTGCGTAATCCACGAACATTTTCATAATGAATATCACTGCGCACTAAAATTGAAGGAGAAGATTGCTCAAATTGTTCATAACTTGCTTCAGAAGCAGGAGCTGCTGTTTGACTGGGGTGCGTTGTTTGATGATGCATTTGCCTTATTGGCTGTGGTTTGAATGGGGCACATGGAACGGATGATTCGTAGTATTAACTAATCCTAAATCTCATCGTAATGACTTGAAATTTTGTGTGACTTATTCTAAAAGTAACGATAAGAAATAAACATAATCCCGTAGACTGTCGAGAAATGTGCGAAAAAGTTAGTTTTACGTATGTAATATCACTCATTTAAAAGATTTTAAGTAAGAAAAATCATATAAATATTAGACATTTTTCTTGTATTGTATGTATATATTGGGTCTGCAACTTAATTTTAAAGGGTTCCTAGGAGATGGCGTTACCCATCTCTTTGTATATTATATCGAGTTTGGTAATATACACTGGCATAAAAAAGGTTAGGACTACTCACATTTTTCAAAAAAATCATTGAAATTCCTTATGATTTTATGTTCATTTCTCAATGAATTTTAGTAAAAAAAATTTAATTTTACATCACAAAAAGATTTTTTCCAAATTATTACGAAATTTGGAATTTATCACTTTTTTTTTGAATTTTTGCACTTTAAAAGTGAGAAATAAGGTTAGGACCATTTGATGTTTTGAGTAAAATAATCAATGATGCTTGCATTTTTTGACACTTGTTGCGATGGAATTCACCGTCAAAAACCTTCTAGAGACAATTTATGCAATTTCACAATAGTTGTGTCGCAGTTGTCATCTAAAATTCAATCGATTAACAATGGGACGTGGCAAACCACTGACCTTTCCACATTCAAAGATTATACATCATTGTCATTTCGTCAGATAGCAAAGGAAATAAGCCGAAGTAAACATGTTGTGCTGAATTTCCTCAAAGATCGTAAAAATTATGGTCAAAATTATATCGAGTCTGGTAATATATGTGGTTGACAGCTCTTTATGTCACCTTTCATACGCAGTAGAAATCATTCAATTCATTGTGAACAAACATTTATATTTTTCATATCGAAAATGTTCTATTTTATCCCTGAAAAGCGTCATTTGCGGGAAGTTTTATTGCATTATTTCTTTCTTAAGAAATCTGCAGCTGAAAGTTATCGTGTGCTGCAGGAAGCTTATGGAGAATATGCTCCATCGATTTCCACTTGTGAGTTTTGGTTTCGTCGATTTAAAAGTGGTGATTTTGACGTGGAAAACAAGGAGCGTCCAGTTCAACCAAAAAAGTTTGAAGGCGAAGAATTGGATGACTACCACTTGTTTAGATCGATGCAGAATGCCCTTACCGGAATACGCTTCACTTCAGAACAAGGTATCAAAAATTGAATCGATTCATTCTTGGCCTCAAAAAAGCGAGCAGTTCTTTTGGCGCGGAATCCATATGCTGCCAGAGAGATGGGAAAAAGTAGTGGATTCCGATGGCCAATACTTTGATTAACATACATTGTAACATTTATTAAAAATGAACGCTCAAAAAGAGGAAAAATCCTTTAAAATTAAGTTGCAGACACAATACATATATCCATTCCAGAGGCTGGAAGATGAAGGTAAGCTACATTTGCTGAGGATAAACTCATAGTAAGAATAATAGTAATTGAATTTGAATTCTAAAAGGAAGAACCGCCACAGTGTTAATATTTCACTTCCTCTCTACTTTGGGACATGTCATGTATATGAGTTCAAATCATAAATATTGTTCCAAACGCTAAGGTGAATTTGAACAGTCGGAAGGTGAATTTGAACAGTCGGAAGGTGAAATTGAACAGCCGCAAAGTCAAGAGGAGGATGGATGCCCAAAATTCCTGAAGAGCCTAAAATGAAAAAAAGGTTTAAACTAGCCATCTGTTTTGCTCTTCGTCGAAGCATTGACTCATTGAAAAATGAAACACTTAAATAGAATATCATAGTGGACCTTACAATCGACTGTAGTCCACGCGAGTGACGCAAAAGCCCACAGCGAAAAAATCTTCACAGCAAATATACGATATTTGTACGTGAAAAAATGGAATGTTTAAAGTTACAAAAAAAAAGCTTTTTCACTCTTCTTTTCACTCTTTATCGTTTTTACTTTTCCGCACACACCACTGTGCGAACTCCATACGTCGTACATCATTCAGTCACTCGCTCACTCACACATTCAATTGTTTTCTCGTTCAATTCTCTCTATCAAACACTCAAAAATTTATACAACAACAAAATACATGGCAAATACAACAAACACTCACTCGGTCACTCACTCATTCAATCGTTTGCTCGATTGTATTATACTACACCTCTCTCTCTCTCTCCCTCACTACTCAATTGATTGCTCGAACATTCATACATTCACTCATTACCATTTAGTTTAGAAATCATTAGCATTTTTTAAACTTGACGTTCATTATATCTAGTGTAATGCCAAATCTTTATGTATCCGCACTCTGAAGGTCTCTGAAGTGTCACACTCGCCTCAAGCCGTTAGTTAATATGCCGTTGAAAATCACAATTTAAATGAAACAAAAATCAAAATTGAAATTACAAGAAAAATTCATTGAAAACCGCAGATTATTTAGTACAATCAAGTTTCTCTTATGGTGATAGATATGAATCCATTGATGTCAATTCTAAAAAAAAAAAAAATTGGCAAATGTATCAACATTCTCCGGGTGACTGATGCAAAGTTTAATTTATTTTACCATTATTTGATGCATAAACTAAATCACGAACGTCTGCATTCACGTCATCAATACTACATTGCAAATGACAGGCATTAATCCGGCTTAATTATCGTATGCGTTTGTGAATTGCTGCATCCTTTTCCTCATCATTTGTGAATGGTGGCGAAAATAGTATTCTAAAGTCAAACCAAAAAATATTCATGAATTTTTCATGAATTGAAAATCAGTTGTTCCTATATTTTATACTGAACACCTACATGAGTTGTTAAATATTTGTATGTATGCAAAAAAGAGAAATACAAAACATACAGATAATAAAATTGCTATAACGCCTTCTATTGATTAAAATTATATTCAAAATTATCGCAATCCTTACGGCCTATATTATTTCTATCTGTATTTATTTATCATGAACACAATGACTCTACTACCTGATACCAAATTGAATTTATACTGAAGTACTAGATGTGTATATACAAAAACACATAAAAATATAATGTGGCACGCACACAGAGACAATTCAAACCTCACACATACACAGTTCATTTATAAAGCATCGCTTTTGTAATTCATCATACTCGTGTTTTTTTTTTGACAGCAACATTTGTTTGTCACTTAGAATATTTTCTTTTTCATTAAAACCCTATTTTTAATTTGTGAAAGATAAAAGAATAACTGTAAAAATGGATCAATTACCATCACTTACGGTCAAAATGTTCGATGACTTTGAAACCAGTACCATCAAATCGGAGATAGACATAAAAACAGCGCCTGTAATTGTTTCAAATTAATTGATTTCTTTATTAATTAGAAGATGTTTTAATTTGATTAAAGTACATTCTTGTGTAGAATCATATTGATTGGATCTCAATGGATAGCAATAGCCAACGTTTTTTGTCATATAAGATATATGCTGCCTAAAGAAATGCTCTGCAATCCATAACAGCATTTTCTGGTTATGTACGTATTAAATGTTCATTGAAACTTATATATTGAATGGAATTTTTTATAAAATTTTGCATTTTCAGGAAATAAAATATTCTAAAACCCGTAGAAAAATTAATTAAGGAATGTCTGCAATTTTTCCTGCAATGCTTTCATACAAAATATGGCATAACGAAATAATTGAAATTTTGAATGATTTAAATACCCTTCCGCCGAATGTGATCTACAGTGGATATCATGCAAACATCAGCCAAAGTAAAGTTTTACTCATCAGCAAGAATACACAATTACAATTGACCGATTTACTATCTTTGATCAGTTGGGTAATTTCGTAAAAACCGAAAAATTCATACGATTTTCTGTGAACTAATCAGCAAAATTGTTTATTTATTCATAGTGTCCAGAATTTACATCGCTTCAAGAAAGTACAAACTCATTAATTCTCACAATAAAATGTGCAAAATTAGCAGTAGAAACGTGGAAAAACGTCGAAAACGTGGAATTGGCCAGTTTCGACCTTTCCGATCGCCTTCTTCGAAATGATGTCATCTTTGAAGAAATCATTCGAACAATTCCAGAAACATTGGTTATGTTTACATAAAGCTACCATTTTATTTTGGCTAAAAAATCAGTAATTCTTTGCCATCATTTTTTCAAGAACTCTCGTTGTAAATAAATTAATAAATAAAAATTTACTACATATTACTACACAGCAAAAAATTTTAGGAGAAGAGTTCACCTAATCGGTGAATCACACGAATCACATCAATCACACAGTAGCCGACTATTGCATTCACTCAGTTCGTTCGAGCATAAACCAATAATTCGTAATACAACGCGACATTTTTTCTGTATGACACACACTTTAACAGACTTTTGAATTTATACAAACGGCTATATTCAGTTGTTTCGCAAAATATTTGATTAATGTTGTTTTCCCCAAATTTCGGGGAAAAAACAAAATATTACACCATTACAAGTGTAAACACGTATTTAACACTCATATTAGGTGAACGATTCTCCTAAAATTTTTTGCTGTGTACAAAGAATATATTTAGTTGAGCGAATATACATATATAGTACTCTGATTAGATTGAAGTGAAAGTGAGAAATAATTGAAAAAAAACTTACAAAAACAAAAATCAACAAAATTGAAGTTAAGTAAAGAAAAAAAAAACAAAAAAAAAATACAGCAAGCTCATATTTTTAGCTCATAAGAAGTAAGATATGTAAAAATATTTCAAATGTTTCAACAAAGCGATCTTTTACTCATTCTATTTTATTTGAATTTTCATTTGCAATGTCACAACGAAAGTGTCGGATCGTTTTACAGCTGAGACAACTTTTTTAATTCATTTTATCAGTTTTTCATTCGGTTTGGTCAATCAAAAACTAATTCTTTCACAATCGTTTTTGATTTTTTTTTTCTGTTGGCTCAACAATTCCAATAAAATGGAATACATGTATGTTCAAATGAGCAGATTTCATGACCATGCAAAAAATTCACCGAACCAATATTTATGATCAATCTGGTTTACTTAAATGACGTGGCTAGTTCAACAAGCTTAGCGGCTGCTTGAATGCTTAGTCCAGATATGCATAAACCACTGTCTGTTGAACACCAAACTCCATGAAGAAAATACATTGTAAATTTTAAATTGAAAATTAAAAACATATTCACTTTGAAAAATCAAGTTTGAAAAATCATTGAACATTGGAAATTATTTGTATAAACCTACTCCGATTAAGATCTTGATTGGTTGCCTCGTGTGTTAGCATACGGAACAAATCATCGCCAACTATCTGTCCGACGGACAGTGTCCGTGAAATGTGGATTTTAGTGACTTTGGTGATGTTTGCATTGGCCCATCATGATATCTTTTGACGCTGTTTACACTGCTAAAGGTATTGTTATTCATGTCTTAAAGCTGTTTGTACTTGCTACCAAAAAAGTATAATTATCTAATTACTGTGAACAAAATAGTGCAATCAGAGAATCTAATAATGGCATTTGGACTAAATTCAACCGAAAGTTCGGTTTTCGGCAATTGAATTCAGTTTAATATATCATTATTATCCTAGTTTTTCTACCTTCAAAAAATAGACAGAGGTCATTCCTACTCAATTCGGAGCCAAGAAATCCAGTGGTGATAACCGTTTTTCTTAGTTGACTCATGACTTCATATAAAATTTGTTTAGGGCGTTTTCAGTCTGGTCTATTTAGAGCTATTTAGGAAAACCACTTGACCCTCAATCGAATTTTGTAAAAACTGGTATTGGGGGGTTTTTTGCTACGAGAAAACCGAATCTGATATTTATTTTCAGAAAAAACAGTTTTTGGCATACCTCCCATAGAAATTTTTCGTTTTTTCAACAAAAATGGAAAAAATTGTAAAAATTGTTGTTAAGGGTTTCCCAATAAGGGTGATATGTTTTGAAAATGAAAAAAAAACACTGAATATGTGTTGAAATGCGGAATTGATCGAAATCTTTTTTATTATATTGGATATTCTATGCCATTTATGATTTAAACAATATATCGGCCAAATGGCTCCCGCGACTCTTCTTGCAAACCCGAATGCGTTCAAGCTTGATGATTTTTTGATGAAAATTGGGATCATTTTCAATTGATTCCAGAGCCCAATCCGCGAACTCCCGACGCAAACGATGGTCATTAGGCTTCAGTTCTTGGGCCAGAATCATCTTATAGGGATGTAGGCCAAGATCCAACCGCAAAATACGCCAGGTAGTCATCCTGGACAGGCCCAATTCCTGAGATCGGCGTGAAACGGACAATTCACGGTTTTCCTCGATACTGGCCTGTACGGCGGCTATATTCGTTGTGGAAGCGTAAAACTACTCATGATTAAATGGCAAACCTTACTGATGACAACTGACAGTAGACGTCAAAAATGTCAGTTCAAATGAGCCTGATAGGGACATTCAAAATCATATCACCCCTATTGGGAAATATTTTTTCATAAATCTTCATTAAACTTTGAGGGACTTATTTTTGACATGAAAAAAAAATACACTGTGCAAAATTCAGACAATTCCGTTGATTAACAAACATACCTTCCATAGAAAATTTTCGATTTTTCAACAAATTTTAAAAATAAAAAATTTCATTCATTTACAATTAGTTTCATGACTTTATTTAACAGTTTCAAACAAATTGTGATTTCTTTTAAAAAATCAATGATTTTCAATTCAGTTTTCGTCTTCATCGTCTGGCTCTATTTGTAAGTTCCAGCGGAGGTCAGCAAGCAACGGATTTAGATTCTTGCCACTGTACTAGTATTCAAGTTGAGCGGTCACCTGGTGAAAGCACTCACCATGCTCATCAGATTCAGTAGGGGCCTGCATTTCTAATTTATCTTGATAATGGCGTAAAAAATGTATTTTTAGAGACATGTTGACACCAATTTTGTGGAATGATTGAAGCGTTCGTGTTTTAGAAGTAAATATTGCAGGATTAAACTAATAGTATATGCTTTATTACTAAAATAGATCGATTTTAGTTTTGATTTCATACAATTAGTTCGATTTGAGGTTCAATTTCATGCAAATAGTTCGATTTGAGATTCGATTTCATGCAAATAGTATGAGGTTCGATTATATTACAATATTTAAATAACATACATCTAGTGATACAAGTTAGTTCAAGTTGAACATCCAAACAGTGAAGTTATCTTTGTTGCCACATCATGCGTTTGAATACAATTCAAAGGGATGAAATTTTAGCTAAATTGAATGATGGAGCGAACGGTAATCGTTTAGCAAAAGAATATGGAGTTGCGAAATCAACAATTTCATCAATAAAAAAGCGTAAATATGATGAAATGCTGCAGCCCAGCAAAAGAAGTGGAACTTTTAATCAACCATCGAGTGCGAGCTAGAGCGATAATGAATTAAATCGATCAAACAATACATCTAATGAGGATGAGATTGATGATGAAGTCGATGATAATGTTGATAGTGATGAGAGAGTTGAGAAAAAATCATATGAATTGCCAATGTTCCATCAACTTAAGCTGTATAAACCATCGACTGAAATGAATGAGAATGAATATGATGACGATGATACTACTGACGAATATGATGATGATGAGGAGGAGGAGGAAGACTAGAGCGAAAAAGATGAAGAAGATCCCAATGAAATATGTAGAAAATTGCGACGTGTATGCGACAATTTGTATGTTCCGACTCAATCATTGAGTGAAATGTTGAAATTAATTTCTAAATTAAGGAGCGGCGGCTACATTGAGGAATCGCTACAAGAATAATATATATACTGAAAATTGTAAAAATCATGAAAACGGATAAATAAAACAAACACGATAATTTTTCTGACAAAAAAACCAATCTTTTTATTTTATATTTATGTTTATATATTATTATAATATACAGAGCAATCATATGAAAGTTCGATTTGGAAGATATAGGTTCGATTTGAAACCATTTTTCCTTCGAATTATACAGAGATTTCCAACGCCCAAAACGTTTCTATTTTTATTTCAAAACTGTAAGGAAATTTTCGTAAATTTAACTTAAATGTTACTTTTTCATGAAAATCAATGAAAACTGCCTCATTTTTGTACCTTATTTACTATGTTTGCTTAAAATTATATTGAAAATTTACGTTTCACAATATTTTTTTCTCAATTTCACCAATTTCATGGTGACCCCAAGCTAGTGTATCAATAGCATTCGAACGAATAAGGTAACGCTTATCGTCGAACGGATTTAAGGCAATTTTTTTCTGTTTAATTGTGAATATTTGATGTGATTTCGAGCGAAGGTTATGCTGTTCACGTAAAAAATTACAATTTTTCTCGATACAGTCAACATAATGCAATTTTACGTTTTACTAATAGGTGTTTCGGAAAGTTCGGTCCGTTTTTTTGTGTTTTTTACGCATTTATTTAAATAACAAAATGAATGAATTCAATAATCAAAGTATCTGCCATCGTTAGCTAGGACTTTTTCCCATTTTTTTTGGCAATTCATGGATTGCGTCCCAGTACCACTTCTCATCTTTTGAGGCTAACCATCCATCAAGCCAATTTTTCACTGCTTCGTACGAAGTGAAGTGTTGTTCGGAAAGTCCGTGCTGCATCGATCGGAATAAGTAGTAGTCTGATGGAGCAAGGTCTGGTGAATACGGCGCGTGGGGTAGTACGTCCCATTTGATGTTTTCCAAATAGTTTTTCACCGGTTGTGCAATATGAGGCCGAGCATTGTCATGAAGCAAAATCACTTTGTGTGTTCGATCACCCCATTCTGGTCGTTTTCGCTTCAATGCTTGGTTCAATTTGATTAATTGTTGTCGGTAGCGATCAGCAGTAATCGTTTCACCAGGTTTTAGCAACTCATAATACACAGGTCCTCTCTCATCTCACCAAATGCACAGCAAAGTCTTCTTCCCATGAATATTGCGTACTGGTTGTGATGTTGATGGTTGGCCTGGGTCTACCCATGATTTTTTGCGCTTGGAATTGTCGAAATAGATCCACTTTTCATCGCCAGTAACAATTCGATGCAAAAAAGACTTTAATTTGAACCGATCAAGCAAAATTTCGCAGATGGTTTTTTCTTTCAATTGATAAGGCACCCATTTTCCTTCTTTTTGGATCTTTCCCAATGCATGTAAACGTTCAGAAACGGTGGATTGGGAAACTTCCAATGTTTCTGCCAATTGTTTCAATGTTTGAGTTGAGTCTTCATCCAACAATGTTTGCAATTCTGCATCTTCAAACTTTTTTGGCCGTCCCGATCGTTCTCTGTCTTCAATATCAGAATCACCTTGTTTGAAGCGCCGATACCATTCTCTGCATGACTTATCGGTTGGAGCTATTTCACCATAAACTTCCACAATATTTCTATGTGCTTCCGCTGCACTTTTACCACCATTAAAATAGAATAATAAAACTTCGCGCAAATGCTGTTTATTTGGTTGGTATTTTGCCATTTTTGTTAGAAAAACAAAGTTTGTTGCTGTACGAAGTGTAAACTTCTCTTGACTGATTATTGTTGACAGATGTCTAACCTTCTTAATACAACAACATTCCGCCATCATTTTAATAACTATATAGCTACTGGATCCATCTATTGAAAACGGACCGAACTTTCCGAAACATCTATTATATTCTTTCTGATACCTTTAGCCTTTTTAATAACTTTAGATTTTTTATCGATATTACAATTCTTTTCGATGCAGTCAACATTTTTCCATTTTAGCTCTAAGCGGTAGTACAGCGTAGCATTTTGCGCGTAGACCGACAAATTCTGCTAAAATCTCCCCTTTTAATTCATCTTTGAAAAGACCGGGCACTTTTTTATTCCTTTGAGGCATTTTGAAAACATTCTTCTCCGGATAATCGCTGGTATCGTAGCGATTCAAGTGTTGCTTCATATCATTGTAGAAATCATCCGTTTGAATGGAAAGTATGAAAGAGTCGGTGTCTGTATAGACAACCGTACATTTTTTTCCATATTTAGGTTTTAAAAAGTCGTACAGAAAACTGTACATCGTTATTTTCGATATATCTAAGATGGACATACCAATAATTATTGGTTTATTCATTTTTTTTGCAGACGTTCCGTAATGCTATTGCTATTACAAATGCTATAGCATAGCTTGCTATTTACAGCAGTCTAAAATCTTGCGGCTGCCGCTTCAATTTTCGCTTCACTCTGTCCATACTTCGTAAGCGGATGTGTATCGTTGGTATTTTGTTGCTGTAACGGAGCGCGCGAAGTGAACGGGCGTCTGTGTGAATGTAAGTTTTTTTACATGCACATTGCACACAGACGTCCGCTCAGTACGAGCGCTTCGTTACAGCAAAAAAAATACACACGACACACTGCCGCTTTCAACTTACATGTTAATATGTACACTGTACAGTCGCTGTAAAGTATCGACAGAGTGAAGCGAAATTTGAGCGTGTATATGTGTCGACGGCTTCAAGACGGAATTCGTGAAAAAAAATCATATGGAATGTTTGTCAAACGAAAATTAACTGTTTATTGGAGCGTTCAAATGTTTTTAATGATTTTATATGAAATTTTTATTTAAATGCTTTGTGAAATCGTTCTTTGAATGAATATAATAAAGTGCAACTTGAGACACACTATCAATTTTCTGTTCTTACATTCAAAAAAAGGAATTCGATTCGATTGTGGCGAGCACCAAATGTAAACAAAGAAATTATATCGTTATTTCTTTCGAGTATTTGACGTAGTACAATGAGCCATTCGCTTTCAAAGGTTTTATTCCTTTCTATTTTGCAATTGCTAACGATTTTGATTTCGACCGCGATATTTAGCTTGGTTCGTGCACAAAAACTACTGTTCCCTAGCAGAAAGAAAAGATTTTTAGAAAAAACCACATTGCTGTGAATATAGAGCACATCGCTCGTCAACAAATATTTCATTTCATTTGTTTTTTCCTTGATTTAAGTGCCGAATTATGTCTGAGGCTTATGCAGCCGACTGTAAAATACATTTTAATAATTCGAAATGCACGAGGAACATCCATAAGTCGTGCGTAATCAAACACTGTTCATGAATACATTTTTCAATGTGTTCCGTTTAAGGATTTATTTGGTTACTACAAGCTTCTTGTTATCGTTAACACACTTAAGTCAAAACAAAACAATAGCGATCAAGATTTCAAACAAAGTAATGTTTTTATTTATGCTTAAAAATAACATGAAAGTTTATAACTTCGAAGACAGAGATTTTTCTGCAGGAATAAAGGAACATTTTTATTTGTTATTTTATTTGAAAAAATGAACCATCCGAAAAAAAAAAGTGTTTTCACTTATTAACATGTAAGCTTCTTTAGACGGATCTCTTCACACGAATCATCAACCAATCCATTGAAAGACTGATAGCGACTTCCAGATTCATCAGCACCGTTAATGCGAATTTGAAACAATTCTGAAAAACGAGAATAAACAGAGTCAATGAAACTAATGTTGAATGCGCCAAGAATGAATTACTAAATAATCGATAGCATTTTTCTGAATGAATTACCTTTTATGAAAATGAGTACGTCTTTTTGAATGCAATCACCTTTTGCGATAGATTTGACTGTGCAAAGACCAATAATAAGGGCTTTGATAAATGGTTTGTCCATATCTTTTTTTTCGGTTTTTCTCATCGTTCAAGCGAAGTAAACCATTCACTGAAACTGCTGCCAATTTTAGCTATTTGTATTGCCCAGAAATTTTTACGAAATATGCACGATCTTTTTGAGCCTAAAACCAACACACAATGGATTATTGTTTTTTCTAAACTAAAATCGTTTTACGTACATTTTCCTTGAATGGAATATTTTCTGAAATCGCATCATTCATCTTCAATTGAATGCAATCACCTACGAATACAGTCACTGACTTCACGTTAGTACAATTTTCAATATTTTTCCTAAGTTCTGAGTGATATATACGAAAGGCATCGTTTAAAAATATTTCAATATCAATATGTCCATTGTTTACAATAGCGAAGGTGTTTATTCGTCTATTAAATGCATTTTTACTCACTTGTAGCTCAACACTAGGGACATCTTCAATTGTATTAGAGGACGGTGACATCATTGTTACTCACATCGATATTAACGTTTTTGACGGGCGAAATCAAATTTTGGTTTATCAATATGAATATTAATTATATGTACAAATATATTGCGAGAACTTATACATTTAACAGCCAATACAAAACGTATTTGCATAAAATTTATGAAAAAATTTACTGTGGAAAAGGAAAAAATATAAAAAGTATAAATGGTCTTACGTACGTAAAACTAACTTTTGCGCACATTTCCCGAAATTGTTCGGGCTTACACATTTTTCATTGATTGCTACGCATTTGTATTGGATTTATGTTTATTTCTTATCGAATCATCATGCAACTTTGAGAATAAATCACAGAAAATTCGAAGTCATTACGATGAGATCAAATTTCAAGTCATTACACATCATATAATTTAGATTTGAATTTTAATAAAAAAAATGAATAAACATCTCATTTTCTAATTTTCACTTCAACAAACGTTTGCTGCTTTTGAATTGGCAATAACAATTACGAATTAGTTCACTCTGATGTGAACTTTCAATTCATGCCAAAGAAAGATATGATTCCACATTTATGTTATATATAAATTTCGTTAAAAAGTTAATGAGCATTCAAATTGATGAAAAAAACACAGATTAGAAAATCACAATTTCATCACACATTTAATGAAAAAATTTGAATTGACTCCGAAAATTGAAAATTTTGTAGGGGAGGTAGTCTTAAACCTCATCAGAATGACTTGAAATTTCGCGTGACTAATTTGTTCCATAACAAAATAATATTCTTAAAGTTTCAATGCGATACAATGTGAACTTAAGATAGTCGCCGTACAAATTTTTCGTTTTGACCGCGAAAAGACCACGAATGTCGAAAATTTTGAATGGGAGGTAGTCCTAAATCTCATCGGAATGACTTGAAATTTCGCATGACTCATTTTTTTCTTAAAAAATTATTTAAAAAACTTGAGATAGTCATTCTTAAAGTTTCAATGCGATACAATGTGAACTTAAGATAGTCGCCATACAAATTGTCAGTTTTGACCTCGAAAAGACCCAGAAAATCGAAAATTTTGCAGGGGAGGTAGTCCTATATCTCATCGGAATGACTTGAAATTTTGCATGACTCATTTTCTTCATGAAAACAATAATATCTCCCAAGTTTCAATAGGACACAAGGTGAACTTAACATATTCGCCACACAAATTTTCAGTTTTGACCTCGAAAAGACCCAAAAAACCGAAAATTTTGCAGTGGAGGCAGTCATATCGGAATGACTTGAAATTTCGTAGGACTTATTTTTTTTATAAAAAAATAATATTCTGAAAGTTTCATTATGATACAATGCGAACTAGACATAGTCCCCATACAAATTTTTCGTAATTATATGGAAAAACAGCCCATTTTTCCATTCGACTCCACTAGAGCTACCCGAAAAAATTATCCGATTAGGCTGAAAATTAAAACGTTTCTATTCCTAATAAATTTGAATGCGTGTGTAAATTTTTGATCAATTCCAACAACTGTAATCAATCCCTCTTTTTGTCAACTTGACATTGGTCACTTAAATGTGCTGCCACCACATGTCTTACGCACTGAGAACGAAACACAATCTGAGACTTTAAGTAGACAATAGCTGTTATCCAACTGAATTAAAAAGTGTCGGATTGTTTATTTGACACTACAATTTTATGTTAAAGGGGTTAGTGTCTATGTGTATATGTGAATGCAAAATGAAAGCTGATTACTTGTGTGAGTGTAAGCGTGAGTGTGAATGCAAATAACTACTGATTGCTGTAATTATGAGGGCAATGAAGTGTGGTTAAGAAGCTGTGTTAATTTATGTTGTAAGGTTTTTGATAATAATGGCTGGTGAAATGTTAGGTTTAAGAAAGCTTATCAATGAAATGAATTTAAAAGGTTTCTTGATGATGACGTCACCAATTTGACAGGCAGAAATTATCAGGTTAACAATCCAAGGGCTGGCAAATGAGATGCATGTGATAGAATGGTTTTGGTTGGCCGTATGAAAGAATGAAATGGCGCCTTTGAAAATTCTGCACATTTATTATTTGCACGGTTGGTTAAGTCTGGCTGATATTTTCCGCTGACAATCAATCAAGGTTTTGTCAAAATACTTACATTGGATGAAGTCAGTGCGGAGAAACTCAATCTATGAAAGGCTTGAATTGGTCGATCTATTCTCAAAGTCTCGACTTATTCTTGATCTACTGAGAGGCTCAAGAGATGCTTGTTCTGCTAAGAGTCACAAGCGAATGGAATCCAATGCATGGCTGGGCGCCTTTTATTGGCGAATTTTGCACTACAACTCATGCGATAGAGCGGGAACAACTGAATTGCCACTCTTTCAATGCACACTTGTATTGAAACGCTGTGTAAGAGACGAAACACAGTGTTGTTGTTGTTGTTTGTGAATTCTCTCAGTTTGTGCGGCTATTCGTAGTTGAGTGTGAGTGATCGTGCATGCTTGTAGGCGATTGAATGGAGAGCGAGTGAGCGAACGATTGACCAGCTGAGTGACCGTTTGTGTGTGTGTGAGAAGTAGTAAGTAAAATGGGTGAGCGTAGTTTTCTTGGAATTTATTTTGGTGTTAAATGCACCAAAACATCCTCCCGCGCGATGAGCGATTGGTTAAAGACCTTAAAGAACAAGCGCTCATCCGAACCCATGTTATCTTCAATAGGTAACAAGCAGAGCTTATGAATTGGTCGGGTAATGAGACTGTTTTTGCATTTTATTTCTGCACATCGAACCAAATTATTTTTCCCTGGATACGTCTTGGTAATTCGTCCCAGGATCCATAGAGACGGAGGCGTATTGTCTTCCTTTATCAACACCAGCTGACCACTTCTTAAGTTTGGATGTGGTTGCTTCCATTTGGGCCTTTGCTGGAGGCGTGTCAGATATTCATGCGACCAAAGATCCCAGAACTGCTGCAATAGTCTTTGCAAGAATTGGAATTGTGATAATCTATTCATCGAAATGTACCTCACATCTGGATGAGGTGTTGTGACGAGGGCCTGACCAATCAAGAAATGACCAGGAGTCAAGGCTTCCAGGTTATCCAGGTCATCGTTCATTGGACACAAAGGCCGTGAATTCAAGCAGGCTTCTATTTGAATGATTAATGAATTAAATTCTTCATACTTGAGATTACCAAGAATTCGATACAAGTGAGTTTTAACCGATTTTACTCCCGCTTCCCATAGACCACCAAAATGGCTGGCTCGTGCGGGATCGAAATGCCATGTAATTCCTTGGTTAACACATTCTTTTGTGATAAGTTGACTTTCTTTAGAATCTTCTTGGTACCAAAGCTCGGGCAATTGGTTTGATATTCCAATGAAGTTAGTGCCACGATCGCTATATATCTCACTTGGAATACCTCGTCTTGAGACGAATCGATTTAAAGTTGCCAGAAATGCTTCAGTACTTAAATTGTTTGCTAACTCCAGATGTACTGCCTTTGTTGTTAGGCATACAAATAATGCTATATAGCATTTCGTTGTCCCAGTATTCCTTTTGGTTGACAATTTGATATCAAAGTATCCGGCAAAGTCGACGCCTACATGACTAAAGGGTCGATTAGGTTGGAACTGCGGTGTCAACAAATCTGCCATTTGTTGTTGAGCTGGTCGACAGTGATCTCGGAAACAAGTCATGCATCGTTTTAGCGACGTTTTTACTGTTACCTTTCCTCTTATAATCCAGAATTCATCGCGTATGGATCGTAATGTTGACTGCAATCCTCCATGCAACGTTTTGTAATGTGCTTGGCGCACAATCAAGTTTGTGAAGTGACTTTTTGTGGGCAAAATGACGGGGTGTTGGCCATTGTATGACAATAATGAGTTACGTAAACGTCCTTGTATTCGCATAATTCCATCCTTATCAATGTATGGTGTCAGTGATAGCAACGGGCTACGAGTTGATAATGGTTTTTTGGCTTGGAGATTGTGTAATTCTCTGGGATAATGCAAAGCTTGTACGTATCGTATCCAAGTTTTTTTTTTGCTTCACTCAATTCTAATGGCGACAGGTTCTTTCCAGCACGGAAATGACAGTTTTTCTTAAGCCAACGTGTCAGATAGGCTGTGATGTGAAGTAAGTGATTCAACGATGAGTATTTTAGCAGAAGGCTGCTTTCTGCTGGTGCTTCTTCCATTTGTTGATGCAATAATTTTGTCTTTATCTCGGGAATATTTTTGGTTGAAATCATGTGGGCTGGAGTTTTTGGCCACCTTTCAACTGGCTCTATTGAAAATGATGTTCCACTCCACCAGCGTGTCAGTGACAATATTTCGATTGACGCGTGACTTCTTGTTGCATAGTCAGCGGGGTTTAGAGTAGTACTTATGTGTCTCCATTTCTCTGGATGTACCTTCGATTGGATTTCGGATACGCGATTTCCTACAAACGGTTTTAGTTTGTGTGCTGGCGTTGCAATCCATGCCAATGTAACCGCTGAGTCTGACCATGCGAAGACTTCCAAGTCAGGGATTTTTATCGTTTCTTTGAATTTGGTGATCAATTTCAAGAGTAGTACGGCTGCGCATAATTCCAACCGTGGAATTGATAATTTTTTTAATGGGGAAATTTTTGATTTAGCAGTCAATAAATGGACTTCGATTGAATCGTCTAGATGAGTCGTGCGGATATACAATACTGCTGCATACGCTTGTTCCGCTGCATCACAGAAACCGTGTAACGAGACGTGCTTGTGTGATTTCACATAACCACTCCATCTAGGTATTCTGATGTGAGCACATCGCAAGAGTGATGATTTGATTGTTTTCCACTCCTGTTTATCAATAAGCGATAGCTCATCATCCAAACCGACCTGTCTAAGCCATAACTGCTTCATGAAAATTTTGGCTTTTATGACCATTGGTGCCAAGAGTCCTAAAGGATCAAAAAGTGAGGCAATTTCGGATAGAACTGTGCGTTTTGTCACGTGTGTTATCGTTTTTCTTAGGTCAACCTTGTAACTGAAGCTGTCCTCGGAGGTATTCCATTGCATACCAAGGGCAGTGCATGAGTTTTGAGGGTGAGTTTTAACCTCTACGACTTCGCCTGTTTTCAACTCGACTGCATTTGAATTCCACTTTCTGAGATTCAATCCATATGCTGCGAACAGCGCAGTGAGTTCTTCTTCCAATTGCACAGCTTCTTCAACAGTATCGAAAGCCTCCAAGTAGTCATCAACATAGAAGTTCTTCTTCATTGACTCAGTTAGAGCCGGTTTTTCTAGTTCAACTTGCTCTGCTATATAGTGTAATCCTCGAATTGCCATATATGGGGCGCTTGACGTGCCAAATGTTACTGTTTGAAGCTCAAACAAGGCTAATGGTTGTGTTGAGTCTGATTGCCACAAAATTTGCTGGAATTTGGTGTCATCTGGATGTATCCAGAATTGACGATACATTTTCTCTATGTCTGCAGTGAGTGCTATAAGTCTTCGAGAATGGGTGGGCCAACATGCAATCGCTCATTCAAAGAGTGGCCATTTGTGGTTTTTGCCGATGCGTCATAAACTACGCGTAGTTTTGTTGTAGTACTGCTTTCCTTGACCACGGCATGGTGTGGAATGACATAACCGCAATTCTCGAGAGGTTTTTTAACTGCGTGCCCCAAGGCTATATATTCAGTGATACATTGTATGTATTCTTCCTTCAATTTTGGATTTGCAGTGAATTTTCGTTCCAACTGAAAAAATCTTTTTTTGCTACCTTCAAGTGTTTCACCCAAGAAATCTGCTGAGGTTGAGTCACAGTTAAAGGGGAGCCGCATTATGAGCTTTCCGTCTGGTGTTCGGGTTAAAGTTTTGATCAGGTATTGTTCACAGGCGATTTCTTCGTCTGACCATCGTTGAGGGGGATTGGCAATCTCTTCAACCTCCCAAAATTTTTGAATTTGATGTGAAACTTCTTCGTTCGTAATGTTCGCATATGTTTGAATTTGATTTGCGTCATTGCTGATGGATCCATCCGTATTGTATGCTCCTGATGTGATCCAACCGAGAGAGGTTTTTTGGGCGATTGGTTCGCCCTTTTGGCCTTTAACTAAACCACTTTCAATGATATCCGCATATGTTTGTGTACCGATTAACATGTCTATCGTGCTACTACTATCTGTGGTGTTTGGATCGGCTAATTGCAAACCTTGTAGATGCGTCCATTGCGCAAAATTTATAGCAGGCATTGGTTGAACTGCTGTGATCGAATTTGCAATGTATGCAGCTATTGGTAATTTGAACTCCTCGTTATACAAGGGCCCCATAACAATGTGAGTCTTATATAACGCGGTTCCCGTGATTACTCCACCAAGTCCGTACATTGACACATTAGCAATCCGTTGACGATCACAACGAATCAATTGTGCACCGCGTTCACTTAATACATTTGATGTTGAGCCTTGATCGATAAGTGCTCTTAACAGTATCTTCCCTCTGCTGCAGTATATTGGAATTACCGCTGTGGCCAGTACTGCCTTTTTTGGTGTTGATTGATTATGGAACATTCTTTCCATGTTGATTGTATTTATTTGTTCACTATACAATGCGTCATGCAGCAGCGTGTGGTGACGCTTCTGACACGTCTTGCAAGAGTGTTTTGAAATGCATGCTGCTGTGTCATGTTTATATAAACAATTTTGGCAAAGTTGTCGATGTGAAATCAATTCCAAGACTTCGTGTGCGTTGCCTGCTAACTTTGGACACCTAAAAACGCGATGAACTTCATCGCAAATTCCACATATTTCATGTTGTCGAGAGAGCAGAATCGTAGCGTCTGCTTCATCCTCATTGTCGTTGTCCAGTTGTTTCTCCATACCGTTGTGTTGATTCAACAAACCCTTTGGTTCTAGATCCATTGTAACAAATGGCTTGATTTGTTTTCTCTGTAATGGTGTGGATTGATTTGGATTACTCGCAGGCCAAGCTGACACAATTCTATGCCGAATTTCTAGGAAATCCAATAATTGTTTAACTGTGGCTGGATCATGGGAACCCTTTCTTTCTTCCTCCCACTTCGATCTAATTTCTATGCTCAACTTTTTTTTGAGGAGAAACACAATCATGGTGTCCCATGTGTCAACCATTATATCGAGATTTTTTATGGCATTTAAAGAAGTGCGTGTCGTCGTGATAGCTTGTCGAATTGATGATGGTGTTGAATTTGTAATTGTTGGAATCTCAGTGAAATTTCGAAGATGTGCATCGATAATTGCGCTTTTGTTTTCATACTGGTGATTCAACATTTCCCATGCGACCTCGTAGTTGCTATTGAATTGCTTCGAGGGCTTCTCCTCTTAAGTAGTTTTTTAAGTGTGTGAGACGTTCTGCGTTGACACCCCTGTACTTGTTCATTAAAGATAAGAAAGTGTCTTTGAATTCTGGCCATAATTCAAATTTGCCTTCAAAGGGTGTAAACATAATATTTGCTAACTTGATGCCCATGTTTTTGGATTGTGTCGAACCGGTTTCCGCAGGTAATTCATTATAATTGCGGTTCCCAGTTGCATAAAAGGTTGAGTTTAATGTAACCTCTTCAGGAGGTGCCAATTCATTCAATTTCAGTCTGTTTTCTAAATATGTATCCTGAATTTTCCGATTTCTATTCAAGATTTCCGTTAAGTTTTCTAATTCATGATATGCTGCTATTTTTTCCAATTCATCAACAAGGTCGACAAATTCCTTGAATGTTTTTTCAAAGGCCACAGAACGAAATGTAACGGCTGTGACATTGCTTTGAGCGTTAAACTTCTTTACCTCATTAACATGATGTTCAAAATCGCCAATGATTCGAGCACGAATTGAAAGAAGCTTGTCTAGCTTAGCCATTTTTATTTTTTTTTTGGTTTTTTGATGAGAGCGAGATCCTCCCTTTGTTTGGTGCTGGGCGAATGCCTCTTTTGTTTTATTTAATTGCAATATTTGGTACGTTCAATCGTTAATATTTTCATTCAAGAGTTTATTCAGTCTTTGGTTCTTCCTAGATAAATTCAATAGACCTCAAAAGAGGGTTTCAAAAAAAAAGGAAAAAATAGAGTGATTTGTTGCTTCAAAAGTCGAAGTCAATAACAATAAACTTAAATCTTACTGGTTTTGTGTTTGAAAGGCACGACAAAAAGGGCCGGATTCAAGGGTTTATTTGCGCTGGCCCGCTGCCTTACGTTGACGCTCTAGGTACCGTCGATATTGTCCGCGTGACATTAACGACACGTCAACTTGTAGTGGTGCCGGTTGATGATGTGGTCTCCCGTTGCAACCAAAGTAGTTATTAATAATAACGTTTTGTGGTGATGGCAATGCTGTTTGTGTGTATGATGGCGGCTGTCGATAATTCGGTCTTGGAGCTCGTGCCCGTTGTTTTCAGCCGCAAGCCAAACCTGGATTAAACCGAGCGAAAGTCGGTGACAATGCTCTCTTTTTTGGTGCTGGAGCGATTTCTGGCAAGACAAATGGTTTTGCTACACTTCGTTTAAAATCGTTTCGTACAGATCGTTCAATGTGAGCCGGCAATCTCGCCGCTGATGGGCGATGGGTTGTTTGACCCTGGCTGGTTGCCGTGATGTGTGTTGGTTTCGGCAATGTTAACACCTCTGGCTTTGCTGGTGGTATGACTGGTTGCGTTGGTTCAACACAGCCTTCCTCACTGCTGCTGATGTCCAAATCCTCACTCAGCACTGATAACTGAAGAATGTCGTCGTCTATAATAGAGCTGGTAGGAGTTGCAGGCGGTGATTCGGTGAATGGTACCGCTGCTGTGGCTACGTTCGATTGTGCCGTGGTATTTACTGCACGATTCAACTGATGTTGCTCGATTCGTGCCTTCCAGCACAGTGGTTTGCCAGTACGAGGGGGTTGAGCACCGATAGCTGCGTTCTTGAAAGCTTTACGGATCGATGCTGTGTTTCGGACCCGCCTCTCCGATTCGAGGGACCAATGTTTATTTGACACTACAATTTTATGTTAAAGGGGTTAGTGTCTATGTGTATATGTGAATGCAAAATGAAAGCTGATTACTTGTGTGAGTGTAAGCGTGAGTGTGAATGCAAATAACTACTGATTGCTGTAATTATGAGGAAAATGATGTGTGGTTAAGAAGCTGTGTTAATTTATGTTGTAAGGTTTTTGATAATAATGGCTGGTGAAATGTTAGGTTTAAGAAAGCTTATCAATGAAATGAATTTAAAAGGTTTCTTGATGATGACGTTACCAATTTGACAGGCAGAAATTATCAGGTTAACAATCCAAGGGCTGGCAAATGAGATGCATGTGATAGAATGGTTTTGGTTGGCCGTATGAAAGAATGAAATGGCGCCTTTGAAAATTCTGCACATTTATTATTTGCACGGTTGGTTAAGTCTGGCTGATATTTTCCGCTGACAATCAATCAAGGTTTTGTCAAAATACTTACATTGGATGAAGTCAGTGCGGAGAAACTCAATCTATGAAAGGCTTGAATTGGTCGATCTATTCTCAAAGTCTCGACTTATTCTTGATCTACTGAGAGGCTCAAGAGATGCTTGTTCTGCTAAGAGTCACAAGCGAATGGAATCCAATGCATGGCTGGGCGCCTTTTATTGGCGAATTTTGCACTACAACTCATGCGATAGAGCGGGAACAACTGAATTGCCACTCTTTCAATGCACACTTGTATTGAAACGCTGTGTAAGAGACGAAACACAGTGTTGTTGTTGTTGTTTGTGAATTCTCTCAGTTTGTGCGGCTATTCGTAGTTGAGTGTGAGTGATCGTGCATGCTTGTAGGCGATTGAATGGAGAGCGAGTGAGCGAACGATTGTGTTAACCAAATCGTGTGAATGGAGAATGAATGAGCGAATGACCCACTGAGTGACCGTTTGTGTGTGTGTGAGAAGTAGTAAGTAAAATGGGTGAGCGTAGTTTTCTTGGAATTTATTTTGGAGAGTAGATAGAAAAAGAGAGTTCTGAGCCACTTTGACCTCATTTGACCTTTTGAGATCAAGGTCGTTGTCATGTGCCTTTTGGTACCTGTGAAACCTTGGTTTACCTATGAACCTTTGTTTACCTGTGTTCCTTTGTTTACATGCGAATACTTGTTTACGAGTGATCCTTTGTTGCACATGATATTGCATAATCGATTGTTGTTGTTGGGGATGAGAATCAATTTTTTTTCCCACGCTGCATTTTGTCATTGATTTTACATTCCTATGCAGACGTGCAAATGACAAAAATCATGTATTATACCTGAAAATAAATCTAGTGAATTTGGACAATGACCAAAATCGTGTATTATACCTGAAAAAACGAAAATCTAGAGGGATGGCAGTGAAAGAAAAAGGAAAGAAAAAAAGGAAAAGCGGCATTTTATCATTGATTCCGAAGGATGCGGTAACATCTGCATTGTTTACTTTTCGGTGCAGATGGTCATTGAACAAATTAATTAATACGATACGTTACCTTTTGTTGGCTCATACCTGAAAAATTCTTGTGGGATGCATTTGAATGAAAACAATATGTGTTATGGGTAGTGTAATGGAATTGAAATCTTTATTGAAAAAAGAAAGAATGATGCAATCGGATACATTTTTATTTTGTAAATAATTAATTGTGTATATTGCTTAAACGTCAATTCGCAAGATTGGATGCAAAGATTTCCATTGTATCAAAGTCAGCATCGGTGGTGTCAATCGTCTTGAAATCAACAATGAGTTTGTTACGGTTGCTCCCGTCCTTCTCCATGAAGCAAAACCACATGCCTTGATGTTTGTTCGCTCCAATTGCCGGCTCGATGATTGCGCTGCCACGGCCATCATCGCTGTTGTCACTTATCTCGACCACATCGGGTGCAATCGGTGCAGCCCGTGCACGCGCAGCTGGAGCGGTCGGTTGCAACGGGTTGGAACCAAAATTCCTCCGTCGTTGCATCGTCATCAATCAATTCTTCCTCGTGCTGTGGTTCAAGTGACGGTGATTGTGGTAATTCGATGGAAAATTCTTCGCAGTTTTGGAGAACAGGTGACGGCGCCCTCGGTGAATCCTCGATTACCTCGTGGTCTTGTTGTGAAGCCGATTGCAATCGGTCACCGTGAATCTCTCAAAATTGATGGCGATCGTTGTTTTTGTTGTTGCTGTTGTTACTATCGCTGCGACGTCAGTGCGCGAGATGTTGCTGGGCGTGGATGATTCGGCGATGCGTATGGTGTTGCCGATGATCGCCGCATGGCTGCTCTACGATCACGTCGTTCAGTTTCACCGATGCCCCTGATCATATAATCTATTAGCCTATTCTCACGCTCCATAAACTCTTGGAGTCTCTCCATTTGCATGTGCACTATGAACCCCCCACGTCCATCATCGCTGTTGTCACTAATCTCAATAACAATCGGCGCGGCCGGTACACGTGTAGCCGGCACGGGCAGTAAAGCGGGTTGAAACAAAAATTCCTACGTCGTTGCATTGTCATCAATAAATTCTTTCTCGTTCCGTGGCACAGGCGACGATGATTGGCGAATGGTTACCGAATTCCTCGCGGTTGGGTAGTATAGGCGACGGCGATGTACGACCAATGGTGATCGCGGTCAATATCCAAGCCGGTGACCAGGATTGACACGATTAACGGAATGCAGCATTTTTAAGAGCTGCCCGTGACTTTCATCGTCTTGAAGTCATCAACGATTTTGATAGAAATTCATGGGTGCAACTTTCGATGTCAATAGAAATTTTCTGGCAAAGCCAGTCTGGCATTTTCTACAATACATTAACAATGGGAATATAATGTTTGGTTGACAAAACATGTTCGATTGACACTGACACGACAAATCGATCGTCACTTGTGCGACAAAAATAATCAATGACAATATTTTCACACATTTTTTCTTCTTTAAAACGATGCTGGCGCTCGGTAAAATTTTTTGAATTGATTTAGTAAGCTTAGCGTCTGGGAGATTGACAAATTTCAACAAAGCCAACGAAATGGTGGTGAGATTTTTCCAAGCCGCCATATGGTAAACAACCCACCCAAGATTGAGTTACCAAATTATTCGATGAGCTACAGTGCAAACTTGCCATTATGATGCGAATCCACACATGAGCTCCCAAACAAATTTCGATTCGACCACCTCGTGTTGAGACCATTCACCAATATCTGTTACTTCACTCTGAATAGATTCTACTCTACCAACAATCAATGCATTTGATGTGAGTTGAACACGGTCATCTCCATTTCCAGGTATCATAATGAATTGCACGAAGCCGCATGTACTCAAACGACTTGATTCGCCGGCTGGAAAAATGGCTGTAGTACCCGAAGAACGATGGAGTCCCAAACGACGAACGTATTCTTCAGTGATTCAATTCGCTGGGCTTCCACTTTCTAACAATGCACGTGCTATTAGATATTCGCCATTTGAACGTTGCATTTCTCAAGGCTTTGAGCGTTTATGCAACATAGACAAGTGTTGCTTTGATCAAGTTTAGATTCAAGCTCGTCGTAACACAGGATCAATTGCATTTGAATTCGTAAGAATGAAGTGAGACATCACATCTCACCTCTTGCTCTCGCTTACAAAAAAATTTCATAAGCAAGAGCAAGAGGGTAGAAATGAAGTATCGTTTTCATTCTCAGTCAATCATTTATAAATTTGTATGAGAGAAAATCCTGGCATGCTTTGATATTGTGACCCAATTGTTGCAACTTCCGAATAGTGATTTTTAATTTCGAAACTATGTATCAACGATAACAATGACGCGAGAATTTTCAAATATATATTATATGTATGTATACATAGCTCGCGCAAATCATCCAAATTTTTGAGTATTGAATTTGTAATGAGTCTTGGTTTGTTGTATTCATCAACTATCAGTTGCCAAGCTATTTCGTAATAATCATCACTGACTGACAACCCAGCAGTAGTGGAATATCCCAAACTAGATGACTCGATAGGGCGCTGACCGCTGAACTTGGGGGCGAAAATGGGGACAGATTCGGATCATTGTGCACCAACCGAATACATGTGTAACGAAAATTGGGCCGCCATGCCATATTGCCGTTGAAATTTGGTCATGTTTGTGGAGTCAATCATAGGCCAGTTGATGTACGTGAATGGATGTAGATCGATGACGGACCATCGAATTGCAGCACGATTGTTTAGAGTAACCAACGAGCCATCATTATTACCGGCATTTTGAACAGTACGACCACTGAAACAGTAGAACTGAAACCGCAGTCTGAAACGTTGGTGGCATACTTTGGGATCGATTATCAGAAATTGGCCGCTGATCATTATCATTTTGTGTATTTTTTGATAGAAAATGTTCGCACCAGTGGCTTGATTTGCAGCGGCAGTACCTGCATCGGCTACTTGGTTCGCATTAGCAGTGGCCGTTTTGAAAACTTGATTGATATTTGCAGCACACGCATCATTTGCCGAAGGCGCATTTGGAGACACAAGTGAAGTAAGCGTAGCAACTACGGTCGGAGAGTTTTACAAATTGTTTAAATTTCGTACCAATCTTGCTTTTTTGGCCATATATTTATCCTCTACTTCCGAGATTATTTGATTGTTCAATTCAACAGCCTCTTCATCTGCTTCGAATGTCGCTACGACTATTTTCAAATTTTCATCCTCAAATGACTTAAATAGTAGATTACACAACCATTCAATTTTCGCTTCCAAATCTTCAACGTACGCTTGATTGAATTCATCATTGTCTGTGTATCCACTGTCAGTCAACCATTCAATGCTTATTTCGATTGTGGTGCCATGATTTGCTTCTCTCACTGTGACAAAATTACAACCAAATCCCAAAAAATGCGAGCGAACGTAGTTATATAATCAAAAATTGGTACAGACAAACGTGTACTGAAAATGCGATACAAACAATTTTACACTGCTTAGAAGACTGCTATCAAAAGTTGTGCTTTGCACAATCGAATACTCACAAACATCGAACTCATGCTGCTTCGATGATGCGCAAACTGTGTGCGCGCAGCCTGCTTTGATATACATAAACACCGAGCATGCGATGATGAAATTGCACAAAATATTGTAATTCGTATTTCAAGTTTTTGTCAGATATGCCGATCTTAAACAATTCGAGTAGAATTCATGAACTCTGAGAAACTAGGCCTTCTTATTTCAACACAAGATTAATTGTGAATATCTCCTTAGCACGAATTTCACTAGGATGCTATGATAAGCAAAGTAGAAAGTGACTGATTAATTTTTGGGTTAGATTTTGTTATTTTTTATAGTTGGCGTTGTGACATCGACAGCAATGAATAAGAAATACGGCAGGAAATCAAGAATGGAAATGGGCGAATAACATCTATTGTTTTAATTTCTATTTTTTTTTAATAATAAAAAAGAATGTCATTTATGCGGAGTTGAAAAGAAATAGACTTTTCTTTATAAAATATATAATTGAACTGTTACATATTGGTAATATTGATGATACATGAGCAAATTTGATCATTGTGCAATTGAAACATTAAGTATTTATTGAAAAAAATATATATATATATACATATATATAAACCACATTAAATGATTATAGCTGGATGAAATATACGGCACAACGGACAAGTGTAGTTAAGATATATTTTGCGGTTTTTATATATGCAGCCAATGCAAAAATGATGACCACAAGGTAATTGAATATCATAGTCACCAGGGGATTCGTGACAAAATGCGCATACGACGTCATCAACCGCAGGCACATCGACCATCGGCGCTATATCCATAGACACCCCAACAGCCTGCTCGCCAATTGCCTGCTCTGTGATCAACTGTCCGCCGATTGCATGCTCTTCGACCACACGCTCACCGATCTCACCCCCTCCATCATCGCTGTTATCGCTGATTATTATTACACCCGATGAAGCCGGGGCAAACAAGAATTCATCTGTTGTTGCATCATCGTCGTCGAATTCCTCACCGTTTGGTGGCACAGGTGACGCTGATTGTGGCAAATTATCATCAAATCCCTCGCGGTTCGGTGGTACAGGCGATGGCGACCTCAGCGAATCCTCGATCAATTCGTGATTTCGTTGTGTAGTCGATGATGATTGCGATGAATCTTCAAGTCGTCGCACTGGTGTGTCACGATTAGCATATGCATTCCCCAATCCTCGCGATGTATGCCGGTTCCCGAAAATTGATGGCGATCGTTGTTGTTGTCGTCGCTGCGTTGTTGGCATCCGTGATGTTGATGGGCGCGGCTCATTCAGTGATGCATATGATGACACCGATGAACGTCGCGTGGCGTCCCCAATGTCCCCAAACATGTAGGCCATTAGCCGGTTCTCGCGCTCTATAAACATACGGAACCTGTCCATCTGCATTCGCACTGTAATTTGTGTTTATAGAACAAAATTATTTATCAATACAAAATTCGGAAAATGAAAGGAACAAAAAGTTGTTGTTTGCAAATATGTATAGTATATACTTACTTTGAATTTCAAAAAAATTTGGGTTGTTTGATGACATTTCTGCTCTACTTCTCGATATATGTTAGTCGTTAAATGAACATTTACCTTATAATAGTTTTTTTCTGACTCACAGGACCATTTATAGCCAGAAATCTTCCAATTTGCATGCAGCATTTTTAGGGGCATTAAATGAGAAAACCCTACAAAGTGGGAGAAAATTATCTGGAAAACAGCTAGAATCCCCGCTTCTATTATTTGCATTCATACAGTGTGATGCAACAAAACTCAATTGTTCGATAATTTTGTTACACTTGACAATGTCGAGTGACGTGTATGTAATAACCCTTTGAGTCACATGAATATAATAGATTCGACCGGAGTTGTTATTCAATGTGAACAAGGGCCATTTGAAGTGGCATCGAAGATCAGAATTGTGCCATTCATTTTACATGCGCTTGATCTCT